>JAFIDM010009631.1:245917428-245984630 GCA_023159025.1 Thereuonema tuberculata | reverse complement strand
AAAAAAAAAAAAAAGAAAAAAAACCTTGACTTCCTAAAGGATTTAGAAATCCTGAACCTAAAAAAAATAATTCTTGAAAATCCTAAATCTATTAAATTTATTATTTTCAGGATTTGTTTTAGGATTATTTTCACTGTATACGAAAATAATTTCATCAAATAATATTCAGATTTACCTGAACTTTATACTATAATTTGATTCTGAGAATTAAGATTTTTAATCATTAATAACAATCATCTATTGCATTTTTAAGATTTAGCAGTATTGTTATTTTTTTTTAAATACAATATATGAGTAACAACGGTCAGTTTATTTAGTCACCACCCCTTACTTTCGATTTCTCGGGCAAAAGTTTCCTTATTGCTTGATTGGTACCAATGAAATAGCAATGACTGAACGATAGGTGGAGATGTGGACCATAGTCGAATGAGAATTTCATGACTTGACTGCGCAGAACCGAGAATGCCACAACCCCACCTTAATTGTAGCATAGGGTGTATTATTTTCTGTAAGGCACATCTGATTTCTTGTCCTCATAAGTTTTGCATTAGTCATGGGATTATAGGGAGGCGAGTGCAATTACATTGTCCGTGAGGGCCTATTAATATAGGCTGCGACGTCACCTTGATACTCCAAGATGCCTCGCTTTGTTAAATCTTCCATAAATTTCAGTCACGTGGATCTTAATGATGGCATGTCTCCTCACAGACTTCAGATAACACGTTGTCAACCAAATAATAAGATAGCATTTCAGGGAGACTGTATATCTTCGGAGAAGAGAGGATTTATGCCAGAGATCAACATTGCTAAGAAAATGTCATAACCAAATCTTGTAGTTTTTTCCCTTTGATTATTGGTCAAGAAGAAAATAATTATCTAAGTTAACAGATCGTAAATGCATTATTAATTTATAAAGTTATATCGCTTAGTGTTCTGAAATCTTATATTTTTAATTCCGTGAATAGTGAAAAATGTTTCGTTTTTTTTTTTCCTTAATTTAATTTATTCTTCTTTTTGAACTCATAAATATGCCAGCAAAACTTATAATTAAAGTCGCTATTAGGTTATCCATTTTTCATTTTCTCAATTGTTGTTGAAAATTTTATAGCTAAAATTTAAAGTTATTCGTTTAATATTAAATCCATAGCACCGTTAAAATTTAGCAGTATTGTTATTGTTTTTTTTTAATAGAATATATGAGTAACAGCGTTTTGATTAACATTAATTTTGTACTTTTATTTCAATAATAATTAAATTTCACGAAACTCTTGTAATTTTTCTTTATTTTTAAACAACATTCAATAATTTTAGTGAGCTTATTTTTAGTCACAAACAGTGTATTTAATGGAAAACTTAAATAACTTTATTTCCAAGTAGGCCTACTTAAAACTGAATTCATCAAAAAAAACAAAACAAAATATTTATCATAGGAATGTATGATTGATTTATATATATATTGGATGTATAATTTATATACAGGGTGATTCAAAATTCCTTGTACAAACTTTAAAGGAGGTCAGCAAAACAAAAACAAACCGTATTCGTAGTGGAACGTATGTTTGCAACGCCACCCGAATGTGCTAGAGGGTGCTGTTTGGCAGCAGATTAGTTGGGCAGTGTGAGCCATCGTCATTTGAAATATTGACTTTGTACGAGTAGGATGTATCACTTCACTAATGCTGAGAGGGCAGATATATGCACCTAGCCTATGGGGCAGCGAACGGAAACGGACGAGCCGCTGTGCGATTGTGTCCATGCATCGATGTTGTGAGGCGTATATTATTGTTGGTGGAAGGAACTTTGAGCACCAACTGTGAACCTGTATGTGCACACCTTACTGTCATATTAAAAGCATAGGGCTAATAAACATGTTGTGTATCTTACTTGATGTCTTTTATTTCTGAACCTTAGTGGGCTACCTTCTAGCACATTCGGATGGAGTTTGCGGACATACGTTCCACTATGAATAAGGTTTGTTTTTGTATTCCTGACCTACCTTTATAGTTTGTTCAGGGAATTTTGAATCACTCTGTATATCGTATGTTTAAATTTCATCTCCTTTAATAATTCAATAAAAGATAAAACATAATTTTTTTCTCTATAATTTTTGTTTCAGTGAAATCCTTTTCTTTTCTTCCTCATTTTTTTTTTTTGGTGACTTAAATCTTCAAATACAAAATTTTACAGAAAACGAAATTACAGGAAAACAAATAATTTAAATATCTGCAACATTTTGTTTTAACATACTGGTACAGTATATATTTCTTGCCATAACCTATTTTTTTTCCGTATGAATGAAAAATAACAAAGCCTAATCTTTAACAATATGCAGGAAAGAATTTGTTTCCTACAGTTGGTTTTTTTATATCGAAATTATTAACGCTTTATGAATATGAAGTAAGAATTTTGATTTATAATTAAGTACAAAGTACACTATCTTCTTAAAATATCATTGGAGAATTTTATTTGGTTTACTGAACTTTTGTTCTTTTTTTGCTTAAACCATTGTCAGTAATAAGTTTTCCTGTAAATAAATTCATACTAAAAATTTAACATAGACTGAGAAAGAAACATATTTTGAAATCTGCGAAAGAAATTTGATTTAAACTAATAGTTGTTGTAATTTGAAATCAACTAAGTCTGAAAGTTCTAAATTATCTTCATTAGTTTTAAATCTGCAAGGTAAGATAAGCTGTCGTTGGATACATGGTTAGTGTTACATTTATAGTATTTAATATTTCCTAATTTTTTGTCGGAGAAACAAAAAAAGGAAAAAAAGATTAGTTTTATAAAATATTATAAAAATATATATTTTATAATATACAATTTTATATTATAAAACAATTTCAGTTGAAATACAATGTCCGTCTGCATCATGATAATTTAAAATCTATTTGTCCTATGGGAAAAACTCAAGTGATCGGTTTTAGTTATTAAAATGAAGAATTTAAGATTTGTACAGAACGGATTAATAGGTAAGCAGTAGAATATTACTATTATCAACATAAATCAAGAACTATTTACCTTAAAAGCTAGACTCGAGTCTAGAATATTAACTGCGAGATTTCTACTGATTTATAAATTTAGACAGCTAAATAAGGTTTGGACAAAAAATTATCTGTACACATTACCACAAAACAGATCCTATTAATTTTTATACCATTTAAGCCTCTAGGAGCTATACGTACAGGGATTTCGTTAAAGCGCTACTAAAATGCAAATTAATCTCTTAAAAAACAAGGAAATGTAATGGTAGGTATTCACTGATAGCCTAACTATTTTTCAGTCTTACGATACAGAAATTAGCATCTCAACTATAATTTCGTTGTTCTATTTGACTGTTGTTCCCAGAATGCATATTAAGCCAATAGGTTTTCCAAATCATTTTATTTTTTCCTGTCTGTGAAATTTTTATAGGATCTACTATTATAAGATCTACGACGAGAATGGTAATTACGCAATGTTTCATCAAACGGGTAGTTTTATAATAAACATCTATTTATTTCCAAATTGTAGCAGCATGTATTTATTGTAATAAAAAAAGAAAAAAAAAACCGCATCCAAAGTGAATAAATTATTTTAAATGCTTCTTATTCCGTATTTGCAAACTTGTTTTTTGAACATCATCTTTGTAACAAAAGTAAGTTCAGTCTTTCTATCAGATTGAGGAATAGAGTGAACAAGACCTGATCTCCTATTAAATAGATAATTCTAGTAAGCGTTTATTTATATAGCTATTCATTACTTAATGATACATTTTACGAAGATAAGACATTTGAAGTATTAAGCATTAAAAAAAATAAAATAAATGGTTTATGTAGAATACCGAACCACTGAAATTAAGGCGAATTTTCGTTGGTTAGTTTTCGTTAGTTTAGGAATCATATTATTAATATCGTATTACTAGAAAACCGTGTTTTTTTTATTAGTTTTTAAGAAAATTTGAGATTTATCTGGGACTCTTTCTGCGGAGCTCTCTGCTTCACTCTAAAAATTGTGGAGGCCAAAATATGAATATATATTTTTTGAAATTTCATTTCTTACTTATCATCTTTTACTGTTGCAGGGAGAGGAGCACAACCGAGAGGATTAATTTCTGTTGGTTGAGGGGAGAAGGTGTTGATGAATCGCCCCCCCCCCCCTCTCCCAATTTCAAATTTCGGAATGACCCTCATTTCAAAAATAGTTCTGGATGACCCTCAATTTAAGCATTCATTTTCCTCCGCCTTGTCTTCATCCAGTCCTGCGAAAGAGTCACAGCTAAACCTCGATTTTTTTATTTTTTTAAAATTAATAATAATAATAAAAGCATGGTTTCCATTAATACGACATTAACCATATGAAAAGAAAAGAAGTTTAACGTGCCCAAATAATTAAAAATTAGATATCAAGCACAGGCACAAAGCTAAAGGAAGGATTCGCACCTTGAGTTGTCATCGGGAAGAGACTGGAACGGACCGTTTCGTCCTTATTAAGACTCATCAGCCAGCCAAACTCCTCCGATAACAACTCAGAAAGTGCGCGAGGTGTTAGTATCCCGGTTCTCGCACCCGAGATTGGGACCTCCCACCGAAGAAATCCTAACCAAAAATTAAACAAGATATAAAATACAAAAGTTCCTTGTCCTGCACTCGGGCAGGCACAAAAGGAATTTAATGGCGGCGTAAATAAAGTAAAAAAGCCATATGCTTATAAAGAAAAGAAGTTTAACGTGCCCAAATAATTCAAAATTAGATATCAAGCACAGGCACAAAGCTAAAGGAAGGAGTCTCTTCCCGGTGACAACTCAAGGTGCGAATCCTTCCTTTAGCTTTGTGCCTGTGCTTGATATCTAATTTCTAACCATATGACTCCGAATCGTTCCGTTGCAAAATAACGACAATTCGTTTTAAATTCGGTGGTTCGATGTTCTATGTTATTACCAAATAAAAGGTATAGAAAAAAAAAAGAAAGAAAAATATTGAATAGGATGGAAGAAAGGATCATTTTACAGTCTGTTTACAGAATTATCAGATTGTATTGTAAATATAGTAATTACAAATTTTGCCGATAGATGGGGTTAGTAGTATAAGCTTGGTTCTTCCGTCTGAGAATTAAGAAAATAAAATAGATGGGTAAGCCTAAAATATTTATTGTTATTTTTTTGTTTTGTTTGTTTGTCTTGATTATATATAAATTAAATTACTTAGTGTAAGTAGTATTTAAAGGACGTATGCTTTCCAAATGCTACAATAACATGAATAAAGAGCTCATTCTAAAAATGCGTCATTATGTTTATGACTAAAATTATGATTAAAATTTTAACAGTTATGATTAGCATTATAAATTTATTCTAAGGTAATACACAGAATTTAAACTTAATGCAAATAATTGATTTAGTAATTTAGGAACCAACAGAAAATAGAATATTTAATGCGAAACAAGTTATGAAAAAAAATCAACTTTTTCAAGAAAAAAAAAATCGATTCTAATAAAAAAAGAACATGTTTTTCTGGATGGAAAAAGTAATTCACAATACTGTTCATTTAATGTTATTACTGTAATGTTCGATTGTTCTTAAATATACACTATAGGCTATGATATTTTTTTTTCTTAGTCTGGCTTTTATGAAGCTCCTGTTAGACATATAATTTTTCATTCTCTGCAGATACTTATTATTTTTTTCTCTGAAATTTTTGAAATTTTGCTACTTTTTTTTCTTCTTCTTAATTTGTAACGATAGCGTGTGACGATCTGTAGGAATGGGGAAACAGTGATTTTTAATGTTTAGTGAGGCACGCTAGCCATTTACAAGGAGGGGACATAAACTCCACACACGGAAAAGACGTACCATGTGAACTATTTGAAAAATTTGGAATAAAATGTACACAAAAGGACCCCCCAAAAAAAAAGAAAGAAAGAAAGAAAGAAAGGATAGCATTAACAATAGGCATAAGTTTTAATTTGTAAGAGAAACAAATCCGAATTTTATAAAAGAAGCCTAGATAGTTTGAATTGTAGTAAGTTAACCCAAAGGAATTTATGAGCGTTTAGTTTTTTGTTCATCAACTTCATCACAAATGAAAATCACATTCTTGCATCACAACATAATTTGAAAACAAACTATTTTAATATTCGAATTGGTAAGTTTTTTGGAATTCAAAAATGTTCTTATTGATATGTTCAGGATATTTATTTATTGTTAAACAATTAATTCTTCACGGAACTTATTAAACTGTGGATACTTTAATATTTATCCATTACTTTCCTAGATTTATAGAAATTAATACCTTTTTTTTAATATTCATTTTTATTCACTGACTTGGTTAAGTCAGAGTAATGATGTGAATATTTCTTGTACTTCCTATTAGTCCATTATATGAAAGTAGAAAAGAACACTCATCTTCCTATCTATTTATAGAATGTAGAAACTAATAGAAACTACAAAAGTAATTATTTATTGATAATGGTAAATATTGATAACTGTTAAATTGTTTTGTTTATGTTTTTCTTCTTTCTATCCCATATTATTGATATAGTTAAAATGTATTATAATCTGTCAAATGAGGGCTTATGTTTTGCGCTGATATTAATAAAAAAGAATATCAACTTTAAATTTACTGCCCTTCCTTTTTCCAAGTAAATATTTAGTATTCTGTGTTTATATTTGTCCTGTTAGATAAACCTTAAAGACACTGTTGAAACATTGTAAACTAAATACTAAAAATGGTAATTTTGAAATCCTTATCCGTTACCTTCATTTATCTATGTCCAATTTCGATACTAATAAAGAAAAAAAAGGAAATAAGCCAATCTTTCTATATGTTCTATTTATATCCAAAAAAAAGCCCTTTTACGTAGTTAATCATGTATCAATATAGAGATTAGATATCTCGCTTCACTAAATAAGATATATAGAAAAGCTTAATAAAAATTATTTACATAACCGTTACAGATTATTTCGTGGTGAAAATGTAGAGTTACAAGACATCTCATTTTAGAAAATTTCTAAGCTGTGGACAAAAAGAAAAGAAATTGTAATTATTTCACTGAACAATATCAAATTTCATCTTTCATGACATCTTAAAATTCAACATTTAAATTATTCTGCATTTCGATGTTTTCAATCCAAATGATATCATAAAGTATTTTGATAATTAAGGAAAACTAATATACTCAGTGTAGTGTAGGCTATGTGTTACAGTAAGCACTAGGCTGTGTGTCTTTCAAGATTTATATTAATATAGCTTAATATTTATACATTACGGACTTTAGTGAAATAGTCTTTTGTATTGATGTATATTTATTACAATAAACGAATTGAAAAGCAGCATTTACCCAAAAATAAATTTAAAACTCATTCAAAATTCAAATATTTCTAACATTTTCCAAAATAAACACAATGTATTGATCAAATTCAGAATCGTTTTTACTTTTTAAGATTTACCAAATTGTAATTATTTTATCATAAAATGAAGATTATGTTTATTGGAAGAAAGATAATTTATTATCTTGTAGATTAATAGACAGAAAGAAATGTCATTACCTAATCCTATTTATTTTTCTTATTATTTTGAATTTTGCATGTAATGCCTTGATCTTCTTACTATATTAAGAACTATAATTTTCTATTATGCCAAAATTAATTACAAGAATCTATTATTTACAAACGTTAAGCAACAAACAAACTTTGTTTATAGCATAAATGTTTAAAGGCAAAAAATCATTGTTAAATTTCATTTATTTGCTTTCTGTGTTAATTCATCAATATAAATTAGATTAGATATACCAAGTTCTTTAATTTAAGTTATTCTGTAATGAGAAGCACTGGTGTGTGAATATTAAGCTTCATAGCTGTTTCCCAAGGTTTTATAAAATCGAAAGGCCCATTTGGCAGTGAATATTCCCATTAGTATATTGAAGCTTACCCATGCGATTTATTGCTACTAGATCAGCGTCTGCCGTATTCAGATCGAGGCAAGGCATCTCTGCACAAGTGATTGATTCGGACGCGCCAACCCTGTAATTAGCGCTAGTTTTCCCAGATTAAAGTGGTCCATGCGGGGGCTGATTTATGGTTAGCACTTGCAAACTGCTGAGAAAGACCGAGAAGTCGCCGCTCTAATTTATCTTGCACCTACCAGTAATTTCCATACGCCCGTTTAATAGGAACCGAAGGGGCGGATTGTAAAAGACAGTCCGGTACTTTATCGTTGACTCTACGAGTCTTTGGTTTGAGGTCACAACGTAAATGTCCAGTTTTATGCTCATCCAAGAATTGTGTTTCACTATCGAATGAAGTATGAGAAATTTTCATGCATGACCTCTACTTTTATTGGTCATCTTCAATTTTAAGGCGACAGGATTCCTAGTGAAACAAACATTATTCTTGTTTTGAAATAATTACATTTGGCTATGCACGAAAGCATTTATTTGGAAAAATCTTAAGAGCCAAATTATGTTTTTTATTACGAATAAAATAATACAGAATTATTAGGCAAAGATAATGAACGCGAAATCTTATTCATTAAAGAAAATAAATGTTTTGTAAAAAAATTAGTTAATATTTATTTAATTTACATGGACTCGCATTTGATAGCTGTTCTTCATAGTAAATATGCGACTTTACTTAGGTATTTCTTTTCTTTTTTGGAAGTACGAATAACTGATTCATTCCTAAAAGAAAGTGTTGAATTTCGTGAATATTATCTTTCTTTTTTTTTTTTACTTTCACCACTTTCACCATACGAAAGTAAAATAGGTAAGTATAGTACTCATACGGAAGACATGTTACTATAAAATTAAATTATAGTTTTATAACTGTTGCAGATATAAAATATTTTTTTTCTAATCATTTAATTTCTCAAGACTGCTGTAAAAATACGATAGTAATCATGCAGAAATATCTCTTGTCATGATTCAACGGAAATTTATATTGTCCGCTCTATAGAACATATTTTATTTCGAGTGATGTCTGTGCGTAGCTCTACAAAACGTCCGAGTGATGGCTATTATTTAGAACCTTAAGAACGTGATAATTCAAAAAGTAACCAACGAATTTTCACCAAATATAATGTTTAAGAGCTTAGCCTTATTATCTTGAACTATTAGATATTAGATTTGACATTGGAAGATCTGGACCACTTTACGTTAGGGTGAAAAAAATGAATCATAAAGATTAATGCACTGATCAAATAATTTTTTTTATTTAAGAGTTTGATGTTACTGAATAAACTCTCATTAGATTTTGGTGTGACTATGAGCTACTTTACAGTAAGGGCCAACTTAAGTAAATCAAAGAATACCGCACTAACTTTCATAAAATTTCACATTGGAAAGATCATTATTATTGCTTAGATTATTATTATTAGTTTTGATGTTCAAAAGCCCATCGTTTGCATCATCTTAAAAAATGTGCCCAATATTTAAAATGTCACTACAATCCTAAGTAGTGATTAACTCCTATACACTTTGGTTATTGATTATGCGTTGATCTACAACCAAATTTCTTTTTTTACAATTTGCCTTTTTTTACTATAAAAGGCAAAACCCACTCACTCACTCATCAGCGCACAGCCAAAACCTCAGAGCTAGGAACTTGAAACTTTCGGGATGGGTTCCCCTTATGACGTAGGCGCTAACTTAGAAAGGATTTTTAAAAATACCACCCATAAGGGATGTAAACGCGGGGAGGGTGAAGTTTCTTGCAGGTTACGCATATCTCGGAAACTGTTATTTATAACAGTTATTTATAACATTGTTATAACACATCTAGAAACACGAAATTTGACAGGAGTGTTCTTTGTCAAAATCAAAAAGACCCGTATTCGACAATTTTTCGATATTGGTGCCCTAAGGGGTGTAAACGGAGGGGGTCAACTTTCTTGAAAGCGCTACATATGCACCTGGAGATGACAATTGGAACTACAAAAATGTTGTTGTGCATAATAACGCCACATATTAACCTGGAGGCAAAACCTAGAACTTATGAGGTGTAAACGGGAGGGCGGTGAGGGGATGGGCAAACATTGCTGAAGTTACTTCCACGGGAGTTTCGGGATAGATATAGATTTGTAGTCATTACATGAGTTTTTATGAACTGGGAAAGGATTGAAGTGATAGTGGTGTGGAGAAGAGGAAAAAGGGATGACAAGTCTTATGTTGTCCGATCTCTATTAATTTCATATCTAGGAATCTCGAGTTACAAATTCAAACATAACATTACTTTTTACCTATCACGTGATTTTTGTACCAACAGAGAAAGTTTCTTAGTGATCTCACAATTTCAATTTCTTTTTCATCCACTTCATTGTAAACCGTACGGTATTTTGCTAGTTTTGCATAACGGAGTTGGCCTAAATACCATTAAGTTTTGTTGATTTTACACGTATTTTAAAGGCACTTTTCTTAATCACCAAAACTCCGCCATATTGTAGCTCAATCTAAATAATGCATTGATAAACATTAAATTTCTTATTTTAGAATATATTTAGAGAATGGTTAAGGATATGATTAGGTTGTGTTTTATCTATTTTAATGTTGACTGCATCTTATGAAGAATTAGAACTTTCAGGCTGAACAAAACATTTTATGTTCCGAAATTGCTTATAATAAATAGAAAGTCTTACATTGGTTCTTTTGCTATTATTTTTAATCAATAGATAATTGAAAAAAAGTTAAGAACGAATAAGTATGTATAAATGCATACGAAATGTTGTCATTTGGTTTATGTAAACTGCAGATTAACGCCATAAAAAACTTAAAGGTTTTATTCGTTGTTGCAAATTTAAATTATTTGCATATTTTTAAACTCATCTTGAGAAATTAAACATTTTCATGATATTCAGAAATTTATCAGAAATTAAAATTCAAAAATTTATTTTTAAAAGCGTTATTACGTTAATAATGCTTATGTAGTGTGATTGCATGACACGCTACGTATCATATTTGTTAAGAGTAAAAATTATTTAAGTTAATTCATTCCAAAATATGTATTAAAAGAGAAATGATGCATTTCTTTTTTATTTATCACTTGAAGAAGATAAACGATTAGTTTGTCGAAATATCGTTAAGATAGAAGATGAATTTGGTAAATAAAGAAGTTTTATTTGCATATTTGTTTCAATGTATACAGTAAATGACTAAAATAATTACACTTAATCAAGAACTTTCAATAAAATTCTTTAAAAGTTAAAAAGCTTAATGATTTGTTATATACGCAAAGGTATTTATTCAGTGAGTTAGCATACAGAAAGTTATCTGCAGAACAAATTAACGAACTATCCTCGATAGCAGAAGTCGACCATCTTCATATCATCCCAAGTGCACATATGAATTTTCTGAACAGCATCGTGGACACATGTGTATGTACCGTTTGTAAGCTTAGATACACTACACCCCCCCCTCCCCACAACACACATGTACATGGGCGAAGAAGGATGTAAAAAAAAGTAACATGAATATCCATTCTCTTTTTAAACCAATGTAGGACAATACCCTAGAAATTAATAATAAAATCCTCTCACATTAAACTATAATATTTAAGAATCCATCACACATAAAAATAAAATCAAGATTTTTAATAACTAAAGTTCAAATTAATAAGATCATTTCAAAAATTAAAGAATCCAAATGTGAGGACTGGCACTGCATTTCGTTACTTAGTTTTTCAAACTTTGGTTTATAATTGGACATTAAGTCTCAAATAGTCACTAAGTTAGCGAGATCTGCATTTGACTCCATAACGTTCATTGCCGAGAATGCTGACTCGCACAGATACAAACAAACTAAAATGCGAATTTGCCGTGATTACAACATTCTTCAGTAATGGAATTGCGTAGTCTACTAGTTTCGAAAACTATTATCAGAATGGCAAGGCTGAGGTACAGATTGTATTGTAGTTCCAAAATTTCTAACTTTTAACTCAACACCTGTGATGTAAATTTTTCTAATAGCATTGGCAACGAAACTGAAATCCAGATTATTGAATGGATTTAAAAAGAACATCATAACAGGCTTGATTTCAAGAAATTGTACAAGCCTTTCTACAAACTTTTGTAAATGTCCATTGTATACCTTGGAATCGAAGCTATTATTATTGCTTTTGGCCATATTTGGAAAATGTATCAACTGTTTGCTTCCAAATGCGACTTCCATAGAAGTAGTTTGTTTTAATTGCACTTATTGTGCTAATCATGCCCACCATGTGTTTATCTCGAAGTTCAAAGTTCAAAACATTTAACTTTTGAATGATATAGCAAGAAATCCTACATCAGTTAATCAAGAATAGGTAACTCAATAAATAAATTCAATAAATTCACTCTAGAACCACAGAAATATTTTGATTTCATCAATCCTGTTTACAAAACGTTCAATTACTTACTTCCATATGTTATTAGATCACTGTTTTCAGCTTCAACTTCCTCCAAAAGCCTATGTTGTAATGGCGCAGCTCGAATGAAGTTCACAATTTTCGTTACTGGAACAATAACGTGCTGAAATGGAAGAATTTTTGGCATAGAGAATTTCTTGATGTATTATACAGTGAAAAGAAGTGAATTTAGAAAATGATTCATCATTGCTACACAGGATCAAATGCATCTTTTCTGCCAACCATAGCTGGAATTCCATCATGAGTAAATGATGACAACTTGTTCAATGGTAGACCTATCGTTGAAATAAAACTTTTAAATGCTTGGCATTGCCTTCGCCTCTTGCCTTTTCCTTCAGCGGAGAATAATCAGCATTTCCTCTTTGGTTGTGTTGTCTTCAAAGACCATGCTAATCATTATTGCCAACTGAGCTATGTCTTCTACATTCAACCATTCATGAAATGCATATCAAGAATATCTAATTATATCATCCTCTAGATGTCTTTACAGATCATTCGAAATGTTTTGTACTCTCCTTTTCACTGTATTTGCTAACAACTGCAAATTCTGTATAACAGTCATTATCTCACTTTGTTTGAAAAAAAACATCAAAAAGAGAATCAGTACTGGAAATAAGGGCTTCTTTTACTAACTGACCATCTTGAAAGGGTTTGTTCTTTTTAGCAGAATTTGAGCTATTTTAAAGGAAGAAATAGTCACTTTTTTTTTGTTTTTGTTTTTTTTTCCTGTGTATATGTGTTTGTTTATTGAAAAAAACTGTTGTGAAGCAACTTTTCTTTTAAGTCTTTTCTTTTTTTCTTAGTTCAACGCTTAGCTGGATAATTTTGATCAAAAGAATTGTGATTTTTTTGAAAATATCTTTTAATATAATATTTTTTAACAGTAATAGCAAACAGAAGGCAAACACCATTTCCCTTAACTTCGACATAGTATTTACCATCCCACTCATCTTGGAAGTTATAAACAAGTCTCTTTTTACTCGGTCCCGGTCCACTCAAGTTACAGGCACTTTCCAGCACAATATACATAGAAACGATATACATAGCATGCCAAACGACAGCTGACACAAATATTGAAAGGAAATGGAAATTTGTTTAGGCTTAATATGAGCCCTTCAGGCAATCACTGGAAATTCAGAGCCCTGAAGTCGTTTGCAAGATTCAGTACGACTTTAGGGATTGCTTCGATAAGATTTGTATATGTAAGATGAAGATAATATAAACAGTTAAAACTCTAAATTAATTGTATTGTATTGATTTAACGTGCCGAAATCCAAATTTAAATTATACATCCAATGAACAAGCACCAATTAAAAAGATAAAAATTAAAAACTAATATTACCACGTACGTATTCGGACTGTCTTACATTCAAGTCCTTTTTCAAGCAGTTCCCCCCTATCCATATAAAAAGCGTGCCTTCCCTCTGGAAGTTGTCAGTAGAAAAAAAAAAAAAAAAAAAAAATTATTCGTTGTCAACGGCATAAATGTCTGAATGCATCGGTTTTCATGCAGGATGATGCCCACCTTACATCGCCACCCAAGTCAAGCGGTTGCTTCAGGCTACGTTTATCGAATTATCAGCCGTCATTTTCGTACAACGTGATCAGCACGTTCGCTGGATCTCAACCCCTGCGAATTTTGGCTGTGGGTCATCTCAAAGACCTTAAATATCATGAACACCTAGCCAACTTAGGGGACATGAAGTCTAGCATTACACACCATATTCACAACATTGCGAATGGCACTCTACGGGCTGTGGTTGAGCAGGCGATGTTGCTTAACGAATCACTACAGTATTGCAGCGCCATATATCGCCATAGCGGCCACCTTCGGAAGTAATTTTTCTTGGCGCCAAACAAATTCCATCGCCACGGACGTCCTCATGTGAAATATGAAGTCGTTCCGCTGTGTGGTTCTCCAGTTACCACTTTCGAAATATGAGCTGTAATTATGAACATACGCTTTAACGTGCCACAAGTTAATATAAACAAGTTCAGAAATGACACAGAAATAAAAAAAAAATCTGAGCTTTCAAATGTAGTCCTAATGTGACTGTGGGCGAAGTTACTGCAAATGAGATTCTGGGGTATTTCACACACCATAAAAGAGAGATAGACGAGGCCTTTCGCGTCCTATTGTTCAGGAATCGTGAGAGTCTCGGACGGCCGTTGTGTCCTTTTTGTGGACTCGTCAGTCAGACCCACTCACTAGATGAAACGCTCAGATAGTGGCAAAAGTGTTAAACGAAACCATTATCGCACCCAACAGTGGTCTCCCTCCAAAAGAAAACACAATTAAAAAATCAAAACAAAAAGCAAAGCTTCAAATCCTCACCTGCTAATCCGTCAGGCTGAAAGGAATTTGAATGTAAAAAGAACCAAGGCTGAATCCAACCTGGTTATTAAACATAAGGTTTAACACGCTACCAAATTCATTCAAACAAGTTCAGAAATGACACAAAGTAAAAATTAGTTTCTATGTCATTTCTGAACTTGTTTGTTTTAATTATAAACACCTTGTATATCTTAAATTCTAAATTTGCAGAACTAGCTTCTTTCCTCTAAGTCTAAATGATATGCTAGTTGTTTGACACAGACGTAATAAAAACAAAAAGTATTTTCAATTTTTTTTTTCTTAATTTCATTTAAATTTTGTAAACTTTTGCGAAGTCATTTTACCTGTAATAGGTCAAGAATTAAACAGAAATAAGCAACACTATAAGCAAAAATTTGTAGTTTAATAAGATTTATAATTTAGAATTTGAGATCATCAGATATTCTTTGATAATCGATGAGAGTCCTCTTATCTGTCGTCGTGATCATTGTTTTAGCATTCATTATATGAATAGGATGCTACGATTCGTCTCTTGTTCTGTCACTTTTGAGTATTTATTAATAACCAGGAATGCATTGCTGTTTGCATCTGTTGATTTATTTGGGCAATGTGTTCTCCCTAAATTCTCTGGAATAAATCACCGACTTTGTGGTATGTTCGGCCTCGACGGATGCTATGGAAAGATCGTATCGGTGGTATTGGCGCCTCGGTTTTCTTCATGGATGTAATTATACTGTTGGAGACGGTAGGGTGGACAGCGAATATCAAATGTGGAAGGTAATACAGCTTTCGTTCAAGGTTAACTCATAAAAGGTGGAGGTGGAATTTTTCGCTAGCCTATATATTTGTACGCTTTTCCCATGCTCTCGTAATAGAAAAGGAACGTTATGAACGTAGTTTTGAAAATATATTGAGCATAAGCTGTCTCATCATTCACCGGGCTTCAGCCCTGTTGTCAGACTTTAGTTAACAAAATTTTTGCTTTTGTTTCTTAACGAGGGTATTCAAATTATGATGGTGTAAGATATTTTCCTTTTTACTCTCTGTACTGTACGTTGTTCTGTTTGTCCGAAGTTTACATAATTCTGTCTTAATTGTGTCTTTTATCTGAGCATCATCTCATCTATTACTCAAATCATTCTTCGATAGACAATTTCTATTCAAAAGTATCGATCGTATCGGGGACAAAAACCTTATCGCATTCCTCTTTCAGCTAATGACTGTTATCGCCTTTTGTTACCAGTAGATGACACGCTATCATCTTCGTGTGTGCTTGTCGCATACAAGTCCGAGCATTGCCTCCCGGTTCTCTCAAAGTTGACGTAATAATGACGTTCTGGAAAAGTAAATGAGAACGGTATCGACGTTTGATGGAACTCGTGAGTTTGTATTAAGTATATTAAGACATTCGGGCAACTAAACAGGTCGTTGTCCTGTTATTTTTTTTTTAAAAGACAAGTAGAACTAATAACAACAAAAATTCCAATGTGGAAGAAAAATGGGAATATAATTTGATTTTTAAATCCGAAAACACAAACAAACATCATTAGAATTACTAATGTTAAAACTTTATAACGTGACGATCATTTTCAATGGAATTAATTCCTTTACTTCCACTGTTTTGAGTTAAGAAAACTTTACAGAAATTATTATTTTTGTTAGCCTAATTTTCTAGGAATGTTCGACAGATCAAATTTGTCAGTCTGTGACCCCCCCCCCTTCCAATCACTTTTGAACCGCTGGTTTCTTCTTGAAACTTGATATGCATATTTAAGAACTGAAAACAATCTAATTTTTTATTTAGCAAATCTTTTTCAACTGGGTCTTTGTCGAGACATTATCGCGAGAGGGCGACAAAAATTTGCATAGTAAAGCAGAAGTAAATGAAACAATGAATTTCTATCGAAGTTTAATTAATAGGTGTTAATCCTTTTAGCTAATCCATTAATTTTAACTGGACTTGATAAGATTAATATTAATCCGATTTAAACAATTTAAGTAAATAATGCGGATTTATTAATATTTTTCAGAAAATGGAAAATCTGTATTGTTTCCATTCTGCAAGTATTTATAATTTGAAAATAAACGTAGGTATTTTGGTTTATGTCATTTTTTTAAGGATGTTATCTATTTATAATTATTTTATATTCTGCATTTTTCATTACAAAAATAATTGATAGAGGTGTTGGTAGTGGAAATGCACTGTAAAGTGCAAATTTAAAGATATGAAACAAATTATTTTTTAGTTCAAGGCAGAAGATAAAAGATTTTTTTTTTTTGTAATCTACTTTAATACGTAAAGAACTTGACTCAAAGCTAAGGCTATTTTTAGGTATTTTTTTTTTTTCCTTTTTCCTAATTTTTTCCAAAATTTTTACTTAGAATTGACTTCATATATTTAAAATTACCTTAAAAGCCAAAATACAGCGAACACACATCTACTGTAAAACTAAATGAAATCAACCTAAACTGAAACAAATTTAAAGCAAACAAAATAATCCTGAATACAAAAATCATTGAGGAACAACTATATACCCCTTAAAATATAGTAGATTACTCTGCAATTAAAGACAATAATTAAACACCTCATCAGCAATATTGAAACATTTTAAGCCAATAGACTAATTGTTAACGACAACCTTAAGTTCCAGTCTAACTTTACAAAAAGATTCGTTGCAAGAACAGCAGATGTTTTCTGTTTAAACAGAATTAACTGTATTACTTTGGTAAAAAAGAAGACTAAAGGAATATTTATTTAATCAGATTAATTTGGGCTGAATTTACAGACTACTTGCAGCTTAATCTATTCTGCTAAAAAGATTTTCTACATTATAGATTCCTTTCTTATTCAAACTGCTTATACATAAAATTATAGTTTATATATATTATTTAATTTAAATTGCCTTGCTGACTATACATCATTCTAAAGTTATTCGAATCCATACAGAAATTAGAGATGTTTATTTAATTTTCTTGCTATCCTTATTATAACTTTTTTTTTGAGGTAGATAAATTATAACTGACCTTTCGCTGGAATTTGTGGAAACGAATTTTAGCTTTATTTCTTATTCATTAAGTTATCTGCATAATATGGATTTGCTTCTATCATCTAAGATTATGAATTCATAAATTTTATAGGCCATAAAACTATATTTCTTCATACTTTTTACTCAGACTAATAATTAACAAGTATGTTATTATAATATTTTTTTCTTGGATTAGATTGCATTATTTATAATGTTCGTAGAATTATTGTAATAATCAAATCTTTGTATCTTATATTGCCATGATTCCAACCTCGTAGAATAGAAGGCAGCCAAGAATACAAAAGCGAACCTGAACCTGTAATTATTGGTTGTAGAAGCCGTCGGCATATCTGGGCGACAAAGCCCTGGCGGTCGGTGGTGGTCTGTCGGGACGAGGATGAGGGTGGACAGGCAGTAACTAAATTAATCGGCATTCCTTCTCACGACATCTCTCCACCCTGATCTCGATTATCTTACAAATTAATACATTCCCCGATTAACAAGCGTTACTTCCTGATTGACATCATACAAACATAATCGTTTTAATTAGTTATAACGAAAACGAATTTGATTTTGTTATTTGCCAATATAAAAAGAATTAGATGTTAGAATAGCAAGAATTTTTTCTTTTATTTAAAGAAAGTAACATAATTTAGCTATTACAAATTAGTAAAATATATATTTAATTGTTGCGTAATAAACCTATTATAATACTTTTAAAATTACATGAGATATTTTTTTTTTCTATAGTTCTTAAATCCGATTCCTAGCCAATAATAAACAATATTCTTTCTTTTAATAAAAAAAGAATCACACTTTAATTTTATGAATGTTAAAATGAAAGAGCAAAATACGAATACTTTTACTAACTTATTATGTTACAGTTGTTCAAAAAATAATGCTTCCCAATTTCATTTTAATAGGGAAGCGTTAGTTTTCGATCGTCATAAGTCAGGGAACTGCTCACACTAGAAGATTTAATTCATTTCGGCAAATGGCAAAATTGACCACAAGATTGTTTGCATTCGAACGGTATTATATTTAGAAATACCTCTTTTCTTTTGTATTGCTTTCACAACTTTAGAAAACAGGAACTTTTTATCTTTCATTTTGTTGAGAACAACGCTCGGTAAGATATATGCTTATTTTCTTACGGTATCGTCAGTCTGTATGCCATAGTCGAGATTTTCTGAAATAGTTCTATACAGACGATTTCAGAAAGTAGGTTAAAATTGAAAGGAATCAAGATGACATCTATCAAATGGCTACTCTAAAAGAGAGAAAGGAGCTAAGAAATACTTTAATTATTTAATTTAATAGGATCAACATTATAATCTATATATAAAAAGGAGGAAGTTTATTTGTTTGATTGTTTGTTGGCTATACACTTCTATGCCCTTGACCGATCTGGACCAACCTTTGCAGAATTACTATTTAGGACACTGCGGAAAAAAACAGGCTACAATGAAAACTGGACACATCTCCCCTCCCCCTGATTTTAATCCCCTTGATACTTTTGTATAATTTTCAAGTATTGGCTTATTAACTCACTTCTGTGTAAGTGTTGGTGTGGAGAAGCTTTTAAACGCTGGCCTTTTAGAGGTTTGGTTGTCAGGTTCAAATCTGATTGGAGACAATAAGTTTATTATTATTATTTCATTTCTTTTTTTCCTGTTTTTTACTTCCCCTCTTTATTTATGATAATGAATTTTCTTTTCTTTTTTTTTTTATTATTTAGAAATAAATAATATTCTTCTTCATTTTTTTAAAATTCAATGTTCTTAGTTTAAGAACATCGAAAACTAGAATCCGGATTAAGGGTGTAAACAGGGGGACAAACTTTCTTGAAGGGTACTTATATCTCTAAAACCGCGTTGTTGGAAACATGAAATTTGACATGAGTGTTCTTTGTCAAAATCTAAAATATACGAATACGACTAATTTTTGTTATTAGCGTAACACTAATTAAATTAGTGTTAATTTTTGTTAGAGAAACGGGAGTGGGGCTGGGGGTGGAACTTTGTTGAAGGATACGCATTTCTCTAAAAATGCTTTAGCTGGAAACATGAACTTCCATATGAGTTTCTTAACTCTAAGTTTCAGTTTTTAGTTACTTCATATAATTTGTTTTTTTTGTTTTTTTGAATAAATAAAGCGTTTCTTTACGTTACATATGCAAGGTTTCCGGATCGAAGCGACGGTAGCAGGCTAGTTTATTGAATAAAGTTCCTTACGATACTTAAACTATTTCATTTGTTTTTGTTTACTGTAGTTTACAGAAATTGAAGAATCTGAATTTTTTTTTTTCGCTAGGACTAATTCCATTCTCTAGGACAAAGAGCAGAGTTTTTCAATGTACGGAGTAATCATAATCTAAATTCAACTATTCAGAGCTTTCTACAAAGATAACCGGTGGGCAGATGTTACAGTTTCAAATTATAAGAAATTATATTAAATAAAAACGTTGTTCTGTCTGTCATTCTGTCATAAGACTTTAAGTTTTTCCAATTTTGCAACCAAACTATAAGAGATAGATTGGTCATGCAAATGGATAAAATGTAGATCTTTTTAAGACAAACAAAATGCTACAAAATCTTTCGAAAAAATTTTAAAAGGCGCCAAATTTCGACATTTTCGCAATTTAAACGAAAAGTATAAAATTTGGAAGAGAACATTATATTGAGAAAATGTTGGAATTTGAAAGTTCTATCGAACGATATATCAGTCATTCACAAACGTTTCTGCGTTTGCAAGATACATGCAAAAATGTGAAAAATTTCATGTTGGCTATTGTGAGAAGTTCGTGAAGGCACGTAAAAATGAAACAACTGTACAATTCATGGAAATACGAAAACAAATAAGCTATAGATCATATTTTCATAAATAAGCATGATATCGAAACATGCGGAGAAGACCACAACAGACTGGGAAGTCGTATATTCTCCGATCTCAATATTAATTTGCTAAATGAATAAAGTTTTTTTTTAATGTTATATATGCGACGGTACCCGGCTACTAATTACTAGAAATTAGGTCTGGCTTTAGTGTTTTGGATGGGATAATGCTCTCATACAAGAACACTTATTATTTTACAAATCTCCTTCGGAAAGCAGTATAAAAACATTCTAAAGGTAACTAATCTAAGTGTAGCCAATTCTAGAATAATATAATCACAATATTAGCTTAATTTCCTTGAAAAGTAAGGCTCTGTATGTCTCTGTCTCTTCCCCAATTCAAGCAAATAACTTTTGAATTGACGAAAGAATCTTCTTGAAACTTGGCAAGCAGACTTGCGGACAGGAGATGATCTAACTTCTGTATTCTGTAATGTTTATTTGTGGGTTTTCGTCAAGAAATTCGCTTGTGAAGGAGGATTAATTGTCGTAGATAGGCATTAAACGTAATGGATTTTATCGACGTATTACAATGGATATTAATCCAGTTACTGATCCTCGTAAATATATTGTTATGTGATTAAAGTAATTAGATTTTTACAATTTATTAATTTAATTAGTAAATTAATCTAATTATTAGATTATTATTAATTAATTTTGTAATTAGCTTTAGTTAAGTACCATGGATTTAAGTAATTTTTTCAGAAACTGTCAATTTTCTGCAATGTGTATTAGGCACATATTACAATTTAAAAGCAAAAGGAGGCTTTTCGTTTGCATTGTTTTATCTTCAAAAAAAAAAAAAAAATCGCAAAATTTTAAGGAAAATATGCTTTTAATTCTTTTAGGAATTTCTTACTAATTTAGTGATGTTTCCCTGAAAGTGATAAACAATAAAACGTAAATAAAAAGTGAATTGAGCAGACCTTGAGTTCAGGAATTTTTTTATCCATACTTTTTTGTTTTTGTTATCTAGCGAGAAAAGTGATTAGGCCGTTTAATGCTTTATTAATTCAATAATGCGGAATATTGCTTTTGAAAATTTCTCTATTTTCATAAGGTAACAAATATAATTTTGGGATGACTTAAAATTAATTCAATGTAGGTCAATAGTTATTATATTATAAAATAAGTA
The DNA here is from genome assembly GCA_023159025.1 of Thereuonema tuberculata. Taxonomy (NCBI): domain Eukaryota; kingdom Metazoa; phylum Arthropoda; class Chilopoda; order Scutigeromorpha; family Scutigeridae; genus Thereuonema; species Thereuonema tuberculata. Next base: position 245,962,870 of record JAFIDM010009631.1, on the reverse strand, counting down.
CACTATACTGTATATGTGATATTATTCTACAAAAAGTAAAGTAGAAAGTAGATAATAGTAATTGTGCAGCACCTATTAACTTACTTGCCTATGAAAAATTAATAACGATTCTGTTTCTATTCTTTCCCCCCCCCCCCCCCCCCATAACTTCTGAACCTTTGAATGGAACTTTACGGACAAGAGAGTATTTTTATTGTTTGAAAATTTCTTTGTGTGCAGCCTTGTGGAGAAATTTTCATTGAGAAATAGTAGAAGCAAAACATTGTAATCCATTTTAAATTTTAGTGTGATTTGAATTGATTATATTAAGTGGATTGAGGCGACATAAAGAAGTATTTGTGGATTTATTCAGATTCTAGAGATGAAAAATTTAAGAAAATTTTTTTGTATTCAGTGGATATTAGAATTTGGAGGGATACTTTTTTTCTGTATAGCTTTCACGATTTTGAAAGACAAAGAAAAATGGATTTGAAATTAATAATATAACAAATAAATAAATAAATAAATAAACTCAATATTTTAAGTAATTAGGCTTTCAGGAATTACTCGTTTAAAAGTTATCTTATTTAAGAACTACTTAAATGTCATGTCCTTACAAATAAACTGATGTATAATTACACTGTTTAAATTGCTGATAAATAACACTCTGCATCACAAATAGTTTTGAAATTTAATGTAAAATAACAGCAGCAATTCCTTATTTTTTTATTTCTTTTTATATTTTTTGTTATCATTCTGTCCTTGCATTAAACCTTCTAATAATACTTGTAGAGGTAATGTGAATCACAAGAATTAAATATTTGGAAATGATAAGCTGTCTTCCCACCTTGCAATATAAATTATATTATTAGCATTTGAAAATAGAAAAAAACTTCGTAGCTTATTAAAGAAAAATTAATTTCAAATAACAGGTATTTGAGAAGAGATGAAAGAAGCAATTTATATAAATTAATCTTGAATTATGAATTTTTTAAGAGGCAGCTAGGCTTTCCCTCCTTCTTAACACAAAGGCTTCTTTCTGAAATTATAGTTTTTAGAAAATGAATATGTTTGCTGGTTGACCGGTTGTGGTCTTTTCCGTTTTTCTGTCACAATGTACCACAGTTAAATGCAATCACTGTTTGCAGCGGCTGTTTTAATGCATTCGTATTATGTACAAACCCATTGTTATCTCTCCGTTTTGCCAGTGACGAATCTGATATTATCCATTTAAAAGAAGCCTGTAATTTATTCTCGTCCGAATTTTTTCCTTTCGAAGGCCGAGCGTCCGAAGGCGGTGCCTCAGTTGTGTTGTGTCGCGTGCCATGTCATCCTAAATTTCTGGCGTCCGGGCAATGAGGCAGGACGGAGGAGGTTCCGGCCTAATCGGGGGAGGGCGATGCTTAATCGACAAATCTCCGCCACGCCAGGAAGTACACAACAACTGTCTGTTTCTTACACAACGACATTCACCCGCTATGTTGAGTCGCTTTGTTCTGTAAACAAAAAATATAAGAAAAATAAAAATTTAAGCAAAGTAATACAAGTCGGAAAGTTTCTCAAAAGCTAAAACTGTTGAAAAAAGACAAATTTCAAATTACTTAACATCCTTTATTACAATCAGTAAATGTTAAAATAATTCAATTCTGAGTACCTCTTTATCGTAAAAAAAAAAAAATATATATATATATAAGTTCTTCATGAATTAAGACCTTATTTAAGGCAGAAAGTTTCCCATAAAGCAATGGTTTTCAGCTTTTTTCAGTCGAAGCGTCAAAATGAGATTTATTTAAGATTTATCGGCGATCACATTACTATACTGGTTATTTCAGTAGATCGCATGTGGAAGAAGCAACATTAGAGAATCATACAAAAGCTGAAAGACAAACAATTATAATATAACAATAAAGAATTTTAAAAATGATAACAATTCAGTAGAAGAAAAATAAATAATATTTTTCAGATTTTTTTCTGAAAACAGTAAAGGTCATTATAAATCAATTTCCCGCCTCATGATGATTGTCTTTTGATTAAATTTCAGAGCACTTTCAACTGTATTTGAAATAGAACACAAATGTTTAGACTGCAACGAGATGCAAATTATGTGGTGTTTCAAAAGCCTCTTGGACCACATGCGACTCTTAAACCACGAGTTTATATTCAATAGCATAAAGGAATATTGCGCATTGTTGATACTACCTGAAAATATTTGCCGCAATTGGATATCACATGATCGATCATTCTAGAACTGATCGTGACAGTTGAAAAAAGATATGGCGGAGTTATCTGATTAAATAGTAAAAACAAGAAAGGAAAGAGCCTTCACAGAAACAGAAATTCACTTAAATCACCAGTAAGCGTTTTGACTAAGTAATTAATGTGGAATGCGAATATAGGTTTTCGTTTATCAGTGTGCAACTTGAGAAATCGTGCGTTCATTGAATAAGCTAAACAATGCTTTTGCAATCTGCAAAAATCTAGCAAATTCATAGTAATAATAGGAATCTCAAGACTTTGGTTGCTAAATAATTATGCTTCAGTATTAAATATAAAACTTGTTCTTTTTTTTTTTTTACTCAGTTGAAGTTATTACACAACAAAAGTTTAGAAGGCGATAAGATTAATGCAGTAACATTATTATTACTATTATTATTATTTTCATTAAGTATTCTGAAGATTATATCTGATATAGTGTAATGAAATAAAAAACATTTTTCAGTTTGAGTACTTCAGATTTATTTGAACGAAATTCAGGATTTATTTAAATACGAATGAAAATGAAGCCAAATTCTGGTTTGATTTTAATAAAATTAAGTTTACGAGATTTTTTTAAAAAAATTAGCAATCAGCCTTGTAGTCTTCATCTTTGGATCGGTTTTATAATTTGGAGTATACTATAGTTTATTAGGACACAGTTTATATGTCCTAATTTACACACTTTATTTGTTACATCGATAATAAAGGCTATATTTAAGTTTATAATATGAAAGAATACGAACCCTCAACAATGGAAAAAAAGGAAAGAAAACAACAGTAAAATTCTGTAAGAAGAATTTTACCAAAAGAACTGGTTCTAAAGAATGAAACAAGATGATTCCGTGATTTTATTGATACACTGTATTAGTCGAATCAGTGTAACCAAGAGGTCAAGACCCTCTCCACTTTAATGCTTTGAAACGGTTGAAGTTCAAACGATATGATGGGGCCACACGCAATTGCAGAGTATCAAACATGGTACAGTTAGATTCACAAGGCACGCTATCTAAGTCACGGACGCAAAAACTATTTCCCATGATGGGTGGATATGTTTTAGACTTCCTACAGATTTCTACTGTAGTTATTTTCATGTATTGTAGATTTCTCTTTGAATGTAGGTCTGATTGCTCATGCAAGCTTTGATAGTGTTCCGGAATTCAAATAGATCAGCAACAATGCCTCAACTTACATATTTTTAAAACTTTACTTTATTTATATTTGGAAATACAATTAGTGAACATATCATTTAAGATTTCAGATATGTACGTCTTCAAAGGCAATAAATTCACATATTAAAAGAAGCAATTATTCAACAAAGTACGATTATTCAATAATCGTAATTTCTTAGTTACTATATTGCGATTGTCCTTGTGGGTGGAAACAAGACAACACGATCGTTCTTATTCTATACTTGTAGTATCGAAGTGCTGGCTTGCAGGCTGATAACTCAGCAGAAAAATCTAATACGAGTATTGCTATTGAGAATTATTCCCTCTAATGTCGTTCACTTGTTTCAAATTTGTTGTCGGTGATTGTTTTTCGTTTGCTACATTTGTATTATTTAAAATCATGAAATACAGCATGTATATAGGGATCTATAGACAGGAATATTACGAACAGGACCTTAATTGAATCACTAGAACGATTTATGATGCCTTCATTATTAGCCTTGCATTAAGTCAATATCATAATATTTCATAAAAACGAATAGTACAAAATGAAAATAAAACCATTAAAATACAGATTTAATAAGTTATTGTTCGAAGTTACTGGGTATGGGCTTAATTACTTTGATGTTTGATCCAGTAACATTGTTTAAATTCGCTTAATGTCATTTTATAACTGTTTATTTACATAAAAGGTTTTAAAACTGAAGCTCAAAAACATTTCTCATCAAAAGGGGGAAAACTTCTATTGATTGAAAACTTTTCTTGTCTTTTATTTTGTTTATTTTACCTGAAGGAGACATTTCTCATTCTGTCTGTACCCAAGAATTCGTACTTTCGCTTCAATATTTATTAATTCTTAATTAAGTAGCATTTTTTATTTAATTAAGGATTTTTAAATAAAGTATTAAGAAAGTTAAAATCCTTAATATTAGTACTCAAATAATCTGCAATCTCATATAAGATTTTAAAAAAAAATATTAAACTCAGATGTGCACTTAATCAGGCTGCTTCCATCGTTATTTAGGCTGTCAAAACTATCAATTATTTGCTAAGCCATTTATACAAATTCAATCACCTTTCTTATGTTTGTAGATTATTCACTCTGTTGCAATAAAGTAACTTTCAGTCTAGTTCGGCTGTTATCCTTCTACGATTTGCAATGTATCTCATTGATAAAATTATTTATCCTGGGAAGTTCAACTCTATTTATAGTTTATGTTATTAAAAGGAAGATCTTTACTGATTTTTGATACAAATCGACCTATAGCTAGGGTCCACATAATCTCGTTAAGCAAAATTATCACAACTCAAAAACATCCATCTTTTGAAAGCTGAAACTGCAATGATAGAGGAATATTCGACTCAATGTGATCGAACCATATAGTATGATCAAATTAGCCTCTAGGTGAGAATTTTACGAGCAAATATATGAGTATTCTTAAAGCTATGTTATTTTTTAAAAATAACACTAATTCGATGAAAAAATCAAAATCTAAACTTAGCAGTAAACTATTTCGGTCTGTTGGTTACTTTTCGCCATATTCGGAAAACGTTTTACGTCATCTTGTATAATAATCATATCAAGTTACTATTCTGTATTCCAATATATATAGCATCTGGAAGTAATTATACTCTCTGACATTGCAATTTATTGTGTTTTACATGTGAATATATTTGGCACTGATTACTTTATGAGAATTTCTTGTTGATTTTAATCTAGATTCATCGCAAATTGTACGTTATAAATTAGCCAGAAGTTACTTCAAAATTTCGATACTGTATTATGTTTTATGGGATTTACTGACCCCAAGAAACACTACGCATTGAAGTTTTCTCACCGAGATGACAATGAGTTCAGTTTGGGGTCACACTGCACCTTTACATTTATTACTTTCCTGATAGATTTTGCTGTTTTGAATTCCCAGTAAACACAGAAATAAAAAAGGTTCTTTAAACAATATTAAAGGAGGGAATATCAATCCAGCTGTGGAAGAATCTGTATCTGCTAACATAGATGAATATCTGATAGAAAAGAAAATCCCAGTTTTTCAAGTGTGATTAAGTGAGGTGAGGTGCAAAGTGGCCCATGAAAGAAGCTTTAAAACAGTGTAGTGAAATATGTTGTGTTTAACTTTGAAAGTGAAGTATTTCTTAGAAAAATACTAAAGTGAAAAAGAAGGAGCTATTAACAAGACTACGCAAAAATAAAGATCAAGAAGTCCAGAAGTGGACCGAAAAAGATGACATAATAAGATTCGAACAAGAGCTTTCCCGCACAGGATTTTATATTTGGAGAACTTGGCTGAAAATGGATAATTTTGAAATATTTTAAGAGCCTAAAAAACTCATTTAACATATATTTAACTTTTTAATAAAAATATTGCTCTGTATTACCAGTAAATACTTTTGACTAATTTTTCTCTGTTATTCTAATTACTTAGATGCAAGGTTTGTGTGTTTAGTAATGCAAATTAGGAATAGTAAACATTGAATCTATTCAAACCTTGATATATGATACTGGTGCATATGATAAAGGTCTTCGTTCCTAAGGATGACTTTGAGCCAATGTTTCAATAAATTATATATTATAATAATAATAATATAATAATATAATTGATAAAATTTTATCAATTCATTTATATCATCTTACATAGGAATGCAGAATATTTCTCTGTCTCTAGAAATTATAAAACAACCCCAGTATAGTATTATTAGACAGTAAGTGTTATTCGTAATATCAATTAGAAAATGTCAACAAAAAATGATGAAAAGTATTTCCACTTTACTGTTCGCATTGTTTTTTTTGTTTGTTTTGTTTTGTTTGTTCGTTATTTCCGATCATTTGTAGATTTATCAGCCGTTATTGCATATTTCTGAGTTAATTAATATGTAGAACATATATTAATATATTCAATATATTAATATTGAACGCCGAAACATCCGAATCATTACGAATAATTTTGCTTTACAACAGACACTTTGGTCTTTCTTTAATTTGACGGTAAAAGAACTTAATTTCATCAAAAATGTATGAAGGATCTTCAAATTTTAAGAATTCCAAACTTCCAAGCTTCCAAAAATCTTTAAAGAATTTTTTGAGTTAGAAAATTACGTTTTTCTTAAAACTTTAAAAATAGTCCTTTGTTAAAATCATTTTTAAACTATGTAAACTGTCTTTCTATTCTATTATACATTTCCTACTTTGGCAATTCCCAAAACTTTTGAGAATTTAATTATATATTGAAATCCTGTAGAAATTCATCTATTAGTTACTGGATTATTGCTTAGATAAGATCTATTAAAATGGATAAAGTTTCACTGATTTTCAGGCGCTATTTATTTATATGAATCACGTCTAAACAAAAAAATAATAATAAAATAAAAATCAACCAATTTTTAATATCATACTTACCAAACAGAGCTAAATGAAAATATTCGCTAGTTTTTCTCTCTCTTTTCAAAAAACGTTTTTATCACTTAGAAAATCTAAAAAAAATCTCATTCAAAAATCACAGTAAAAACTTCGTAGATGAGTTGAAAGAGATGAAAGTAGACCCTGAGCAATTTACGAGGGACTTTGGATAATTTATATCAGGAAACTTGTTGTGAGTAGTCTTATTAATTGACGATAAATTGTTTAGAAATATAGAGAGAGGTTAAATTTGAGGATCTTGAATGTGCATTGCCAAATAGAAAAAAAAAGGGGTTTGAAACCTTGAGCTTTTGTTTTAAAGTTCAAGGTTTCAAGCCCTTTTTCTTCTATTTAGCAATGCATACTCAAGATCCTCAAATTTAACCTCCCTTATATTTCTAATTAATTTATCTTCAGCTAATAATACTATCTCCAACAACTTTTCGGATATAAATTATCAAAAGCCTCTCAGAATTGGCTGAGAGTCTAGTTTCGTACAGAGTAGAAATAGACTTTGACTGCATGACCATTTTGTGTTTCTCAGATAATAGATGAGTTTTCATCAAATGGCGATGGGAAAGTGCTTGATCTGATTCTGAAATCTGAAGACCTCCAAATTTAACTTAGTATTCTTAACACATAAAATAATCCACATTTCTTTTGGCTTTCGTGTTTGTAAATTTATCATGTCTGCTTAAATTAAGTTAATTAAATTAATATAAAGTTTTACTATCAACTCTTCTGTTTGCAGAAAATTATGTCATCAAATAGTTACTTCAGTTACCAAAATCATTTAATGTTAATCACTCGTAAATTTAATGGTTTACGAAGAATTCTTAGATGTCAACAGAACTTTATTATTCGTCTTCAAGGAATTTTTTTCTGCTCTGAATGGTTTGAATGAGAATTTCAGCGAGTAAATTTCTACTCAGGAATCCAAACAGAAAAATTAAATCGCACTCAAATTTTAAGTTGTTTACTAGCTTACAAGTTGTTAGGGACGCACATAGAATTAGGCTGAGTTTATATGAATTAACTTTATCATAGGGAAAGTCAATCCTATATTCTTTATGAAATTCAAATTTAATATTCGAGTTTATTTTAACTAACAGATTTCAATGTTAACCTAGATACATCAGCTTTATTACGCGAGATATCAATTGGTTCAATTTGAATCGTAATAAGTTGGAATTATAGGTTTTTATATTTGAAATTAAATAAATAATTGTTGCTCAAAAATTTTACTTTTTTTTTTTTTTTTTGATGATTTTAACTTAATTTGATGAAATTTTTATTTACCAATTTGTAAATAGCATCAAACCTCATGAAGAGATTATTATACCATTTAAACACTTTTTAAGATACAGAATAGGGGCGGTTCCAGGAGTCGCCCATGGGTTGGTACCCATCGGGTGGGCGGGCAAAAGGCGAAACTAACTGACACACAAACGATAGCTTGAACGGATGCAAGATTTATGATCCCGATTGTGGGTGGGAACAAAGCCGAAGCAACTGCTGGAGAATGGTGCCCTCTATGTTCTCTCTATCGAAATACAGATCGAAGTTAAACTGTTTTTTAGACATCCTTCATAACATTGAAACTATATCGAAAGTTATTTTTTTAAACTAATTTTGTTTCCTTTTTTAAAAATTTACTTTCAAACATAAGTGCAAAGAAACGGCACTCTTTTAACAACATTATATTTAAAATATTTAAATACAGAATGGATTGGTATGCTATTTGCTTTTTTTTTTTTCTTTTACCCCTCAGTCTTGTGCTTTAAATTTTACATCATAAAATATTCATTGTTTTGAATAAATATCTTGATAGTATTTAGTCTAATCTAAATAATGTATTTAAAATATCTTGATATTATTATTACGTGGCTACATTGCTATTTAACCTCCTAATAAGAAAGTTACTATTTATTTGGTGGATAAATAATATAATAGATATAAGCTTTTCTTCTAATACAGACTTAATAATGAAAATTTAAGTCATATGAAATTTTCATTATTAATAATTAATAATATGAATAATGCATTTAATAATGAATAACGAAAACACGAATTTTTATTATTCATTATTACATGAATAGTGATAAATCCATTATTACAATAATATATTAGAAGCAAAGCTGTTGGCAGTTAATTGGTACATGATTTTCTAAAGTTTTTTTTTCTTTTTTTCTTTGCATTTATTATTACTTTTTTTTTTTTAATTTTTGTGTTTTTCATTGGTTCTATGCTCTCTTGTGGAATGTCAATGATTGAGGAGGAATTTTCAACTATGGTAATAGACTGAAAAACATGGGTTTATAAATGGAAAAAAAAATGCTCCCCTTTGCCAATAGTTTTTTTCTGGACACTATAATTTGGTCCCAACGTTCCTATCAACATCTAGGAGACTGTCGTGATTGCAGCTGGGTATTGATCTTCCATGGGGTTAAAAACAAGTCTGGATCTGTAGCATCTGATTATTGTGGCGAGACAGTGGCATGAACACCGACGCCAACTAAGGGACCCGTCTTTACTGTAAAGACCTGGATTAAGAACTTATGATTTTTTTTTATAAACATAAACCGTACATTGGTTTAAAAAAAATGAAGCCAATTATTCTGTATAGCAACGAAGCCCTCATTAGAACAAAAATCAATGTTTTTTTCTTTTTTGTTTGTTGAACCCTATAGCTTCTGAGGACAACCATTTTTATTAAGCAATACAATAGAGAGATTCTTTTATTTTATTAGTAGAAATGAAAATTGACATTCGTATGGTTTGTCAAAAGCATTATTGAAATCATTTAGAAGCTTATTTCAAAATTTCCTAAAATTTCTTATTTCAAAATTTCTTTCCAAAAAGAGCCTAACCATTTGAGCCTAGCATTTTTGTGAATAAAAGAATAAAAAGTTAAAAGATTTTTTTAAAAGACCATGAACATCTTATTAGATCAGCAGCCAAAGATATCAAATAAAAATTGGGAGACAAGTCCTATGCTCAGTATATTTTAATTCTTGGCGACAACTCCCATTTTAATTCGTATGTATGTCTAGAAAAATTACTGACCAAGTGATTTAAATGTAACCACAAAGAGTAAGCCAATGGACACAGTTCCCCTCCCCTCCCCAAAGATGTAAATTTCGAAAATATATTTTAATAAATAATTCAGAACTAGAAAGAAGTGTCATTAAATGGCAGCGAAAAAAAAAAGGGACGGTCCACACGACTTCGAATAATAATCTGTTCCGAAATTTCTTACATAGAAATTTCCCTCGTTTTATATATTGTAGAGAAGTAAACCAAAGGAAACAGAAGTAACAAATCCAGATTCAAGTTGAAAATTGAAAGTTGTCTTTTGAATAACAAAATTGGATGATCAAAATAGAAATTTTCTGTCTGACTGAAGTCATAGAAACAGATAGAAGGCAGAAAGACTAACGAAGATATTAAAAGTAGCGAGAAATAAATTAAATAGAAGTTAAATAAAGAGGAAAACTACAATTGAGTTGTTATCAATAGGAAAGAAATATGATAATATACTTGATACTGACATCTCTGGCTGACATCTCAAGTTTTCACAAGCTACGAGAAATCTGGTATTATACTCGTACAATCTACCAGATTGAGCCTAATGCGTATAATCACTTATCCATTTACAGCAGTAAAACGTTATATACATAAGTCTATCATGTCACTATAGGATTTTTTTTCAAAGTAGGCCTACTTCAACCTTTAATAATAATTAAAAAATTATTGTTTTGATTTGTTTTGAAACTTTTATTTGTTATTTAATTAGTAAGTAATTCCTCCTTTGGATTTAAATTGGTTTCAAAAATTTATTATTAACATTCGTCAAGTTTAACTGGCAGTTCTTCCTTCAGTTCTGAAAAGAACTTCGAATCAGAACGTTGAGAAAATAAAGGCTGATTTCACAGGCTAATAAAGGGCTCTGTCCTTGCGCTCTCCAAATCTCAAAATGTGTAGACTAAGGCCTTTTTTTGGTTAGAATCCAGTTCAAAGATCTTTGCCCTTTTAGAAATTTGAAGACGACATTTGTTTTGTGATGTTTGAGAAATAAATTACTAATTTGGCCCTTCTCGAAATAAAATCCTATATACACCCCGGCTAATCTACTTTATCTAAAATCCTATATACACCCCGGCTAATCTACTTTATCCTTAGGAAGTATTTAGACTAATGCTGCGTTTCCAGTGACAAGAAAAAAGGAAATTGTCATTGAAAGAGAAAACTTTAAAACTCCATCTTACACCTCCTGTAGCAATTTCTACGACCAAAGAAAACCTCGCACCTTCGAATTATCGTTATACAAATTTAACACTGCCATAACTAAGTTTTGCTATATCTACATTGTTATATCTACATTTATTTTCTCTATGTGCATCAGATTAAGCATTAGTGCGCCCTGGAATTTTATCCTACAATCAGCAATTTGAATAACTTCACAATAAATGAGTGAATGTAGTTTAGAATTTGGAAATAATCTTTATATTCAATAATTACCTGATGAAAATGAAAGATGCACTTAATTTCATAATTACAGAGTGGGCGAAAAGTTCGTATACCCCTGTCAGTAAACTGTATTTCAAATCCAGTTGATGTGCCTCTTATGGATCCCTCTACGTTCTCTGCACAGACGGATGCGTCTCCAGGTCCGTATGCTCAATTTTCTGTAGCATTTGTGGCGTCACAGATGTGAAGGCATTGCGCACAGAAATCCGCAACTCAGCGTTGGAAACTACCGCTGTTTGCGGACTTCCTATTTAATGATTCACCACATAGAATTGTCTGGCGTGGTGGCCATGGCAAAGGAAAGTTCTCGGATCCCCGGCCAATCCATCTGTTTAAGAAAAGTTCATCAAGGCGCAATCGCACTCTCATGGCGAAATGAGCTGGTGATCCATCTTGTTGAAACCACACAGTGTCAACTATGCGTTTCAACTGGAGTTCAGGCAACAACCATTCGTTAATCACATGCAGATAAGTCGTCTGATTCACCGGGCCATTGAAGAAATACGGTCCAAGCAGATGTTCTTCTGTTACCCCCGCCCAAATCATAATGAGCGGTGGAGTTTGTTCGAGTTCTTGAAAGAAATGTGGATTTTCCTTTGACGTTCCGATCTTTCGAACTTCGATAGATACCACATTCATCACTAAACAGTTGGATCTTCTCTTCTTGGAAAATGTTGGAGAAGCATGTTGCATGCTTCTTCGCGTCATGTTAAATCCACATCTGATAACTCATTCACTGACAACGGGCGAAAAGGTTTCACTTTCAAATCACTTTCGCATGTTTGACGGGGGAATTCTAATTCGGCATCACGCTTACGAATCGACTTCACGGGAGATCGCGATGGGATTCTTCCACAGCAACACATGTTTCCAAACCTGTTGACGGTCTTCCCGTCCGATGTGGATCCTTCGCGGATCGTGACGTAAAACTCTTCTGTTCCCATACCAATAATGTTCTTTTGGATGGTGACAAAAGAACCGAAATCGCAGCTGAAAATTGATAATAATTTGTGGAAGTGTTTGTCTTGTATACGGTCGTTCGTAAATCCAAACTGCATTCACTAAACTCTCTTCAATTAAGAATCTGCTTAAATCAGCCAATCTTTCCGTCACTGCTTGCTTGCTGTGATTATTGCCATTCTTCTATTCCTCGCGTGTTATCATTGTACGAGTGTGTGATTGTTTCATTGCTGCTTCCATTGCTCGCTGATTGACATATTTCCAGAAACTCATAGTATACATTTACATCCAGAGATATACGGACTTTTCGCCCACTCTGTACACTTTCAGATTATTGATTTAGTTATGAAACTTCAGGTAGATTATGTTTATTGATAACATCTCAAAAAAAATCTAACTATCTTATGATTGCGCTTAATTGTAACTGTTTGTTTCTATCCTACTGTATTTTACGATTAGTTGAAGATTTACGTTAGATTTGTGATTAATTATTTAATGACTAATTTTAGTTCTACTCGTTTAATAATTTATTACAATCTGGGAGTTTAGTTATATATTCATGTAGAATTATATTTTTACGTCATCATCATCTAAGTCATTTACTTAGTTTACTTTTGGCAACATTAACAGTAAATTAAATCCACATTTTAAAATGATATAAATCCTACTAATATTGTAACCAAATCTCCAAAGAAATTATCTACTGTCTCCTAATATTAATTGGGAATGGGATTTTTCTCGTGAATTGTCAGTCTTACAATTTTGAACCTAATCAAGACCAGATCAAGACCTAATCTATTCTATCCAGTCGCTCTATTCGCGTATGTGGTCGCTTGGTCGATCCTGACTCTGCAATTTCACCACTCTTGAAGCATTGAGATTTCGTTGTTTACGGTGTAAGGCTTTTACTTCTTCTTATTTAACTGTGTTACATAACTTTACTGTGATCCTTCTATTTTTGTTTGTTTTCCGAACCTTCTTTGCTACTTTTTTTTTATTCTTCCATTCTTTCTACATGTTTGTTTCCTTCCAGTTTTCATTTCAAAATCTATTCCTTCTTGGGTTTTTTACTTTCTAAATTCTCTAATAGTTTTATTCAGTATTGATTTTAACATCCGCACTTCTGCTACGTTAATTATTTTTTTTTTTTTTTTTACTTTAACTGTCTAAGTTTTGGTTAGCTAAGCTCTCGAACTATTATTATAAAGATTTTCATTTAATTTCTGTTTTGTAGAAGTTTATTTACTGACTAAATTTGCGAAGTCTTATTGTTCCACTTGATTTTTTTCTTCTTCTTTGTTTATCTGTTTGCAAGAGCATCACACTAAAACAGCTGGACGGATTTCCTCAAAATTTGGAACGTTGCTTATTTTATAATCCAATTTATAGCATAGTTATTCCAATTTATTCTTAGCCTCGCATTTATTCATAGCTTCATTTATAGCATTGTTATTTCAATTTATAACCTAGTTCTCAATACTCCTCTATGCCTCGAGAATGACACCCCGAAATCCCTCGCTAAAACGGCCGAACTTATTTCATAAAAATTTGATACGATGCTTGTTTATAATCTAACTTAAAATATGAAGATGATTTTTTTTATCTCCATCCCCTCCCCCAGTCCTCAAAGTTGACCTTTCTTTCTGCTGTTTGCTTGTCTCTACTATGCGATGGATAGCAAAGCATGCATCCATTTATTTTATTTATTTATTTTTTTATTTATTTATCATTTTAAGTAAAATCCCAGCACGCAGCATTAATCAAATTCCAAAACATAACTTAAAGAGTGACGACTGCGATTTTTATATCAGCGTCTTAGACCATCTAACACATCTTATAAAATTATATATATATATATATATATTATTGAAAATGTATCCGACAATGTCAGCGAACTTTTCTGGTTGACATATGTAAATGGAAGGAAAAATGTATCCCATAATATTCCATACCATTCTTCGTAGAATGTTGGAAAAAATAGTAGAAATCATAAAAAAAGAAAAGAAAGAAAGAAAAAATCCTACCAAATGTGGTAAATCTATTATTTAAAGTATCAATATTGTATTTTGAGGCTAATTAGACATAAAAAATGCAATTAAATTATTCGGGAGGTTTCCCCCTCTTCTAACAAGACACCGCAAAGCTAATTGTCGAACCTTTAGGTAGATAGAGTCTTACTAAGAAAATCCCGCTATTTTTCAGTAGAATGACTACTTTTATTACTAAAAATAAATTATTGAGGATTAAATTTAGTTACTGTATTATTGAATATAAGTTATAAAGAAGAATGTACATTAATAAGACAATAATAATTGGAAAAGGGAATATTTTAAACTATGAGTTAATTATAATTTTTTAAATAGATATTACTGTTAACTAACGATGATGACGGGCAAGCGCAAAATTTTATTATTAGATTTTTTTTTTAAACTGATATTTTAGCAAATCTTCATTATTAATGAGAAAGAAATATTTTATTCACTTTTAAATGAAATGCTTTTTTTTTTCCTCTTCGGAAATGCAATATTCTTATATGATGTTAAACGATTTTTAATAAATTTGGCAATTTATAGTTTTATTGCCATAACTAATTTTCTTTCTGTCCTATTTTTTTTTTCTACGTGATTCTCGTTTGAAGTCTTTTGGCTGCCGAGAGTGTCATTGTGGCACGTGTCCACGGGGGAGTCCTATCGATCGGCCTGAATATTTAAACAGTTTGCCAGACTCTGTGGCTCCTTGCCTACCCAAATCCGACCAGATAATGATGGGGGTGCCGGGGCCATACTGTAATTGCGTTGCGCACTCCTATTATCTGCTCCTGAGAAGAGAACATTACAGACCGGGATAAATCAGCTGCTAGAGCTGCCAAATGATTGGGAATTTTTACTGAGCTTTTCTTTTTTCTTTTTCTTTCAGTTTCTCAGTGAATACACTAGATTTACTAAATGATTATTTCTGCAAATCATTAATGTTTATAAAAAGAAAGAATATAAGGTAATCAATAAACAGAATTGCAGCTGAGTTAAATGTAGGCATTACTAGAAGAGGGGTGTTGCTCCTAATAAACTGACGATTCAGTGTACAGCAAGTGACTAGATGAGGAAAGATCTTTTAAATCAGACTGAATCATCTGTTTCTTTAAAGATATCTAGTTAAATTGGAATGTATAGACATTGCATGTTATGTGAGAGGAATCGAAAAATTAAAATTATGTATCTATTTCCTTATATTTTGTAAAGATAAGAAGTGTAAATGCTAATGCTAGAGAAAGTCGACTGCTATTAATATAGGGCAATGTTTTTTTCTCAAATAAAATAACATTTTATGGATAATGACAAATAAGATTTCAGTTTTTCATAGATCGTTATGTACGTCTGAGCATAGACGCTATTATTATCTTCTCTGAAAATAAGTTAGTATTATCTTTTATTATTATTTTATTACAATAAGTAAAATTTCAGAAATTTAACTTCTCCACCCTATACAAGTGGATTAAATGATGATTAAATATAAAAAAAGTAGCTTAATTAAGAAATATAAAATAGAGATCAATTTAAAAGCTTAATTTTCAGATTCATCTACTCCATTTTGCATTTTCAAAACATTTTTAATAATTGTGTTGCTCTCAGCTTAGTAATTTCAAAAGATGTTAAATTAGTGTTCAAAAGGCTTCAGATACTTATTTTTAATAGAATTTTGGGATTTGATTAATTAAAGTTTTAAACATGAATCAAGGGCCGAAAATTGTAATCTATATTACTAAAATCTTTTATTTCTCTGTCTGTCCGGCGCAATTTCCTGTGAGAATGGAAAATAGAAATAATAATTTACAATGAAACGTGCGCGACGGGAATCGAACCTTCAACCTCCTGATCCGAAGTCAGACGTCATATCCATTAGACCACGGGGACTACAACTCACTGTATATTGTTTTTTGACTTATGTTTCTTTCCCCTTCCCCCCCATCATTAATGAATGTATTCATCCTTTTTTTTTTTAATCTCAAGATTGTTTATTTATTTCCGATCCGTCTATTTATTTGTAATTCGAAAATGACAATTTGAAACGTTGCAATATTTTAAATATACCGGTAATATTCTTACTTAACCAAATTCTATGTGATGTAGAAAAACAAGCGCATGTACACGGGGGACGGCCTAGTTCCTACAAATATTATACATTTGAGTAGAATAAAGTAAATCAAAGAAAATGAGGAAATGTCTTCTGAACTGAACTAAATTTTGTTAAAGGGAAAAAAAAAAATAGAAAATATCATATTATAAAATATAAATCATAAAATAATAAATGATATAATCTCATTTTTATATTATATCATTTATTATTTTATGATTTATATTTTATAGAAGTGCATACTTTTGAAACTTTTTAACAGGAAGTTAATATATGTTTCTTTTCCTTATATGATGTTGGCAAGAGGGTAGCAGTCAAAATGAAATCTACAACATGTCATGAATTACAAAAGACATGAGGTATCATAATGTACAAGCAGTTTGTCAAGTGGTGACTTCATGTTGACCTCTTCACCAGACAAAAGGCGTGATGAGAAGGGGATTGGACACCCATTGAATAGTCTCACAAAGGGACAGTGGACTACCCATCCCCTTTAATCCGCTCCCGTTGCAATCAACAAAAAGCCGATTTACGATATGGGAGGACAAATTACGACTCCCCTCGAAGAACCTGGCTTTGTGGTGACCCAACATTGAAAGGCAAACATACGGAGCAAGACATCTCAATGGAGGACAATTTAAAGTGTGGTCCTTGTAAGATCTCTTGATTTCATTTTAATAAAAGTGCTCAAAAATTCTGGAATGGGATAGAAAAAGAAATTACTTTAAATCTGACTGCCAGTGCCAAATTTGAAATCCATTTTTGCTTTTTTTTTTTCTTAGTTTATTATTTCATTTCCCTAGCAGCTTTTTTTTTTTTTTTATGGATGCTATTTTTTTCCTATTTTTTTGTTTAGATATAAATAGGTTTCCTTAGTTTTCATTTCCACAGCTGCTATGATTTCATAGCTCCTATACTTAATTTAATTAATTGTGCTGATTTTGATTCAAAAGTGATATCATACAGTCATTCTTTTCCTTTAGTATTGTTATCTTTAAGAAATCCTATAAGAAAATTAGATAACAGAGTAACAATAACAAATGTTTGAATTTACAATCTTTGCAATCTTTCAGATTTTCAGAATTATAGAAGATTTTGTTTCAAATTATTCCGAAGCATTTATAGAAAATAGACTTTATTTGCTAAATTTATTATAATATATTTTACTTAGATTGGTTTATTATGATAAAAAAATCTAAATATAATTGACTACTTTTATTGTTTTAATACATTTTTGGAGGCTTATAGGATTTCTCTATATAGACTATTAAAATAAGAAAGCCAATAGGAATGCCAAATAAATTTAAATTTACCTTATTAAATTTTTCTTTTATGGTTAAAGTAATTGAATTTGATCCTGTTAGGTTATATAGTTTCACAAAAAAATTACTTATTAAAGTTTACCGCTCTATTGTCCCATAACCAAGTCACAATTTCTTTCTTTTCTCAAAGAATCAAAATTTTAATTTTTGATTTTTCTTCCAAAGTTTCCTTTCGAACATTTAATCTTTTCATTTAAATTTAATTCTTTACATGTAGTTTGAAAATCTTATCAATGAAGATATCTCAATCTCATTACATTCATGTAGGCTAGGATGGCATATAAATCCTACGTGATTTGATTTAAATTTTCAGAATATAAATTTCCATTTATTAATAATAGAAATTTCCATAGCTTTTACCATAATTTGCATTGCTGAAAGAAAAGGGTGGAGCATTCAGCAATAGATAATAATATATATTCGAGGATGTAGAGAGGTTTAAAAGGTATTATGTGATTTAGGGAAGACATTAGCTTCTGAAGGCATACTTGATTAAGAAAAATGCACTTACCCCTAATTGAATATGGATCATCTTTTAATTTGTAGCTTCGTCCATAAATTAAAGCACTTTATATGCCTTTAATTTTTCTTGTTATTATTTTGAATAATGAAGTCTGCTGCTAAAGACTGTAAGATTGTAAGACTGTTAAAATTCTAAAAATAATTTTAAAAGGATTTACAGATTTTCTTTTTAAATCTACCAGGACAGAAATTAATTTTATTTTTAGTTTCTTTTTTAGTTTTGGTATTTCAGAGTTTTAACTTTGATAATTACAAAAAATATCCGAGAAGATACACACTGATGATGAAATTCCAACAATTTAACAAAGATTAAAAAGATGAAAAATTAAAGATATAGTTTTACTTTTTGTCTGCCAATTGTGTATTTTTAACTTTTTAAGTTTTCATAACATGACTTTTCAATTACATTTGAGAATATACACCTATTTATATAATGCATAAATTTCTGTGTGTATGATTGATATATTTCTTCGAAGGAAAAAAAAGAAAAAAAGAACACCACCATTTAATAACCTAAACTTGATATAGAAATTTTAATAATCATAAAACTTAAGGTTATGTAGACTTTTTGGGTTATTTATTTACATTTTGCCTGTAATTGTTATTTGACAACAGCAATACAGTCTATAGAATATTCCGATTCGAAATTTAATTAGGAATGTCCAAAAATTGCCTGATTTCGAAAGTCGATTTCGAAGTCTTTTGATTTCGATTGAATTTTAAAAACCTACTCCCATTGTTGTTTCAAATGAAGGCATACAAATTGAGAGAGAATTTTTGAAAATGTTTATCGGATTTTCTCAGAAGTTCTTTTATGAATATATTGTTATTTTATGTTAATGGAACCCTTAGTGTGCAACAGTGGTCTATGGTGAGATGGATGGTTGTGTGATAGCTCTCTTTTATGGCCTCAGGGTAACATCTGGCTCCCGTCAACGATGAAGCTGTGCAATCTGTTTCGTACACACCTGATTAAATTTACAGGAAGTGAATCGATGCAGAGAATATATGATTTATAGAGAAACATTATAGACGACAGCATACAGGGATTAAAAGAAACAGGAGATCTAAGCTGGTTCTACAATAATGTCGACTAATGTTTTGTGCTTCGTTTTTTAATGAATTCCGCATAAGTTCAGATTATGTTTTATAAATTTTTCGAATTATTATAATATGGATTCAATTTGAAGATTATATCATTCATAAATAGTTGGGAGGGGAAAAGGCTGTAAGTCTCTCAGGTTCGCTTCTTTTTGCCTTTCCCAGGTGTTCGCTGATCTTTCCCAAGCTCTAATGTGCTAATGGAGCTATCAATCAGTGATGGTCTGTTGTATTTTTCACCAAAGCAGGAAGACATTAGGTCTCTTTTGAGTTGTGTTGATAGCACTAATGGAGTCAGAGACTGATGCTACTGAAATTACTTCATTGGAGTAGCAGTTCTTTCCTTTTGTTCTGTGTTTAAATAGCAATACTTCAAGAAAAAATTAATAGAAACGAATGTTATTTTACCGTTTTCCTTCTTCGAGTAGATCATAGATTTTATAAAGGATATAAATGATTTTGCCTTGCATCTCTTAAAGATAATGATGAAAGACATCTTTTTGTCTTAAAACTGAAATCCCTCTGAAGCAAATTTTGAGATTGGAATAGCTGTAGGATTATAAGACATTTCATTTTTCTGGGATTGGATTCACTCTTTCGGATTTATTGATGATCAGGATTCTTTACTTCTTCCCGAACCATTAAGCTGATTATTACTCTTCGATTCCCAGGAAAGATTCTAGCACTTATTTAAAAACCGAGTAAGCCTAAAGCTACCTAGATAGAAAATCCAAAATATATTTCAGTAAAGGAAGAATTGGAACATACCGAATATTTCGTAAGGAAACCGAAAGCGAAATGAGAAGAGCAATACAGTCAATTGTAAACAGCGACCATTTTAAAAGAAATTTTAGTCGACTGCAAAACTATACCGATTAAAATTCTGTTGACGATTTTAGCACAACAAAGATAATACATTCTATTATACATTCTGCTAGAAAGTTTTCATTTAACCTAACTACTACCGTATTCTTTTCTTATTCTGCATTTCATTAAGTTTAACTTCTTTATTCACTTTCTACGAAGTCTAGATAGGACATTTCTCAATCCATTCTTTTGTCGTGATGCTAATTTTTTCTATCAGATAGCTTCCGAGAAAAATTTCTGTCTTAATATCTCAGCACAAGAGTAGATTAAAACGCACAATTATTTACCGAAGTCCATTAAAGTAAATGCGAGGGTGATCAAATTGCAGCTGATAATCAGATCGTAATAAGAGAAAAAAATTTTTGATTTAAGCAGATTTTTTTTTTATAGAGTTTTATCTTATTTAATAAGAGATCTCAAATTGAATCTAAGATCCTGAAATCTTATATTGATGGGTTAATTCATACATGAGATATATGAGATTCTCTTGCCCTCCTTTAAAAGCTCATCAATCTTATGTTATTGTGATTTGATCGGTCAGTAGATGGAGTGGTGATATTTTGAAACGCCCAACGTTTATCTTGTGCCACGCAATATTTTCCCAGATTTTAATACGACTTATAAAATTGCATCTATGTGTACAGATTGCACTCAGATTTGATTTGAAGAATTTGTATTATAAAAGAAGCTTTTAGGAATCTGAAAACTAATTACAACTAGTTTTATTGGCTATTATTTAGAACGCTTTTTTTTAATCTTTTACGTGCAAAAATTCCAAAAACTTAAATTTTACCAAAATGTTGTATCTGCTTGAAATTTTATTTATTTATTTATTTAGGAGATTTATTTACTGATATTTACAGTGTATGAAGACTGATTTACCTTAATCGGTGTTCATATTGAAAAAATGAAATTTTATGAAAATAAAGATTGAGGTAATTTGAATTAATCAGATATTTTTATCCAATATTCTTTGCTTTGAAGATGTAATACAGTTTTATATACGTAGCATTCATAATAAACACGGTATAGGTTTGCGATAATGAGAGTGAGAACTTTCTTAATGTTACCATTGCATTAGGAATATGGAAGAAACTACCAGTAGCTTGGCGATAGGCCTATGTTGCTTGTTGTAAGGCCTATGTTGCTTGTTGTAAGGCCTATGTTGCTTGTTGTAATATTTCCTTCTTAACCGTTTCTATGTTATCAAGACGCTAAAATTACATTTATTACACTTTATCACTGTAGATAATTTCCCCCCAAAAGGCTTTTATTGACTTTATAAATATTTTCCCCGAAGAAATAAATAAGAATTAAATAGTACTTCAGAAACTACAGAAAGAGACTTTACTGACAGTTTTGACTTGTGGAAATGATTTCTTTCTCTCTCCTACTGTTTCAATCTATTATTCCTAACCCTGAACAAAAACAGTGGACGAGTGGTGGCCACCCAGTTCAATGGGTGCCTTCCCTCCTGTAGAGCTCAACAACAGTAGCTCTCCCTAACGGTTGGGCCATAAATCAGCTCGTACCCGTTCGTCTAAATGTAGGGGCCGCACCAGGTGCTAGGCGGGTCCGGCCGTTGCCCAGCTGGAAGCACAATAAACGCCCCCGCTTCCATTCGGCTCGTGGCAGAGTAATAGGGGAAGAGCAATTGGAAAATAGGCACGTGCCTCGATTCTCCAAGTTTTCTTTCCATTTTCCTGAGCGGCTTGCAATCATCCCTACTACAATTTTTGCTACATTTATAAACATTAATAATAAAAATGAATTATTGAGTATATTATCTTATATGTATTATGTCTAGATGAAATGAAATTATTAAATTGATTATTTTTAACTAATGGAGATAGGCTTGTTTGTTTTTCTTTCTTAGCAACATGAGAAAAATACTGTTGAAATAAACTAAAGCTTATCTTAGAAATCTATTGTAATTTCACTGGGAGTAAACCTAAATCATAATTATCAATTAATTGAACTCAAAAGCCTATAAAAAAAGTCTTTTTGTTTTTTTCGTTTTTTTTTTCAAAAAATTATTCATTTCAACATAAAATCTATTTTAAATTGATTCTAAATGAGAATTCAGAAGTTATAATTTTATTTATTACATTATGCTTCATCTATAATCTCGTTGTTCGGAGTCAATATAGGTTTTAGTTAGGGATCTCGTTCATCAGTTGTCAAGAGGAACTCTACTCCAGTTAAATCTGATTTATACAACAGATATTTCTTAGTTTGATGTTGACAATCAAGAGACTATTTAAATAACATATTGAAAAATTATTGCCACTGAAGAGATTAGTTCTTGAATGTTTATTTTGTTTTATTTTTTATAAAAGCAATTGTTGTTAACTCAAGACGAGAGCGTAAATAATATTTTAAAGTCAATTCTAGAAATCAATTTTAAGGCCAATTCTAAATTCGACAAAATTTACGTTTCTATTTCTAAAATATCTCATATTAATGTCCCGCCTCCTCATACTGCAGAGTTGTGCGTAACAATGAAATTTTATCTTTTTAAACCTTCTAATTAAAGGTTATAATGTTTTGTTTTTTTTTAAAAAAAAAGCATTTTCATTAAAATTTCATTACGAATTCTGAGACATTTTATTAAGCAGAGCTCTAGCCAATAATCTTGTGCTACTACAGATACCACTCATAGTAAATATACTTCTACCACTTCATCAAGAATGTTCTGTTTTATACAGGCTTTCAGTTGACCTAAAACCCATCATTTTGGGTATATGGGTCAGAAATTTGTCTATAGGCTTTCAGTTGGCATTTTCTGATAGTCAACCACTTATTCTTTCCATTATCGATCTTGCTGAAGTACGATTCACTTAACCACATTACAAACGTTTACTGGCCTGACTTAGACTCTGCTTTCGTACGTTAATATATAAGTATCATCGAATTTAGTGTATGATATTAATTTAATTTAGCTAAACATTGGATTAAATTTGATTACCCTATAATGTTAGATTTTAAATCAGATATTAAAGTTTATTTAAAATTGACTATAGGAAGATTACCTGAAGAGAACTAAACATTTTAAAACTAAATAATAACAGACTTAAGGTATGCGTTGTTCTTTTATACTGTATCATTTTAATAAAAACCGAATTCCATTAGTTTTTATTGATTTATTGGATTCCCTTAAATCTTACAGCACTTTAAACATACCAATAGATACAAAAATTGTCACGGAATTAGTTAATGTAGTTACTTCAATTTTTTTTTTTGAAGGATGGATTAGAACAGGATTAGGGTCATCAATTTTGATGCTTAATTATCTCTTATCAAATCGATTAAGAGGATGAAAAAAGTGCAAATCGAAAAAGAAGAAAAAGACAAACGATCATTCCATTTGCAAAAATTAAACAACCAGTCAATTAAAGCTTAAGTGAAATCACTGCATAGACATTTTTTATGACTATATTACAAGGCCACTTTAAAATTACTACTGTAAGAATGATAGATATAAACCCGTTGAACCAAATGCAGAGAATTACTTTACTTATTTTTTTAACTATATATAATTCTTGATTTGATGCCTTTATAAGGCAACCTTTGTTAGATTTGGCTTAAGAATTTAAGAACTTGTGATTTGCTAAGTAAGGAACTTAAATGGTCTACGAGCAGTTTTGAGACTGTCACCATTGACGTACAACATCTATCTACCAATAATGCATGGCTTAGATGTGCAGATTCCTTAATAAAGAATACACACCATTACACAGGCAGCAACGTACTCAGCCCTAGAGTATCTATTCACAGACGTATCCGGAGAAAACCAATCGCTACACGCATTGCCAAGTCTTTCTGGATATTAGGCCTATAGACTAAAATCATCCAACTATGCTTGACGGAAACTGAATAATATGCACGGCATCTAGTACATTGGTTACTGCTGATGGTTCACCATATCAACAGTAACATATCTAGAGTGAATGAGTAGATAAAGTAATAGCGTCGACTTCTATTTGAATAGAGATTACGACCAAAAATAAGAATACTCCCTTCGCCAAAGAGAGAAGAATATCCAGAATAAATTCTTAATAGATCCTCTGTAGAAAGAAAGCAATTTTACAAATTAAAAAGTTCTTAGTCTTTTAATTTATGCATTAGGTAAACAACGCAGTCATATCTGGAAGACATTCTGAAATCTCAATGGGTGTATTCGAATTCGTCAACTGTAGTTGATGGTTGACGGTGGACGGTTGAGCTGCTGACGTCAGAGTTGATATTACCTCTACCGGAGCATCCAATGCACCAGTTGACAGTCAACATGGCTAATGCTGTCTTTAGTGTATTTACGATGTAATTTTAATTTGCATAGACTTCTTAAAGATTAGAATGAGAATGAAAGACTGATGCAAGCAGTACGCTATTCAGAAAAACGAACGATAATATGTAGTTTCTCAGAAAATATTGTCCCATTATACTCCGATGAAGATTTTCGAAGCCATGTTAGACTGACAAAGTGTACATCTGAAGTAAGTATCATGTTATGTATAGTGTTTAGAAAATAATTTATGACATTCGTACCAATCTGCAATATAGGGTGTGGACAAAATAATATGAACATCTGTGAAACGAAACAAAATCTTTATTAGTAGGGTGTTGGCCCACCCTTCGCCTGAATTTCAGCTTGTATCTGACGTGGGATGGACAAATACAGGTTATGCATAATGATCAAGGGAATACGCAGCCATTCCTCGTGCAGAGAGGTCTCTAGTTCAGAAAGTGTGGACGGATGTGGAAACCTAGCACGCATTTTGGCCTCCAAAATACCCCACAAAGGTTCGATTATGTCAAGATCAGGAGATTCAGGAGGCCAGACGATGTTCCACGTCATATTCGTGCTCATCAATTCATGATTGATTTTCGTCTTGGAACATTTGCAGCATAGGATGGAGATGAGCGCCCAGAATGCTGAGATAATGCTGTGCTGTGACCATCCCATGGAAGAATACAAGTGATCCAGACCAGGCCACGATATCATACCTCGCATCACACCTTAATCCCCACACCATGCTTAACAGTAGGAAGGAGGCAGCCAACATGAAAGGCTTCTACGGGGCATTCTCCAACACGTTTAGTGTTCTGAAATACTGTAAATGCAGATTCGTCAGACCAAATTACGTATCTCCACTGCTGTTGTGTGCGGTGTCTATGCTCGCGGCACCATTGCCGTCGCGTCACATTCCGTGGTGTCACCAATGTTTTGGAATAGTCACTCGATAGCATGCAGTTCCCTTTAGATAGTTTTGGTTGATACCAGAATCCTGGAGATGGGTGTTCATTTCAGAGGTTATCTGTGCTGTCTTGTGCTGTCGGGTCACTATCTGCTTCAACATCCGTCTATCGCTGTCGGTGAGTTTTGACTTTCGCCCACTGTTCTGTTTTGCAGATGACGTGTTACCACATTTTGTGTAGGCTGTCATATCAGTTGATACAGCGCTTCTCGCTTCAGGTTATCTGTTTTCGTCACTGAAGCTCCAGCGAGGCGAGCTCCAATGATCATCTCTCTTTCGAAGTCTGAGAGGTCGGATATAACGGCGTTTCACTGCTAGCACAATTTTTATATGCAACCCGTACGACTGCTGCTGATCGACTGATACCTCCGCCTTCATGATCTTTAGGTGGCAGACATCTATTCTAGATGGCGTGGCTCTGCTGCACACATGAATTATGGCCCATTTTCATTTGGATGTTCATATTGTGGATGTCCACCCCATTATGTAAAGTCGTTAATCATAAAAAAATCTATAATCAAAATGTAGAAAAATACTTAGTATTTGTTGAAAGACTTTAGCTGGGGAAAATTCTCATTAAGAAGAAAACCAAAAACTCGACTCCATCCGATGTACACTGTAAGAATTTACCGTGATTTTAACAGTAATGTCCAATAAAAAAAACAGTGCCCGCCAATAAAATGTAAATAACAGTTTTATACCGTTTTTTTTTAGAGTCTCGCCGAAGTCTCGCTGTTGCAACGTGAAAGTTTCAGAATCGCGCATGCGCAGTATGCTTCTCCTTCAGCGGAAAATTTAAGTGAAAGCGTGCTCGCGTTTTCAGTTCATTGTATTTAAATTCTAAATCCATTCAATTGCTTCTGGTTCATCAGTAAATTTTCAAAGTTTATTAATACAAAGATATACCGAAGTTCGTTTAGATAAAACAACTCTTTTCAAGTAGTGAAGATTTTCTACATTTTGTGCCTGATTTCGAGTGGATTCTTAGGCCTAATTTGCTAATGGACGCTTCAGCATTTAATGTAAGTATATAATTTTTTATTTTATTTTTTATCTTTTTTAGTTAATTTATAACTAAAGAAAAAAGTAAGCTCAGAAAATTTCAATTACATCTCGGAAACTAATAAATTTCTCGAAAGATAAGAATAAAGATATTTTATCTCGATATTTTTTTTTTTTTGTACCTACCATTAGTTTGCAAGAATAGAAACTACTAAAGGAAGTAAGAATTAGAAGCTTTAATTTAATTGCTTTAAGACAAAAGATTCATTTGTAATAGCTGATAAAAATGTTAGTAGCAGTAAAGAATAATATTGAATTAGAAATTTAAATGGTAGGCCTAGTAAAAATATTTTTTAAATAAATTTAAGAATATTTTGGAATACAAAGTTTACATCTCATTTACATAATTTATTTTTAATCTTTCACTTTATAAAAAAGATATATTTTAATTATTCAGTAATTAGCCTATTATTTCTGATATACAGTAAGTGTAAATTAAAAATGGTTAATTTACTTAGGCACCAAGTGGCTATGTAAATTATTTATTTATTTATTTTTGAATCAAATTCAGTTTCGTTTTGCTGAGAAACTCTTAGGCACACAAATTGGAGAAATAGCTAAGCAATAATAATAATTATCCCTGTTTAAGCTCTAGCTATATCTATATGTAACAATATGTAAAGGATACTTGATTATGTTTTAGAAAGGAAAAATTATAAAAACTTTTTTTTATCCCCTTAAGCACTTATGTAAAACTTTTCTTAATCCCATGTGTATATATATATATATTATATTATTAATTCATTTGTTAGGTAAAATCATAAACATTAATGAGTACCTCTCCTTATTTTATTTTATTTTTAAAATCTTATTTCGTAAATTTGCTGAAAATTTATTGTCTTTTGATAGATATTTTTATAATAGAGAAAATAGCAGTTTTGTAAAAAAAATTCTCTTGCTACTTGCTTCGTATAATTAATTTTATATTTTTTTTTTTTTTTTTAAGTATTGCAGATTTCAATGCAGATCTTAAATAAGTTCACAGTGATCAGATTGCAATGACAAGCACACTATTTGTATGGTAAGTACAATTTATCTCTTAAAAATTATCTCAACAATACTTTATATATATATATAAAAACAGTGAATGCTGAGACTAAAACATAAATCAGAAAGACTAATTTAAGAATAGAGACAATAGAACACCTACTTATTCTTGTAATTTGACTCATGTTGAGCCTTTAGATTAATTTAAGATTTGTGTTTCTGCATTTCTGTTTAGTCTCAGCATTCAATATCATATCCAGAAGATAAGTGTAATTTAAGATATTTTATAACTTCTAAGTTTTTTCTTTCTCAGATCAGTAGCATGTCTGAAGAATGTACTGAATAATAAAAGAAAACAATCTTATAATAAGCTTCAATTCAGTAAAAGAAATATTCAAAATATTCCTGTAGTTAAATAATAAGGGGTTAATGACACATTCTCACTATACATTCACTAGAAGGTCCCCCCCCCCCAAGTAGGAAGTATAATATTTGTAATGTTGAATATTCGTACATTAAAAATTTATATTAATTTCCTCACCAATACTCGGACATTAATTTTCCGTGTTGAAATATGCAGTATGAAGGAACACTTTTTTTTTAATTAAGTGTTCTGCAGTAGCTAGTTTTTTTATTATGAATAAGATGACCAAAGTATGACACTGAGAAGGTGTAATTACAGCTATTTTAAAAAATTAATTTATTGTAACTGATTTGATAAATAACAAAAACATTACAGTTTATCTTACATTTAATTAAAAGGTTATATTTTTAAAAAATTGATTTACATTCTTTTTTGATTCTCAAATTCAAGATTAGTTCTCTATTAACTTTGGTAACCTATGGAAGAAAATTGATTAATAATATATCTTCAATTTAGGAAAACATCTTGACAATAGATGTTTGAAATGGACAGTACAATTGTAAAAGAATAAAAAAAAAAAACAAAGAGGATATTGATTCGCAATCAACCTTCCATACTCATACAAACACAACTTATTCACATTATTATTTTTATTTTTTTTTTTTAGGTGAGGAGATTTGTATCCTTGCATAGAGGAGAAAAAAAAAACTTGAACAGCCTCGCCCACCCCCCTGTCATATAAGTATACACAAAAACTCACAAAAATATGTATATTTTTACAATGTGTTAATTTCCTCCACCATGGAAGGATACAAATCTACTCATCTAAAAAAAATAAAAAATAATAGCAATAAGTGTGTGTTTGTATCCTCTCTTGTTTTTTTAATTTTTTTTTTTTTTTTATTCCTTGACAATTGTACTGCCCAGCTCAAAAAACTATTATCAAGATTTTTTTCTAAATTGAAGATGGGTTATTAATCAATTTTCTTCCATAGTCTACCAAAAATAATAGGGAACTGATCTCCACTACTGATCTTGAATTTGAGAATGAAAAAAAAATTAAATCAACTTGTACAAAACATCCTTTAAATAAAATGTAAGGTAAGCTTTAATGTTTTTGTTATTTATCAAATCAGTTACAGTAAGTTAATTTTTTAAAATAGCTGTAATTACACACCTTCAATGTCATACTTTGGTTATCTACACAGGTGTCCATCTACATTCATAATGTGAATAGTAACTTGGAAATTGTATCCTTGATTGATTGATAAACCAAAAAAAAGTTTTCATTATCTTTTCATACAAAGCAAGCACTTGCATATTAGTTTGTGTCGAGGGCTTTTTTTGAGTTATGGAATTAAAGAGTTGTCATGCCACGAAAACTGAGGGAGTAAGTTATACATGTCCAACATGAACATTTATATACATGCGACACACACACACACAGCTGTATTCACTTAAATATAGCATTAACAGGAACTTTTACTGTTGACGGCAATAAAACCAAGCATTTGGACCCAACTTATATCATAATTTCTAACTTTTGAAGAATGTAATTATGTCCTGACTAAGACCATTTTCATTTTTCCAAGTCAGTCATTAATTATACTTTTACATGTACATACTTTAGCACATAAAAATGTAATGCATGATAACAGAACTATTACTTCTAAAGTGTTATACCTAGTTAATAATAGGTGCATATTAATAATTAATTTTTCTCTTTCAGAAACAAGCATTGAGAAGAAATGCAAGGCGAATAAGAAATAAATGCTGCAGGTTTCATCAAAAGTGTTATATTTGTAAATACCCATTAAAATGTATTAACTTTTATTCGGAGTGCATCTTTTTTTATGTATATATTTTATATAATGTTTTATTTTACATTATGATACATTGACCTACAAAAATTTTATAAGTTTAGAGAACAGTGCCATTATTTTGTATTACATACACATTGTTAATTAGAATTCTTCGACAATTTACACAAATTTGGTTACAGAACACATTTGTTACTTTTTCCATTACATTCATGTGGCACTTCAATGATATTTACAATTGGAACAAAAGAACTCCAATTGTCACCTGACCAAGGATCCGGATGTGGATCCCGCATCAGGTAGTGCAAATTTATGTTGGTCCCAATTACATATACATTTTTCTTACTATCTGGCATCCATTATTAAAATACAGAAAAGAAAATTGGCACCGTATTTGTAACAGTTTTCAGCCATGATTCCCATTTAAACAACAAGAGGGGAAAATAAACGGCTAGCACCTGTTACAAATACGGTGACCTTTTTTTTAACGGTGTTGTAGAAATTACGGTAATTTACCGTTAAAAAGACGGTGACCATTTCTTGCAAATATTACGGTGACAGTCATTTTAACGGTAATTTACCATTAAAAAAACGGTGACCGTTTCTTGCAAATATTACGGTCACCGTCAATTTAACGGTAATAAGTCGGCAGCCATAATTGACGGTTATTTACCGTTTTTTCAACGGTCAACTTTTTACAGTGTAAGATTGTTATTGAAGTTATGTCTACATAATTCACAGCAATATTTGTGATGATTCCAAGTACCATAACCGTCAACTATCAAATTTATGGTTTTTATTTTTTTTTAAATTCGGGAGAAATTTTGTAAAGATAGTGGCGCATAATGTTCCGAACAATTTTGTGGCAACAGGCTGGCCCAACGAATTTGCAACGTCCCGACGACTGACGCTGGCCCTGACATTTGACATCCTGTCCTCTTCCACATTGGTCGTCACATCGAAAACCACCTGCGCGGCGACAGGCTTTCGTCCTCTTCCGGCTTTCACATTCAATGACCCTGTTTCTTCAAATTTGTGGATCATTTTTCGCAACGCATTCGCAGTCATTGGACCTCGTCGAAGACCTTTTAACGACCTAAAAGCTTCTGCACTCCACAAAGCTTCTGGTGCAGAATTCCCGTTTTGGTAAAACAATTTCACAAGTAATGCACGTATTCGTAAACTTAACGTCATTTTGAGTTGAACACAAAATGCGAATGAAAAAGCGTGTGAGGCTGTTGCTTAAATAGTGATACGAGGGTTGACGTGCTAACGGAAATTTGCTTTTCTGATACCATACACACCAACAAACTCCCCTGATGGTAATTTTTGAAACTAACTTGTTTTTTCAATGAATGTCCTTCCCATGGCGTCATTACGACGTACTGCAAATTTGGTACCATTCCGATAAGTAGTTATTGCTGTAGAGTAAGTGAAATAGGTGAACTTTAATTATAGATAAGCTACCTAGTATTTTTCTCATGTCGTTTTGCCGGGTCTAGCTGAAATACCTCCAGGACACCAGCAACCGACAGTGATTTCGTTCTTCGTTTACTAGGCGGAGTTTCTTCAAAGACTGTACTTTTGTGGTATAGTTTCTGTAAAATAAATGAATTTTTTTGTTATCACTTAACAAAAAATGTTACAATATGTCACATTATACATTTATCTTGTAAATAAAAAAATATTTATTTTTTAGAAAAATGTAAAAAATAAACCAACTTTTGTGATAGGAAAGCTTGCAAATTCTGAAACTTTATCAGAATATTACAAATTACACTTTAACTTTGAATTTCAAGAAGTCTGTTTTTTTTAAAAAAAACTATATCGTAATACTAAACATTTGTTTTCACTCACATTTCCTTCCAAAATCTCAATATCTCAAGCAATTCCAACATTTCCTAAGCTTATATTTCATGTGTATTTACATCATTCGACGTTTATAATGACTACATAATCCTCTTTTAATTAACAAGACAATGTCAGTACAACTCTTCTATAACAATACATAAATACTTTCTTTAATAACAATATTTCGCTCTTCTATACGTGACTTTCTATTCCACAACGTCCCAAAATACCCCCCCCCCCAAAAAAAAAAAATAGCACAATCAGCTATCCATTAATTTTAACATTTTTCTTTGTTATCTCAAGATCAAATTTCAGCAATTTTTTTCTTTTATATATAAACTGTTTATACATTTGTTTTAACATTTCACTCAAGAAGCGACATAGGTTACGTACATATAAACAGACATGCAAGATGGAAGTAGACACCTTGAAT
Source organism: Thereuonema tuberculata (assembly GCA_023159025.1). NCBI lineage: Eukaryota > Metazoa > Arthropoda > Chilopoda > Scutigeromorpha > Scutigeridae > Thereuonema > Thereuonema tuberculata. The sequence goes on along the minus strand of JAFIDM010009631.1, from coordinate 245,930,846 downwards.
TTTCGAACTTTTTGATCTAAGCGATATAGAATTTACAATGTAATTATTCTTTTCATTCCAGGTGCCATTATATTAAAAATTTGCGAAGAGTAACTATGCCACGCACAAGAAATTCAAAAGAACTGTCAAATTTTCAAAGAGGTCATATTATTGGGCATTCTGAGGCTGGTCTTAGCCAACGAAAAATTGCCGAAAATCTTCAAATTCCTCTTGCTACTGTTAATAGAAGCATAGTGCAATTGATTTGAAACGACTCCAACCAACTGTGAAACATAGCGGTTTCTCGGTAATGGTATGGGGAGCTATCACCAGCAATGGTCGTTCTGAGCTGATCGAATGTGTTGGAACCATAAACTCTGAAAAATTCATCGAAATACTTACGCAAGGACTACTTCCGATGTATTCACACGATAACATAACGAAAAATGAGTTTTTATTCATGGAAGATAGGGTTCCATGCCACACAGCGAAAAGGACTCAACAATGGCTGACTGAAAATGGAATCAAAAAGCTTCCTTAGCCGAGCCAATCTCCTGACATAAACCCAATTGAAAATCTGTGGAGCATACTAGATAGAGCTATACTCAACAGAAACCGAAATCTAACGATGAATTGTTTTGATTGTTGCGTGAAAAGTGGGCAGAAATTCCACAAGAGACAATCACAAAGCTCATCAGTTCAATGCCAAAAAGAGTTTCTGAATTAAAAACTGCAAATCTACTAAATACTAAAGTAAATAGTCCTACCTAACGATTACATTTCAATTGTTCGCTTTGCGTATTAAATAAAGAATTGTGAAAATTCAAGGTGTCGATTTACTTCTTGCATGTCTGTGTATAAAACCAGTTTAATATCGGTAACCATTTTATATTATACAATGGAAGAGGATTCATGTAATGATCAGAGGAAATGACACATATTTATACAACACATTGTTCCTACTTATAATTTCAAGTTTACCTTAGCATGAAGAAGTTGGCTCGCGCTTTTCGTCATTTTCTACATATTCATTCTTTCTCAAATTACTGTCAATAGCAGGCGGAACAACATCAGGTGTAATTTCAATGATTTCTTCTAAAAAACTGTAAAACCATACAGTTCTCCCGCTGCTTCTCGATGTGTTATTGTTGTCCTTAATACGTTTATAAATATTTTTCATCGTTTTGAACTTATTATCAAATTGGATACCGAAATAACAATAATCATGCTTCTCTAATTCCTGCGTTAATTCAAACCATAACTCCTTTTTACATCATGGATTCAGAAACTTTTTGTGGATTCAGATTCTTTTCTTTTTACAGCAATAGCTTTACGGCTGATTCTGGCCAATGATGGTGGATGTCAACTTGCATACCTGAACACGATGCAACTACAGCCTGACTCCCTGAAAACGCTCCATGTGATTCCTCTTCAGGGTCTGGAATAGTTTTTCTTCTTCAAACTGGCTCCCAACAATAATACACATTATGTACATTTATTAGTGTATTAATTCTGTCTGTTTATTAATGCAGGAAATTTATAATGACATAATATATCAAATAACTTTACAGATTCGCAGTTATTACGTTTCGTATAATGATACCACACTACTTTTTCTAATATATATTTATTTTTACAAGTTGCATACTTTTCATTTCGATTACACTTGTATTAAACATTCATCATGGAAGACCGACGTAGTAGTATTACGATTGCCTATTCTAAATATGTTAATTGTAACAGAAAAATTAATTTAAAATAGAATGCATTACGGTTACAATATACTTTCAAAACAAAAATACCCTGTTCATGAGACTGGACACAAGGAACATTGATATGTCGCCATCTTGGTTGATGAAATGATCTTGCTTTCTCGATGGTTGATGTAATTGACAAACAGCGCCAACCAAGTTGACGTCAACCGGCATTTCCGAATGGCAGTGCAATTGATCAGCTACGGTATCCGATCAACTCGTCAACCGTGAATACCTGAACGTGCCATTCTCTCTCGTAGTATCCTTAGTTCACAAGATTAGGAAGATTCTCTTGTGACTGGTGTTGGATTAAATATGAAGTTACTTGATATTTTTCAATATTTCTCTTTTTTGAAATCTTTATGGTATGTTCGAAGATTTTATTGTATATCAAAAGGTTTCAAGACAGAGTGCAATTTGCGTGTCCAGTTCATAGTGGATGTGTCAAAAAAATGGGACATACTGGTAGATCTTCACCAGATTTATTTGTTGCTATATAATTGTTGTCATAGAGATTCTGTACAAGCTTAAATAATCTCAACTGACAAATCAATTGTTTCTGTCCATGTGTACACGAATGTTGCCTTTGAGATTGTAATCGAATACAATGTAGCAATTATTATTCTGTCTTTCTTTGTTTCTCAAGTTTAGAATGTAATACAAGATAATTAAATAGTAAGTAGCCAAGGTATCACTAAACTGATCTATTTTTTTTTTCTAAATGCCAGTTTAATCAAAATTGCAAAGTAGATCTTAGATCTCCCGAGGTAAGCTATGGCCTACGGAAGTGCTTTTCCACATTTTTTGTTGAGATCAGGTGGTAAGCTTCATCTAATATTATTTATATGCCTAATTTCCTCAATAATGATGAGATCGTTATGTATGTTTGTCCTCTACCTTTTGAACCAAAGAACATGTCTTTTGAACTTTTCAAAAGGAACTTTAAAAACAAGCTATCTACACAAGAAATTATTTTTCCTTTTTATGTAAAAATATCATCTCCACCATCATTTATGGAGAAGAGGAAAGTGCTGCTGCTAGGTTTTGTTTGTGCTTGAGTCTATTGTTAAACAGTAAGAAAGAATCTGAAATATAAAATAAATTTTTAGATTTTAAAATTTTGATTGAACTATTTCAAAATTAAAATTAAAAAAAAAATTAATTACAGTTTAAATTAAGCTTCACAAAATTTAAAAACAATAAATGTGAATTTAAAATACCCAAAAAACAAATTTAAATGGGTTAACTATTACAGCCAGACTCAAAGAATTACACTGGTCAACTTGATTTTGTTCACAAGAAAAATAAATAGTGATTCTAGTGTAGTTTTGTATACTGAATTCAAATATGTAATGAGAATTTTTCCATCAGGCGTAGTTTTTTTATGAGGGTCATTTGTAATGTTTTTATTATAATTCTTGTAAATTAAAGAAGTGGTAATTTTATTCAGAATAATTTGGCACCATGAAGACTTATTCATGTTGAAAACATGTTCTAACTCTACAGGCTTATTTATGTTCAAACATGTTCTCAAATTTCAAATATTGCATTGGTTTAGTAAGCAGATGGCCAGTAGCCAGTATTGAAATTGTAGTGAGCCTGGCAACACATGTAGTAGTTTTCTGCTGTATCTTGTTTTTATTTGTGAGTTTTATGAGTTTTATAAACGTTTCAATATGCCAAGAAAGTGTTTAAATCAACCAAACAATTTCTGCTATGTCTGTGGAGAACTGACTTTCAAGTCTCAAGAGACGAAATTTCACACCACTTGTGAAAAAATATTAAGAGCCGTATTTTGGGTGTAAAGCTGGTGATTTCGATAAAGACTTGGCCCCAAATGTATGCTATGTATCATGTGTTAGGCTTCTCACTGGATGGAAAAATGGTACTCATCATATGCAGTTTTCAGTCCCTATGATTTGGAGGGAACAGAAGGACCATTCAACTGACTGTTATTTCTGCTTAACTAACATTAAAGGAATTACGTCCAAACCAAAATATAAGTATCCCAATTTGACATCTGCATTTTGGTACAGGATACTCTTCACAGTATCTGTGAAGAGTATCCTGTACCAAAATGTCCAGATTTAACGACCTTAACTGATAACTCCGACTCCGACCCAGCTCATACTGAAGATGAAAGAAAGGAGGGAAGTGACCCTACATTTGAAGCAAGTAGTTCATCAGAACCTCACTTTTTATCTCAAGAAGATCTTAATGATCTTATACGGGATTTAAATTTGTCTAAACAGTCGGCTATGCTTTTAAGTTCCAGGCTCAAAGGTTGGAATCTACTCCAAAAAGATACACGGATATGCGTTTATCGTAGTCGCAATAGTGATTTAACTATAGTGAAATAGTGAGTGATCTTCTGACTTCATACAAAGGAATGGGCTGCAGCATGTCTTTAAAAATCTTGGACTCCCACCTAGACTTCTCCCCAGAAAATCTTGGGGGTATCTCTGATTAGCATAGCTGTCTCTAGTGAGCGTTTTCATCAGCAGATTTCTACTATGGTAAAGAGGTACCAAGGCAAATGGAGTCCCAGTATGCTGGCCCACTACTGCTGGACCATGAAGAGACATATCCGAGGGCCAAATATAGCCGAAAATCATCATGTACAACTTTTTAGGTCAGCCAAAATTAGACGTATATTTATTATTTAGTGTTTCGTGAGTACTAATGCTTTTAAAACTTTAAACACGTGCCACAAAAAAAAAACCCTGCCTGATTGAAAAAATCTGAGAACATATTTGAACTCAGCATGGAAAAGAAAGTTAGATTCCGTCCTTGTGAAAGAAAAAACGTTTTTTTTTTTTTTTTTTTTTGTAGACCAGTGTTATTGTAATAATAACATTAGTTGTAAAAATTGTAATAGACTAATAATGGTAATTTCATTTTAAAACGGTTTTTATTTGATTGATTTTTACTTGCGTTGATTTTTATTTAGGAGAAATTTAAGAATTTCTTGCCTCTCTTTAAAATTCAATATTAGAAGCATTCTCTTATTGATAAAAAGCGGTTCATTTAATGCAGATGGAAAGGACTGATTTTGTTATTCGCAATTATGAATAGCAAAATATGAAGATAGCTATTTTACAATGTCAAATTATCTTCAAATTTAATTTATTCTTATTATTACCTAATTAAAGAATAGTCTATTGTTCGTTTTCTTAAATTACTTGATATTTATTATGTGTAAGTTAAGACAGAGTCTCCCTTCTTATTTATTTACTTACTCTAGTATCTTGACATGTCTTTAAAGATTTTGATCTAGATCAATTTGATTTCTTTTATAATATAAAAAATTATTTACGCTACAATTTACTTTTTGATCTTCGTAGGAGAAATATAATCCTTACACTGCCTCTCTAATTTCAAATGAATTTTTTGTTAAAATAACATGTAGATTAAAAGTGTTGTTTATAAAGTCATTTACAGTTCCTGTTTGCTTTTTATGTAAAGGGTGTACTATCTAATTTAACCAATTTAGTTATTATAAAGAACAGAGGCCTATTTACTAGTTCATTATCTAGAAGATTAATTCTCTATCGTTGCATACAAAACAACAAAGACAATGGAAATTTAAATAGCGGTGGATTACATCTATATGATATAGTAATAGAGGTAAAAAGATGACTGAGTGAATCATTAACCTTGTGGAAATAAGCTTGACCCCCCAGGTTGGATTCAAGCATCAGAAAGCTTGCCGAAATTTATGGCGGAAATTAAAACTTATTTAGGGTCCTCGGATGCAATCAGGCTTAATTAGGCTGGGATATCCCTTCTCATGCTTGTCAGTGAAGCATGGACTTGAAAATTAACGATGATACAAGGAAATTGCTTTTGCTTCCAGTCCATTTATTCGTAAAATAATAATAAAAAAAAAAATATTCACGACTGCTTAAATAATACAGTCCTTATTATTACAGGCTCAACGTTACTTTTAATAAATTCCATTCTAATTTAGAATAAACGCTTAAAATTGTCATATAATTATTATAATCACGAATAGACAACATAAAAAGTTAAGTATCCCACTAAAGGCTTAAGTGGCTCTTTGAAACCGGGTGGTCAGCCCGACGCCCACCCACCTTTAACTGCAGCTCAAGAAGCCAGTGCTCATTCTTCAGAGGGCTGGGTGGACCCTAGAATCCGTCTGGAGGAAAAATCAGCTTGGAAAAATCCCGTTCTCCTACTGAGGATTGAATTCGGTTTCTCCAGCCCGCAGTCAAAAGCCTGACTTCTTGGTTACTGAGCACACAGACTAATAATAATCTGTAAAATATATTGCACTTAAGTTTAGTTAAAATAGTATAACAGTAATAACTCAGAAAATAACTAACAGTAGTTTTAAACATTAGAATGATTGTGCTTAAAATCACCTATATACTTTTAATGTAGATTGGATTGTTATTGATTTCTTCTTTCTCTTTAAATCTGAAGATTCATAGGATTTGTCAGATAGGAAATCAGCTGCTGCGTTTCTGCAACTATAAAGCTGACAAGAGAGAATATTGTAGTGGTTTTCGTAAACCTTCCACAGGACCATGAAAAGCCGGAACCGAGTTTACATTACACTATTGTAGTTTTTTAGCCTCGCCAACGAGGTTCCGTGAGTTTCAATAATAATAAATTGTTATCTTTCACGACTGAAGTTACAAATATGAAAGATGTACTGACATAAACTGAAGGAGAGATGCCAATCGTTAATTCTCGAAGTAGTAAATTTGTTAATTCAAGACTGCAAAAATCTTAAACTTTTATCTTAAACGTTTTTTTTTCTGATTTCCATTATGAATTTCGACGTCTCTACAGATATTACAGATGTATTAGCATGATTACTTCAGAGATGAAGCAGTAGGTTTCATCTAAGATTCGATTTTTTTTTTCTTTTAAGGATCGATATTTTATCAATTAGAACCCATTTGCTTTCTTTAATTCAGATATTTCATTGAGTTATGGGGATATTATACAGAGAAGCTAATGATTTTTGAGAACAAAAATATTCTGAATAAGGGAATTTCATCATTTATTGATTATCTAGAAAATAAACATTCATTTAAACCCAATCAACCCCAGTAATATTTGATATTTTTCTAATTATATGAGCCAAAAAGTGTGGCAAAATTTTGCAGTCATTATATTGATTTCATTACAATATAGTTATAATATTTATTGTATCTATTACAATAAACGTTGAATTGATCATACTTTGCTTGTCGATATGTTCTAATGCGGTGAAATCGTTGCTTGAACACCCCTTTCCCCTTACTAGTACCGATGCTAATACATTCCGATCTAATGGCCTCTTTTAGATCATTGATAGATCTTTAGAACATTAGCAAAAACAATTAAGTTTACATACCACCCATAAGAAAAATTCAAAAGGCGCTAAGTCTTGGAGCTAGATGGCTATTTAACGATTCTTTGCCCTCCATCTCTTGCCTGGGAATATGGCTTGCCTGGATATATGTCTTGATATATCCGCACATTGATTGAGTGACAACATGGGGAAATATCGTGTGAATATACGGTTGCTCCTTTTGACAATGGAAAGTCATAGAAATTAAGAACACTTACAACACAAAGAAATCTACTTCATCAGTTAAAGCATTAGGGGGTAAATTTATGAACATTTTAAATAAGCAAAGTAACTTACAAAAGTTCATAATAATTTAGATGAATTATCACAAAAAGCTTTAAACATTTTTAAATACTAAAAGAGAACCCATTTATATATAATCAATACATGTTTAGCTTTTTGGAGAATCAGCCTTTCTTCAAGTTGAAAAACAAAAATAAAATAAGTACGGTACTTTAAAATAAAAGGCCCGGCCTGAGGTCTTAACGTTAAGAAAAATTATATGAATTGGCCTTTAACTTCTAGACTTTTTTTTTATAATTAAGTCTACATTTTGTATAAACTGCTTTAACCGTTTGCATAGAGTTATTCTGCATTACAATGTTTGCATAGAGCATTTAGAACCATGTGTTGAACAATGGAGATCTTGTTAATTCTGCATTACAATGTTTGCATAGAGCAGTTCTAAAATGTAGAACAATGTGTTGAACAATGGAGATCTTGTACGGTTATGTGCAAGAATATCTTATTAACGTTTTTATTAATTGAAAACATTTAAAATATATAAGTTAAAGAAATTATAAGAAAAAATAACAAATATAGTTAATCTAATATTGTAATCAGCTTATGAATTCCCAGAATCAATTTAGGTGTCATTTTTATCTTTAAGTAAATATTAATTGCGTAGCATGTTTAAAAGTGGGCCCGGTGGACGAGTGGTCAGGGCGCTTGGCTGCAGGTTGGAGGAAACGGGTTCGATTCCCGGCCTCGGCGGAGGGCGGGAATTTTTCCACGCTCCTTTCTCTTCCAAACGGGTCCTAGGGTCTACCCAGCCCTCTGTAGAATGGGTACCGGGTTTCTTTCCCGGGAGTTAAAGGCGGGCGGGTGTCGGGCTGACCTCAATCTAGTCCCGTTGGTCACGAAACGCTGGGAGCCTAACCTCCCGCGCTCCCGTGGCCTTCATGGCCTGTTTATGGGATTGCTTAACTTTTTTTTAAAGCATGTTTAAAAAGGAGAAATATGAAATCGTGCGATATTTTTCGCTAAGAATTTGTGACTGTAACACAGGAGGGAGCCGTTATTGCATTTAGTACAAGGATCCTAAATTTGATATGGGGGTCCTAGATGAACTGCAATTGTTTATCCAGATATACTAAAATTTATTAGTAGTGTAATAAAACACTACTCACCTCAAAAACCAAATTTATTCCTATGAATTTAGTATCGATAACTTAAAACCTGGAAAGTTAATATCTGAATGCAGTAAGAGACCTTTCCTGAGTTTAGATACAAATTTAAAAGTAGTCTACAATAAAGAGAAGCCTGAAATAATGGATAAAAAAAAGAACAAGAAAAAAGAACTCAGTCACATATTATTTACATATCTTCCGCTCGGAATTTGAACACCGGCAGCCAAAATAATTTAACTTAATATCATGCAAAAAAGAGTATTAGAAAAATTTACCTGTATGAAAAATACACAAAAAAACTTTACTTTCGTCAGAGAACAAAGAAAAATAATACAAAAAAATACCAGCGATAAATAGCAGTGAATAGACTTTGTCTTAATTCATAGTGAATTCAGCTATTTCACATTATTATGAATTTGTCTGCTTTCTACTATAATGAAATATAATATTTTTGTCTACAATTGATTTCACTGACCTGCAAATAGAAATCTAAACGCTTATTATGACTATTCCTAGCTGAACAACTGACAAATAAACAAAACAAAACAAATTGGGTTCATACTGTACACGAAGCCTTAGCAACCACATTTCATTTTTGGCCATGTGTAAATGGCCATTTCCTGTAAGATAGGAAATGACCGCAGGCCTGAACTCATATTTTTCCTCACAAGTCGTAAGGGTTCTGAAATATACGGTTGGTCTTTTACAGAAAAACTAATAAGTTTATTAATTAACTAAATAAATTAATTAGAAATTAAGTTTAAACTAAAGAACTAATGTACAGCCGCCTAAAGAAATTTCCAGTTAATCAGGTTTCTTCGAGAACTAGGAAATACAAAGGATTAACTCAAAGTGTAGGCTGCATCTTTTAAAAATAGCAACGAAATCTCGGGTAACAATACTACAAAACTCTTTATTATATCAAGCAAAATTGAAAACAAGGATTGTATCCAAAGACCTTTAATCAACAAAACACATATCTGAACTAAAAAATTTTCTAGAATCATCATATTTTATTTTTTTTTTAACTTTTCCCATAGCTTTAATAATTTTAGTGTTTGTGTGTGTATAAATCTTTTTCTTGTGAAATCTTTGTCTTGTAGGAAGGGGAAAGCTTTAAGCAGGAAATACTTCTGGTCCATCTGTGCCGTAATACAGACACTTTTGAGAGAATTTTTAAATTTTGTTAATTCGGGTTGAAACCAAGAAACTGAAGGAAAATTTCGATGTTCGTGATTTTTTAAATTTTCCAAGAAAGATGTGTAAATAGAGAAGTTTGGATAAATAAATATGGCGTTGGGACGAAAGGAAGAATCCCTTCCGGACTATGTATGATAACTGTAGGTTGATGTTAATTTGTTCGGGACGAAAGTAACAATCCCTTCCGGACTATGTATGATAACTGTATGTTGACGATGATCCGTTGATGACGAAAGGAAGAATCTAGAGTATATGTTTTTATATACTTAGTAAAACTGTGGGATTTTTTTTTTTAATTTTTAGGCTTGCTTGCAATACTCAATTTCGACTGTCCCAGTCGTTCTAGGAAACTTTTAGATCAGGTATGTGTTCTATGTCATCTTTGCTGTCAATATTGTTTGTTGAAAATAGTGTTTTGTAGTTTTGTTACCCGAGATTTTCTGTTCTTATTTTTAAAAGATGAGCTAACTGTTCTTCCGATAGTGGGATAAACCTGGTTAATTTGGAAATTTCCTTAGACGGCCGCACGTTTGTTTCTTTAGTTTAATTTAATTTCTAGTTAATTTCTTTAGTTTAATTCTAACTTTTCTCTAAAATATCAACCGCACATTACACCATTACTGCTAAGACATGTGATGTTCCTTTTGTTCTTCAACGGATCCTTGTCAAAATACAGCAACACAAGTACCGGAACACTTCATTGCTTCTCTGACGGATCCACGGCAAAATACAGTTACCATAGATAAACACAAGACGGACACTCCACCATACTGGGCGATATCCAGAACAATTCTTCCTCGACAGTGACTACTCGACATGTAGTGCCAAGTATTACATGTACTCCTTTCACATATACCCGGAACATTCAGCCCACACCGCTACTCACTATACTCCAATTTACATGAATAGTATATAGGACCATCGGCAATTCTTCATCCACATTAACTATGGACAGTCAACACATCAGGAAATATTAGTATTTCTCTGGCCATGTCTACTCAGAATCAAACTTTCTTCTTCACACTAATTCTCCCTGAAATCTTCGACTATCAAGGCGTCATAGAACATATGGCCTTTCCTCCGACCGTCACCCCTCATTCTTTTTTTTTTAAATTCTGTATACCCTCGTTGCTATCTCTTGGCAAATTTTCACCAATCACCAACTTTGAAAATTTTCCATAAGTTGTTTTGTTTCACAAAATTAGGGGAAAAGACTTATTAAAAAAGTAATTGTGTCAGCGGTGTCTCTACTGGTAGGCTACTCATAAATCCCCGAAAGTATTTCCAGCTTAAAGCTTTCCTCCAACAAAACAAAAGACTTTACAAGGAAAAGGGTTTACACACACACAGAAATGAAACTATTAAAACTGTGGGAAAATTAAAAAAAAAATCCAATTTAAGAAAAAAAAACAATTCAAACAATCAAATAAACCACTACAGTTCCAATAAGACATTATTTATGTTTGCTTGACTTGTAGCTTGGGCTGTAGAGGTGGTGACATATTTCATTTTTGGTTACTTCCTGTGAGGCAGAAAGTGACCTCAGACCGGAATTTTTCCCCACCTCTATAAGTCATAAGGGTTCCAAAAAGATATGACTCGTGTTTCTGCGACTTTTAGGTGGGACTATAGAGATGGCGATAAAATGTTTTAATTTCGGCCATTTCCACTTCCTTTGAGACAGGGAAGTGACCGCAGACCGGAACTAGCATTTTTTTCCTAAATCTACAAATCATATACTTTCATTCATTTATATTCGACTTATAGTTTCGACATGAGTAGAGGTGGCGACGGACAAAACCGTTTTAAGAACTGCCCCTCCCCCACCTCCTTTATACAGTCGGACCTCGATATAAGGTCACCCGCATATAAGGTCATCCCGCATATAAGGTCCCTTTTCTAAAGTCCCGGCTCATTGAATAGGAATTCTATGATATGGATTATCGGATATATGGTCACGTCTTAAATACCATAATCGTATATAAGGTCACTTTTGTCTGTGATTTCAGTGCCACACTGATTCAATTCCAAGAATTTTGTCCAAGAATCTGAAAATGAACTACATAAATCTCCTTCTGAAAGACTTGATTTCAGCAATTGATGAGAAAAAAACATGTCTATGTTAGATGCAATTTTTTATATTCCTAAAAGTTGGAGCATGCATTTCAAATTGCTTTCGACATGCTGGTTTTCAATTTTCTACAAATAGTGTAGATGAAATAACAGATGAAGATGATGAAGACGATATTCCTTTAGCTGTATTAATACAAGATCTCAGAAATGCGGCTTTGCTGTAGAAGGGGAAAGTGAATATGTGAGAATTGATGATGAAATTGCTACCACTTCTCAAGCTTCGATTTCCGAAATTGTTTCGCAAGTTTTAGATTCCAATGCAGCAGAAAGTGAGGATAACGACAGTGATATTGAAAGTGAAGCGGTGACACAAGCAGAAGCCCTCAGAGCATTAAATGTCGTAAGACATTTTTTTTACGCACCATGAGGGAGCTGAAGAACATTTTCAGAAACTACAAAACTTAGAAAACATTGTACAAAAGATGAAACCAAAATCGCGACAGTCCTGTATTATGGATTATTTTAAGGAAGCTCAGTTGTACATCAGTACTCTGCTTGAGCATACGAGTACTATTTGTATACAACTTTATTCCGAATTAAATTTTTTTTTAAATAATTTTTTTTTGATTCCATTAATTTTAATTGGTTCAACTTAATTAAAAAATTGTAACCTAATAACTGATATTTTTGTACGTATTAAATTTTACAAAGAATTATACTATATTTACAAAATGCTTATTTATTGACAAATGCATATGAATCGGTTATAAGGTCACTTCGCGAGATCCCAAGGGGTGACCTTATATCGAGGTCCGACTATACTTTGTTTTCGGAGTCGCTAAAAATCTAAAAATTTTTGAGCAATTTTAACACGGGTTAGAAAATAAGAAGCATTAAAGACATTTTTATTCGTATAGTGATAAATATCAATAAAATGAAGTAAATAGAGGAGCAACCCTAAAGGAAAAATAAGAGTATCAACAAATAGGCTTTATCTATGAGCAAAAATTCCTAGAGTTAAAGCAACCGTCCTTCCCTGGAGCTACGCCACTGGCCCACTGTCATAACCTGCTCCCTATTCGAACTAAATGTATTAAAGTATCTGAATAGAGGCAAAATTCTGTTGATTAAGAAAAAAAAATGTTTATTATATCACGTAATTTTTGAAACGTAAAATACATGCAATATGATAAAAAAATTCGTATCCTACCAATGCACTGAATAGTTATTTTTTTTCCTAATACTTTTCTGCTTTTAAATGTTTCAACTTAATTAAATTCAACTTGATAACTTAAATTTGAGGGCGCTTAGTTTGAAATATTTCTGTTTTCTTTTGTATATTCAGTCAAAGTCGCTCAAATTGCCATCATATAGGAAGCTGCAATTAAAATAAATTATATGGATTGGGAAAATTATTTTTATCAGTAGCCAATGGTGGCCGGAAACACGCGTTTAACTTGTCATTCATAGTACAGGTTTATTATTATTTTTTGCTTTTCTTCATTTAGGCTAAGCCTTTCGTTTCTTTACATCTGCTGAGGAGAGACCCCACAGAGATTAGGAACAAGTAAAAACCTAAAGAAAATCAATTCTTAATAAAGAAGGTTTAACGTGCATAAATGTAATATGAAAAGAGTA
>JAFIDM010009631.1:245898290-245917028 GCA_023159025.1 Thereuonema tuberculata | reverse complement strand
CAATTCTTACGTATTTGTGCAGTTTCAGATGTTTCTTACTCTTTTCAAAATCAATTCTTGTTGAAAGATAAAAAGACAATATATCGTAGGCTTAAAAGTTCACCTTTTCTTTTAACAAGTTTGATTTATTTATGTCTGGAATAAGTATTGGCTGTGATTTATACTAAAAAGTTATAACCAATGTAACTTCAGTTACAGTAGGATATAGAGGATGACGCATTTAACCAGAACAGTGGAATATCTACGAAGAGAAGCGTTTTATAGAAAAATGTTCCAAATATAATTTGTGCTTGAAAAGGGGGAAAGAAAGCAGGGCTATTTGTTTTCCATTTGATGAACGTTTTCATGGTCATTTCAAATTCAACTTTGTTTTTTTAAATGGAAACCTAGTTTTTTTAGCGGCATCTGAATCGACGCAAAAAATATAAATAACTTTTGTCTTAAACATTTTCTCTTTACCGTCTTTTGACGATACTCTGTTTATTTGAAAGGTGGGTTAAAAACATTTTGCGTTTCAAAATTGAAAGTAATAATTTTATTAGCAATACAAAACAAACAATTTTAATGAGTAACTTATTAATTTAATAAATGCTCAAAATGATGACCATTAACCTCGATAAATTTTTCGAGACGTTGAAGAAAATATTGATGAGTAGCTTCTTGATCAATGTTTGCACATGCATTTTCTATTGGCTGCTGCATATTTTCAGGTGTAGTTAGTAAATCTTGGTAGACCTTTCCTTTAAGGTAATCCTACAAAGAAAAGTCGGAAATGTCAGGAATCGTCGGGAGATCTAGTGGGCCAAGGCACTATCCAATGACCATTGTAATGTTAATCTAATACTTGTCGAGCAGTATGAGAATAATATGCTGGACAACCATCATGCTGAAATCATATGGTCTATCTTTCTTCTAAAGTCAGTTATTCCCCCAATAATGGTAATTCCTCACTCAGAAAGTTGCGCTATTTCTCACCATTCAATGTACAGTAATACCTTGAGATACGAGCGTCCCGACATACGAGTATTCCGAGATACTGTACGAGCAAGCCTTCGAGCAAATTTTTGCTCTGAGATACGAGTAAAGATTTGAGATACGAGCACACTTACAGACGTCGACGCTAGGTGGCCTCACTCTTTTTTGACGACTCGTGCCTTACTCATTTCCGTAACATTTTGAAAGGGAGACAGAAACAAATCTCCCTCGATAAGTATTTCATTAAAAGGCCTGCGGCAAGTGAAAGTGAGGGTAGTCAGGAGAAAAAAGTGAAGAAAAGTAAAGAATACAAATCGAAAAAAGCAAAAAAAAAAAAAAAAAAAAAAGAAAAGTAAAAAAAAAATACGTAAGCTAAATTAAGTTAATTCTAGGTTTACGTAAGTTACGTAGTGTAGGTGTAAGGTACGGTACGGAATCAAGTGTCGACGTATGGGCCAACTCTTCCCTCCCTTCCTCCGCACATGCCGCCATTAGCCGCTTTTTGTGTATATGTCTTTATAGCAATTAAAAACATATTTTTTCCATTATTACTTAACACTAATAAGGGAGTTTTTTTAGACGGAACGGATTAATTTGTTTTCTGTTATTTCTTATGGGAAAAAATGATTTGAGATACGAGCAACTCGAGTTACGAGCTCGGTCCTGGAACGGATTATGTTCGTATCTCAAGGTATTACTGAACCTTCAATGAAAAATGGTACAATTATCTTCTCTCCCATAGTACCAGCCCAACTTGCCTTAACCATCGGTGATTTTCAACGGATCAGTAGGCCTAATGCATAAAATTGTGTTGGTTAACTTGCCCATGATTAGTGTAAGTCAATTCATCAGAAAGTAGTACCGAAAGAAAAAAAATTGTTATCAATTTCTATTTGTTCTCGTGCCCATTGACAAACACCACTCGATTGTGGAAATCATTCCCACGAAGATCTTGATATTCCAGAATCAGCAGCTATTGCCCAAGAGCTTACATGAGGCTCATGAGCGACTACAGCTAATGTTGCAATTTGATTATTTTCGCCGGTTACTTTGTTGGGCTGTACTTACCGAAAATTATTGCATAACACGACCAAGTATGTGTTTCGGTAAACCGCTCGCTATACAACACACAATTGCCTGTTTTACATTTTGTCTATATTCAATATAGCTGAAAATAATGCCAATTTTCTACACATAAGTATGCCATTCTTAGCAGAGAAATAAAATTGTAAATCTTCAATCAAATGTAGGAAGACTACTGTACAATTGACAAAACGAACAACATTTGAAATAAGTATCAAAAGTGATAAAAATATTGGGTTTTTTGTAATAAAAACTATCTCCGTTAATGAAATTGCTATTTCTTTATTGGAGTGAGTTACTCATTAAAATTCTTTGTTTTGAATTGTTAATAAAAATTATTGCTTTCTATTTTGAAACGCAAACTGTTCTTATCCAACCTTTCAAATTGAAATGGTATCGTCAAATGTTGAGACAAAAGTTATTTGATTTTTTTGCGTAGATTCAAATGCCGCTAAAAAAGAAAAGGAATAGGTTTCCATTTAAAAAAACGAAGTTGAATTTGAAAAGGACCATGAAAACGTTCATCGAATAAAAAGCTAGTCGCGCCACTTTCTTTCCCCTTTCAAACACCCAAACTATATTTGGAACATTTTTCTATAAAACGCTTCCTTTCGGAGATATTCCACTTTTTCAGGTTAAATGTCTCACCCTGTATATATGCAATGAAATAAGTACGATAATAGTGAAATGAAAAGCAGTCGTAAAGCAGACAACAACAGCAGAAGTTCTGTTGCGTTTTGCATCAAAATGAAACTTACTCACTTATCTTCACGACTCACCTGATATTCAGATTAGCCTCTTCCGCTTGGAGTGCTAGTTGAGGTTCTTGGTACGTTGATTTGAGAAGTTAAGAAATGGTTTTTGTTTGCAAATTTTTTTTCTTGTATCTGCAAGCAAAAACAATTTCTCCAAAAACGCTTGGACCCCAAATCAGAGATTTTTTTTTCCTTGTAAGAGGCGATGAAAAATTATTATTACTAATTAAGGCTGTACTATTCTAATTAAATCTTTTACAACAGGCAGTGATTACTCAGCCAAATATGTTAGAAAGAAGCATATATACCCACAGTTGCATTGAAATTCAAGCTCTATCGAACATGCCCACAGGCTATATTCTCGACCCATACATGCGGAAGTTCTAGGATCATTCCAGAAGGACCTGTCCCGCTTTTCGGGAAATGTGGTCGCCCGTTTCAGATTTCCTAAATAATGTACTTATCCGATGACAGAAACTCATAAATGTAGAAAAAGCCATTCAGCTCACATTACATCCATTTTATCCCCATGTTTCTTATGGTCTTAATGTAATGTAGACTGTGCTAATCAGATGAAAAGAGCCCTCTTACGATTCGTGTGTGTGCCCTGTAGCCAAAGGTAAAGAGCTTGACTACAGGTTAGAGGAGTCAGCTTCAATCCCTCATCTCTACGGAGGTGGGAGATTTTTCCACGCTGGATTCTCCTTCAGACAAATCCTGAGGTCACTGAGCTTTCTGTAGACCTCTCCAGCTTCTGTAACACCGGGTTTCTTTCCCGGGGGGATGGGAGGCGAGCGTTGAGCTTGACCACCTGACCTCATCTCAGTCCTGCGTCATTACGTACTGCCTAAGGTATAGGATCACTTTGGTAATGACCATTGCCTCTACGAGCATGACAACACTCCTGTCATAAATTGAGGTCTGTAAGGGAATGGTTTGTGGACAATAAGGTTCAGAAAAGGACTGGCCTGCCTAGAGTACCGAACTGAACCCCATGCAACACTTATGGGAAGGAATTACAATGTGGACTTCACTCCAGACCTCAACGTCCCACATGACGATCTGCTCTGATTACAGCTGTTCAGGAAGAATGGATTGTCATTCCTCCAGAGACCTTCAAGTACCAGATGGAAAGTCTCCCCGGCAGAGTCACGGCTGTGATAAAGATGAAAGGCGTACCCAGCCCATAATAATGTCCATTACTGGAGTAAGCTTGACTACAGTTTCGGATATTTTTGATCACATAGTGTAGATTATCGAATTACAGACAGCTAAGATTTAAAATATACCGGCAAAGTTCTTAAATATGACACATAATCAGTTTCTAAACATAACTATGTAATATTGTAGAAAACTTAATTACATAATGCGTAAAATAAAAAAGAAATAAAAAAATCCATTTGTAATCCAGCAACAAGGGATTAAGATGCAGCAGGTTAAACATATATTTGACCTTTAAGTTTATCTATCTCTGAACTATAAGTTTAAATATAATAAAATCCATTTTGAATCAAGCTCTTGTAGTAATAGATAGATGAAGATGGTGAAACTCACAGTGGTCTTTTTATCTGATGAAAATACTAATAAAATAAAATTTAACGTGCGGTAATTATGTTTAAAAAATTTAATACAAAGCCAACGCACATATTTACAAAAATACAAGATAATAAAAAGCATTAAAGCTTACATTTGATGATGTACATTTCGTTAGCGTATCAGCTAACATCCTCAGATCGACTAATAGAAAATACAAAATACAAAAACTAATTTCCAGTCTTTATAGGCCGAGAGGTTCATTAAGTATTCAGATAGGATCAGGTCAATTATTTGCTTTTTTGAAAATACTAATACTCTAGTATTATTAATATGATATTCTAGTATCGTAATAAAGTTTTAATCATATAAATAGAGAACTCCACGGGAAGCGATCCACTGCTGGCATAGAGTTATAAGGTAAGAAAGAAGCAGCGACATAAGATGATCTGGGAAAAAAAAAATGATCAATTAATATAGTACACTGTCGATATCTCGAAGTCGAAGGGACGCTAAAAAAAATTCGAGATAGCGAGTGAGATAACAAGGTCGAGATTACATGAATATGTAATATCAAGAGGAAAAATAATTTTTTGACGTATCAAGGTTTTTGAGATATTGAAGTTCGAGATATCGAGAGTACACTATATGACCAGGGCTGTGGAATCGGAATCGGAATTGGAGTCTTGGATTCAGTAGTTTTTTGGTGGAATCGGAGTCGAAAAAAAACTCCACAACGCTAACAATAAACCACGGAAGAGGAATTAAGCTATTCATAGAATTGAATTCACGCACATTATTTGATGTTAATGAAAGTTGATATAAATATCCATTTTTAAACATAATCTTCCAATTTAATAGAAATATTCCCATTTTATAGAGAAAAATAACAATTTGCCTGTATTTAAAAAAAAAAGCCCTATTTCATAAAACTTCGCAAAACCGTGAAATACGAAAACTTCAGGAACAATGTCACAAAGACCATACAATGAAAGCTTTGTGGATGCCTATACGTAGACCAGAAAACAAGAGTTTCATCAATTCTAAAGAGGCATCATTGAAATGAAGATAGTCTTAGTTGTTTTTGTAATATTTTTAGTGAAGGATTAAGCAAAATTATAGTCACTCATGATGACTTGTGATGGTGTCTTATTAACATACGGAAAAATCTCCAGTTCAACATTGCTATACAATTTAGATATAGTTTTAGCCTTTTTCTTCTCCCTTTTTTTAATTTTAAAAATCATTTATGCTTGATTTCTTTTTTTAATGAAACGATTTGATTTATTAGAAGACTAGCTTATTGTAAAGCGCACTTCAAAAAATCGCATTTGTAGCGTGTTGTCCTTTGTAGCCTGTGATAATGGTTCCATTTTGTAAAAGGAAAAAAAAATGTACCATTAATTTGTCGAAAAAGTAATTTTTGATATTAAACTATTGGAAATCGGTAGAATTGCGTGATTTTCGTAGTTTCGGCATTCGATCTATGTCCCAAATGTGTTTGAATCATTGAATTGCAAAAGAAATAATAATAATAAACTAATGGAAAATGTTGAAATTATTTAGATAATTGGATCTCTGAATTTCCCACTTTCATTGTCAGAATATCATGTAAGAGGCATTGAAAATTCGGATTTGGGTAACCTTCGGTTGTTGATGTGTGAGTTTAATGGTGTGGTTCGAAAGGAGGAGGCTGTGAGGGAGGGCAGGATCTTTGCATATTGCATGAGGTACGGTTTTTGTCAAACACACACGCACTACTGTCCCGTCCGAACACAAAAGCCAATCAGCACCGGGTCCACAAGCCCATCAGCTAATCCCCTGAGGCGCGGGCGACAGCACTTACCAAGATTGGCAGCCTGCAACAGCTAATAAGCCCCCGGGACGGAGAGATGGGGGTGGCCTTACACGCACACATCAAAAACCGTCTTCTGCTTCGTCACTATCTTGAATTCAATGAATGTGTTGGCAGTGATCAATGAAATTAGATAATATCTATGAGTTATTTTTTTCCTTCTTCGTTTATTCCATTGAATTTTAGATCTTAACACTTGTTATTGTCAGTATTTGAAATTAACTTTTGTTCCACATAAAAAAAAGGCTTAATTCTGTTATTCTCTTTAACGCACCTGCTCGAACTGTTTCTAGTCGATTTGTATTGTATTATTTTCGCAATTTCGTGTTAACGCATGAAATTCATGAGTTTACTCTTGTTTGTTTATACTATGTGTTACTGTTTTTATATTGATAATGTTTGTTCCTATCTTTTAAATTCGGTTTTCTTTTTAAAATTTTTCTGGTTAATCTACGAAACTCAACAATATCAACAGTGTTGAAGAAATCTGTAGACTTTTAGTAATTTTATTTTTAAATTTTAGTTGAGAAACTAATGTGTTGTTAATACTAGATTATGAATTTAGTTATTTAAAATTTATCTAAATAAATCCTCCGTAGACGTAAACTTAAATATTTAAAACATCTTTTATTTCTCTATTTGATTAAACCTATTGTAAAACAAACTATTTTTATCTGAAACCAAAATGAAAGATGATATCACATGTATTGAAAGTATATCTTTCATACAAATTCAGACCTAAGGAAATATCCAATAACTTATATTATTAATTTTAGTACAAATTGAAAACAACAACAATAATTTATTATTATTGAACAGAAAAAAGACATATTGTTCAATGGGTTTCTTATTTTTACTTGATCACAAGTAAAACTAATTTACAAAATTAGTCTTAAGATAATTTACAAAAGTGTTGATACTCGGAGGTAAATAGATAAGATGACTGAGACGCTAATGCTATTTGGAACATTATTAATAAATAAATAAATAAATAAATAAATAAATAAATAAATAAATAAATAATATTAATCGGGAATTTTTTTACTTTCAAAAATATATTTCTTTGATTGGTAAAAATGTTCCAAACATCACTTAATTTTTTTTAGTTGACTTGAACTTTTAACTTCGATGTGGATGTTGTTAGATTGTACAAAAGATTGTTTGCACTAAATAATATTGAATTGTTCACAAGCTTATGTTGTTAATGGGTACCGATATCTTTCACTTCTTTCTTCCCTTTAAATGCATACGTTAATTTCACTAAAAAAAATCGTGATCTTGCTGATGATGGGGAGCTGTGACTCCCTGAAACGGTCCAGGAATTGTTTTTAAATATTTTAATTTCTATTTATTTTTTAACTAAGATTTTTAACATAAAATCTTTTTATATTTAGGCAATGTGTGTCTCCAGTAATTTTTATAATAAATTAAATCAACGCACACGTTAATAAGTTTTTTAAAAAAAATCGTAAAAACTTCAGATGATTTGAAAGGAAAGAAGAAGTATGAAGCGAAAAGCAATAAAATCATTAATAAACTTCAATATAAAATACAAGTTTTAATCTAAACACTTCACAAGATAAAAAAACAAAAAAAAAACAAAACAAGTTTAACTCGAAATTGTTCACGGAAACTATGTAAATAATAAAAAGACATTTTGTGTTTTATTATAAGATTGTTTTATAATATTGTCACTACTAAATTAAGGATTTGTCTTACTAATGAAAATTTGATAGAACTGTCAGAATACTATTAAAAATAGAGCAATCAACAACAAGAACTCATTCATATAGATCTTTGTAATTTTACTAAATTAATTTTTATATGTTCTAAAGCCAGACGAAAGTAGTGTGAGAGTATCTAAAAAGTTTCTCCGACTAAAATATCGTTTTCCGGATTTTTAACTATTTTCTTCATTGCTTATATTCAGTGTAATTTTAGGTAAGTTGTAATCGATTTATACGAAATATATTATATCTATAAAGTCAGCTATCTAGTTTTTCAGCACAGTAGGACTTTAAAGTAATATTGTCATCATCTTTTTTCTTTTTTTTTTCGCATATTTAAATAAGTGTTTTAGGCCATAACGTTTCGAAAACATAAAATTTAACATAACTTTTATTATATTATGGGAACATAAAATTTAACTTGATAAATTGTACAAAAAAGAAAAATACAGCAAAAATTTCAGAAATGATAGAGCATTGTTAGCTAAGTTCTTTCCACGGGGCAGGAAACTTTGATTGTTGTTTTCTCCTGTGGCGAGCTTATGAGAATGAGTTGCTGTATTTAACAAATGTGTTATAAAAATGCCTCCAATTCTGCCGTTCCCGAATAGCTTTTTGCTTTAAGAAAGAAATTCTCTTACAATTTCATTAACTAAGCCTGGGATTAATTAGCGAACATATTTATCCTATCTATATTACCATTTAAACTGAGAGTAGAGATAATAGTTATGATGTAATTTAAGTAAGCTTACTGTTAAATCTGGAAAAATTTTTAATTAATTTGATAAAATGTTACACAAAATAGAATTTGGTTTTTCATTTTTCAGTCTATTTCTATATTTTCTAATTTATTGTTAATGGTATTGTGTATTGCCTTCATTAAAAGTCAATGTGGATCACATAATAGTCAATCTTACAATGTGGATGTACCGGTAATACTTAAGTTACAAATAGATGCAATGTAAAGCAAGGATACTCAATGCATAACGAAAAGTCACCTCTTGATTTAAAATTCAGCTTTTTAATAGTTTTAATTTGTTAATTCTGTTCACTTACAGTAAAATAATTACATTTTTTTTACTGGAACATTTTTTCATTATTTGTTTTATTGTTATTTCTTTCGTTTATTTGAGGTGTACTTAGAATATTAGAGGATAAGTTACCTTTAAAAACTAAGCGCAGAGGCAATTCTAATACAAGAACTATATTAGAAAGAAATATCTGAAAGAATTTTAAATTGATGTGATAAACTGTTATAGGCTTTTCTTTTTCATTTTAAAACTTTAAATTTATTATTTACTAAATTTGAATCTGAAATATATATAGCGCGATTTGAAAACTTGCTTTGTAATGTGATTAGCGTAAAGCTAATTCTGTATTATTTTTTTTTCGATGAAAAGTAAACAAAATTAGATCAACATATCTTCAATATTAAATAATAATTTTAGTTTCAGATCAAGATCGGATTTTTAGCATAATGAAATTCCTTAGGCTGCAGTAAAGGATTTGAGGTCTAGCAACGTTTTGAATAAGTTACATTTTAATAATTGAGTTTTACATGTCAGCGATTTTAAATTAGTGATTACTAAGGCTTTTAGTTTACTAAAACTGCATATGACATCAACTTATTTTAATTTAAGCTAGTTTATGTCTCAAAAACAAGAAAACTTGCATTGATAAAGGAATTTTATCTATTTTCGTGTACTAATAATGTTCACATAACATTCCATTATATATTTGTTTATTACCAATTTGGTTTATTAATTTAACATTTTCCGAATCTTCTTTCAAAAAGTTACCAACAAATCTGGAAGATCTTTTCATAGAAGTTATTGATATTTAAGATTGTTTAATTATTATGGCGAGAAATATCATAAGATTATTATTTAAAATAAAATATCTGCATAGGGAATCTTCAGGGCTTCGTGAGTTACGATATTTCAACTATAGAAAAGCTTATTTGCCTACAAATTTATATAAATCCTTTTTTTTAAAGCGTTGTTTCAAAGAAATTGTTCATGTTCAATATAAAATTTTAACCCAATTCCTCGCGATAAGAAAATCTGCCTATATTAATTTCACAGTACCTAAATGTACATAAATATTAATAATAGACAACAATAAACTTATATTGACATTGTAAAGTTATTCTCGATTTATGTAGACCTAATACACGTACATATAAACGTTATTAAACATGACATCAACTTATATTACAACCGATAGTGTTGTTGTCGTAATTAATATTGCTAATTTTATTAAGTAAATTATCTATTTACTTTTCACTCTCATTTTTTTTTTCCCGCTTAAAGCCCCGACTTGAGATATGTTTTGTTCTAATTCTACATCGATAGATTTTCATGAAAAATCGCACGAAAACTTCGGAAATGGCAAAATTTCCCAAACTTCATCATGTTCTTTCATTAAATGCTTCCTATAAACAAGAAGAAATAAAGTAGACATAACATCTACTCTTCTGAGCGATTCCAGCATATTAGCAGAATTGAGCGATTCAGGTTGACTGCTTGGGGTACGCCGTAAGATATTTTTCTTTTTGAAATAAACTACTCAGTAAACCTTTATAAATATCAAATGATGGATTGTCAAAATGCGATATGAAAACGAGTAACTTCGTAAATCTACATCTCCATAATCCCCACCACCTAACATTTGGATTGAACTAACTCTTTTGTTTTTAACAACAGTGATCGATCTGTTTGGATTTGAAACTCGAAACAGATGTAAACTGATAGATGTAAATGTTTGTGAACTGATAGAGCGGTTGTAAGTAAACAATTCAAACCACAAATATATTCATTGGCGGTTGTACGATAAGGTTAGGAAAACTATAGCTTGTAATTTAGGCTTTCTCGTTTGCATTTTGCATAATAGTAGTTCAGCGGTTAGAAATCAAAGTTGTGGTTGATATGCGTTTGACAACCAGTCGTTACGTTCTACACCTGTTCCCATGGTTAGTTTTCTGCAAGCTACGATAAGATTTTTTTTTTAAATTGTTTTTGTACCACAAAAAAAAACAAAAAAAAACAAAACAAACAAAACAATAAAGCTCCTCCCATCCAACCCCACCTTAGCTGATTACGAATGAGAGACAGAGAAATATCATGAAAACGCTTTATCCTTTTCCTTATTTTCAGGATAATCAAATGTAATGTTGAAATGACACATTTAAAAATTTCACATAATTTACGTAATTATTGTTGACTATTTGCCATTCAATAAAGCTGAAATATAAAGATTTACATAAACTGAATCAGGGCTACTTTCAACAATTTTTATAACTTGTAGTTAATGTATTTAGAATTACAATGTACATAACGTAAATAAGGACATATCAGTACTATGAATGCAGGACAATAGTAATTTTGCTATTTAAATATTATTCATTAGGTTATTAAACAATAGATAATAAATTCGTAACGATTAAGTATAAATTTAACGAGTCCTTGCAAACAATAATGACATTTAACTACTTCAAAAAAGTACATTTAGTTCATACAGGCTTAAATCTACTTTAGTGTTATTATTAAAAGTGAAATGTGTTTTTTCCTTCTGTGGAAGAATACATATAAGCTTATGAGCAAGCATTTTAAAAGAAATTAGAATTACATTTGATATAGGTGAAAAAACATATATATATATTCTGGCAAAAATTCAATAAAACTACTGATGAAATTGAAATTAACTTCAAATTGTTTGCTATTGTAATTAGTGATTTTTATAGGAATTTTTAAATCTTGATCAAATATTTATCACAATACTAATTTTAGATAATGTGATTCTTAGGTCGTATATCCACTAGACCTATTTTATACATAAACTTAATGGTAGTGTTATCAGCAATGTTTTTTTTTTTATTATTTTGGTTACTGATGAACTGTTAATTGGAAGGTTCAGAAGCCAATCAGTGTAAGTCAATAAACCAAAAAATGAAATAGGTTTTTTTAAATTATGTACCAAAAAATAACAATGTTTGTAAATTTGAAGAATACATTTTTTATTGAAACATAACATAAATATAGACTTGGAGGAGTGATTTGGGCACTTTGTCAACCGAAAGTATAAACATTAGAGTATGACTTACAGAAAAAATTTCAATTTTAAAAAAAAATGACTTACACTGATTGGCTTCTGAACCCTCCAATTGTTACTTTTCTAAATCTAACTGTATGACTTTTGCCATTTATATCTCAAAGGAAAAGAATTTCTTAAAATAAAATTGTCAAAGAATTGTGCTTATTAAAAGAATATTTTTGTTTGACGTAGAAAGGAAGCTAAGTTTTTTTCTTTTTTTTTTTAACATTTAGATAAACTTTTTTTTCCCTTGGATTCAACACACAAAGATAATGATATATGGTTAATATTTATAATTAAATTTATTAATATTAAACCTTCAATTTTAACAATTTTTGTTTTACTATTAATGAAAACATGAGGTTACTTACGAAATTGCTAGATTACATGTGCTCCTTGAATGTTTTATCGAAAGGTACTTCGCTTACTGTTAAATACAGTACCTGCTTACAAGATTCTTTGAAGTCTTTCTGTCCTATTCAAAAAATAATGGTAATATTTTTAATAACCAGGATCCTTTCATTTTTTGACTACTATTCTTCAAAATCCTGAAAATGTGACATGTTATTCAAATTCCAAAGAAATTCCATCTTGTCATAATAGTAGGCTATTCAGCAGAACTGATTCTCAATGCAGGTGCAATGGCTCTTCCTTTTGTGATAAAAGATTTTTTTTTAAGTTAATCTAAAGGTCCATTCATCATTTATCATCAGCTATCAAGCAAAAATATCATTATCATAGTGTCATTACAAATATATACATGCATGTTTTTTATTGAATTTACTGTATTCTCTTAAAATGAATAAGCAGGATGCCACCCATCATTTATTATTAATTTTTTATGGATTCTGTTAATAATAAGATAGTGTGAATGCTGAATCCAACCATTTGCAGACTTGAAAAGGATCTTTCAGCTAAAGTTTATTAATTGTGAATGGAGGCATGCAAAGATAAGTGGTTCTGATCGTTCGGCTGTCTGCAACTGCTTTTTTATTGTTATTATTATTTTTTTTTATTTCATTCATTATATTTATCAACTTCTTTTCGTATGTTTCTCGAGTCATAACAATGCTAATGTTAGCTTTCACTTGCAACTAACCATTCTTTACTTTGATGTTAACTTATTCTCAAAATGCTTCCTTATAATTATGGAATCTTCAATATTTCGAGTCTATTAATTTGTCAGAAGCGCAGATGAAATAAATGTCGAAAAAAAAAATATTAAATTCCAGTGGTTTGTTATTTAGTTCGTATCCTGGAAGTCTTAAGTTTATTTATCATTTTGTGTTTATTCTTATGTTGCTTTTTCTAACAGTTTTACCTTGAATAATTTGTTCAAATGCTTCATATTGTAGTCTATCAAAATCTGTTTAATAATTCATTATTTACTTAATTATTTCATTCCATTTATAAAAGCTGCTTTTTGACTATTAGCTAACAGCATTTCACCATCTGTCATTTTTGTATTATTTTAAGTTTGAAGTAAGATTTCGGTTTGTGCAATGAAGGTTCTGCGATTATCAAAATGTACTTCAGGGCAAATTTCTTTCTTTTGAAGTAGGCCTACTCAAGTTCTTCCACCATCGTAAACTATATTCACAAGTAAAATGAACACAATATTTAATATTCACCACAATCTATCTGACGACCGTAACTCGGGCACCCTATATAAACAGAACACAAAACAGCAAAATATATGAAAATCAAGATATACGGTAGACTATCTATCGATTACGAAGTCAAAATCAACTTACGGATAGATCATCTGAATTCTTTCCACCATTTTATTTTGACTGCTCTTTCAAATGTCTTCACCAGCGGAATATCCTTTCCAGCAAAAATTGTTTCAATAATATCCAATTGTCTAAATTCTACTGACTTCGAAGCAAACTTATTACCGGTTGCACTTGCAACTTAACTTTATTTGTAACAAAACTTCTACTTCTTCGAGTGGTTAATTCTCCAATAACTGAATATTCATCTTATTCAGCAATGTTCCATGAATTTCCCACTCTTCATGAATATGTCTTATTCTAACATTAACATATAGCAAGATATTTTTCGGTTTCAGATGAATTTATGAATTTTCAAATTTTGGAACTTCAGAATTTTGTAAATTTGCTTTGAATGTTTTTTAATAATTTTTTAATATTTCAGATTTTCATACATTTTCATGCAATTTTCATACATTTTTTGATCATTAGACTACTTTTACACTTCCCATTTATTTCTCATCTTTTCTCTTATCTTGTTTTTTTATTATTCTTTTCTTTATCATGCTTAGAAAATTTCCATATTTTTTTATTAAGCTTTATTTTTTTTTTGTAAGTAATTAAAAATTACTTACAAAATTTTATTTTCTCTTACTAAATTCTACTCATATTTTTGCTGTACAAATTGCAGATCAGCGCGAATAAACAAATAATCAATTAACGATTTTATTGTATTATTGTATTTCTTTCTGTTTGATTTTTGTGGGTACTTTTCTTCCGGAAATGCGTAGAATGTCAAAAAATAATATTTTCATTTATAAAATTATACTTTAGATCTGATTTATTTGAATATGATATCCTTTAAATATCATATCCTACCTAGATACAGTTATCCTTCAGTACTAGGATTACCCTAAACAAAAGAATCAAAAAAGAAAAAGGTCCCCAAAAAATAATTATTTAGAAATTATAGCTAACTCAAATTTCAATAGGCTATTACTTTTATATCTTATCCTGAAATTTCTGCGTTTAGTCTTGTTTACAAATTAATGTTCCTTTAAAAATTGTAAGTATTCTTAACAAAGCATGTCCACCGTTATTTAAATATAAATTACTGTTCATTAGCTTTCGATTTTTTTATGTTCATTTATGAAATATGAATATTACAATTAAATCTATTTACAGTGAAATTTGATAAGGTAAAGGAAACTTCCCTGCTTTCTAAAGCATTTTGCTTTCCAGGAACATTGTTTAAAGTTTAAAGAAAATATCTTACAAGTCATGGTTTTGGTATTTAGAGTTTTAGTTTTTGTTTTTCTTTTTTTCTTCATTATTTTTCTTGATATCTAAGTTTTATTAATATCATAGCAAAAAAATCGTATTATTTTAATCGGTAGGCTGTAGACAAGTGGAGTGAATCTAGGATTTTAATATGTAATAGTATTTAATTTTATTCTAATTATTTTATTATAAAATTAAATAAAGTACTTTTGTAATTACTTAATTTACTAAATTACTACATTATTTTAAGGAAGATATCGATGATCTTATGTTATGTAGTGAATGTGGGTGGCAGAGAAGCCAAGCACTATTGTACTATCCCATGGAAATAAGGACAGATGGAGAGAACAACTGAGAAAGTATGGTGGGAGAAGTGCAGGGGAAACGGGAGAACCCTGAGAAAACCAGCCCAGCGCGGATCATCCACCATCACGAAACCCACATGAAAACCAAACCCCGGTATTCAGAGGTGAGAGGCCAATGTCATAGCGACAACGCCAACCGCGCGGCCTATAATCGATGGTCTTACTAGGGGGCAGGTTTTCATAAATCTGTTTATTTGACAACATAGTTTATATTTCAGCATTATTTTAAGTTAAATAAGTTTTATTAAGTATGTTTTGTAGTACTCACGATTTTATTTGAGGTTTTTTTTTTTTTTTTTTTTAAGATTTACGGATATAAATTATATCAGTAAAACATATCAGTGGTATCAGTGGATTTTAAAAATAATTTTTAAATGCTTATTGAATAATTTTTCATATTAATAAAAAAAAGAGCAAGTTAAGTAAGATTTACCATTATTAAAACTTTTTAAGCAGCACAATTGCTGAATTCGTTTTTCCTACTCTTGGATTGGCTTGAAGTAAAAAGGACCAAAGAATTTATTTTTTTTCATCGCATTTTTTTTCTTTTGTTTCTTAATCACTGAGGTTTTCGGTTCTGCGATTTCAAGGAACGCAGTGAATAAATCCATATAAAAAGCACAGTCCTTCAGAAGGTTATATATTTTTTTCTTCTTCTTGGATTGATTTCATTCATTAATGGGATCCCGCGGGAATTTTGTTGGTCAGGGAATTAATCACCTCCTCTTGTGAGCCAGACTCTTCTGTCTCTTCTTTCAAGCCGCAGGAAATTTCTGTTTCTCTTTCTTGAAACGGAGAAAAAACTCCTAACGGCAAAGCAATTTGAAATGCATTGATATGTTCATTATCTCTCCCCTACTTTATTCTTTTTTTATGTTAAAAATCATTTTATCGTTGGTTTTTTTTTTGTCATTTCATTTTTTTTTTCTTTTTTGCTGTAATTTCATAAATCCTTTGGTATTTCAGAAAACTCGATTTCTATAAATTTTTCTTATAAAGGTTTCCGTAAGAATTGTAGCCCATTTTCCTTATTCAGTTATATTAGTTTTACTTAATATTTTACTTTTACTTCTCTTAATACTTACATGAAAAACTGTACACTCGAGAAAATAGTTCATGCTGACATCTTCTAGATTTCTAAAGTTATAAAAGGATTCTGAAAGTTTTGAAAGAATCCAGACAGTTTTTCTCTAATTAAACCAATCTCACTGTCGTTGTTCAGAGCGTACTGCAATGTATTTTGAATGTATGTCTTTTTTTACTCCATTATTTTAGCAATCTCACGTTTTCACCTAGTTCATAAATTGAAAGGAAAAAATAATAAATAATTCGTCTCAGGATTTTGTGGTCTATTGTTAAATGACATTGAATCATGCTTTCTTTCTTTTAAGTCAATGCAATAATAAATAGCAATAATTGAAATTAATTGTTACGGTGACCACATAGAAAGAAAACGTGTTTCAATGGCTTTAATATTAGTCAGCACTTAATAAAGATCCACAGACATCTGAGAAGAGCAGATACATTTGTGGATAAAAGACACTACAGACTTTATATTATTTTTTTTCTAATTTCAAGATTATCTATCCTGGTTGATAAACAAATGCAAAACACATATTGCCTTTGACATTAAGAAATCAACAAAGCATTATTACAAAATACACTTTAAAAGTGTAGAAAACATAAAAACCTGAAAGGAATTAGCCATTGTAACAGAAGTTGTCATTTGCTTTGATTCAATGAATTTAGATACGATAACTTAAGTAAGTTAAAGTAAAGTAAACTCTTAGGAGCTTTTTTGTCTCAGATTTAGAATTCAAACTTTAAAAGAAGTTAATAATGTAAGATTACAATTCTTCCGTCAACATCTGCTCTTAGTCTTTCTTTTAGTTCTTGCAATAAATTCAAAACGCCTGACTTTATTCAACAATTTTAGTATCAGAACAATTAATTTTCTTGCTGTTATCTTTTGCTTATTTATTCTATCTTTTTAATTTTGTTAGAAGAAACTCCAATACCATCTCGAAAACACACTTGGCTCAAATGAGACATTAGAACAGACGCAGTAAGAATATGATTTTTCTTTCTTTTTTTTTTATTTATTTCTTTCATTAAAGGGGAAAAAAAATAAGACCAATTTTGCTCGCAAACAACAGGCTTTGACGTGGTCCTTATTATCATTTTTGGCATCGTGTTTTTCCATTGCCGTCGAGCAGGTGAAGATTTTTCTTTTTCAAAATTTACATTAGAATAGGTCTTGAGGGGTCGCCTGTCTTCTTATTTTAGTTTTTTCCTATTTTTTTCTTTTTTCTTTTTTAAGTTGAAAATAATTACCTGGTTATGCCTTTGTTGTCTATGATTTGACATCACTTCTAATCTCATTTAAAAAAAATGTTGGAAATATTATCTCCTTTCTTTGATTTAAACGCGAATGCAGTTGAATTGTTTCGGTCTTCTTTCATTTCACCGACTTCAGCTGAAGTAAGCTACTTAAGAATAAACATATAATCATTTACATAACGATTTTTATATTGAAAATTAACTGTCCACATCGAAATGTTGAAAGTTTAGAACGAATACAATAATAATGATAACAATAATAATATTAAACATGCAAAATTTGTTAAAGAATTTCAATTCCTTGTCATGTTAATATTAAGTACTCAGTGAAGATCTTTTTAAAGTAAGAAAATCGTTACTTCATTTATTAAAATACATTAAAAAATACTTTTTTTCATTTTGCCTCTTAATTGATCCTTATCCTAAAATTCGTTTCCTCTATGCCCAAAACATAATAGGTGGCATTTACTGACTCCAGTGAGCTTTGCCTGAAACGAATAATATGATTATTATTGTTTATTGTTATTGATTATAACGAATACTCTGCTACACTGAGATAAAATTTATAGTTATCCTCTCTTATAACAGAATGTAATTGACATCTTTACATTCATTCATTCATTTTCTTTAGAATCCTGGTTCATTTGGTAAATTCCTTCAGTCTATCGGTTATTGATATTAAAACTCGATTTCTGAAGACAAAATTTAAAATTGCTTAGGTTAAATTAACTCATAGTAGCCTACTAGCTCGTAAAAAATGAAAAGATTTTAATTCACAAGGTTTTCATTTTCCGAATGTAGGCGTTTCAGTAACAGCATTATTAGTTTTCAATTACAAAGTCGACATTTTTTTTAACATCTACAATTAAAAATGAATTAACGTATGCTCATATTAAAATTAATATTTTAAAATACAAGTATGATCAGGCTCGAAATACCCTATTTTTAATTACTACGTTAAATTTCATTGTTAATTCACGATAATAAAAACGAACCTCCAGTGCTTGTAGGGAATACACA
>JAFIDM010009631.1:245839611-245898280 GCA_023159025.1 Thereuonema tuberculata | reverse complement strand
CGCAGACGAGTAAGCTAACAGGTAAATGCTGTGTTCACATTTCAACGTATATTTTTAATTTCCTCATCACGTTAGTAAAAAGTACATTACTATTTTGAAAAGTATTTATGTTTTTATCTCTATTTTTTAAATTAAACAAACAATCAAACAAACAAATAAATAAACTTTCTTGAGTTCAGTTATCTGCATTTTATTTAAAACAAATATGGATGAAAAGATGCGTAGATAGAGAAGAAAGTTAAATCTACAACGGATTCTCGCTTGGCTGCGGGTTGGAGGTGGCGGGTTCAATTCCCGACCTCGGCGGAGGGCGGGGATTTTTCCACGCTCAATTCTCCTCCAAAACGGGTCCTAGGGCCTACCCAGTCCTCTGTAGGATGGGTACCGGGTTTAACTAAGTTGTTAATATAAATTCAGTGTTTGCTGTCGGTGTGAGAAAATTTCTGTGAGATTTTGTCACTTCTCAGTACAAATTTCATATCAGAGGATTCGCAAGGAAAAAAATTTCGAATGCAATGGTTAGATCTTCTGTTATCCGTAGATATACTGTACCTATTAAGTTTTCACTCACTAATATTTAAAGTCTACATTAGGGGACAACCAAACATATTTTTGTAAGCCTAACTTTACAAGTCAGCTAAGTTGTGTCCGTTCATTATTTCAACATAATTATTTTTTAATTTACTCATTACTTTACTAAAAAGTAAATTATTAATTTTGAAAAGCATTTAACTTATCTTTTTTTTTTAAAAAAAAAAAAAAAAATGAACTAAAAAACTCTTTCTTACATTCAATTTTTTGTATTTTATTTAAAACAGAAACCGTGTCTTTTTCTCTTTCACTTTTACTTTGCAATTTTATTATTTATTTATTTTTCACTTATTATTCTAAGAAATTACTATAACTGCATTTTCTCTTTAAAAAAAGAATAAAATTGTAAAGCTTAACTATTTTGATCTTTATCAGACGAGGGTCTTTGGACCGTATATAGAATCAACTCAATATACCTCTCATTGAATATTCATGAGTTTTGTAGATGGTAACAATCTCTATGGGCGGTCATGTCCGTATTTCATTAGCTTTGTGACTGTGATTGGTGCCGTAGGTGTGCTTCCGTAACCGTACTGGCTCATTCAAACACTTTGGGCGTTTAGAAAGAGTGAATCAGCAAAGCGATTAAATCACGCATGAGTTGGTGGTAATGATGATTTTTATTATCTATTCAAGGTAGCTTTACTGTCTCCTTCACTTCCCTCTACGTCCTCTGTAGCAAGACAACATAAGGAGTAAAATTTTAATGTTGTATTTATTATTTACATTTTATTGCTAGGTATGTTATTGCTTGTATCTTCAACCCTATTATCAGAACTTATTTTGATTGCTCAAATAATGCTTAAGCAAGGTTAGATACAAGCAATAACATACCTAGCAAGACAACATAAGGAGTAAAATTTTAATGTTGTATTTATTATTTACATTTTATTGCTAGGTATGTTATTGCTTGTATCTTCAACCCTATTATCAGAACTTATTTTGATTGCTCAAATAATGCTTAAGCAAGGTTAGATACAATTAAAGCGTAAAAGATAAAAAAAAAAAATCTATAAATAAATAAATATATAGATAATATAAATAAGTAAGGAAAAAAAAGTAAATTACCTGTATTTAAAATCTTTAAAAAAAGATTAACTTCGAATAGCTACTATCAAATTGTTTAGTTATTTCTTTTCGTTTTTCTTTTCTTTTTTTTTTTTAATTTTTCTTTGGATGTCTGACGTCCTGTTAATTGCAAATAAAAGTCGAGTCAAATGATTAGCAGTCACTATCTTTGAAAAGACTAACGACAGACAGATGCTATAAATTTCACTAGTACTTGTAGCAGATCTTATTTACCATTTTCTTCTCAGCAGAGTATAGGGTGAAGATAAAAAATCGTAAAATAATTCGTAAAACTCACAACTGATAATAACAAACGGAAGCAATACTTACCTTTTATCCGACAGTTCATATTAAATAAATGGATAAATGTAAGTTTTTCCTTAGCTTGTATCTTAACTTTATAATAGTCAAGAATTATGGTCATAGGGACGCTATTTATGGCGCGCATTTCAAGATCATGAGATTTTCTATTGGTAGGTAAAGAAATAACTACAGATTTTAAAACAAAAAAAACTAAATAGAAATTAAGCGGGTCTTTTATGAGGGAAAACTTACATTAAACACAAAACAATACAATAGCATAAAAAAGGGGGAAAAATAAGGTTTTATTTAAACTCCATTCTATGTAAACATTCTATGTTAAATAACAGATTTTTTCCTCCGTGCTATCTTAGAGCTTAAAGATGGCATATAATGGATATCAGGTACTGAAGACAGAATATATGGATTTAAGAAACATGTGTAATTTGTAATTAATCGTCAATATGGATAAATCTGACTGATGAGTCATAATAAGTACGAAACAGCTGTCCCAGATTCCCGTTTGACGATAGCTCAAGGCGTGAATGAAATGTGCATTTTCTTTATCCCTTTTTTTTTTTCATGTATTTAGGTTGGTAAAAATATACGTTAACCCATAATAAAACCTTGTCTATTAGTTTCTTGGTGTGGTTTGCTTTCATAATCTATTTCCTTCTTTTAGAATTTAAGAATAATGAAGTAATAGAATTTTATGATTTTTTTTCTTTTTCTGGGAAATTGCTGAAAAGCTAAGTTCTTGAACTTCATCAATTGATGAAGTAAATATGAAAAATACATTTTATTGAAACAAATTGAAAAATTGAAAAATAAAATCGAAACGAATAAAACTCGGTCATTAAAAAAAAAAAAGATAATCCTGATATCGTATATTTTTCTTTTCTATTGATTTAAAAACATTACCTTTACCGGAACATTAACATAACATTTCTATTAGTTTCTTGGTGTGGTTTGCTTTCATAATCTACTTCCTTCTTTTAGAATTTAAGAATAATGAAGTGATAGAATTTTATGATTTTTTTTTTTTTTTTCTGGGAAATGGAACATTAGGAAGCTAAAAATAGGACTACATAAATAGAACAAAAAAAATTTAATTGACAAATTAAAGGAAATTGAAATGCTAGAGTTAATCATTCAATATAATTGAAATGAGGATAATTGAAAATAATGATTGAATGAAATGACGAACTAAAGTGGCAGATAATAAATAGAGTTAAATAAATAATGACATCATCGCTAACAATAAAACTAATTTAAATGATTAAATTTATGAAAAATGCTTTTGTTCTCTTTTAGACAAAAACAAAACAAAACCTATCTGAATTTTAATCGCATAAATAAGCTATTTGTTACAAAAAAAAATTAGAATTAGTGTATTGTAACAAGCAACATTATTCTGCATTCTGTATTTTGTTATTGTTTTTTTAAACTTATACTATATAAACCGTCAAAATCAATTCTTTTCGTGCTGAATAAGTAACTGGTTTCATGATTGAAAACATTGATATCATAAAATAAATGAACATAATGAAATGAAGTATAAGAATAATGAAAGTTGATGCTGGCTATAATATATTGACAATAAATTCTTATAAGATTCTCAATTTAAGGTTATAATTAGATGTAAATTTGATTAGGATTCAGTTGATGTAATTAATTTATTTATTTATTTTCGGTATTTTATTTTTATTATTTTTTACTTTTTTTCATGACTAAAAGATTTTAAAATATTGACAAACAACACATTTATTGTAATCAATAAGCTAAATTATACATTACTATATTTTATTTATTATTAAAGTTATTATTACTTAATTAATAACATAACTTATAAATTTCAAATAATTAACGTGTGCAAGTTGAATTATTGGGGAATTTAAGGCCACCACACATCTCAGTTAAGAATAAAATATATGTACAATTAAAATACGAGTATTTTCGAAATGTCTGTTTCTGTAGAAATCATCATCAAATAATTCACACAAAATAAAGTATTTTGTATCTTTTCTCATTCAGGAAAGGATTTTCTTACTTGTGTCTTAAATTCTTGAGATGAGAAATTTTCCAACTTATCAGAATAACTGAATTAATTCAAGTGCTAGATAATCTAATGGCTGCCAAGTGTATAACAGCCGTTGATCTGCGCTGCTGGTGATGAATATGATGTCACTTCGATGTGCTTTTGTCTTTTTTTTTTTTTTTTCATCATCCCAGGAATTGTGGTTCTAACTATTGCACACTTTTCAATTCACACACTGTTATCATCAATTAGAAAAAGAGCGTGAAGTGAATCTAAGTTAAGCGGGAAGTTACTTCACGTTAATTGCCAAGGATTGACGTGTTTGACATCCAGCACTGATCTTGAAGCAGAGCTTTACTTTAGAATCTAACATTCCCAGTAAGTAAAATTAATGATAACTTAAATAGCAAAATTGATCATTTGAGGACAGAGGGGTCTTCGAAGTTTCAAACATCTGGTGTTCAAAAAAACTACATCAGACATATGGTGGCTACTTTTTCTACCGTAGGTGCTTTATTATTTGAAATGCGAAGCTGAATTAAAAGATTACTTTGAAAAAAAAAATCAGTAGCTTATTTAGTTTTTCAAAATTTCGATTCTGGATATTAAGTGGATGGTATAAATTGCTATTGGTTTCTTTCTTTCTGTATTTACATAATATTAAATAGTTTTTAGCGGCCCCTATGTTACAGCTTGCCTATAAAACATAGGTGACCGCTCTTGCTGGATGTCTGCTGGATATCACAGTCTGAAGTGGCCAAACGGTTAGAGATATTAGAATGAAACTTTCACCATTGTGTTCAGCATCAAAAAATAGTTAGTGACCACGTCCAAAAAATCGAACCTGTAGGACTACTCCCTGACCCCCCAAGGAGTGGTTTGCTAATAATGAGTTGCGACAAACCAAAAAACCTGGTATTGCTTTAATTTCCTTATTATAAATGTGATGTAAAAGGCGCGAATGCAAAAGGCGCAATTGTTGCGTTTATTGAGATTGTTGTGATTGTTGTAGAGATCGCTTCCGATAAAATTTTGTTTATAAAATTGTGTTTATAAATTGTGCATATTATGGGCCGCTTTGCTTTTGACACTGTCTAAAAGCATTAATTACCTTGTTATGATTTTGCAATGGAGATTTTTTCAAAATTTGTAATATAAGTTAAAGAAAAATTCACTTTTTTAACTTTCGTAGCCTATAGGACATCACAGTTTTATTCTGAAAGCCTAAATACATAAATTCGCTAATTTTTCAAAGCAAATCTATAAATAACTTGAAATTTAGATATTGAAATTGATGTTGTATAGCATTGAAAAAAAAGATATTAAAATTTTCTTTAAAATATTATTATTGATAGCAATTTGATTAGCACTCCTTTTATTAACGTATAGTAGACTGGAGGGGGGGGGGGCGGAGATGCCAATATTAAGCCTTTTTTGTCTTGCCAGACCAAGAGTAAATGAGTTATAATCACAATATTATCATAATAATCATATTGAGTTATAATCATAATATTACATTCCCTGGACGTTTATGTACTTGAAAAAAAATTGGCAGGGTTGTGTATATCATCTGTAAGTACGGTATGAGTAAAAGCAATATTTAAAAAACTTTACAAACTGGCATGTTGTCCAACCAGCGTGTTTAAGATGCCGTAGTGCGTGGGGTAAGACACCACTGCAAGGGTAAGCTGCACAGATTCATAATATTTTCCACCAGCCTTGGCTTAAATAACCCATTGCTTAAGAACATAGTCCAAAAAAACAGTAGTCCTAACTTACTTTTTTTGTTTTTAACTAAATAATAACGATATTGCAATCAGAAAGATTGATGCCGTCGTATTCAGTGAGCTGCGCTATAAAGAAAAATTTACGTAGAATATATATGGTTGTGTCATCTGTCACTCACAAACAAAATTACAGCGAAAATGGCATCTTCCCCCACCCATCTCCCCTATATAAAAATATTATTATTATTATTTTATTTTTCTGAATGAATTTAAATGAAGCCGCAAAGAAAGTGAAGACACACAACTGAGAATTCTAGTTTATTCTTAGAAACGGAAATGTAAATTTCATAATACTTTGTAAAACTTTTGTCGCATGATCTCCATTTTTGGCAACATTAACTACAGAATATATAAAACTGTTCTACGCTTACTAGGAGAATAATCCGAATTTATCTTACTGCCTTTAAATCATTAATGTGAATGGTTTTCATTCTGTTGACGAATATTAACTTTTCACTCTTTCTGGTGAATTTTATTATTCGAAACTTGTTAGGGGATATTCTAAGAGTTCTTACCAAACAGCTGTATTAAAAATCGGCACAAAATTGGACATTTTGTTCTTGAAACTTACCATTTTATTTATAATATACACTGCCATAAATGCTACTATTCTTATCGTTTTCGCTTTGTTGTTCTCAATAGCTCTTACATATGTTTAATCACGTGATGTCAGGAGAGCTGGGGTCAAACCCTATGTTTATTCGTGACAGTCTATTGCCGTCTCATCTGTGAAGCTAACCTAATTAGGTACCTCCACTGAATCAATAGCTTTGCCACAATCATCTTTTTTACTAAATCTAATTTGGGATCCAGATTGTTATAAGTCCGCTGAATTGTTATTCTGTCACTTTTTTCTAGTTGCAGCTCTAATAGTAATTTCATTTCAAACGTGAATTTAATATAGAAGAAGAAATTGGTTGAAATAGTTGAAGAAATTGGAAATGTAGGGAGCTCTTTTGTAGAGCACGTTATGAATTTCGCTGAATAGCATTTGGAGATACTTTCCTTAGGGAAAGGTATTACTTTGCTTCGCTTCACGATAGAAGCCAAGTTTGGGCCAAGGAACAGCCTGACGATTCAACGGAAATAAGCAAACGAATCGAGTGATTATTTGACACTGAATAACTCCGGGATGTATTTCATAATGTAATATAAAATTAAACAATTTATGTTGCTCCATGTATAAATGTTTCATCATAAGATCATCCTATTAATAGGCAAAAATTATCCGTCCGGATGTTTCTAGTAATCAATGTGTGCTTTAATTTCCTTATTATTAAAAATGTGATTGTTGAGAATTGGTTGCGATTGTTGTAGAGCTGTATTATACATGTGATTGTTGCGCATGTAACAGACTCAATTGTTGGGCGTGGTGTGATTGTTGCGATGGTTGTGATTGTTGCTAATGGAGCTGTATAATATAGGCAAAAAACGGATGTTTGTCATCAATCAAAGTGGAGAGAGTCGGAGAGAGAATATTGTATTAAGTGGAGTAGTCCAGTGGCTAGCGTTCCTGACTGCGATGATGGTGGTCCTCGGTTCGAATCCAATGCAAGGCGAAAAAAAAAGAAAGAAAAAATAATTACAAATACACTAACTAATGTCTTTTTGAAAAGAAAAATTACTTGATTTAATGTTGGTGCGTTGTTCAATACTTACTTAAACTTGTACACAAAACAAAATAATCTTTAATTATTTTAAATCAATCCAAAAAGTGTAATTCAAAAACAAGTAAAAACAAGATACTTAAGTATAAACAAATCTCCTTATAAAAAATGAGCTTAGAACATCTTTTTCTATCTTGTGTTTTTGAAAAATTTTACGGTATTTCAAAAAGGTGGAATTTGTTTTACTTCCGTGACTATTTCATGGGTTGCAACTAGTATTTGTAAATGAAACAATATTATATCTGAGTTTGAGTTATTTTTGAGACAACTTCGTAAACCAAATAAATGTTTTGTTGTTTTTTTTCAAGCTACGTATTTAATATTAATTTTCAGAAACTAGATATTCTTTTTTGCTATTTTAAACATAGGGTTGTATTTTCTTTTTCTTCTTTAAACGAATCTTCCAGAGGGGGTCATTATGTCTTTGGCACAATAATCATTGAATGACGTGGCAATCGATTGTTGAGGTGGGACAACTTTTTGGTTGAAGTTCTCCCTCACTTTTTCTATTCTGCAAAAATAAGCTTTTGTTTCCGGCAGTCAATGATGCCGTTTCGAAGTATCTCATTCTCCGATCACACACCAGCCACGGAAGTAGATGTCAAATCTCAACTGCAGTAAATGATGGAAAATTCGTCTTAATCATATATTATCAGTGAGGTTCAACGGAGGGAGAGACTGATGTTTTGTTCTCTTTCACCCATCAAAGAAAAAAAAATCTCGTGACGCAGGAAATGACCATTAAAAAAAATAAATAATAATATAAAACTAATGAAAGACGACGGAACAGGCAAGCAAACTACTAGTATTAGGTGTTCAAAAGTTAGTTTTACAAATAGAGTCGTAAATAAGATTAGAAAACACAAAAGAACCTGGCTTACATAAAGCTGATATATAATAGATACGAATTTCCACACTATTTACAAGCCAGTAAATAAACTTTTAGTTATTTACACAGTTATAATCTTTCCTTCACCAAGTCTGGGAATAACTACTTTTGGCGATCAGATTAAATTACATAATTTCATATCAAATTTCAACAATTAATATTTATAAGAAAAATACACCATCAGGTTGACTATAAAAAAGAAAGGAAAGGAAAATACAACAAGGGTTCAAAATTTATTAGAACATTCTGGGCACTAATAATAATTGGGATGAGATGGACAATTCATATAAAGATTATAGAAATTTCCTTCTGTAAATAAAGAACCTTTGTTTAAAATGAAACATCAAGAAAAGTTGTTATACAGACAATATGAAATACTGAATTTTTAAGTATGTCATAGAAATCTCTTGTTCTAAATTCATTTTTAAAGGCTTTTATTTAACTTGCTTCCTCTAGAGATCACTCTGGTCAAAATTTTGTAATCGATATTTCACCCATTTGCGATGAGCTGCAGAGCTGAAACTTGGCACACACACTCATTTTGAATGACAATGCTCTTCGATGCAAAATTATTACAGATAAGTTGTTTCCTTATGCATGAATTAATTATTTAAATTTTCAGATAAGCTGCATGTTTTCCTGCAAAACTCTCTAAGAATTGATTGTTCACTTGCTGTCTTTGAATAAAACCCCGCACAGTTATGGATGAATCAAGTAGAGCATTTAAATTTACCAAGCAATAACACACTAATTATATTCTTAAATTTAAATTAAATGTTAATTAGATTCTTGAATTTGTATGTAAAATATAGTGATGCCATTCAAATTATCACGATGAGATACCACTCGGTCGTCGGTGACTTCGCTTACGTGATATATAAACAAGAGAGCTGGTATTAGTAATATATTGCTTTGACAGTACATATTCTAAAATTGGAACGATACAGAAAAATTATTTGTACGCGAATGAGAAAATGTAGTTTAATAAGTGAATAAATATATGTTTTGAAAATGAAAGAGAGATTTTTAGTCATGAATTTCTTATACGATTACAAAATAGAGACTAAACAGTAGAAAATAAATTATATATAAAAAACAATTTTTTTTAAAAAAGGCTATTACTTAAAATACACTAAAAAAAGGAAGAAATAATTTTCTCTCTACAATCACAAGATTGCACGATTTAATATCGCTAAATAAAAGCGTGGGGCGCACCTAATAATGCAGTGCATGACTGAAACTTAACTACAACATATTACACAATTTAGGCACTTAACATCAGCATGAAGTTGCAAACTGACCATATGGAAATAAATTTAATATGGAAATATCTCATTTTAGGTTTCAATGGCATAATTGTAAATGAACTACGGTAGTATTAGGAGTCCCACCTTTTTAATTTAGCGATATTAAATCGTACAATCTTGTGATTGTGGAGAGAAAATTATTTCTTCCTTTTTAGTGCATTAAAAAAAAAAGCCATTTTTTTTAAAAAATCTGTTTTTTATACCTAAATTTTTAATAATTAGGTTTTGAAACACTGCAAATTCATTCCAACTTGGAATATTATTATGTAATCCTTATTTTAAATTTATTCCATCATCATGTACGAATATATGTTCAAATTAAGTGAAGTTCTTAAGAGATAATGTTAGATAAAAATATTGATAACTTCAGTATTTTAGTAAAAGTATTTTCAAAGAACTACATCGCAAATTTCGCTATGAAATGAGCTGTAAAGAGATAATGAAAAGAATGATCACCTTCTCTGTCAAAAAGCAAAATTTAGTAAAAATAATTTTACAATCTTTTTTTTATAGTGTCAAACTTTTAATATCAACCTTGTTCAATCATTACTATCATATTTTTTTGTTTAAGATAAGAAATTTTAAAATACTTTAATTTAAATAGGTGATTTTGGAGAATCAGCCAATGACGGACTCCAATTGCAATTTTATTTTCCTTACGACGTTTCTTACAATATTTTCCGCTTCTGAAAATTTAACGATTTTATTGGAGTTTCCTAGATGAAGATAGAATAGAAAATCTACTTTTGTAGACAAAATTAAATAATTAATTACAAAACACGTTAACTACAAGGTAAGCTCACAAAAAAGCGTTTAGGGACAGAGTAGAGTCCGTCCGTTGCTCAAAAATAAAAAAAAAATATATTCTGCTTTAAAAACATTAAATCTGCCACTGAGGATTAGATGAGCACTTTTTTTCTACTGTTCAAATTCATTAATTGTGAACGTTAGTGACTTTCTAGAACGTCTCTATAATTATAATTTGCTGATAAAAATTGAAATTTAGAGCTCAATTTATTTTATATTTGACGTTAGTCAACTTTTCCATTGAATTAAACATACTTTGAAAAGCAATAAAAGGAAAAGAAAACGAACCTTTAATGTATTTCTTAGAAAGTATTATTTCTCCAACGAACCTTTAATGTATTTCTTAGAAAGTATTATTTCTCCT
Organism: Thereuonema tuberculata; assembly: GCA_023159025.1. Lineage (NCBI taxonomy): Eukaryota > Metazoa > Arthropoda > Chilopoda > Scutigeromorpha > Scutigeridae > Thereuonema > Thereuonema tuberculata. Next base: position 245,887,462 of record JAFIDM010009631.1, on the reverse strand, counting down.
TTTATCAATGGCTTTTCTTTAGCTATGTTTCTTTCAGTACAGAACTGTTGACTGTAATATGGCCATTAATTAACTTTCTGGTTACAACCAACGGAAATTATATATTGAAGCCTATCCAAAATTCCCATTCCAACATTTCTGAATGTTATGTTTCTCAGGCTGTTTTCACTCTCCAGAGAGAAATCGCGGGAGCGAGAGACAGCTAAATAGACCAGCTGTAGACCTTTCGACCCCGGATACACTTTGTTTTCAAAACAAGGTATTTCCCCACCCCTCCCTCAGTTCAGAAACTGATTCTAAATGACAGATATTCTTTCCACAGGATAAATAACACAAATTTGAGTGTTTTAACCGAACGAGATGCTAATATTAAGAGAAATAATGAAGTAATCCAAGTGAACAGCAATGCATTAGATCAACAAAAGAATCATTCCTTTAAATTTGTGAGTTGCAGTTATTTGGAATGAATGAATAATTCATAAAAATTAATTAATTCGACTAATTATCGTGTTTAGAAGTGAACGACTCTTCAAGATTGAAGCAACTTAAGCAGTTCGATTATCGATACATGGACGACTTTCATTCTATTATTCTTTTGCGAAGAGATTTTTCTCCTTGAAATTCTTCAGACGCATTTCAGTAGGCTCATTTGTGAATGTGTGTGAAGAATTACGGTCTGTTGTCTTTTGATATTATTATAATGGAGAAGATATGCATATGAGATCACAGGCGGATCCAAGGGGGGGGGGGGCTAGTGGAGGCTGTAAACCCCTCCCTTCAGCTGTGAATATAGACTGGATAAAATGGGTTTACCAAGGCTGCTGCCTGATAGACAGTAATATTGCCATGCTGATGATTTCAATTGCTAATAAAAAGCTGGCGACTAAAGTGCGCTTCAGACTCATAGGTATAGTCAGCCCTTCAGAAAAGTTAGCCCCCTTTTGAAAAATCCTGATCCGCCAGTGTATGAGATTCTTATCTTGTATTAGGATTGTTCTATTTTTTCCTGTATTCTCTTCCTTTTTTTAGAAGAATCTAACTTATTAATATTACTTCCACATTTAATCCTACATCTTTTATCCCATTAAAAAAAAAAAAGTATCAGAAAAATCAAAATAAAAAATAGATAAATATCAAATTTTAATAAGATAAATTTCTTGACTATTAGTTCGAAAGCTCTCATTTTATTAATAATTTTTTTTATCTATTGTAATATTAAGAGATTGTCTTAAATTTAGAAGCTCAGAGAAATATACACAATTTTCAAAGAAGACAGAATTGATTAATTTTTTTTTTTTTTATTTAGGATCTTTAGTTCTCATTACGCTTCACACTTCCTAACAAAAAAATCGCCAAAATAGATCAATGCTTTAAAATGCAGATATAAGTTATGAAGGTAGATGGATAAACAATGGATTTCATGTTTGACAATATTTGTCGATATAAAGTTAAGAATACCTGACAAATGACGCTAAAATGCAAAATACAATTATATCCATTCCTTAAGAAAGCTTTAATGCTGAAAGATCATAGACTTGATTAAATAAAATTCTGCTTAATTTAAATGAACTAATTAATTTTTTATCATTTACTTAAACCTAGCATAGAGGTAAACTTACCAAGAAAGATCACCGCGATGTTAATAATCAGATAGGGGAGATAAAAAAAGAGTTCAGATTAATAAATATGTTATTATAAATAAGTATTTAATAAAATTAAATTACGAAAAATCTATTAAAAAGTGGAGGAAAGTTGACTTTTGTCTTAGATAAAATTAACGAACTTTACAAGCTGAACTCTAACCATAAAAAAACTAAGACGTAATCTCGCTTTCATTTCTTCTCCCATTTTTTTTTCTTTAGCTTTATGAAAAAGCCGTAAAACTTGGAATATGTTATAACTAGCCGGGTACCGTCGCTTCGCTCCGGAACCCTTGCATATAGTATTAAAAAAAAACTTTATTTATTTAGCAAATTAATTTTGAGATCGGAGAATATATGACTTCCCAGCCCGTTGTGGCCTTCTCCGCTTAACTCATGTTCATGTATTGCTGGTTGGCGCACCACACCTGGGGTTGCCGTCACACACTTCATGATCAGTTTGCCAGATTATTCCCTATCCCGTGGGAATTTCAAAAAATCCGGCCTTATTCCTTGTCGACATCATAAAGGGAACCTCTGTCAAAATTTCAGCTTTCTAGGTCCAAGGGTTTGGGGTGGGTGTTGATGAGTCAGCAAGTGAGGGAGTCAGGAATTTTCTTTTTATGTAGGTAGATTTTCATGAATTTTGTTTTGTTAACCTCATTGATTAGTTCTTTATAGATTATATTTGGATCTGTTATTTTCTCCTTTTGAACTCTTTATTATCCGAGATTCATTCTTTACATATTATTCCTGGTGTTTCGATACCATGCTTATTTATGAAAATATGATCTATATTTGTTTTCGTATTTTCATGAATTGTAAAGTTGTTTCTTGTTGTTCCGTAAAGACAATTTTTGAAACCATTATTGCACATAAGTTTTACGTATTTCTGTACTGCATTGTTTTTATTCATTTTGAAAAGATCTATGTCGCCAATTAGTACAGTTGGACAGTTGTTTAATATATTTTCATTTTTTATGAATAGATTCTCTAATTCTTCAGTGAATTTACCTTTCTTTGTGTTTTGTTGGTTTATACAGGGTGTTTCAAAAATACACGGCATAATTTCAGGTATGTATTTCCCACATGTAGACAATCAAAATAGTTCATTACAACATATGTCCGGAAATGCTTCATTTCCGAGTTATGGCCTTCACAACATTGAAAATCACCGGAACGTTTTTCGTATTTACAGATGAAGCACAGTTCACACGAGATGGCATAACAAATTTCCACAATCAGCATGTATGGGCGTATGAAAACCCAAATGCAACTGTTGTATCTCATCACCAGGTGCGGTTCTCCCTCAACATGTGGGCCGGTATCATTGCTGATCGATTAGTTGGACCCCATGTACTTGTAAACAGACTTACGGGGCAGGCGTACACAAACTTCCTGGAAAACACCATACCTCATGTTTATGACGACACTCCACTGATCGATCGTCAGCACGCTCACTTCTTGCATGACGGCGCTCCTGCACACTTCAGTCGTACGGCTCGCCGGTACTTGGATCGAACGTTTCCTGATCGATGGATAGGTAGAGGTGGCCCAATTGCTTGGCCTCCACGCTCACCTGATCTGAACCCTCTCGATTTCTACTTGTGGGGCCATTTAAAATCATTGGTTTATTCGTCTCCGGTGCCTGATTTGGAATCCCTTCGGAATCGAATTGTGGCACGTTCTGAGGACATACGCAACATTCCTGGAGTGTGGGATCGTGTTCGCAGGTCATTGAGACATCGATGTGAGGTCTGTATTCAAGCAGGAGGTGGTCATTTTGAACATCTTCTGTAATGGCAACGACCGGCGGAACGAAAAACGTTCCGGTGATTTTCAATGTTGTGAAGGCCATAACTCGGAAATGAAGCATTTCCGGACATATGTTGTAATGAACTATTTTGATTGTCTACATGTGGGAAATACATACCTGAAATTATGCCGTGTATTTTTGAAACACCCTGTATATATGGCTAAAATGTTAATATTTTGTGTTTGATAACACAAACACAGTTTTGATAACGAAACATATTATGTTTTATTACAAAACTTCATGATAAATAACGTGTTTTGTGAAAATTCTTGAATCATTTTCCAAAAGATTTCCTTACGTTTTAGTAATTTGTAATTTATCATTTTGCTTATAGAATGACAGACAGAATAACCTTTTTTATAATTTACGTTTTTATAATATATAATAATAATAGCCGGGTATCGTCGCTTCGTTCCGGAACCCTTGCATATATATCATTAAAAAAACAAACTTTATTTATCTAGCAAATTAATGTTGCGATCGTCGGAGTCGTAATATACGACTTTCCAGCCCATTGTGGCTTCTCCGGATAACTCAGATGTGTTGCGGGTCGGCGTCACACACCGAAAATTCACATTTTTGCATGTATCTTGCAAACGCTGAAGGGTTTGTGAATAAGTGATACATCGTTCGATAGAACTTTCAAATACCAATATTTTCTCAATATAATATTCTCTTCCATCTTTTACACTTTTCGTTTAAATTGAGAAAAAGTCAAAATTTAACCCTTTAAAAGGCGCCATCTTGGAAACCAAAAACTTTTTTCGAAAGATTTTTGTAGCATTTTGTTTGTCTTAAAAAGATCTACATTTTATCCATTTACATGACCAATCTATCTCTTATAGTTTGGTCACAAAATTGGAAAAACGTAAAGTCTTATGACAGACAGAATAACGCTTTTAAAATATGTTTTAATGTTTTTAAAGTATAATAATATGCAAAGGGAAACTCACAATCTCAACTTTTAGTTAATAGTAATGGTGGTACTAAATTAATGAAAGAGCTAAGAATTTAGGATAATTATTAAAGAATTGGATTTTATTATTATAAATATAATCCCTTACAATCGAAAGTTTAGGATGTATGTAAATCAATTTGATGTCCGATAAAAAAATAAATAAAAAAGAAGAGATAAATAAAATTGCATTAAAATTTACATTTGCAAGCTAATAGTTTTATAAGCCAAGAAATGTATGATAAGAAAACTTAAGGAAGAAGCTATCTATACAGCATAAAAACCGATTTTATAGCTTTATCGATTCTCGGTGTAGTCACCTTACTGTAGCATCTCCCAAGTGCACTATTAAGTTAATTAATAAATTTTTAATCTCTATTAAAAGCGTTTAAAAACTTTTAGTTGTTTCTGTGTGTTATCCAATGTATTTTTGATTTTACATCAGTTTCGACTTTCAGGCTCCCGCATTAGGGAACGGAAATAATTTTTAGGATTAAAAAGATAAAAGGAAAAAAAAAAAAAGCTGGAAGGAAGAGAGGATTATTAACTGTGTTTGGAACTTGGGTTCGGTTTTTATCTCTTTCAGAATCTCATTTTGCCGTAAATCATAGACTATATTTCTCCAATTCACATCCTTGTGAAGCCTCACGCACATGGCATCTTGTTTTTAGGAACATCCATAAACCTGAGTGTATGACCAACGCATCTGAAATCGAAAAATAAAGAATTCATTAGAAATGCGCACGAAATGGTTTTTGTGTAACGGTATTCTTGATAGGAACGATCTTAAATAATACGTGTTAATTCTTCAAAAAATAAAAAAACAAAAAATTGAAAGTTACAATTAAAACTTCTTTATGTTATATACTCATATACATATAAAAAGATAATTAATGAAATGTAATAAATTTCCTCGATGACAAATCCAGCTGAATAGTAAAGTGTCTTTCTCTTTGGGTATCCCATATAACAAATATATGACAAACAACGAAATTACTGAGAAGTATTAATGAACAGGTAAATGATTGTTGTTTATTTTTTTCTTTTATTTTGAACACGCGAAAATTTTTTGTACCAGTGATAAGTCGTTAAGGCTTTATGGTACCAATGATGAATTTTATGGACAGAAACTGTCATTGAATAAGAATCATGGCTGTTTATCGGGGACACCTTTCCTATTACTACGTTATAAATGGTTTCTCATTTATGAGTGTTCTTACTAATGATTTCCACGTTTAAAAAAAAAAAGAAACAAAAACTATTATTTTCTTGATAATAATTCTTTTGCTCTTTAGAAACTGAACTAACTTTTGGAAACTTCGGAATTTTTAAATGATAAAGTATTCAGTGAGAATCTCTTGAAGGAAGTCGACGTCTATTGACAATATAGAGATGGTTGAACTAACTTTACAATAATCTTTGCCTAATAGAAGACAGTTTGTAATAACTGAGCAAGTTCTTTCTGATGAACCAGAGAATTATATTCTCTTTTTTTTCTGAAAAATTATAGCAAGAACAATTTTGGATCCGCAAAAATAATGTAGCTTAATTACGTAATAAAGTTGTTGGTAAAGTGGCCCCCAAAGTAGATGACTTCGCACAATTTGATAATGACAAGAAAGCATCCATTCACTCTTTTTATATTTTGATAGTCAATTGTTAAAATTGCTATTAATTCTAAATTAATTAATCGAATCTGTATCAAATAAATAAATAAATCTGTATCCTAAAATAAATTCTTTTCGTTTTTTTTTTATGAAAATATTAGAAACAATCTTTTTTACTCTCCTTACGTTATATTCTCTTCAATAATAGCAAAATTATTAACTTCAGCCCAGATTCTGTTTATATATATATATTTGTATATGAATAACAACAGTTCTTAAAATTTGATTTTCTTATGGTTTTATTGGTTTAATCCAAATATATTTCAGGAAATTCCCTCGTCAGATAATTTTGAATCTGATTTTCAATTAAAGCCTTATGTGATTTGGTAATTTTTCCTTTCTACAATTACAATTATTCATGCTTGTTTTTTGTTTTTTTATAGCAAAACACTTTAAAAATGATATTGAAATTATATTGTTAAAGATTCTTAATTCTTTTACAATAATTTAAACACAGTAATCCGCTTGAAGCTCTATACGAATTGTCTTTTTACTTTCTTCATGTTGTGGATTTCTTTTATTCTTAAACTCGCTTAAGGTTGTTAAAAGAAACAATGAATGTTATTATATTTCTATAAATCTGTTAATAATGTCCGGCTTTTTTTTCAATTACATAGCTTTTCCTGAAATTGGCCTACAAAAATTAGTCTCTTACAAATAATTGTAATTACTTAATTTCATTTGAAAATATTCCTTTTAAAGGTGATAACTCAATTAATATAGATTGAGGGCGTAGGTTTCGTGCTTCCAATTTCTTAAAGGTTTCATCGCCTCTTAAAAAGATGATGAAGATGTTGTACTTTCGTGAGCAACTCGAGTTCGTTTTTATAATTGGCCCCTTCAGCATTTTAACGAGAAACGGTTTCATTGGTTTGTTTCTGTTTCATTTATTTCCTTTTGCCCTTAAAAAAAAAAGACTATTTTAATAATTCGTTATCTTTCCATCCATTCATCAATTCACTTTCAAATTATTATAAATAGCGATTTAAAAAAGCAAATACAGAAAACTGAAAGATGAAAATTAAAAGATATTTTAAACTCTTTTTCTTCATTTTTTTTAGCCGTAATATGACATTTTTTGCGACCAGTTCTCCTTACTGCAGAACGATATGTCAGTTGATTTACAAAAACCGAAAGAAATCCATTAGCAGGCATTAACTGAGCGCATGTTTTAATACTGAGCGCATGTTTTAATAATATTGTCAGTAATATTTGAGTAGGATGAAATGGTTGGTTAATTGGTGTCTGGATGATCCTTTAGTTTATTTTCTTATTTTCAGTTAGTATCATGTTTGTTTGGTAATTGTCCAGGAACCATTTAAATCATCGAATTACAGTGTTCACGTATTAAGAAGACATTTCTACTATTTCCAGTGCTTACATTTTAATCAATAGTAAATGTCTGTATGATCTCCTTGGAAGCCTTAATTAATATCTTACATTATTCGTTAACTAAGATACTTTATATTTTAAGTATATATTTCTTCTGTTATTATTATCATAACGTAAGACTATTAGAATGCAATTATACATTTGGAATAAGAATGACTTCAGCGAATTAAAAATGCACTTTACTATCTTAGGTGAGTTTTTATCTTAAAAATAATAAAAAAAAAAAAAAAAATTGAAAACTCTTATTTGAGTAAAGATTACTTATTTGTCAACATAAAATAAAATATTAACTAAAAATAAATACCTATATTAAAAAATACTATTTATATTTAAAACTAAATAAATTTTATTAATTAATTTTTGTAATTTCTTTATTGGTAACCAAAATTAAAATCTTTTGTTTTAAAATAAAGATTATTTTGATTATTTATATGGTTACAACCTATTTAACACTTAATTGAATTATTTTGATATAAGAAAATAAAAAAAAAATATTTTAAGTCCTGGAACATGATCTTCTATCAACAATGAATGAGACCAAATTATTTACCAAGTGACATCCTGGAACAGCTGTTTCACGCTCTTTGGCGATCATCAGTCAGGAGTCACTAGTAAAACAACAAGGTCTCCGTACTGATGCTAATATGAAGGATCATCGGAAGCGCTGTGGTGCCTCAAAGGAAAAAAATGAACAATAAAAAAATCACTAATGAAAAATTAATGAGTTTTATATTATTTATCTTTTATATTTATCATTTATCGAATTCTATCATTTACCGAATTCTATCATTTATCGAATTTGACTTACCTACCTAATAAAGATTATAACAGCAATGATTAATGACATTTGAGAGTTCTGCTTTTGATATCAAACTTTGTTTTTAAGTTTTATGTTTTGATTTAAATGGTTTACTATCAAGGACAGCCAGGATTTTGGGAGTAGGAGTACTAATAGAAGCTTTTGCGTTAGCTTGAAACAAAAAAAAAAAAAAATAAATAAATAACAGGAAAATAAACCGAAATGCAATCTTTCGAGAAGAGAAGAGGGGCTTAACCATCCACCCACCACATGTTTATTATTAATAAATATGCTTAAAAATGTTCAAAAAAGAACCACGAATTCTTTCCGTTAAAAAAAGAATAAGGAGATTTTATTCTTATATCGTCTACTTGATACTTTCTACAATCATTTCAAAATTATTGATGGGTTGCTATCAATAACGTAACTTATATATTGTCCCGGAAAACTAATATTCACTGAAATTCTCAATTTTCTCTTGACATGGTTCCTACCGTTACTTCTGTCTTTAAAAGGTTTGTGTTAGATGCAACATGCTCTCATCTTATCAAAAGATGCACTAATTCTGCTCTTTTATCTTATGGTCATTTGTAGGCTGTCGGCGCGAAGTGATATCTTTGCATATACATAATGATCATGCTGTTGCTGGTCTCCTTCATTCAGTTGTATCTCAGTACATTTTCATTATTCCAATTTACAAACATCTCTTTGACAAGACAATCTGATGATGTTGTTTTTACAACAGTTTTTACAAAAGTTTTACAACAGATTTATTCACAACATCAATAACAAAACAATAGTTATTGATTTATTCTCTTACATTCTTACATTCAAAATTGCGATTCGTCATCGTGTGGATATCTTTCAGTGTACATATTTTTCAAATATAAGAAGAATAAATATTCGGAATTTCAAAGCTTCTGATTTTGAAGTAAATAAAATAGAAAAACATAAACAACAAAACTTATTTTTCAGCTAAATTAAGACTAATCAGTAATCAATATATTTCAAGCTAAATTCAGGAAAAGTATTTCTCATTCGACACAATGATGGCTCATGGTTTTCAGTCGGATTAATGGGAGCAATTCGGAATGAGTAGACAGCTTAAAGCTCGCTTGCCTTAACCCCCGGGAAAGGATGCCGGCGTCCATTTTAAGGCGGCTTCCCATCGGCTTGTGGCTGAAGTGATTGTATCCCCTTAGGGCAACAAAGACGCCTTGGAATAACCAGGTTCGGGCTCGTTCAGCTAAGCTCGTGCTTCCCGCAAGAAGTAGATAAATGTGGCACAAGTTAAAGGCAAAACCTCTCACTGGCTCTAGCAAATTCGTGGACTTAGACTTTCTCTTCTTCTTTTTTTTTAATCTTATGAAACAATATACAAAAGTAAACATAAAAATGTTTTTTCTTTGTATTCCTGAAAATGTTCTTGTTTGTTGGTGTTTTTAATTTTATAATTAGGTACAATATTTAATTTATGCTCATTGACAAAAAAAATTGCGCATTAAAAAGGAAGTATTGGATTCAAATGAAATTTTATTAGTATGATGGTAGAGACAGGAGTGATTACAATATCACAGGGGCAGTAGGACGATGTCCCGCGGAGCTGCGGTGCACAATAAGGTCACCTATAGTATCTCCTTGGACCATCTCGTACCTGGATACATATGGTGATTCAGTCGGGCATTGAGTTAAACAGACGCCGTATGTTATCCTGCGGTAGATTTGCCCACAATTCTTGCAACTAATGCTCCAAATCACGAACACTGCTACATGGCGATAGTTGGCTTCCTATCTGGTACCAAATATGCTCGATTGGCGACAAATCAGGCGAGCGGGCAGGTCAAGGAAGTGTCGCAATATGACGTAGACAGTCCTGTGAAACCTTAGCTGTTTGCGGACGAGCGTTATCTTGTTAAAATTGTTCCTGGGCGCTCAGCCAGGAATGGCAGCACATGGGGCCGCAGGATCTCCTGAACATACCGCTGGGCTATCAATGTCCCTCGTAGCACTACTAGTGTTGAACGCTGTTATATGCGATGGCATCCGAGACCATCACGCCTACAGACTATCAGTATGCCGCTGTAAAGAGAGATTGCGATTGTAGCGCTTATCTGAGGTCCTCCAAACCCTGACACGGTGGTCATCCGTTCCCAAACAAAAGAGGTATTCATCGCTGAAGACAATACGTTGCCAGTCCATGGCATGCCACGTTGCTCTCTGCTGACACCACTACAAAAGCAGCCGACGATGTTCAGGTTGTTAAAGGCACAAAACGGAAGGGATCTGTCTAGAAAACAGATTCGCCTTTGCTAGGCGTCTGGAAATGGTTCTGGCAGAGACAGGATTCCCTTGTGACCCTGCCGCAGAATCGCTGGATAGCATACAAGGAAGCCATTGGATCTGTTCGTGCCTCTCTGACGATCAAACGATTCACTCTCTTGATGATTTGTCCAAGTCGTCCAGAGCTGGTCCGCCGTATAGAGGTCTGCTACACATGTCATTCCCCCCAACACGATCTAACTGTAAAGTCAGAACGACTTAAATGGAGGGCGATTCGCCACCCCGCCCAGCCAGTCTCTCGCAGCCCGATAGTAGGGCCTCTCTCAAAATCCATGAGTTGTTCGTACTGACGTCTAAGGCGTCTTCGCGGCATGTTGATCGCTCACAGACCTCGCCGGATCATCTTACAGTGCGTGTGGACTCCACTGCGTATGTCTTATAAGAACCATGGCTTGCGATGCAGCTCCGATCGCTCACATACCTCGCCTAATCACCTTACAATGCATGTGGACTCCACTGCTTACATCTTATAAGCACCACGGCTTGCGATGTAGCTCCACTGAAAAGCGAGTGGCCATGCGCAATCGCACTACACGTTATTCATTTGCACATCTACCCTGCCGTAGCTATTTACTTACTTTCGCGTTTATAGAATGATTTGTTTCTTGGTCAAATTTTTATGTAAGTGAGTGTGTATAATATTAAACGTTAGATATACATTTACATTTTTTTGTATTATTTACGTATTTATTTAAAATACATGTTTGTACATTTATTTTATATTTACACATATACAGAAAGAAACTGCACTAAGAAAGCTCGAAATGCACTAAGAAATAATTAATTAATAGCATAAAAATCATTAAAAAGAGGTTAAAAATTGCTTTGGTTGATTGAATTATTAAATAAATAAATAAATAAATAAATAAATAAATAAATAAATAAATAAAAGGAATGGCAATAACTTTTTGGAATCGGATTGTTCAAATTTTGAAATAGTGAAATTTTTTAATTAAATATTTCAGAATATAAAAAGTGTAATGATGAATGATATATTTGATTATCCTTATGTTTACAATGTCCTTATGTTTCATTTATTGCGACTTCTTCAATTTCTTAGTCGTTCATTTTATATAGAACAAAAGAAAAGGTTTTTGCCATTTAAAATGTCAGAAGAGGAAATTCCTTTAAAAGCAAATTAAAAGTAACAGGTTGTGACTAAAGAATTCATGCATAGATTTCGTACAAATGAAGGTTATAAGAGTTATTCCCATTCTCTACTTTTTCATGAATCTGAATACAGATTTGGAATTTTAATTCCTACAAATATTTCTGATTAACGACTTCTTACTGCTGAGACGTTGAGGTGTGGCTGCTTGCAGAGATAAAAATGTTAAACTACTAAAGTATAACTACTGGAAAGAAAATCATCAACTAAGATGCAAAACTTTTGACATTTGGTCTTGTACAAAAAGGGATTATTTCTACCATTTTTGAAATGCACTCTCGAAAAATTATAACAGATTTTGATATAAGCATGTAAATGAAATTTAATATATTCTGTGTTTCTAAAGAATTATAACATGCATTGCAATGATACCAATAAACTTTGATTAGAATTACATCTTAATGAATTGGAAATGGCAAAGTTTCACATATACAAATTCACAAACATGTTAGTTATACAATGTTATACATTGTTTGTGAATTCAAAGTTCAATTAAAAGAAATTCGACATAAATTTTTGAATTTATGATTCGAAGTGATTTCTTGCAAGTAGATTTCGAAACTTCATATATACTGAGTGGCCACTTTATTAGAGACACCATACTAATAATGAGTTGATCCTCCTCCAGCTTTGATCACAGCCGTCTTCTAGACATAGATTCTACAAGGTGTTGGAACCGTTCCGCAGAAATATTGGCCCATGCTGACAGAAGAGCAGCCCTTAGTTGGCTCACATTGGATGGTGGCGTTTCTAGGCTTCGAATGGATCTTTCCACCTCGTCCCACAAATGCTCGATGGGGTTGAGTTCAGGTGTCTGAGCCGGCAAATGAAGCAAATGGAAATCAGAGTCATGTTCACTGAACCAATCGGAGACCAATCGAGCACAGTAATAGGGTGGATTGTCCTGTTGAAAGTGGCCATCTCCGTCGGGGAACACTGTAGTCATAAATGAGTCCTTGTTGGCAATGTTGAGGTAGCCCGTGGTATTAAGAGATATTTCTAGGTATTAGGATATCCATATTCTCATCCTGCCATCAGCATGGTGGAGAAGGAACCGAGATTCGTCGTTTTTTTTTCAGTCATCAAGTGTCCAGTTGCGATGCTCCTGGGTCCACAGCAGGGCGCTCTTTCCTGTTTTTCTGTGATAGCAAAAGCACCCTTGCTGGTCTCCTGCTATTAAAACCAATCAGGGACAAGTTCCATCGTGTTGTGCGTTCGGATATTCGTTTTGATGCATCTACGTTATACTCAATTTGTCGTGTTGTTGTTCTTCTGTTGCCGTAGACGATTCGTACAGTCCCCTGTTACCTCTTTCATCCACAAGCCTTTTCATCCACAGTTGCGCTTATTGCTTGAAGCTTTTTGGTCCAAAGGCCATTCTCTGAACACCTGCGATAGTTTTACACGAGAAAAGCAGAGGATCTTCACAGTTTCCGAAATACTGGAACCGGCGCTTCTTGCCCCCATGATCATGTCTCGTTCGAAATCGTTTAAATCTTTTATCTTACCCATATTTCGGCGAAATGTACTTATACACCTTTCTCTTGATCCGAGCATGCTTTTTATACGTTACTCATTGTTGTTATGTCGCCGTGAGTCACTACCGGACCCGTCCAAGTTCGCCAGTGACATTAAGTTATTAAGTATGAATACAAAGAAGAAAAAAAAAGAAAAATTGCAAAAAAATTAACCGTTTCAGCTTGTTTTAAGCTTAAAATTACTAAGATACTCCAACCTTCAACAGATATGGAGAAAAAAGATGGAACGCGCCTGTCTTCCTTTGTTTCTCAATAGAAAGAATTAAAGAAGGGGAAGTAATTATCTCTTGGTAAAGTCCCCAAAATTAGTGGTGCGTCTTTTCACTCACTCTATGGGAACAGGACCAACGCCACTTACTACAGTTTAAGCTGGCCTGTGACTTTCAATTCGCAAGTCGATTGGAAGTTGCCTTTAGAGTGGGCTGAGTGATCTTTTCTAACTCCCATCTGGAGAGGAAATAATCTGGGGAAAAAATAATCCCTATTTCTGTTAGAGATTGAATCCGGCTTCTTCAGCCCGCAATGGATTGCCTAAACCACCGGCTTTAGAAATTTACACAAATTAACGGATGTTATACGAAATAATGATGAATTGAACTAATATATTAAAAAAAAAAATATTTATATACTTCTAGGTTAATTATAAGGATCCGATTGTAAGATGAACGTGTCATATAGGATTTCTTAAATACACTTCATTAAATATTTCTCCGTAGCAGGACACGTATTCATTTCAATATTGGATGAGTCTAACTTTATTCAGTTATTGCTCTTGATGGACGCGTTTACAATTGTATTTAATTCCGATATGCTAATTTAAAGTTTAAGGAATAAAACTGAAAGTCTAGTTCGATGGAAACCTGCAAGAATTAATTACAGATGAATTTCTTTACACGCATGTGATTGGAAATCTTCAGTAGTAATCTTTTTGGGAACCTACAGTAGGCCTCATAAATATTGAAAAAGCTGTTTAAAAAAGAGATTTTGGAATACCATGATATATAGGATAAATATATTTCAGTACATTAACATTTACTTTCGAAAGATAATTTTCAGATTGTGACAATTAACTTATAATGATTCCATTGAAAAGGTTAAAAAAACGGCGTCCACTACTTCTCTGATTCGTAGTGCCTCACTATCCAGAAAGCTTTCTATTGGCTAAAGATCTATAAAATACACTTGAAGGTCTTCTCCCCTGAAAATCGGAAAGCTTTTAACTTTAAAGGTACTTTAAATCATTGTTTTCCTTTAACCTAAAAGGAACCACCATTCTCCTTTATCCTAAAAGCTTTTCAGTTAATTACCTTTAACTATGCCATCTGTTTGGAATATTATACATGTTAAAAAGAGCAAAATGTTAAGCTTATATGAAGTAGTTTAGAAATTCATTAACATCCATCTTGCACTGAAAGTATAATGTTGGTCCCGGGGCCACAATTGTCTCTCACATGACTGGACTTTCCATTGCCAGATCCACTGTAAAGTTTACACCGTCCAACCAAAAAAAGTCGTCTACATTTGTCTTTATCTACCGTCCACAGTTGACACCGTCTATTATTCGCCCATTTACTAGCCTTGTAAGACTGGCGAAAACTTTTTGAAAAAATTTCTTTACAATAAATAAAAATAACTTAACCTGTTTTATAAACATTGAAGTACGAAATGAAATTCTGTAGACATTTACCTTTAATTCTGCTATTCGTGAAAGTTATTAAACAATTAAAAAAAAAAAGCAGCTTTAGAACAGGCAGTAAACATTAATGTCTTTATGAAATTCTGCTTTTAAAGGTTGTCGTAAAATACCAAAAAGACAGCGCCAATCTTTTCCTTCTGTTTGATTTACTGCCACTGGCTTTTCTCTTTGGAAACTATTAAGTTCGTGTTCACTAATTAATATTTTGCCCTGAACATTAAGCGTCAAAAACTTTTTTTTTCATGTCAGAACTAACCTGAATCTTCAGAAATGGCATCTCACGCAACTGTTATGTGGAATTTGTACTCCTTAGCTGTAACTATCCAAAAACCAGTAGTTTGCAATTGCTGACGAACATTCAAAATGTAAAGATTTAATTGTTTAGAATTTCAAGATTATTGACTACATTTCATTTCTTTAGAAATTTTAATTACTGAATTTATTATTTTTGTGATAAACTTGAAGTAACTCGGTTTACAACTCTTTTTTTTTTGTGTCGTATTACAATATAGTCATATCCCCTATATGGATCTTCACTAACAGATACTTGCGAGTAAACGTAGCACTAATCCTTTGTTTATGTTCGCTCGCTTTGTGAGAACGGATAGTTAACGGCCTGACGCTACTCGTTATGACCGTATTTGATGATTGCAGTGCACTACATGCATCGATAAGTGAAAAAAAAGAATCCGCTTTAAAGTATATTTCGGTTTACATAATCGCTCTGAACCCATTGCGTACGTTAATGCTTGGTATGCCTGAATGTTTTTTTTTTTTTTTAAAGGCCAAACAATAGCACACCTTTCCTCTCTAATTTCGTAGCTTTTGATGTATAGTAATATAAGTTAATGAATGGTTCATTATATTTCTGAAGACACGTGATCTCAGCAAACCAATCATTAGCATTTCCTTTCTTCACTAGAATTATTGCTTGGTCGCGTCTGGAATGTCGTTGTAAGGTACTTCCGGTGTTTACATCAAATTCATCATTGCGCTACGATGCTTAATTTCTATTATTTTTGTTGGTTTTCAATATTAATAATTTTTGGTTTTATTTATTTATTTTCGATTTCATAAAAAGTTTGTTTTTAGACATATGCAATTGTATTTTAATTCATATTAGTTTTAGATTTTGTATGTCTACTTTCTTTTTAAAGTTTTATTATAATTTTGTTTGTATTTATCAATAGATCAGCAAATGTGACAGTCCTTTCGGCATCATTGGATGGCACTGAAAAGGACCTTTTTTTAATAAGTAATAAAATAAATTTCACCAACAGTGGCACACTGGCACATACAGCTGTCAGATCGAAGTCGTCCAGTTCTGTTTCAGGTGCCGATCGCTGTCTTTTCTTGCCCGGCGTTTCAAACAATGGGCTAGGCTTAGTGGTAAGCGAGGCCTCGGCTTCCTTCACAATATTGAACACTGAATGAGATGATACATTGCTTCAGCCTTTTTACGATGAAATCCTTTTTGGTCAGACGACTTGAAATAACAAAAAACATTTCGAATGATTACTCTCGATTGATAATGGTGTGAGTTCAACAGCCGCCATGTTCCGAACCACGTTCAAAACGAAAGTATGCGGAATAACTAATGCTCAATCGTTTACCATATATGGAGTTGTCACGTGTCTTCAGATTTATAATGAACCGACTATAAGTATAAAAATTTCGTTTTCTTTTACTTCTTTCCGTGGACCCGGTAGACTAAGTGATAATGGTGCTTGACTGAGGGTTGGAGGAGGCGGTTTCAATTGATGTCGGGGAGTTTTCCTTGCTAAATTCTCCTCCAGAACGGATTCTAAGGTTCACCCAGCCCTCTGTAGAATGGTACCGGGTTTCTTTCTCGGTGATACAGATGGACGAGCATTGGGCTGACCACTCGACCTCATGCCAGTCCCGAGGTCAATGAAACATTGGGAGCCTTACCTCCAACGTCCCCCACGGGCCATAGTGGGCTCCCATGGGATGCACCGCCCACCTACTTTTAATTCTCTCCAATAAGATTTCTGAATTTAAAGAATTTCATCGGTAAATTATTATTTATTTAATGATTAGAAGCAGTTTAATATTTTCTTAGAAATGTTATGTATGCAAGTTACTGTAAAAGTCACAAATTTGGTAAAATCTAGAATTCCCCGCGTCGAACTTACGTTTTATCTAAAAGTGTTTGTAAAAGCCCGAAAAGCAACTGTTCGTTTTGAGATTCACAATTAAATATTGACAGCGCTGCAGCAAATCTATTTGGCGCCTGGTACGAACTAGTATTGACTGAGCTTTTTCCTTTTCATTGATAGGGACTAGGGTGACCAAAACCAAAAGAAAAGTCGTTTTGAAAATTTCGAGAGGGGTCAAGTTACGGAACTGATCAGCAAACAACCAAAAAAAAAAAAAAAAAAAACCAAAAAGGTCATGAGGGCGTCTGGTACTGGATCACCACTTCCACCACCATTACTGCGGCGCCGAATAGTAATAAATACTAGCATAGTTTAGTTAGGTGAGAATACATTACGTTAGATTAATCCTCGAAATACGAAACGAATAATAATTTTTGGAATGGCAAATTCATGTCCCAGTAAGTTAATGCAATTTTAGTCAATTAGAAATTAATAAAAATATTAGAATAAATTACATTACTTATACTGTAGAATCATGGATTTTTGTGAACTTCCCGATCCAAAATCCAATCTTCTATTTCTAAATGCTTGAGCCTTGTTTCCTCAAAACACTTTAAGTGATAACTGACGATTAATTTTATATCTAAAAACTAAAACACCATCAAAAGACGTTGTTCTGTTTAAAAAGAACAAAATTAAATATTCTATCAAATGTTCAAAGCAAATAAAAAAAACAACAACTGTGGAACTTATTGTTATTTGCTGAATCTGTTTCTGATAGGAAACTGACAGATTGAAATCAAATTTAATATTAATGAAAATTTTAATCAATCTAAAACATAATTCTTTTTACGTGAAATAAATTAGCGCGTTCTTCCCATCGAGAGGAAAACAATTGCTTATTCTAAGATTTATAATAATAATAATAATAATAATAATAATAATAATAAAAGAAACACATTCTACACGATGCAAACACACATGACGACAAATGCAGGAAATTCCACACTACGCATGAGACGATCGACCACATAATATCAGGCTGTCCCCTTCTCTCTCAAACAGACTACCTCCACCGACACAATCAGGTAGCGTCGATCGTTCATCAACAACTAGCACAAAAACATTCACTTATTAAGAGCACGGTCCCGTACTACAAGTACATACCACAAAGCGTATTAGAGTCACCCTCATATAAACTATACTGGGACCGCCCCATTCACACAGACAAAACCATACATCACAACAGACCAGACATCACACTTGTTGATAAGGTCAACAAACAGACCTATCTAATTGATATTGCAGTGCCTATCAGCAAGAACATGCAGAAAACTCACGCAGACAAGATCAGTAAATACACTGATCTAGCACACGAGCTCCAGAAGCAGTGGAGGCAGGATCGAGTACGTGTTGTACCCATCGTTCTGTCTGCCACTGGTCTGGTGCCTCACACATTGCACCACAGTCTCAGCACACTAGGACTTCACAAAAACACTTATGCACAACTGCAGAAGGCTGTGGTACTCAACACTACACGCATAGTTAGGAAATTTATGGACACAAGCACACATTCCTAATCATTCTTGCACACATCTTTACACTTGGCAGTATGTGCTTTGGTCCTTGACCCGCCATATTGTTTTTGCTGGGGAAACCCAAGGTTTGAAACATACAAATTAATAATAATAATAATTAACAACTTCCATTATAATCTCAATATCCAATAGTCTTTAAAATAAAAAATACTGAAATATTACAATAAATATCACAAATAATACTTTCCCTTCTCTTAATTTTTTTAATAATCTATAAAGTTATTTATTTATTAACTACTAAAACTTTGTAGATTATTAAACAAATTAAGAGCAGGGAACATAATATTTGTGATATTTATTATAAAATTTCAGAACAGATTTGATAAAGAATTGAATAATACATTCAACCGTCGAAAACTTTTATTTTTTTTATATATATATTTTTGGTAACTAAAGGCTTTTTTTTATAATAAAAAATGGGTTTTTACTTTTCTCCATTATTTATTTATTTATTTGTTTGTTTACTGTTCGTTTTCAAATGCGAGACTTACGACAACACAGACGATTCTACTCCGCAAAGGGATGATACGCTGAGATGGACACTTTCCTAAGACCTGTTTTTCTTTTAGTACCTGTAAAAAGATATTTTATTTCTGCAATAGTATTTATTCTTTCCATAATTCTTTCCCGAAAAGCGCAAATAGAACCCAGCTACTAGTAAACTAACACTATAAAAAGTAAACATCCCATCTTCCTCGCCCCTATTTGGAAGAAATCGCAGGAGACCTGACCCATGCGCAAAAGCGCTGAAGACTCTCCTAAATGAAAACGGACTGTATGTACTTATTTATTTATTAACTACTAAAGTACATAAACAATAAATAAATAAATAAATAAATAAATAAATAAATAATGGAGAAAAGTAAAAACCCATTTTTTATTATAAAAAAAAGCCTTTAGTTATTAAAAATATATATATAAAAAAAATAAAAGTTTTCGATGGTTGAATGTATTATTCAATTCTTTATCAAATCTGTTCTTTCCTAATATTACAATTTGGAAAGAATACTGAGTGAATAAATATTGAATATTGTGTTTTTCTATTTGATAATTTTAATTTTCAGTTTTTAATATACCGTATTAAAACTCTTTAACAATAACCATCTTCCCCCTGTGGTCTACAGGAATTCCTAATAATAATTGAATTCTTAACTGCCATTGCTCTCAGACCGAACAATCTATGTAAAAAAGCAACTTCATTTCATTCTCCAGTAAAAGACTGAGGAAAACATACTGATAGGATGCAATTTCCCTTTCCATAATGACAGTGGTATCATTAGCGCGATAGAAAAATCAGAAATCCTAACCAAACATTTACTGGGAACCGGTATTTGGCTCCTCGCAATCATGACGGGGTTGAAAAGCAGAGGCTATAAATTATGTTTGCGCGTCGCCAAGATGGTATCGTTTTTTTGTGTTTGAGTTGCTCACTTTCTGAGACCTCTCCTACGAACACAAAGCCATCTTCTGTTGTCTAATAATTGGATACTCAGCGAGCTATTCGCCACATTGCTTTTTAATCCGATATGATTGCAACCCACACGTAATAATGCTCTCTTAAGAAGTCGTCAGAAACTCATAAGGACGATTGGCAAGGAACACAGGTCACCCTTATCACGCCTCTACGTCTTTCTTCAATAATGAAGGACTCCTACATTCTTCACGAATCCTTAGTAAAAAATTATAAGATAGAAAGATAAAAACGACAAACAAAATATAAAGCAAATAAAATTTAATTTGATAATACTAAAAACTTTCCCAAGTTTTTCCCTTGAATACACCAATAGAGATCTCAGCAAAAAATATTAAGAAAATGCAAATTTCGATAGATGTTACAAAGAGTTGAACTCTTCTTTTACAATATAAGTTACTTACTTTTTAGTATAGATAAACTTTCTACTAAAAGTTTATAAAGACGACGTTGAGTCCGATTTCCTTGCGGTAATTTGACTTTTTCCTGTTTTCTTCTCCAAATGGTTCTAAATTTTTTACCCAACTATCTGTCATAACGCTACAGTGCTTCTTTTCCAAGGGAACGAGCGTCGGATTTCAGTTTATCTCTTTCGGCTAGGGATCGCAGAAGCCTCTATTTCTTGAGCTGCCCATTCAACATGATAGGCCTATGGTTTTCTGAATTATTTGTTGGGTTGAGAATGAAACTGCCATTAATTTACTAGATTATTGATTTGAATTTGCTTTTTAAATAACAACTGTCTACTCGATTTTTTTTTTATCCTAGCTTTTATGTATCGCCAACACATTTACAACTGAAAAAAAAAAACTACTACGGAGTATACATGTTTTAAAATTTTTTTTTATTTTAAGAACTTTAGCTAAGTAAATGGTTTTGCTTCACAAAGTATGTTACGATTATCATTTACGACATGGAATTCTTTAGAAATTTTCTATGCCCTTTATTTAACAAACTGATTGTTTATGTATGTTTCCACCCACGTTTTCATTTGTTACCTAAGGCAAATCTGACATTTCTGGATTCTGTGATAATTTCGACAGGCAAACAAGTACTTATGTCTGCTGTTGTAACGCCAAACACTGAATAAAATATGAATATTTTCATAAACATGAGGTTCCAAAAGTACAACTCTTTATTGACCTCTGTCGAAATTAGAAAGACAAATTACACACTTGACTTGGAATCCGAAGGAACCTGTCAATAGAAAATCTACTGATTTGCATAATTACAAGATAAGGAAAGACCTCAATCACAAACAACTTTGGTTTCAAATGACAATCTTTTTATGAAGGTTGCAATTCAGCATTAGTTATTTCAATGTTAGAATTCTAAGGTTAGTTAAGATAATGGAGTCCTTTATTTTATATATAAGTTTTCGGAAATTGAAAATAATTGAATTAAAAAAATAGATATGAAAGATTTTCCGAATGTTATTTCTATTTACAAGAACTTAATATTTACAAATAATCAAAATCTACATCTAATATTCTTAATAATCTTCAAAAAAAGAAGTCAATTCAATTTAATAACGGGAATTAGAATTAGAGTTAGAAGCAGCTTTAAGAATAAGCTTGCCCTTCTTTCTTTTTTAAATAGTCATCAGAATAAATAATTAATCTGAAATAATTATTAGTAACTAGGGACCACTATACCTTAAATCCGCCAACAAAAGTTGTATTTAAATACAAAAATAATATTAAATTTATTTGACGAACGATAGCTTACTTGTAATTAAGTGAAACCTCACCTAATTATTTAATGACAAAATTAAATCCACCAATTTATTGATGAAATAAATAAATGGAGACATCCTTGAAATCTCGTAACGCTACTTGTGATCAATCCTTTTTGAATAAATTGGTCATTATCTACAAAAGATAATTTGAAGAGGAGTTTTTCCTCAAGATTCTCAGTCTTAACTTTTGAGAGTAAACTGACTGCTTTGAGGTCGAAATCTATTAAAACTCAATGTTTCGATCACATTTATATTATTTCGCTATCGCTTCAGTGAAAAACCGAAGCGGAAAATTAATCAAATGTGAACAAGTGCCATTACGACTTTGATTAAACAGGCTTACGATAAAAAAAAGTTTTCTTTAAAAGTCTTAGCTGTTCTTTATGTATTTTTTTTATTTTTGAAGTTATAGTTTTTAACATCAAAGGTGCTGAATTCAAAAATCACATTAAAAATTTAAAAAATTTTATAAAATTAGAAATCAAATTAGAAACTATAACTTAGAAAATATTACTAGAAATACATTAATAAAGATTTTATATTATGAAAATCCTAAGAACAACTTTGGATTAAGAAATAAAAATAGAATTCTATTAAAGATTTTTATGCAAATTACAAATGAATTAAAACAAAATAAATTTAATAAAATAAGTATATTAAAAAGGCAAATACTGAAAAAAATAATATTTGGCGAAATTATCTGGAATATTTAGGTAGTTTTGATTATATATACTATATTTATATTTTGTGTGTTTTTGGTCTTGTGTATTGATATTTTGTTTATATATTTTTTAGTTGAATAATTTTGGCATGAGAGATTGTTATTTAAAGTTTTATTTTCACAATTAGATTTAGAAATTTTTAATGTTATACAGTATAAACATTTAAAGAAAGAAATTGTAATTAGAATAATAAGTAAAAAATAATTTGGCAACCTTAAATTTGATTGTAATGAATGATATTTATAATAATTTTCTTTTTGTATTTGATTTTCTTTTTGTATTTCTGTGATATATTGATTTTTATATAATTATATAATTGAATCTAATTTAAGTATAATTTGTATAATTGCGTAATTATATAATTTTTATATGATTTTATATGATTAATACTTTTTAAATTACAAATATAAATTATTTATACTTTCAGCACCTGCATCACAGGATTTCATTTTGAAAACCTAGCAGGACTGTAATTTTAAATTTAGAAATAAATAAATAAAAAAAAAAAAAAAAAAATCATATAGTTTTTCCGTAAAACTATTTTTTGTTTTTGTTTTGTTTATGCTTGTATTAAGAGTTTGCCGTTCCGGCGTGGTCTAGTGCGCAAGGCGGCGGCCTCTGATGAGGCGATGCCTCAAAACCTGCGTTCGAATCCCGTCGCACCTTGATTGTTTCAATTTCCTTTCTTGTGTTTGTCAGCTTCTTCTTCACTTTCTCTTCGGTCTGAAGCCATTCCATAAGGATTTCCTGAGGAAGGCAAAGGGAACCCATCTCAGTATCTTTCTCCAGGTGATTCTATGGGAATTCTCGCGCATTTCATAGAATGTTAACCAGTCTAAGGACTGAATTACTTAAAAAAATTAAGAGGTTATGCACAGAATTTGTTCGGGAGACATTTCAAGAATTTGGGAATATTTTTTGTGTTCTGCCACATAACAGTGGTAAGTGAGCAACGTAGCTTGCTGTGATTTTTGCCAAATTCTTGGAACAGTTACTGAGGTAGTTTTCCATATTTGGCAAATAAGAAGCAATAATTTAGCTAGCAGACTTCATTAATGGTTTACTCGTTAATCTTTCTTTTTTATGCCTTTTATAATTTTTTATCCTCGAAAATTCCTTACTTTCATCATAAAACTTCCAGAAATTAAAATTATTCAAATACTATCGTTAGGAGTGGCTATTCTTTCAACTACTCGTAAAATATTAATTTTCGTCAATGAAAATAAAGTATAGAAGCACAAATAGTGATTGATACTTTATCATTTTCTAACTCATTAATTTTAAGTGTATTGTTGTTATGTTGGCCAGCTGTGTAAGTTTTCCACATAACTTTAGTTTGGTTTGAGTTTGTGATAAGGAAATATCAAAGAAACATTAGAGATTTTATTAGAAAAATGTACCCTACCTACTTCGCAGTGAAGCTAGTAGATCAAGATAAACCATGGGCTCCATACAGTTTGTTTTGTTTCCGTGGAGGATCTGAGGAAGTGGTCTGAAGGTAAAAACAAAAGCTTTTAGATTTGGTGTCACAATGATTTGGAGGGAGCCAAAACCTCGCAGTGATGCCATTTTTGCTCTTTTGAAGTTAAAGGCTATAACTTCAAGAATAAGAAAGTTATTTTGTATCCGAAACTTCTGTCAGCAGTACGATCTATTCCTCACGGTTCAAAGATTACTTTCAAAAGCGTGGTTCCTTAGTTCCTAGGAAACAACAAGGATTCTGTCTACATAGTCATTATTGATAACATGTTGGAAAAATTCAATGCTTTGGGAGTCTCATTGAGCATAAAAATTCACATTTGAATGCACACTTCAACTTTTTACCAGGAAACCGTGGTGCAGTGAGTAAAGAACAGGGAGAACATTTCCACCAAATATTAAGGGAATGGAAAGAAAATACCAATATTACTATGATGGGAGACTACTGCTGGATACTACACCGTGAAAAAGCAGAAGGATCGCACAAGACAAAAAGCAATAGGCGCAGCTTTCACAGGCAAAACAGATAAGCACTGTACAGCCTCTGACTAAAGTAAAGATGTATGTAGTTCTATATTAATACCATTTGTGAATAAGTATCTGCCACAACACAAAATTTGTTTCTTCATTTTTCTCTATTAATTTCTAGGCACATACTGAGAGAAATGAGAATGAGAATGATAAATAATGAGAATGCATGCTGAGAAAAACTGTATGTGACGAAGGTCATTTTTGGAAACTATAAATTCATCGTAAATTTTTTAAAAAAGCTTTTAGGAACCTAAATTTTGTAGTCCTGTGTTAATAGGTCAACTTCTTGCTTTTTTGAAACTGTCCGCTCATCATCAAATTATGTTAGTGGAAAGAATTCTTTTTAAAGATTTTTAATGATAGCATGTAGATTGATATGAATTTAAAAAAAGACGAATTTTTTATTTAGAGCATCTTCAGTTTCAGCTTAACTTCATGTTGACAAAAAAAAAAAAAAAAAAAAAAAATTGAAAAACATAATTTACAGCCAGACTGTTAGATAATCGACAGAGCAGAGCTTGCCCCCCCCCCCCAAAATCTTATATATGCCCTGCTTCATGAACATAAAAAAAAAAGCTTATTTCTGAACAATGTAATTTATTTTGTAAAATAATTTATAAAACTCAGTCCACGACACAGTTAGATGTGAAATTGATATAGAAATAAATCGATGTACAATGGTAATAATGCACACTTTAAATAATCTGTATGTAAATTACTTTAGATAGCAAAAAAAACAATATGAATAGTAGAAGTAGAACAAAAAGATTGAAACACACTATTAGTAATTAAAAATTTAATGTAAAAAAGAAGAAGAAATAGAATCTAATAAAAATGAAAAGCAAATATTTAAAACGCAATTGTAATCTATAAAATAAAAAGTAAATTGTTTCAGTAGTTCTGGTTTTTGTATAAATTATAGCTTTCAACAAGTTTCAAGCAGACATTAAAAAATTAAGTGAATACTTTTTCATTGCTAGTTTATTTGTTATTTACATAACATAGAATATTTATGCCATGACCTTCTCTAATGGAAGTTGATGGTTAAATTGAGGACTAGTTTCCTTGAAAGTAGGGTAGTCGGCTTTTCATCCAAGGAATAGTATTAAGCGAAAGGCGGAAAAGGAAAAAAATTGTAAATTAAAATCTGTCCTAGATATTACTATAATGCAAAGCTCTATTAAATTTGACTTTCTGATTTCAAAATATTTTGAATTTAAAAATGCTCTTTAAAAACATCATCATTGAGCACTCCCTAAAGGTTATTAAATTTTATATCTTGTTGGTTGCATGGAATGTGTTTATTTAAAATTTAGAAGGATATAGAAGAAGGAGAACAACGCGGTTGGCGTTGTTGCTAAGACATTGGCTTCTCATCTCTGATTACCGGGGTTCGGTTCTCATGTGGGTTTCGTGATGGTGGACGATTCGCGCTAGGCAGGTTTTCTCGGGGTTCCCCCAGTTCCCTATACTTCTCTCACCATACTTTCTCCGTCTGTCCTCCTTTCCATGGGATAGCACAATTGATACGTAAAAACTAATTCTACTCATTTATTTGCAAAGATATCAGATGTCAGCTAGAGGCTTACGATCTTTGGAATTAACCATTTCAGCTGTCAATTGGGAGATCACAAATACCTTTATCAAACTTGCAGTAGCCAAATTTCAAGCATTTTCATTAACTCCGGTAATGTTATGAGAGGATTATCACACCTTTCAAAATCAGTTTTGTAATGCAACGGTTTCGAAAAAGGCATTGAGATAAAGCCGCAAAAGTAGGATTATTGTTAATTTGTTCAGCATAGTAAAGTCCTCCAAATGAGAGTTGGCCGCCCTGTTTTTGTGAGATCTGCGCATGTAGCATCGATTAGTCTGGTCAGGCACTTCCGTCTGATCTTCTGATAGGAATCCGCCATTGCGCTAATCGCTGGTTACTTATCAAAAGGGAATTATATTTATAAATCATTAAAATATTTATTGTTAGCGATTAGTATTGAAATAAAGCTAAATAATAGAGAAGTTATTTTCCGTTATCAACATTTCAGGGGAGAAAAATAGCTGTGGAAGCACTCTTCGTCGTCAAGCATTGCTGCTGGCGAAAAGCACACGCAAGAAAAAAAAAACAAAACTTTATAAATGAAAGCCTATAAATAAAACTCTGTAAATAAACAAGTATTTTACTAAATTAGAACTTCTCCGATAATTAAACGTTAGCCTACTATAAGTTAACTATACTTTCTCAGTCAGAACAGACGGCGGCGTCCATTTTGACAGGAAAACAAAATTGATCAGCTACCGGAAGGGCTGCGTAATTCAAGCTTCCGCCGGCCAACTCTCATTTGTAATAGCCTTATTATACTTTCAAGCTGTTTTTTCGTAATATAAATGTTATGTTTTCTGATACCATTAAGTGATTTCTTTCAGACATTCATCATTCTCGATTACGGCCTTTTCTTTTACAACCCTTTCAACCTTCATCCATCTCTCTCTCTCACCAAAACAAACAATAAAACGCCACTGTACAGTCCTATGCATACTACCACCGAAGATGTAGACAATGATAAGATACAGAATCTACCTTGGGGTACTAAATCTCAATCTTGTTTGTAAATGCCTCATAATAATGTTAGGGCAATAGTTACTAATATGCAAGGAAAGGCCATAGTTGAATATACTGTATTTTTTTATGGAAACTTGTGAAACGTTCTATGCATAGATTTAGAAGAAGTATTTCCCATTGCGTAAGGAATCTACTTTCCCAAAAGTAGATGAATAATTCTCGGACATTCCTTTAATAACATCATAGGTGACCAATTATCCGTCCCCCTCTCCCTATGAAGTTTGTAATTTGTATATAGGAGATTTATTCTCTGCTATTATTGTAGAAATTTGAGAAACTATCATTCAAACTTTTCACGAAATTAATCATTTTTCTTTTTTTTTTTTTTTTTTTTTAATAGGAACTTCAACTTTAAATTTAATCATTAAATCTCTTTTAATGATACATCAAACATAGAACTGTAATAATTTCTTTTTATAACCAAAGAAGAACGTACCACTGAAATAAAAAAATAAAAAAAAGATAGACCCGCCATCAAAAGAGAAACTGTTCCATTTCCATTCCCTGCATTGTAGCAATGTTCTTTGTTCTGTGATCTAAGGTTATTGAATGAACGTTATTGAATAGCATAACAATATGCAACAATAAGAAAAATAATAAGTATTTGAATTGCAGAGTTGATTCAATGGATTTTTTTTAAATAATTTAACGTTTTAATTCTATGAGTGATTAATCAGTCGCTAATCATAATTAAAGATCTATTAAAAAATGCTATTCATTAATATTATCTTTCCTGTAGATAAAGTAAGGGTTGAACGTTTCATTGCACCTTCAATTATATTGTGGTGATCAATAATAGTAGCATAAAAAAAAGAGCAAAGAACAATAAATATGAGTAAGGTGGTGGTTTTTGTATTTCTGGTAAGTTTGTTTCATGATATATTTATAAGTTCTTTCAAATATTTGTCGGTTTTTGTTGGAGAAAACAATTTATTTAGTGTAAACCTATATCCAAATTAAGGTATTTATAATGCATGCATTTCTATTCCCTTTTTTTTCGAATAGCTGACAGAGGTAAAAATATCTAGATTTCTATGGGTAAATAACAGTCATAAAACAAACTGTTTTTTCCTTCATGTATAAATTAAATAACTGAAGCGTCTATCGACCATTCCTGTCTATGGAATTTTTTTCTCCACCCATCACTATTGCAATTAATAATTGAAATTTGAAAGAGGGAGAAAATATTAGAAGGAATACAAATGTTCGATCACATTATTGATCTTTTTCTCTTCAAAGAGAGTAGCTTTTATTTTTTTTTTAAATCATACAACCCAAACATAAAACTTATTCTACAAAACTTTCCTTTGCTTTCATGTTATTGTTACTTATGCATTTTTTAAGCCAGTCACCTTATCTTTTCTATTTGAAAGTAATAAAAATATCAAAGCGAATCCATTAGTTGTTCTCGTAGATGAAGACAGAAGAGATCTTCTAAAACATTCTCGTGAAGGTTTTCGATGATAGCGTGAATGAAAATAAATCCAGAATCTAAATAGCAAAATTCAGTAATTCGTCAGTCCGTCAGAAACTGAAAAACATTAATTCCAGCACCAAAAAGAATGTTTCTTTTTTCTAATGCAATTAAGGCTTAATTCAATATTTAAGTCATCAATTTTAGCATATTATATGAATAAAGGGTTTATTGAAAACAAATCAGCGATCATTTAAAGAAATTGCAATTCAAGAAAAAAAAAATTTAAAAAAGAAGACAGTATCCAGCAGCTGAATTTATCATTTAATAACTTAAAATACTTAATTTAAGGTTTTGGAATTAAATGTAGATCTATCACAAATTGGTTTTGTAGATTATTATTATTAATGTTTTAATACGATTTCGCTAGATTATAATAACATGGAGTATTATTGTTTATTAATGATGATGATTTCGTATATAGTCTGACCACGATAACGTGACGATCGGAAGGAACCCCACGTGATTATGACGTATCTATTTTTCAGTCAATCACAAACAAGCGCGCCTCAAAGCACAAGTCTCTATTAATTTCCCTCAAAATGTCGCCTCAGAGTATTTTACAGAGCAGTGCTCAAAAAATTATTTTACAGGTTGAAGATTATTTTCGAAAGGAATTGAAAAATGGAGGACTAAAATTAAAACTAAATTTTTGTTTTTGTTTTGTTTTAAAGCGGAAACGAAATATTCTTCGAAACCTCTGAGAGGCTAGTGCTGACGTCAAATCGTCACATTATCGTGGTCGGACGACAACATCATTTTAATTCTTGAGAGGGGGAACAATAATTAAAAATCCTTATTTGAAGAATAAATTTATAGTTTATTTAATTAGTATCTTAAAAAATCACTTTTATTTTCAGCTAAAATATTCATTGTTCCATTAACTTAATTATTTCTTCATTTTTGTCATGCTAATTTTTCATGAAAACTTCTTTATGAGTAAAATCTAAGAGATAAAACAAAAACAATACAAAAACAAAACAGAACTGTTAGACTTCACTTACGAAAGAATGGATGAATCAAGACATTAATAAATCAACATTCTAAATCAACAGAATTTCGATTCGTAATATTTCGATCAGTTGTGATATTGCGATCGCGAAAGTATCAGCTGAAGAAAGAGAATTTATTTTTGTTATTATTGCTGTTATTATTATTATAGAGATTTCAATTTGACGTTATTTAGATAGTAATAAAAAAATTGTTCGTTATTAGTGTGATTCTTTCGTTACAGTAAGTTACACTCCTTTCTTTGATTCTTCAATTCTAGCAATGCATTAATATTCCCTGTGTGCCATATCCCTCTAGGCTCAGCTAAAAACTTCACTCAAAAACTGAACAGTTCCTTCTAAATGATGTACCAGGAGCAAAAGGTGGTTCTTGTCACATGAAAACAATTCTAAATTACAGTGTAATTTATACGTACGGAAATTTACAGAAAAAAAATCGCCATTCATCTTTTTTTTTGGTAATTACATGTGTTTTTATGTTTTAATGTGAAGGAGTGAATGGTGCCTCACTGTCCTGTCAGTTTTATTTTTTAAAAAGAAACTGTAATTGCATATCCTTTTTTTTATATATATCTTTCATTTCATAAATAATCATCCAAACCAAGCATGACAAATGGAAAACTTCATTTCATTACATGGCTGTTATATTAGTTTCAAAATCTTGCAGAAGTTGTGGTAATGATATCTATATTTAAGTCCTATTGATAATTGCAGCAAATGTGGAAATGTATTTTACAGAACATTTGATCTGTAAGCGTTTGTTTCTTTTCTCCAAATTCAATCTCTCAGTTCCCGAATGCGATTTCATTAAGCTACAATAGATGGAATTAATAGAATTTAATGGGTTTTTTTTAAGTGCTTAATATTTGATTTTCAAAATAATTTGGTTATTGAATCTTATAATTTAGAAACGTCTGTAAGTTATAGGAATGGGGCAAAAAATCTAACTTAATTTTAACTTCCAGTTATTGGGAACTAATGACTCTTTGAACATTAACTTTTAGATTATTAATGCTTGTTTATTTTTTCTTACAGATAATCTTCTTTAAGGCTTTCAAAACTCAAAATAATAATCAAAACTTTACGGATGTTAACTTATTGTGTTGTATTCAATACTGATCATAAAAAGAAATATATCGTTCTCCCTATCGATTAATAAAGTGGACATAATAGATTTGCATAATTTTTGATTTATTCCTTTCCTCCCAGTTACTAAGATTAGAAATCTGCTATTTAACCAAGCCAATATCAGTAGAAGCTAAATCGTCGTCAGGACAATGGAACTACAAAAAACATATTTTATAATTCGAAGGTTTTCTTTTCTTTGATTTTATGCTAACATTCTTCAATATTACGGAGAAATTTTCGGAACTTATTCTCTCTTTTTTTTTTCATCGCCTAGATATCATATCATGACCGCATTTTTTTTTCTGTTCTAATGAGAAAACATCTTACCAAACTTTATTGTCAAATTATTTTTTTTTAATTATCACACTAAGGCTCCCGACGCACTTGCATATATTTTTCAACGAAGTCATAAAATCTTCCCCTCTTCTTCCCCTTTTTTGCTGCCTTAAGCAATGTAATAATTGTTCCTATTGTGATAACCCTTTGTTGCAGTGGAAAAAATATAGATTTCGCTCTATATGTACGCGGTGGTTTCAGACCTCGGGCGAATTGAGGGTTCTCTAATGAACCCTTCCCTGCGGAGGGGAGACTCTTGCGTTGCGGTATTTTACGACTTCGTGAAAAATATTTGCAAGTGCGTCTGTAGCCTTACAGTCACAAGATAAAAGGAAATACTGTTAAACATTTTTACTTGCTTTATCGTTCCAAATGAAGCTGTTTGATATTACATCAAATTTAGTAAATTCGTCAGTGAGATCCGACATGGCTTTTTTTTTTTTTTTTTTTTTTTTTGCAAGGAAGTAATTATTAATATGAAGAACTGCTTTAAAAAAAGGAAATATGTTTGTTTTATTCTTGAGTCGTCTTTCATCTGTATTGCAATATTCCATTAATTGTACTTTATCAAATTTTCTTTGCAGAAAAGAATCGTGTATGTTTTCTAAGAATATGTTTATAGTGAAAAGTATTTCGAGGAACTTGGAATATTTCATAAATTTAGTGGAATGACTCTTTTTCATATTCTTTCCCGTATCACCTGCGTTCGTGTAATAAGAATCCATAATCAAATTTAATAGTTTACAAGAAAAGCTACAACTGGGTTGGACCCTCATTACACAGCCATTGCCTTTCTTTAGAAGTACTAAGTTGATATTATTATTATTATCAACTTAGGTACAGTTGTCGCATCGTTTTAATAATCAGGAATTACAGAACTCATCCATCTGAAACGTAATGATTGCAGAATCGAAATAAGGGTGATTTTGTTTGTCACGTTAGTTATTTCTTTGTAATGCCATTGTAGTGGGATGATACTTCCGTTCCACTGAATGATTTCCTCATTTAGCAGATTTAGAAAAAAGCTTGAATGAATTGTAAACTCTACTTTTCTCTTTAAGTTAGCATATTGCTTTGAAACTTCATTAAATCAAAATAAATTTAAATGTTTTTAATTGTTATTCTCTAAACTAAAAAAAAAATCTTTAAACTATCAGACAGAAGTGGAAATAAAAACTTAGGATCCAAATACACAAATAAGTAATGATTTAAATCTTCCGACTTTGTTAAATTAAAGCTATCAATTTCTTACTATTATGGTATTATGCCGAAGCAATACTTTGATCCATGGTTTCGTAGTTTAAATGGTAAAGATATTTACGTGCAGGAGAAGTTGGATCCGATCCTGGAGATGAAGATATTTTCCTAATCATTTCCTCTCTACACGGGCACTCAACTAATTACCAAATGGTCATCTTAATGAGTACTTTGATATTGTTTCTATTTCGTGAACGGAACAGTGTAACGTAAACCTGCCCATGAAAAAATAGAGCCTCGCTCAAAAAAAAAAAAAAAAAAAAAAAAAACAAAAACTCCCACGGTTGCGAATGCGGGCGTATACATAGATCTGCTCTGTCGTACATGTGAGATTTACAGGGCAGCTCTCCTCCGTTAAACACAGGAAGAGTGCGTTACGTTACACTTAGACAAACAAATCTGGAAAACTATTTAATAATTTCTATTTAATAAAATGGTTTGGATGGACAATGAATAAATGAAGAATATTAAACAAATAATTCGAATGTAGTCCGCATGGCTAATGAATAAGGCGTCCGACTTCGGATCAGAAGATTGAAGGTTCGATTCCTGTCGCGAACGTTTCATTGAAGAAATTATTTCTATTGTCACAGGAAATTAAAATTATTTTCGAAACACAGGGGAAGAGCGTCACGCTACACACAGACAGTTCAGGAAAACCACTTAAGAGATGTTAAGCCATTAAAGTATTAATAATTGAGTAGATTTAAATGTAATGTTGATAAAGAGTTTTTATAATAACAGCTGAAGCATTACAGAAATATAAATAGTATTTTAAATACTGACTTTGTTGTTTATTTTTCATTGAAATTAGCTTTCAGTTTTAGTGCTAATTATATTTTTAGTTTATATTAAAGATTTATTAAAAGTAAATTACCATGGTAGGATTACAGAATTTGCATTATTTAACTTTTTTCCTCTTTTTTTCCTCTTTGATAAGTAGAACTGGAAGGAGGAAATCAGTCTAATTACGAGCATAGAGGAATTCCAAACCATTAAGTAGGGAATTACGAGTAAGTATCCAGACATTTTACGAAGGTGTTAAAGTGGTTAAAAATAATTATAATAATCCTAGTTAAAATTATTGAATGGATCCTAACTGAAATTCTGCTCACATATGTTTCAAAATACTGTTGTCCTCTAAGTTTGGATAAGATATTTAAGATCAGAGATTTGATGTCTGTACAGAGATGCTATAATTCAAATATATAAAGGTTACAGGAAATGAATCAGTACTTTCTTTTTATGTTTTCAATGGATTAAGGCCGATATCAAGCTACTTGCTATCATTATACCAGTTAATGAGATATTGAATCACGAAGGCATTGAAAACTACGAATGAAAGGAGCTCCAAGAATTTTTTTTTTTTTTACTGCAATTGCACTGTTAAGCTAGATTCGATTTATATTAGGTTGGACAAATTACAAATGCCTTTCCATCTTAGATACATCTTTTGGGATATTCTACGCATCAAGTTATCTGTTCTTCACCAGAATAATAATCTAAGTAGAGAAAGTTTTGTATACATAAAAATTATGCATTATCATAGGATTACTCTTTTTTTTTTTTTTTGTTCAATAATTATTTTTTAAAATCATATGAAAATCTGTGTCTGCATGTTTCATTCCTCCTTAATCACTTTTTAACTAGTGATTGGAACTTCTTGGAACATCGTATGCTCATTTATCGACAAGAGATGTTTCATATCTTTTATATTTGAAAATTTCTCCGTATACTTTCTTGTTGAGAAAGTTGCTCGTGAAGATGATAATTCCTACAGAAATGCTTTTGAAATGAAACAGTTAACTCTTGTTAATAGCAAATACTAAAGCATTGTAATCCATTTTAAATTTTCACTTGATTTGATTTCACTAAAATAAATTGGAGCCTTATTTAAATTGCAGGTTTAATCAATTTTCAGCAAATGGATAATGTAAAGATAGATGTAGTATTCGCTGGGATTTTTGGTTCACAAATATAAGATGTTGCTTTTGTGGAAGTTTACATATTTAGGAAAGTATGCTTTTCAAATTTTGCAGGGACTTCTTGTTTAAAAAAGAAATATATTACATTCCAAAAGGGATCTGAAAATTCCCCTTTCCTGTTCTATTTTAAGTTTTGTTGCAGTATTAATTTTTTGAATTTTATTTCAGAAAAAAAATATTGTCAGTTAAAATCAATTAAATAAATAAATAAATAAATAAATAAATAAGCTTAAAAGAAATATTTCCTTCTTCCAAAAATAAAATGTTGCCAAACGACTTTGTAAATTGCACTTGGTTTAATATTTGATACATTGCATAATATTATAATATTTATAATCAATTGTGAAGTATTTATAAATTCGTAATGCTAAATTAAGCTACATGGAACAATAATTCAAAGAAATAAAGACTTTTGTTTTCTTCAATCAAACAAGTTTTTGTTAAAAAAGAAAAAAAAATAGTTGGACGGGAAGTTTTAATTTTATGAAATTATAATTGAAAACTTTCTTGTAAAAAGTTTTTTTCTTAGCGGTTAGTCTATTTCCGAAGTAAAAGCAGAGAAGGAGAAAAAAAAAAAAAAAGATAGAAAAGAAAGAAAGAAACCCACCTTGATCCGTCTAAATTACCGAATTCATCGCTCCGAGCATCGCATTTGAGTTTTGCAGTGGCAGGATGTAGTTTCGTTCTCCGGTGGTTGTAGCCATAATTCTGGCTTGTCACAGTCACATCAGTCTCGGCAATTACAAACTGGACTTTTCGCACTCATTAAGAGTGGGAATTAGCCAACACACAGGGAGCGGCCCTTATCTGCTACCCTCGGCTGAAATCCTTACGCAACCATTTATTCAGCCTTAATTAATTAACAAAAAATAATAATAACGATAAATAAAAAATAAAAAAAAAAAAATTAAAAAAAAAAAACCAACCTAATTTCATGGATCTTATACAGTTGTAATCAACAATTTTTTTTTTTTTTTTTTTTTTATTATTAATTGAAGAATATTATTATTCCTAGTTTTAAATTTTATTAAAGAACTGTTTAAGTTACCTAATAACTTGAAGTATTATAATCTGATTAGAAAATAATATATGACAATATTGATGAATAATTTCAATTCAAAACATTGAAATTGTTTTAAAGTAATGTCGTCGTAACTTATTTCTTGTTGGAGTTTTAAGATTGGATTCCACAATTTCTTAAAAAACTGTTTTTTTAAGGTTAGGAAAAATAATTTAATGATGCTATCATTTTTGAAGAAGAAGTAAAAATATTTAATGCAACTATTTGGCTTTGATCCAAAAAATACATATCATAAAAAAAACTTAAAAAAAATCGTTGATTGTAAAAACAGTTCAATGTCCTTGGTATAGAAGTTCATTCTGTTCTTACTGTGCAGTCTTCATCTATATCACTAACAAAGAAGTAAAACACTGAAATATCGAATATCGTAGGCCTATTTATCCTTTTCCTTATTGACAGCGTAATGATGTCTCCGTTCGATATTTCTTATAAGCATACATATTATTCTTCTTAGCTATAATGTCTGTAGCTATATTATTATTCTTTCGATGTATTATATGATGATAACTGGAAATACTACATTGGAAGATAAAATATGGGCTAGTTTTCTCATTATTATTTTCGACATATTTTCCATCGTACAGGCAACACAACTGCATACATCAACCTCATTGTTATACCTTTTCCTCATTGTTATACTGCACTTGCTTTTAACAAATGAAAAATATTTCAAACATTAACACAATGTTCACTATTGTTTTGTCAGGTGAACTTTGATGGATTTCTTCAATAAAAAATATAACTTTGCTAATTTTTTAAAAATTCATCCAACATTTCTATTCTAATATTTTATAAGTTAATTTTAGATTTTTAGGAAAGGTGCCTTATCGAGATCAATCTTTTGTTTCTGTTTAAACTTAAGTTCAATAAATTTCCTTTGCTTTTCTTTATTCGTTTGTTTATTTTTATTCCTTTTGAAAGGCATCGTATTCATAAACCTAAGGCTTCACAGCTTCAAAATACACTGAAGCTCGTTTATAACGCGGTTGTTTATATCGCGAATTCGGATATAACCCGATTTGGTCTTGGACCCCTTCTATTTTGGAAAAGATAATTGTAAAATTGCAAAATTTACCGTTTTTTCGCCTAAATTCAAATCAAAGGTGTAAATTAATATGCTTGTTTCCTTATTATTTATAGTAATTGAGACTCTATACCCACCCTAATGTCACGAAAAATGCGTCAAATACAATATATTTTTTATAAAATACCAGAATCGCGGACTTTTTCGTTTAACCAAAATGAATATCGAAATCTATTTTTCTGCCAATGACAACCAGTAAAGAGGCCCAATAAATTATATGCTTTTGTTCAATAAATATGCTATCTATTTTAACGATATTTTGCTTTTCAATAAAGCAATGGTTTAACAAAATAAATAATTTATCTTTGGGTATGATAACGACGATCAGATGGAAAATATAATTCACTGAACAACAAAATCTAAAGAATAATATTTTTTTTGTAATTATTTATCTTTCATTACTAAAATTATGAAGTCTTAGCTTTTAATTATTATTTTAACGACTCTGCAAACCTACTTTGAAACTTTTGTATTCAAAAAGGAAGGAAATAATAATAATAATAATAATAATGAACTAATATTTCATCCAATTTGAGTACCTTTGATTCAATGGTACCATTGAGAACATTGGATCTATCTTAATAGCTTAATTATATCGAGTTACAGACAGACAGACAGACAGACGAAATTAGCAAATTATATAAGTTGATTTTTGAAGGTACAAACAAATAAAACTTTTTATTTGCTTATTACAATTATGTAAGCAGCTTCCCTTTGTAATTTCGTCCTGCCTTTGATGAAATTATTTTGTAATTAGAAATTTAAATTATTTACCATAATAATAATAATAATAATAATAATAATAATAATAATAATAATTTTTTTTTTTTTTTTTTTTTTTTTTTTTTCTTTAAAAGTTTAATACAGTACAGTCTCGTTAGGGACATAGAGTCCCTATCAACGAGTTCTGGCAATTAGGTAAAAACAAAATTATGTTTGATCTACAAAAAAAACAATAGTATTAACAAATAATATATGATATCATTATCCAACTATAATTTTTACAACAGTTATGATGTAATCACCAATAATATTCTTACAATCACTTATTATTTTAAAGTAGTTCATGATATTTGTATAAATAGATTTTACATCAGTGTATCAATATATGATTTATAGTTACAGTATACTTATAGATAGAGTATAAGTTGAAAGGACTGAACAGATTGTGACAATAGTGATGAGCTTAAATATTTTCTATTATCCATTTTTTTAACTTTCTTTTTACAATTGAGATGTTTTGATAATCATCAAAAATATTTATATTCATGTTATTTAGAAACCTTTCTATATTGTAATTGATATTTCTTGAACCATAATTATTGTTTATGTATGGATAGGTTAATTTAATGTTACTTTCTTTCCTTAAATTGTAGTTTTGTATGTTGTTGTTTTTGATCTTCCATACCTCATAGTAATTTTGAAGTATTATGTTATATAAAAACTTTTGTTTTGGATATAATATTCCGTATTTAGTTAGTAGATTATTTCTTTTTTGGGTATTTTTCCAGATTTTTTTAGAAAAGATTAATTTTAATACTTTAGTTTGAAGGATTTTTAAACTTTCCAGATTTATTTCGTTTGTATTGGCCCATATGTTTACTCCATAATTTAAAAGCGAGTCGAATAAAGCATAATAGATCAGAATTTTAGTTTTTAGTGGTACTATATTTTTTATGTAGTGAAAAATATAGATTGTTGAGTTTAATTTTTTATGTATAATATTTATTTGGGTGTTCCATATAAATAAGTTATTTATAGTAATTCCCAAATATTTAAAATCATTTACAATATCAATTATAGAACAAGTGTTGCAAATGTTGGTTTGTTTGTGTAGACATAAATGGGAATGAAAATGTATTCTTGGATGGAAGTTTGTTGTTTGTTTTTTTGGTCTGATGATCATGCATTTTGTTTTGTCTTTATTTATTGTTAATTTGTTATCATGCATCCATTTTTGGAGAATGTTGAAATTTTCTTGAATAATATTGTTTGCAATTAGTGGATCTGTGTTGGCAGTGAAGAGTACTATGTCATCTGCATATATGTACATATGACAATT
Organism: Thereuonema tuberculata; assembly: GCA_023159025.1. NCBI lineage: Eukaryota > Metazoa > Arthropoda > Chilopoda > Scutigeromorpha > Scutigeridae > Thereuonema > Thereuonema tuberculata. The sequence continues at coordinate 245,848,755 of JAFIDM010009631.1, read as the reverse complement.
TTTTATTAATAGAAAAAGATCATTAATGTAGATTATAAATAACAGAGGTCCTAGATTGGATCCCTGCGGGACACCATAACTGATCTTTCTCCTCTTACTTATGTTGTTGTTAATGTTAACATATATTTTCCTGTTATTTAGATAATCCTTTAATATTTGTAAAAGATCACCTCTAATTCCGCTGTTATTTAGTTTTTCTATTAACAATTTATGATCAATTAAATCAAATGCTTTACTTAAATCTATTGTTGTGAGGATTATAAATTTATTTTTATTTAATTTACTATTTATGTTATTGCTAAAGGTTTCTAATAATTTAGTAGTACTTTTTGATCTTTGGTATGCATATTGATTTTTATTTATTACGTTATAAGCTTTTGTGAATTCTTGTATCTTTTGTATTAAATATTTTTCAACTATTTTATTGATTGTGGACTGTATGGCTATAGGACGATAATTTTCAAGTTGAAATTTGCTATTTCCTTTGTATATAGGTATTATTTTAGATATTTTTAGTAGTTTAGGATATGTTTTTGTGTGAATAATTTGTTTTATCAATGTGGTGATAATTTTCGAAAAAACATCTTTTATTTCTTTTATTTCTTTAATGGATATTAAATCTAATCCAACTGAGCTTTTATTTTCCATTCTATTTATTATATTTAGAATTTCTTGTTCCGTTGGTTCATTTACATAGATTGTGTTATTGATTGATGTATTATAATTTTCATTTATTGTTTTTTCACAACAATTTGTATTATATCTATCACCTATTGATTGATAGTGTTCACAGAATTTGTCAGCTAATGTTTTTTGTTTGTTTGTACCATCCATTTTGTGAGAGAAATCCATCAGCTCCTTTTTTTGTTGCTTTTCTCGATTTTTTTTGCTCGGTTTCATAAGTAATTTGTTTATTTCAAGCCAGCATTCTTTTGGGTTATTAGTTTCTTTATTAAATTTATTGTAATAATAGCTGTTTTTTGCTTTTGTAATTTTTGAATTTAATTTGTTTCTGAATAGCTTGTAATTGCTGTAGTAAAGTTTATTTGATCTATTGCTTCTATATTTTTTATAAAGTTTGTCTCTTTTTTGTATTTCTTCAATTAATTCGTCTGTCATCCATTCCTTTTGAATCCTTTTTTTTCTATATATTTCTTGGAAGTTTTGGCTTTTGTTCTCAGAATAGTTTATTGGCTTTATAGAGAAAGAAGTATTTTTTGTTATTTTTGAGTTATTATATTCTGTTATTATTCTTTTATATAGGGTGTTTGGATCCATAGAGTTATTCCTTTCTAGATCATCAAGCAGACTTTGCATATTGGTTTCTAGTAATTCATTATTTATTACTTTATACTTTTTCTTTTTTATGTGTGCATGTTTTCTTTGTTGCAATTTGTTATTTGTTATTTCTACTTGTAATGTGATCAAATAATGATCAGAGATTGTTTCCTTAATGATGTAACTTTGATGATTATTATTTAGTATATTTGTAAAAATATGATCAATATTAGTAGCAGTGTCTTTAACAGTTGTTTTCCCACATCTTGTTGTACCAAATAAACAATTTTTAAAGCCTGTATAACCTAAGGTTTCTAAATATATTTTAACTTGTTTATTTTCCTCTATTTTATATAAGTCGATATTTATATCTCCCAGTATGACGCAGTTCTTCCAATTATATTTTTTATCTTGTAATACTTGATCTAACTCTTTTATAAAATGTTTTGTGCTAAGATTAGGGGGCCTGTATATTATAAACAAATTATATTTATTTTTCCAGTTTTCTTTTTCTATCTCAATTTTTAAACATTCGAAGTTTGTAGAGTTTATGTTATTTATACTGTAATTGATGTTCTTTTTGATAAATACAATGATACCTCCTCCTCTTCTATTATCTCTTAGGTTATAGCACATATTCCAATTATCTATATTGTACATGTTTGTTTCAATTTCTGTAATATTTACTTCAGTTAGAGCAATTATATCAAAACAGTTTAGATGGTTTTTTATTTTACATAATAAGATTTCCCAATTTTTTCTTAGTGATCTAATATTAAGATGTGCGACATTCAGACATTGTTCCCAATTTTTTTCATCTTTTTTTTCATTCCATTCATTTAGATTTTCTAATATAATCGTATTTGGATATATTAGTGTGTTTTCAATATTTTTATAAATCAATTCAAACTCCATGCTTTTGTTGTTTGTTTGTTTGTTTTTGTTTTTTTTTTTTAGTTAATTTTTTCCAAATCTTCAATTTCTTCAATTTTTAGAATATTTGTATTCTCTGCTTTTCTAACAAAGATAGACCCATTTTTCACCCAAACGAATTTCATATTCTTTTCCTTTGCTCTAATTTTCGTTTTCCAGAGCAAGAATTTCTGTTGTTTTGTTAGGTTATCATTGATGAAGATAAGTGTTTTATCTCCATTTTCAATGATCTCCTCATTTCTTATTTGTTTATTTCTCTTTTTTTCCATCCATTCTTTTTTTTTGCTTAGTTCTTTGAATTTAATGATTATTGGTTTTATTTTGTTGTGATTGAATGTCGGTATCCTATGTACCGTTTCAATGTCCTGGGGATCATGCTTAATGTTCAATCTGTTAGCAATATCCTTTATTATTTCCTGTAGGTCCTCATTTGCCTCTTCTTTGATGTTTAGTAATTCGACATTCCGTTTCCTAGATTGTATTTCAGTTGTTTCAGATTTTTTTTCCAGATCATTTATTCTTATATTATTTCTTTTGACCTCTTTTTTCAATTCAAATATTTCTTTCTCTTGTTTTTTGTTATTTTCTTCCAAATTTTGTATTCTCTGTATTGCAACATCGTACTTCTCTGAAAGAAAAGCTAAGGATTGTTTGATTTCATTAATGTCCTGGAGTAATTGATCCAGTCCATCCAGTTTTTTTAATTTGTCCAGGTTTTTTAATTTTTTTTGTATCTCAGCTAGGGAGACTAGTGATTCATCTCCTTTTTCCCCTGCTGGAGATGCAGTGTACAAAGTGTTTGCTGATATGTGTTTTTTTGTTCCCCCCTTTCTGCAGAAGATGCACTTCCATTTTCTTTTGTTTTTGGCCGTCATACCTCTATATGTAGATTCTGCTAAGGAGCAGTTATGATGGAATTCACTTTTACATGTGTAGCATATGACTTCCTGATCTGTCATTTCTATTGAGCAGGAGGCACAGCAGCTTTCAGACATTTTTTTTAATAATAATAATAATAATAATAATAATAATAATTTTCCTTTATTTTTTAATATAAAAGCTTTAAAATGTGATTGTGCAACTGTTCAAGTATTAATAAAAATTATTAATTAGTCACGGACAAATAAGACTTCAGATTTATAATAATAAAATATAATTACAATTTTTTTTTTATTTAGATTTTATTATTTTAATGAATTATTGTTTACATTTAAATGGTATTATAAAGTAGAACCATATCTGAAAATAAATAATTTATTTTGATAGCGATTGCTTTGTTGAAAAGAAAAAAATCTTTGAAATGGATAGCATATTTCTAGAATAAAAGCATGTAATTTATTTATTGATGATATTTAAGAAAAATTGGAGCGAAAAGTTGGTGTTTTTAACATAGGTTTCTATGGACAAATATTACGGATGACTCCAGAGAAGGGTGGCTCCCTCTATAAACATTCAAAACTGTGTTTAGTTATCCACGTATTATCCACCTATTATCATCCACCTATTATCTCCAGTCTGTTGGTGCATCTAATTTAACTATGTCCAAATAATCTAATTGGAGAACAGCTTGGCGAAGATCATCTTAATTCATAAACAATTTTTTAGGAATCCACTGCGTTACCAGGTGAAGAAGGAAAAGCAATTAATCCTTTTTAGTATGTTCGTAAATGTTATATCATCTTAATGTTTAATTGGAGAAGAACTGGCTTATTACATTTTCTCTACATAAAAATCTGTGATAGGATATTTTAGATGTTGAATTGCCTTTCATTTTTTTACAGGCATATACACATACATCTCAAAATATCTATAATATGCATACATGTATGTGGGAGCTTGTTTGATTGAGTTTTCTAAAAGATTTATATATATAACCTTTTAGAAAACTCAATCAAGATTAGACATAGAACTGTCCCATCAGCCCTATAGAAAACCTACTTTTTGAACATTCGCACGTGTTGGTGCTGAATAAAAGCACACCTAAAATTGGACAAACGGTGTTAACTCAGGGAAAAAAAATAATCTCAAATAATAAATTAAATTTTTCAATGCCCCTAAGAAATTAATCTTATTCAGCTTAAAATAAATAGCCTATAGACGATTCTAACTTCTATTATTGACCAAGAAATACAAACCAAAAATTAAACCAAACCAAACTTAATCTGTCCCGTATTCCATTCTTCTATTGTTGTAGATATAATTTTTAAATTCACAATCAGCCGTCACTTTTTTTTTTCTCCTTCTTCTAAAGAGGCGTTGTAAATTTGGAAAGGCCTTTCCATTTGAAGTTGAAATAGACGACGAATGGAGGAAGCTTAATGATAGAGGTTGGCCATCGCTTCAGACCGCCAATATTTGCCTTTGGGGAACGCTTCAGTTTTGACGTTATCCATTGAAAGATATTTTTTAAAAGTCATAGAGACTTACTTTAATAATACTGCTGTGAACTTACACCTGCAATTTGAAGTTCACCGAAATAATAAGGGTTGAAAATGGGTCTCTCTCTCTCTTTAAAGCTATTGGAGAACTTTTTTTTTCTCTTCTCTTTTGATTATTCTAGTATTTTTCAGCAGAATTTAATGTCTGTTGTTGTCATTGTAGAACACAAGCATTTCATTTCTCTTAATTTCATCTATAAATATACGCTCGATTTTCTTTTCTATTTTTTTACAGCTAAAGCCTATTTACAATGAATTCTTTAAAAATAAAACTCAGTCTTATTAATAAAGTTATCATTTCATTAAAAATGGTTACGGATCCTCTCCTTCCTTTCACTCTGAAAACGTATTTGAAGGATAAAGAAGCATAGAAGTGGGGAAATCTAGATCCTGATTTTAGATCATGATTTCGTTTCGAACTAAACTGTAGATAATATTTTTATTATTAAAAGTAACTTTCTGAGGGAGAATGTGAACCGTACCTCCTACAACTCATCTGCAACAAGACATTTTTTAACCCCCCCCGTCCAAAAAGTAAAATATTACTTCTCACTAGTTATCTAGAAAAAAAAAAAACAATGTCTTAAAAAATAAATAAAAAAAAATAAAAAAGTAATTGAGGAGCAAAAGTAAGGAAATGCCACAGTAATAAATAAAAGACTGAAAAAGTTTCAGTTTGCATTGATGATGGGCTCTCACTTTAAAAATGATTTCTAGAAGAGCTTGAAATAAAACTGCAAGCTGAATTATTTTACGTCTGCAGAGAGCACTTTACAAATCACAAACCAAAAAGTAATTGTTCTGTTCGATAGATGGGAAGGTATTTCCGCGATCGCTAATTTGAAGATAGGAAATGCATTTCCATTAGATTATATCAAGTGACGATATAGCAACAATTATAAGATTTATTGAGTTAATAATCAACTGATTATTTTATTTTTTTTTTCCTTAAAAATCTAGTATTTCACTTTGTGTAGAAGTTTGGATTTCAGTATTTCAAATAAGTCAGGAAAACTAGAATGTAAAATAAAACATTAAAACATAAAAATTTCAACATTTAAATGGTTGTAATTTTCGAAGTTCCTATAACTAAAGTTGATAATCAATTATTGATATTTGAAGTACAGTTGACTCGCGATAATCCGACAGTTACGGGACCGAGGGAGTGTCGGATTATCAAAAATGTCGGATTACCAAAGGTTGATTTTTTTAAAACTGAATTTTGACTTCTAAGGCAAGAAAATTTAAGTTATGAATATACAGTACTGCACTACAGTATATATATTGTTACAGTACATATTGAGTACATATTTTACGGCCATTGAGGATATACAAAAAACTCATTAGGCATAGTTTTACACAAATGAATACGTATGTATGTAATACTAATTTATTTCTGTATTTATGTCTTAAAAAAATAAAATTACAGAATATAATGTAAAATATAATTTTATGTCTTAAAATAAAAAATAAAAATACGTACATATGTATTTACGGCTTAAAAAAATCTGTAATCGTTTTTTGTTTCTTCTTACGTAAAGAGTCTGTCATGGCTTTTTCTTGAATATCTTTTAACATTAAAATGTTCTCGTAGTCGAGTTCTCTCTCCTCATACCAACGTATCAGTGTTTCCAGCCGACGCGACGTAACTTCATCCCAAGTGATTGTGCATTTCACCTCCGTGACCGACTCAATCGGGTCGGTTTTCGAACCAACCTGCGTCGGACTACCGAGCGTGTCGGACTGTCAAATTTCGGATTATCGCGAGTCAACTGTATTGAGGTTTAGATTTCTAGTTTCAGTTATTCAAAACATCTTATTCAATCCAATTCCTGTTCAAATCGAGTTCTTTTTGATGGGCCACTGATCATACGAAGACATCCACACCAAAGCTAACATTATCCTTTATCAAAGCTTTCGTTCTTTGATTCGCCTAATCGTGTGTATGAAATCTGTATTTTTTATGCTCTTAAGCCAACTGAATTTATTCATAATATACAGATCATTCAAGATTAGTCAAATGAATGCAAACTATCGCCTTTTCTCACTGAACAGGCTGTATCTTCTCTATCATTTTATCATGAATTATTAAGCATCGACGGAATTAAATATATCGTGGCTTAAACGCCATTACTGGTTAATGATAAAAACAATTTAATTTTTAAGTTTCATAATTTTTTTTGTCATTATTTATTTATTTTCATAAAAGTTGAAATTTCGAAGTTGCAACTTGACAATTAATTATATTTATTAATTATAATTATTAACGAGTATAATATAGAATTTTTCTTTTTTATTATGGATAGCGTAGATATTCAGCTTCAGCGAAGAAATCAATCGGGCTATTAAAAATTGCTTAGTAACGGAAGCGATGTTGATATCTATTATGAAATTCTTATTTATTCCAATTGTTTGCCGAAATTAAGACTAGGATAAAACAAACCTTTCATATATAGTTCGAAGTGAAATTATTCCTCTTTCCTTGTCTGCTTGAGGAAGATATCCGTCATTCTGTTAATCCGTGGCCTAATGTAAATATCAAATGCTTTTCTTTTGATCTGAACGGAATTTAAGCATTATCCGTTAGTCTTTTAGAAACACTACAAAATTTCGTAGCATTATTGGCTAGAAATCAGCATAGTTTTTCCAGCAGAAACTCAAACATTGTGTAATTTTGCACATTAACTTCAGGATTCAACAAATGTACGTGACCTTTTTGATTTTACAAAACTCGGCTACTTTTATTCCTGACATTTTTTTATTTTATTGCAAGAAACTGGAACCTAAACATTTCTGTTATTTTTTTTTATCATCTTCCATCAGAACTGCTTTTCTCAGTATTACGTTTCAAGATAAATTGGATGGACTAAATTTGTCTCTTTTTTTATGCAAAAATTGAAGATAAATAATAATAAATAATAAAAAATAATGAGGAATAATGTCAGGAATAAATAATAAAAAAGTAGTCCGAATTGCATTTAGCTCGACAATAAGTAGAAATGTCAGTTTTTAGAAAGTTACAAATCTCAGAATGTTTTTCCAGTATTTCGCACCCTCTGATGTCACAGACCAACATCTGTGAACGAATCTCAACAACATGTTCAGAATCTCACCATGGCTTCTGAAATTCTATCTGGACAATCGTCTTAATGCGTGGGTTGGTGCTGAAGTCGCATAATCGTCTTATCTGACAGAGAATGCAGTCAGGAATGTCAGCTTTTAATGGACAGGTGTGGGGAACTTGGTGGAGCCCAAACAGCTTTGAGAAAACATATCGAAGGCTTTCACTACCTCAGAATTACACCTGAGAGAAAAGTACATTTCAAACACAACTAGTTTGGTTTTTGTTCGTGTTTTTTTTCTTTTAGATAAAAAGAGTGAAGGAAAAAAAAAATATATACATATATAACATTAAAGTAGTAAACAGTTGCTGAGAGAATGGCTAAGGGAAACCCAAGAGCATTCTCCCGCTGACCTATAATAAATCTTTCGTTTGATAGCAATCTGTACAGTCCATATATCATTAACGTTACTATTAATTTAATTAAATGGCTTTAATTATAATGTCTGTTAATTCATTGTCTAAATGTCAATTAACGTCAATTAATATTCGAATTGCTTCCTTTATTGTAAAGCCGTGTTGGTTTCTTAAGTTCAACTTCGGATCTATATCGACACTATTTCAATTTAAGATTATTATTTCGTTTATATATTGCACAGTTTTTTAATATTTACTTTAAACGTCTAAGGAATAAGATTATAAAGATCAAATTTATTTACAAAAATTCTTAATAAAAGTATTAAAAAAAATTAAAGTTTTTCCAACTGCTAAAATAGTAAAATGTAAACACTGTCTGGGCACTTGTCAAATATTTTTTATTACTTAGTTATTATTATTATTATTTTATCAATTTGCGTTGTTTTCTTTATTTACATTATAATTCTTTTGTTGAGTAAAACATTTTTGAAAAAAAAAGGAAAAATTAAAATTGACTGGATTTTCTATTTTCCAGCAGTCAAATTTTTATAAAGAATTTTATAAATAAATAAATAAATAAATAAACAAATAAATAAATAATAGAATAGGATAGAATTTATTTTGTGTACCACTCAGATGAGTACAACACAGAAATCAAAATTGAAAAGATTAAAAATTACAAAAAAGATTACAATAAAGTGTTTAAAAATATTAAGAATTAAGTTTACAATTAGATTTAAATTTCATTACACTGTTGACAAAATTCCAGAAATACTGGAAGACAGGATTTCTAATTAGTATATCAAGTTTACATGCTCATAGAATATCATAATAAAGAAGATTTAAATAAATAAATAAATAAATAAATAAATAAAGAATGGTTATTCATACTTTAATCTAAGTCATTAACTTTCTAGAAAGGAATTATTTTTATATTAAAAATAAGGGAATATTACTCTAGCATTATAATAAAGCCCCGCGAAACACACACCATACAATTTTTCAGCAATTTAGTCG
>JAFIDM010009631.1:245774058-245796441 GCA_023159025.1 Thereuonema tuberculata | reverse complement strand
TTTTTATTATGATTATTTGATAGCACATAAAAAAAAATTAATCTCAAGCAATTTCTAAAACGCAATTTTAATTTTTTTTTAAAATTAGGCCTAACTATTGCACTGATAATAAATATCTTAAACACAAATCATTATTTTATGAATTTTTTTAGTATTTAGATGTTCCATTAATTTTTTTTTTAAGTTGGAAATATTGAGTACCACCTCGACAACTCCCAAAAAATTGCCTGTTTTTGAATGTTACTTTAATTAATTACAGAATATTTTGAAAATTAAAAACAAGAAAATAGAAATCCCAGATGCTTAACAAGTTCATATTTAAATTTTTAGAAGTTTAGGTGCATTGGTAAAATAAATATAAGTTATAAAAGAAATAAAAGGTTTGCAATCGCCTGAATTGCTTGAGTCCCTTTGATGAGCTTCTTCGATTGTTGGAGTGTTTGGCCGCACTGCCATGGACGCTTCGTGTGTAAAGCAAACGATCTTGGCCGCGCGGCCAAAAATTCCTGGCGGCGCCGCCGTGGTCGCGTCGTGTATAAGAGCTTTTATTCTAGTTAATAATAAATATTATCATGATTTGACGACATGACGCGATTTTCACATGACGCGATTGTCGCGTCGTGTGAAAGAGCGCTTATTCTTGTTAGAATATTAGACCCTTTTTACACGAAGCGACCATGGCCGCGCGACCACCGTCATTCATTCATTTGAAATGCCTCCCAAGTTCATATTTAAATTTTCAGAATTTTAGGTGCATTGGTAAAAGAAATATATAAAAGAAATAAAAGGTTTTGCAGTCGCCTGAATTACTGGAGTCACTAATGAGGTGGTGGAGTGTTGGGCCGCGCGATCATGGTCGCTTCGTGTGAAACAGCGCTTAATTGGTCTGCAGCGATTCTCATGTTCCAGGAGTCTAGATTTACACTTTCCGTCTTTCCTGTGTAGTATTTCATTAAACTGCCAGGATAGTTATCTAGAAATTAAGGCAATGTAATTTTATTTAGGATTTTCATTTTAAATTATTATCAATTCTTTCTCTCTCTCTCTCTCTCTCTCTCTTTAGGATTAAGGAACTTCGGGTATTACGGAATACCATTTTTGTTTGTTATCGTAACTCTGTTATAATTTTTTTAATCAAACTGAAATGTAGACTCCTGCATACCTTGATTACAGTTCACGCTGAAAGATGTAACTCCCAGAATTCAAAGCAGATTATAGATTGTCCTTTCCTGACCGTTCGCTAACATTGAAATAGAAGAGATCGCTTCTCTTCTATTTCAATGTTAGCGAACGGCCAGGAAAGGACAATCTATAATCTGCTTTGCATTCTGGGAGTTTCATCTTTCAGCGTGAGGACTTAGTTGACATTATTTGTCTGTAGTTGTAATTAGTTGGCTACCTGTCGCTTCGCTCCGGAAGCCTCGCTTATGTAACGGAAAACAACTTTTTATTTATTAAAAAAAAACCACACACACACACAAATTACATCAAGTAAACTAAAACTAAAATTTTTAATTTTTTTTTTTAAATTAAATTTTTGATGTCCATATTCTCTCAATCCATGACTGCTTTTAGAACCAGCGTGTGAATCATATATCTATGATATATTTTTATTTTTAGGAGAGATTAGAATGTAGTCCTCGTGGTCTAATGGCTAAGACGTCTAACTTCGAAGCTGAAGGTTGCATGTTTGATTCCCGTAGCGAACTTGTAGAAATTATTTTTATTTTCCCAAATAACAACAATTGCACCACACAGACAGAGAAATGAAAGATTTTAGTAATAGGCCTATAGATATACTTTTCAGTGGTTTTTGAGTTAGAAATTGTGATTGTTTTTGAGTAAAAAATAGTGACTTTTCAGTATTCTATCTATTGTCCTCCAAATGAGAGATGGCCGCCCTGTTTTTGTGAGATCTGCGCATGTATGATCGATTAGTCTGGTCAGGCACTTCCGTCTGATTTTATGACAGGACGCCGCCATTACGGTAATCGCTTGTTACTTTGCAAAAGAGCATTGTATTTATAAATAATATATATTTAATTATTTATATAAATACTTATTGTTAGCAACTGGTATTGAAATAACGCTAAATAGTTGAGAGAAGTTTTAACTTGGCGTTATCAACATGTCTTTCTCAGTGAAAACAGACGACGGCGTCCATTGTGACAGGAAAACATAATATTTCGGCAATTGTAGTTCTAATTGTCATTTTGGAATTAAAAATAAACAGATGGAAATAAATGAAAAATCTTGAGATTCAAAAAAAAAAAAAGGTTGAATTCATTCATTATTGATTGGGGAAGGGGAAGGACACATAAGTCAAAAAACAATATAAAGTGAGAATTAGTCATCTTAGCCCAATAGGTAAGACATCTGACTTCGGATCAGAAGGTTGTAAGCTCGATTCCTGTCGCGGACGTTTCATTTAAAAATTACTTCTATTTCCCATTCGCTTAGGAAATTGCACCAGACAGAGAAATAAAAGATTTTAGTAATATAGATTGAATAACATAATTATTTTTATATAAAAATTTTATTATATATAGAAAAGTCATATTGGCAGGTAATATGAAATAGGCAGATAATATGAGATACAATGTTGTTTTTGGAAAAAAAAAACAGTATTCAAGTACATAAAAAAACTCAATGAACTAATAAAATAATGTCAAAAATGTTTATTCCATTGTTTTTCATGGTATTACTTGCAAAAGACACAAATATAATCAAGTGTTTCTGAAGGTCCGTGTTCTATGGATCTCTAGTGTTCCCACCATGGCGAATCTCTGGAAGAATCCGTAGAATTTCAAGGGAAAGATATTGAGGTGGTTTCACATTGCATTCCTCAGGATATCATTAAAATGAACGATTTCAGACCTGCAGAGAAAGATGATATAAAATACTATAATTCCATATTGCCCGACACACCATTTTGAAATGAAATCGTAGCTATACGCTCAAGACACACAGATTCAAAACAACTCTCAGAGATACAGCAATAACTACTTAACTTTGTAATGCACAATTATTCAATATATTACAATACTTCTACAACTTAATAATAATTTTAATAAGCTTACTTGCAGAAGTTTTGAAGACAGGAAATTCTGATTTTAATTCGTAACGAAACAACTAGCTTGGTAATAATAATGAGATTGACTGCAAATCATGGTGGCTGTGTGTTGAAGTAGTTTTTCTGCTTATCACTAAAGCGCATTGCACATGGATCCGAAAATCGGACGTATTCTATTTCACTTCAGGATTTCCTTAAGACGAACATTCATTTCGGAGAATTCACTGTATTTCAAACAAAGGCTTCTGTGTCTTTGTACTTTTCTTCTTAAAATCAAAGTAGCGTTTAGGTTTCCTTAAGAGGAAAATTCCTTTCGGAGAATTAAAATAAATGAAAATAAAATTAAAACAAAATGAATGTTCACTTAAGGAAACGCTTAAGTGAAATAGAATACGTCCGATTTTTAGATCCGCCGTCCGATTTTCGGATTCATGTGCTTAAGTAGTAGCACCTCACATACGAGAGAAACAAGAATCTCATATTGCCCGACCATTCTATAATATCCCAACTTCCTCTATTAATAAGCGCCTAATGTCGGACGCTTCGATTGAGTTGCAATTATTAATTAAGACTAGCGCTATCAAATAATGAGTTCATTCAAAAAGGAATAACATATCACTAATTGCTCAACTATTCAGCAAATCATGACCGCTTTCATTGGAAGCGATTCTTCTTGGATTATCCGTGCTCTTAAATAACAACCAATATAAATTCCTAACCTTATTTACTGTAAACTCAATTTACTGTAAATTCAAAGAATCACCAAGCCAAATTGTTAATTGTAAATAAGGTTAGGAATGTATATTGGTTGTTAAGAGCACGGGTTGATGTATATTTTCATCTATCAAATATTTAAACGATATTACGAAAGATATTGAAAGGAAACGATTGGAAAGAGCACCACAGACAGATTTGGATCGAAAGAATGAAGCCGAACGTAAAAGACGGTCAAGAGCTAATGAGACAACGGAAGAGACACAAGAGAGACAGAGATTAGACGCCGAACGACAGGAGGCAGAGAGAGACACAGAGACTTTAGGTCCCCGAACTCTACTTCATCTAACATCCATCGCAACATATCTCTTCTTCAACATCTATATCGATCAATCTGTACACGGTGGCCTAGTTTGAAATTAAAATAATTTTAATAAAAAAAATTAGGTGATTTTCCAAATCAAAACTCCAATGCAATATAATACTAAAAGATTAAAGTACCAGACTATGCTTCGTTTCTAGAACATTGTACAGATTAGCTAATTCGAAGTTTGGTTCAATAATAAAGAGTAACATGTATGGGAATTCAACGCAATAAACAGATTAGGCTATAATTTCCTAGTAGAGATGATCTTTATTCTGTGGATTCATTATTCTGGATGTTCAGCTCTTACTTCATTGGAACATTTCAGCGCAATAACTCCAGTATATTGGAGGAGACTGTACACGATGAAGCCCTAAAACCATATCAGATTTGATAGACAGACAATAATAGTATTGAACATCCTGATACAAAACCGAGTCTTAATTTCAAATTTTTTGAATGATTAACTCAATGAAATACTTGAAATGTTATTGATTGATAATGTAACATTCTTTCTATAATTAAAACAGCCTATTATATAGGAGGAGCGCAGTAAAAAAAAAATACTAATTGTGAATTATTTGATATCTTTCCTGATTATAAAATGTATAACCTTTACAGACATCCTGATTAGTGACATAACTTTTATTTAAAGATATCAATTAATAAGATATTATTTAAAGATAATATAACATGCAGGAATATGTAATCATTAGAAAACAATGATTAATAAATTAAAGGCAAAAGCAGAAGTCATTTCAATTTTATTTTAATTACTTTATTAATTTTTACATTTTCATTTTTTTTATTTTGCTAAAATATAATTTACATGCAAGATTTTTATAGATATAATGATAAAAAATTATTTATTTATTTATTTATTTATGTCATAATAATGACATTATTTTAAATAAGAATGAATACTTTTGTAAACATACCTTCTTTCTCCCACCCTCAATTTTAAAATTTGAAATTTCAATAGACCACTCTATATTAAATAAATAACAAATAATAAAAAGATTAATTTTTGAGAAGGTTTTTATTAGGCTCCGGTGTTTTCATTTGAATTAAGCTATGTAAATATTTCTTTTCTAGGTTCAATATATTCAGAAAGCAGAGGGGCAACAGCTTACGTGATCTCTTCCATTTCATCCACCTCATGGCTTCTGAATTGAGGCTGCGTTGCATGATGTGTGCCTCCGAGAGCTTTCATGGCGGAGGGTGACTGCTATGATGTCAGTAATACGTTCCGATGATAGTATTGAAGTTTGAGTTTCTACGACTTTTAGGGTTGTTCGTCTATTTTCCTCAAGATGTGATTTGTCCTTGAGTTGAGAATAGACGAGCAATGAATCATTCCTTCAGCGCTATGCCTTCACAGTTGGAGAAATGGACACCAGTGTCGCCACTGCAGTACGGTAAGTCTGCATTTGTTATAAACAGGATTTTCGTAATTTATAATTTTTTAAATTAATAACATTACATTTATTATATTATTAATCCACTAATATCAGTAATTATTTTTAAGCTGATAAAAAGGGAATATAACAATACAGATTTTCAATACAAATCACTTTAAGCAATATACGTAATATGATTTGTATTTAAAATCTAACTTAATCGATATACATTGTTAACTCCAAAAATACCTTTTAACAAAAATACTACGCATATTCATCAAAAATAATAAAGTAAATCCAAAAGACTTATAGTATAATAATCGAATAAATACCTGTACAAATTAAATAAAACATATATAAAAAAACGGATGGGAAGATAAGCAATAATAATTTTTATAAATATTTCCCAATCATTTTTGAAATATAATCTGGTTGCATTTGAATCGATAATTACGTTCATTTTCTTCTAAGATTAATTTTATTATAGATACGAGGATAATTATAAGGATTAATAGTAATAATTTTAAATCGGATAATTTAGAATTATTCGTTTCTCTCTTCGTTATATTTAATAGCACCCTTTCAATTGCATGAAAATGGGTTTCACTGATATACTAGCGATGCCTCGAGTTTATTTATTTGAAAGGAATGGATTGATTAGAAAGGATGAACGAAAGGAAATTTATTATCGTGCACCTGAATGCAAATGTGTGACTTAACAACTTTTCCCGTCCCACAGGCTGTATGTGTTTGCATGATCAGAATCTCAGATCTCACAAGTCACTCAAATTAGCGCTAAAAGCCTTGCTTGGCGATTGTTGCTTTTCAAAAAACTAATGAACAGAAGCAAGAACAAAAAAATGGAAAGGCATTTGATTTGTGACGTTGAATGAAACTCCACTTTGAACTTTGTCTCATTTTGAGTATTTATCTTATTTCGTGATGACATTAATGAAACACAAATTAACATTTTTTTTCTTTGGTGGAATGAACTAATTTATTACGTATAGTAAACAAGGCTACTAATAAATGATAAGTTTTATTTTTTGGAGTAACATTTACTTAGAAATCTCTAAAAAAAGTAAAAGTTTTGACCTTTTTCAAATCACTTGAAATTACATGGAAAGATACACTCCTTCATATATTCGGAATCTTCAGATTTGATCTGCACTTTTTTTTAATTTTATATTGAAAATTTGGCAAGTATGACTATGTTATCTTTATAATGTAAGCCCTTAAATATCAAGGCCATCAAGTGCTATCAATGACGTGACTGACTGATGAACTGACACGGAATAGCAGAAGAATTACTATGAGTGAATTTATCGTCCTAAAATATTGGTAGTTTGATAGTGATGAGTAGGGATTGCTAAAAAAAAAAAAAAAAAAAAAAAAAAATTTAAAAGGAAAACAGTTTCAGTCGAATGATGAAACGAATACTCCTGCTATACGGCATCAACCAAATGGTTTTATTAAAATCGGAAGCAGAAAAATTTCAGAAAACAGAAATAAAATGAACGAGGAAGACAATTTCGAAACGTAAATGTCACTTTATTGTTTTACTGTTAATTTTACAATTTTAAAAAATAAAGTCACTACCTTTATAATGAATATATTAAAAAAATATATATGTGATATTGTTATAATTAAGTTAAAGTAATCTGGTGTTATTTTAAATACAATGGTTAAAAAAAAAACACCGAATGCTGTATTTCATTTGGATGCATATTTTTACGTCGGTAACCTTTTTGCTAAGAAAATTCTTTTTTCAAAATTTCAATAAAATTCAAAGTTCCAAGAGCCGCACACCTTCACGTGGCTAAAAATAAATAAATAAATAAATAAATAAATAAATAAATAAATAAATAAATAAATAAATAAAAACCTGGTCAGTTCAATCAATTATTAAAGACGAGTTATATCTGAAATCCCGGATCATTCCTCTTCAGAATTTTCGAAATTGCTGTATTACAAAAAAATAAATAAATAAATAAATAACGGAAAAAGTGTTTTATTATAAATTTAATGGGAACAATAATGTTGATTTAAAATTTAGATTTATCTACAGAGTTCAAACGAAAACATGAATTAAAGATTTATAATGTAATGAAGGATTCATTCCTTACTTTGTTTAACGAACATTTCCTTCCATGCTTTCTTTGAAGACCTAAAACAAAATTACCTGTAATTGAGTGAAAAGATAATTATTATTCTGGCTTAGGAATTAAATCAGTTTGGTAAGTATTCCTATCCTTTTCGAAATATGAGTATATGTAGCACCAACAGTCACTGTCCAAGGATAATGAATTTGTTTTTTAAAGGTCCCATCAACTCTTGTGCATTTTCAAGAAATTAAGTCAAAGATAATCTTATCCCGATACCAAATGAATCTGAAAAGAAATTTCATATTGCAATTAAAGCAGCATCCTCATTTAAGTCTAAAATAACAATGAAAAGACAACTTCTCAATTGCAGTCTTCTATTCAAGGTATGTTTCTGCTTTACTCAAGTACTATGGGCCCGGAAGGCCAAATGGTAAGGCACGTGGTTGCCGATTGGAGAAACGGGTTCAATCCATGGAGGAAGTTGGGCTTTTTTCCACGGTAAATTCTCATCTCGATGGGTCCTGGGTTCACGCATCCCTCTGAAGAATGGCTACCGGTCGCTTTCAAGAAAAGGGGAAAGAGAAATCGTGATGAGCATCGATTTAGACACTACCTTATTTTCTTCTAATTTGGAAAGTGGTGTATGTCGTACAATATGTGTCCAGAACAGCACCAATAGTCTTTTTTTTTTTTCTTGTAATTCGAGAGATAGTTCACGAAGAATCAGTCCACAAGTGATTATTTCTACCTATAATCAGCCCCCTCCCCCCACATCAAATTCAGGACCCAGATACCAAATACGGTAACCTCATCCCACTTTCTGAGAAAATCTTAGATTTTCAGCCAAAAATATCGCGAAAACATCGCACGATTTCATATTTCTCCCTGTTAAACATGCCACACACAAGTAATATTTACTTAAAGGTAAAAAATGCAACGTAAATTGATTCTGGGAATTTATAAGCTGATTACAATATTAGATTAACTATATTTGTTATTTTGTTTCTTATAATTTCTTTAAATTATTTATTTTAAATGTTTTCAATTATAAAATGGCATAAAGAAACAAGTGCTTAGGTCCAGTTGTAATGGAACCACAAGTGTAATGTGACCCTCAGGGAAGTCGTTAATAAGGCCTTCTTGCACATAACCGTGAACATGATATCCGTTGTTGAACACGTGTAGTAGAACGTCTCGATTGATGATCAAAATATTGTAATGCAGAACCGCTTTACGCAAACACTGTAATGCAGAATAGTTCTATGCATATGGTTAAAGCATAAAAGCAGTTTATATAAAATGTATACTTAAATATAAAAAAAAAGTCTAGAAGTGATAGACTAATTCTTATAATTTTCTTTCGAAAACATGATCCGTTTTGTGTATTGTCCTTCTTATCTGAGCTGGGTATGCTGGGAGGGATCGGACTGATGAGAGTGTTGCAACTCGAAACGGTGCCGTCTCTGATTCCCAGCACATAAACCAAAATTAGCTCAGTAAATTTTTGTTTGTTTGTTTGTCTTTTTTTTTTCTTTCTAGTTATGTGCGATTCTTATCTTTTCTTAACTTGTCACGCACGTTAAATCTTGTCAAGCACGTTAAATTTGATTTGATACTAACTTTTTAAATGAATTAATCCTTAATCAGCTAAGCTGAATGCTAGCGTGGATTGATTGCTCTCCCCTTTTATTCTTCATTTGCTTTTTGATGTTTTTTAAAATGAGGGGTCATTTTCTTGTCGTTTGTCCGTTTTGTGTATTGTTCTTCTTCACTGAGCTGGGTATGCTGGGCGGGATCGGACTGATGAGAGTGTTGCAACTTGAAACAGTACCGTCTGCGATTCCCAGCACATAAACTAAAATTAGCTCAGTGAATTTTTGTTTGTTTGTTTGTCTTTTTTTTTCTTTCTAGTTATGTGCGTTTCTTATTTTTTCTTTTAAGTAATAATCTTGTCACGCACGTTAAATTTGATTTGATAAAAGATATTTGTTTTTAATAGAAATTTGTTTATCTAACTCCTATTTCTATTTCGTACTTGTTGAGTTAATATGCAAAAATGTTACAATGCTAGTTGATAGTCTTTGATTCTGTTATGTTTTTCATACTTCTCTTTTTGATATCCCTCCTTAGGACAATATGCATAGCCCAATTTATCTATTACATTACAAATAGATTTTATCTTCATTCTATGAGAATTTTGTTTTTAATGTTCGCCAGTCCTATTAGGTATTCTAATATAAGGAATACCTAAAGTTTAGGTGCTGATAGATTATTATATAAATGTAGATATAAAAAAATTAATTAACTTTGTTCATGATCTAATACAAAAAAAAAGAAAAGTAAATTAACAAAAGATAATAGTTAAAATTCTCATCAATTATATCAGAGATTAATAATTTTTTATATTTCTAATACTTGTCAGTGCTCAGAATTATATTTTTCTCAATTAATTTACTAAATAATTTTTATTTTATATGGTTTTCCAATCTTTGACCAAAGTTTTTGTTTATTTTGTTAATTTGGAAGATTTTTAACCAATTGTATGTAGTTACTTTTTCATTATTTAGATTATTTATTGCCCTATTGATATTATAAATGTTTTTCAAAATAATTTGTAAATAATGTTTTCTTTAATAGTAAGTATTTTAATTTTTTTCCTTATCTTATTTCTTTCCAAAATGGATAATTTGCTGAAAGAGAATGGGCAGATCTGCCCACCACTGTACAGCGATAGATATATACGTAAGGAAAGATCTCCATCAATAGAATATTTTTTATCATTACGACTTGTCCAATTATTAGTCCGTTCGGAGTTATATACGTCTAGATATGACGTTTGAGTGATTGATTGTGGTGAATGTGGGTGGCAGGGAAGCCAATCACCTACAGGCGGGGGTGCTTGGCTGTAGGTGGTTGGCTTCCCTACCATCCACATTCACCACAATCAATCAATCACACTGTTAATACGTAATTAATAATTAATATTATTAATTATTTCAAGTAAATAAAAATTATTTACATGTAATATGTACAAGTGTGTACAATATGTGTATTACAAGTAAGATGTTATATCTAGATGTATATAACTCCGAACGGACTAATTATTGAGACGAGTCAGAATAATAACATATGTTCTATGTAAGGAGATCTTTCTGTAGGTATATATCTTATCACTATACAGGGTGGGGCAATTTCCCATACAGTTTGCCCACTCTCCTTCGTATAAATGTTATTGAAAATTCTAAAAATAAAATTATTAATGTTTTTAATTTTTTGTTTATTCATGAAAATCCAACGCTAAGCCATAATCCAAAACCGAATCCACTTGAGATTTGAAAATTATTAATTTTGTTTAAATGGAATAAGTAATTTAATATGAAAAAACAGATACGTGTAAGTATGTAATTTCTTTATGATAAAACCATAGTGTATTTCCCAGGTGAATTTCTGATCTAAATATATGCCTAAATATTTTTATTGAGTTACAAAATCAATTTTTGTACATGCACATTTATTTATATTGTATACATTGTGATTCATTTCTCTACAATTGTGATGAAGTGTAAAAATTAATTCTTTCGTTAAAGATTTTATTTTTATTTTTAATAATCATTGCTGTAGTTTTGTTATAGTTGATGGTCAAATATCATTATTTGCCCACTTTATTACATTATTTAAATCATTTTGTAGAAAATTAAAAGCAATAGATTGGCCTTTATTACAAGAAATTAGGATAACATCATTAGCATAAATATATATTTTAGTAAAATTGATATAGTTACTTATTGAGTTAATGTATAAATTAAATAATAAAGGTCCTAAATTGGATCCCTGTGGCACACCCGCCTTAATATTATAGTTTTCTAATAGAATTATTTATTTTAATTTTAAACTTTCTATTACCTAGATAACTTTTTATAACTTTGTAATGTTGCCTCTAATACCCATAATATTAAGTTTTTTGTAATAATAATTTGTGATTGATACTATCAAAAGGTTTTTTAAAATCAATGAAAATAATGTATACGATATTTCCATTATTTAAATTTTCATTTAAGAGCATTTTGAGCATAAATATTTCATTTCAGTTAAAAAGCAATTTTGGCCTCAAACAGTAATTACAATAACATATATTCATAGAAGCAGAAATTGCTGCCGTTATTGAAATGGAACATCTACCTAGACATCTTTAACTGAACTTTTGGCGCAGCTTAGCCGCAGCTGCTTTTGCGCCATTAAACACCAACCAACCAACTGAACTTAAAGTCTAGTTTCTTTAAAATGGCCTCCTTTGATCACTTCAAGATAGAGACGCTGCTAATCATCATTATTAGCAATTCCTAAGATTCCTTCAAATTTTGAATGAAATATTTCAGACAAGTGTTTAATAATTTAATAAGGTTTAGTGATGTACCCCATTGAATTAAGATTCTTATCGGCAATTTGAGATGAAGTACAACATTCACAACACTAACACCGCCCTGCAATACTGAATTTGTTGAAAGACTGAATGTCGAGATATCTGTCTTTAAGCAGATTCTATCTATTTTAAGAAAGACAAAAGTATTAAATATTGTCCATAAATTTACAAGTCAAGATCTAAAATTATTAATGAGATCACAAAAAAAAATCACACAAAGAATAGTTATCTTAATCTAAAGAAATAGGTTAAAAATAGGGATTTTTTTTATTTGAAAAAGCATCAATTAAATATTTGTGAAATATATTTTTATAAATCGTGTGTATAAGGCTCCTTTAAAGACTTCTTAACTGAATTGAGTGGCAATCTTCTTTGTTTGGTTTTAATCATCTTTAATTAATTATTAGCATTTTGGACTCCAACAGAGTCACTGTAACGGTTTGTGGTTGCGAGAACGTCCACTTTTTCATTTTTGTCACATGGAATGCTAATTAAAGAAAAAGCCTTATAATAAATTAATTTCCGGTTATATACATATTCATTCTTGTCATATAAATCTGCTGATGAAACGTTGAATGTAAATTTATCTTTTCATTTGGATAATAGGGCTTAAGAGAATCGGTTATTTACACAGAGAATAAAATTGATTTAAATTATTATTTACAGCAGAAGTAAATTACAAAAAACAGTTCACTAGATTCAAACTAACCGTGAGATAATACAGACTCCCATCAATCCCAGAGCACCCAAAACATGTATCTTCTTAATAATATTTGATTAAGAAAGCATAATGTCTTCTTAAGAACGTCTTCTGAAAAATAGCAGATTTATGGCATCGTGTAAAAAAAAAAGCAACATTGATGAAGCCAGCAGAAACATGATGCTACAGCCTGTTTTCAGTTTCTACTACTACTGATAACAATGGCATTAATCCATGCTTTCTTTGTATTAGGTCGCTGTAATAATAAACAATAATATATTAAAACAAAAAATTTAATGTGCACAAAGTAATCAAAAAGCATAAAGAAATGACAGATTATAAAAAATATCGGAGCTTTCATCGGTGAGAGTCTGGGACGAACGTTTCGTCCTTTTTGTGGACTCATCAGCCAGACCCACTCACCAGACGAAAGACTCAGATAGTGTGGTTTTCCCACACCCGGTTGGGAAAACGGTTGTTAACGGTTGTGGCCTCTCTCCAAAAGAAAAGACATTTTTTGAATATATTATTCAAAAAAACATAAAGAAATGACACAAAAATAAAAAACTATCTGAGCATTTCATCTTGTGAGTAGGTCTGGCTGACGATTCCAAAAAAAGGACGAAACGACCGTCCCAGACTCTCTCCGTTGAAAGCTCAGATATTTTTTATTTCTGTGTCATTTCTTTATGCTTTTTGGAATAATATATTAAATTCATTTTTACTGTAATCTAATGAGCAAACCTGCACTAATGTTACTGCTGGCTTCTTAACAAAGCTTTACAGAAAGTTAAAAGGAACTGTAACTACTCGTGTAAAGACTTACAATCGATACCTTACACATCGCCGTTTGTACCTGATTGGGAGATTGGGAGAAAGTTGTCAACCTAGCTCTATAAATTTATAATTATTGTCAAAGGGGAACATTATTACTCTGCTCCATGTTCCAGGAATAACTCTCTTGAGGTTTCGTTAAGTGACAAAAAAAAATCTCGATTGCAAAATTTATAATTACTGAACTTGAGTGTATAGAATGTGTTATTACTCTGCTCGTGCATTATTTCCTATTAAAATAATAATCACTTTATTAATAATAACCTGTTAGCACATCCCAAATTTAGAATTGTTAAGATAATTATTTATTTAAAGGGGGGGGGGAACCAGAATCTTTATTTAAAATACAGTCGGACCTTTATTTAACAAAGTCGCTAAATCCCGAAAAAAAGTTCGTTAAATGGAAAATTCGTTAAATAGAGATTCACCTTTTACAATTACTTTAAACTACATAAAACAGATTTAAAATACATAAAGAATAAATATTATTAAAAAAGTAATAATTTTAATGACATAAAGCATACATTACCACATGCGTATTTAAATTTTACTAATAAAGTCTGTTAATTTTGTCTGAGCTTTTTTTTTTTTTGAAAAAGTGTTTTCGCTTTTAGTATGTCTCGCATCTTTGCAATGCACCAAATACCCCTTCAGGCGTATTTTCTTCAAAATTGTAATCCGCGACGGATTGTTTCAAATGATTTTAGCATTTCATCACACGAAGCTTTTTTTGATTTATTCATCATGATCATTTCCATTTTCATCATCTTCATTTTCATCGCAATTCATAGTTGTATTGTTTTTATTTTTCACACTGTGCAAAATATCCGATTCAGTAAGTGTTTCCGAGGTCTCAACTTCAAAATCAAGTGAAAGATAATCATCAATCAGTACATCATCGTTAATTTCTTCTTTTTCCCTCAGCTGTATCCACATTTCTTTCATTTCCTCTAAGGTAATATTAATAATAAAAACATTTCAAGGAGAAAAAAAAATAGATACCACGAAAAAGTTCGTTAAATAGAAAATACACTTCGCTATTTGGAGGTTATTTTACGAAGAAATTAGCAAAATGTTCTTGGTTCCAAAGAAAAGTTCGCAAAATAGAGAAATTCGCAAAATAGAGGTTCGTTAAATTGAGGTCCGACTGTATACTGATTTTGTATATAACTGATCAAATAATTTCTTGAATTTAAGTCAAAAGTAAATTGTTTACATGAAATGATGTTCAGTCAAGCGGTAGCATTTGAACACTTCTTTCGACATCACGACTTACTGAAGTTCTTTTAAAGTTCATTTACAGCAATTAAGCAGTATTATAGATGCAATTAATGCAAGAATAGTATTTACGCAGATACACAAATCTTCCCCTTTGACATTTCATTTGCTGCCAACCATTGCAGGTTGGATGGTGACAGGAACAAATGTAGGGTTGAATTATGGGCGAATGTTTGGTGGTTATTTATTACCGAACTTGGGTTACTTGAAATGCGACCTTTTTACCACTGGCTTGGCGGCGAACATCGTAATTTACGATCAGTGTGTCCATAGGAATATTAACAATGAAGTGAAGAAGAGCTGTAAATTACAAGTTGACACGTCTGCAGCTCATTAGAGAAAGGTCTGCTGTTGATCGAGATCAGATATAAGACCCTGGTGGAATGGAACTTCCCGCTATGGTCTTTTAATTTCAAATTACATCGAATTAGCAGCTGTAGAAACTTGGACTGACTATTAAGAAACAATTAACATTTTTGCTGGGCTGTAGTCTACTTATTACTACAACTACAAAAATAGTTGAGAAATGTTGGCAAGTATTGATTTTATCTAGCTGTGACTAATCAGGTTTTCGAAAGAATATTTGAAAATCAGCAGACTTTTCGCAAACATTAAGAAATTAGTTGGAGTTAGATTCTTGGGGACAGATATTTTGTAGTTTATTAAAATACTGTTGTATAGTATTGAGGCGCAGATGAAAGTTTGCAATTGAAAAAGTATTACTTTCAGAATAAAAAATAATTTTTACGTCTAAAAATTCTCAGCTGAGACACATAGATGTATGAAAAGGAAGCATTTGAAATTTTCAGGAACTCTGTACATTGTATATTAATAAGATTTAACTTAGGTAAGCTTATACATTTTGAGATTTACAAAAATAGGACCAGCACTCGATTCAAAAGTAACAACAAAGCATCTTTAAAAAAGGAAACTTCTCTATTTCCACATCAAATAATTTACTTTGTGTAAAAAATATCAAGATGATTGTTTGAAAAGATAAGAATAAACAAAAAAATTCCAAAAGTATCACAGATAGCTTTAAACGTTTCTCATATTTTTGGAAATTACGGAAATTATGCAGACTGATTGATTTTCCTGTTAACAGGAAAAAATGCAAACACCCAATACCTTGAAATTGTAAACATTTTATAAAGATACAAGAAATTCAACAAAATTTCCGATCTTTCCAAATATGTCTTAGGTTATTCGTTGTATTTCAATATAGGATCTGTTTAATTCAACGTGTAAATTTCAGATATTTACACTTCTTCTGTCAAGATCCCCATTATGAGATGGAAATGCATAGGAAATGTTTCACATTTGTTTGGCGATTGTTTGGATTGAGTTCCTTCAATACTGTTCTTCAAGCACTGCATCTTGTGAAAAGCAAATCCATTGATTGTAATGAATAATCTATTAAGTTGTTGGGTAGTAAACTATTTTTTTAAACTGGATATTTAAACTACGAGGTAATAAGAGCTGACATTATGCCTGTTATTATACCTAGGATAAAACAGAAAGAAAAAAAAAATTCAAAACATTAAAATAAAATTGCTTAATCAAGATACAAAATAACGATGGATTAAGAAGTAAGTTAAGGCATTAGATTTCTTGCGAAAATTTCTGAAATCTCCCAGTTGCCATTTCCTACGATGCCAGAGAAAAGAGAAAATTGTGGAAAAAAAACTTATTTTAAAAGCTGTTTTGACTTAACATATTCAGTACTGAAATACTAAATTACTAATCTCATTGGGGAAAAGTTTATTTACAATCATAGATACCCTTAATAATTTCTTGTGAATCTCTGGAAGGATTTTAATGTCATCGCGTTCTAGAATAAAGATGAACTTTTACTAAATAATTAATTTTTTCAATTATATAAAATTTCAATTTTATTAAAACCTCTTGATTTTAATATTAGCAAAAGATGAATATTTTTATTCAAAATCTTGCAGTATTGCTGACTTGAATTAGTTTGATTTAAAGAGAAAGAACAGGAAAGAATTATGTTAAGAAGGTTAATTTTCGCAAACTAACCTTAAAATTCAATCTCTATTTCAAGTTTGAGAATTATTATCTAATTTCGTTATATGAGTTTCAACTTTTTTTTTTAATATTATGAAATTCAGGTAAACCAGAAGAGCCAGAATAAATAGCTAATGAACATTTTCTGTGCCTATTTGTGATGTTCAAAGGATTTTATCTGTTAGGTCGATGATCTTTCTGTTGTCTGGTGATTGCTTCTTGTTTTCACCGTGAGCTGTTTAGACTGATCGTTTTTAGATTGTGAGTCTCAACATGATATCCGTCTTTGTAAGTTGCCTCATTTTCTCGGTGCCTGTAGTGGGCCATCAGCAAATGCTAATGACCACAAAAACTGTGCTTTCTCTGGCCCGGGCATTAGGGCTTGCTGGCAATTAGTATTGGGTCTTCTCGAGTGTCTCGAAGAATCATTAGGACTGAAATTAAAAACCTATTTGTTTTAGTGGAGAACTTCAATTAATCGGAGATCTTGGCAAGAAACCATTCATCACTGGCGGCTGTAGTTTTGATTGCTGACGGCCAGCGATACCAGCAATCCCAGGAACTGATAAACCCCAAATTACTCGCACGAGGAATCTGTTATTTGTCATCGGGGGGTCTATAATATCTCATTACTTCGAAAGGATGACTTCAAAAACATGTATTACCTCCGAGGGATTCAGGTTTCATATTCAGCGTTATTATATTTTGTGGTAGACAAAAAAAAAAATATACAGTAGACAAGGAAAAAAAAGGTAGAGAAAAGAAAAAAAAAAAGAAAGGGAAAACTTTTTGGAAGAAAAAAGTCGTAATCCTTTCCTCTCTTCTACTCAAATAGTCTTAACAAGTAGATTTTTGTGTTATGTTAGCTTGATATTGCATTCTTGTTATTTCATAACTTGTTGTTATTCGGTAATAATAAATTTACACGTAAAAAAAAAAAAGGAAAGCTTTAAAAAAGAAAAGAACTGATGCAGATAGACTATTTAGTGTTGATCAGAGCCCAAATTTTTACTTTCGTAAATTAAAAGTGAAAAAATCTTGAAGAATTAAGGCACCAAAGAAAAATTCTTCAAGATTTCTTTTTTACAAAATTTCAAGTTACCAAAGGAAAAGAAAAATTTTCAATAATTTTAGATATCCGATTTCTCAAAGTTAATCAAATTATTATATATAAAAATAAAATAGGAAGCCTTCTATTTTACTTATCGCGAATCAGATATCGTTCCTTCAATCAGAATACAATAAATAATGTAATTTGCAATGAAAACTAAATACCACAAAAATCTTTCAAAAAAACTATTATAAAAAATGAACATTAACTGTAAAAACGTATTCTCAGTAAAAATTGGTATAAAATGATTTCACTAAGGAAATGGAAAATGACATTTTGACCCAATTAGCAGTTAGGAAATATTTGAAAAAAAAAATCTGAAGACAGGAAAATTGTCTGGAAGTAGCAATTTTCAAATATCCGTGTGGAAAGAGTCCGGGTAAATATGAGGTCAAATGAATTAGGAGTATAAGGAAGATTCACTGTAAATCTATTAAAAACTTTTAGCTTCTCGGGAAATCAACCATTCAAGTAACAGCTTTTCGGAGAAACAGTTTTTCAATCATCTTTATCGGGGACGGCCGACTCTTAAATTCGATTTATTTCTTGTTGTAATAAACATTTAATTGCTTTTTGTAGTAATTTTCTCTTCTCTTCGATGCAAATTAAAGGTGTTATACATTACACCAAACCTATACTACTTCTTGGTTATAATGCTCCTTTCCAGGCAGATATAGATGTGAGGTATTTATGTTACAATCATCTTCGTCTTTAAGATGAAAGATGTTAGAAAAATGCTGATAGTGGAATAGTAGTTGAAAATCTTGTTGAAAAATTATATATATTTTTTTAATTCAACTACCATGAAGATACGAATTGTGATAGGAAAAGCTAAAAACTTAAAAATTTACAAAAGGAATAGGTTAAAAATTTAAACAATTCTATACAGCCTGTTCGAGAAAGAACCCGAAGGCATTTTTAGAAATCTTATAACATGGTCATCTAAGATGAGAAAAAATAGTTTCAAAAATTAAAAGTATCTGGTTTTTTTTTTTTATTATTACATAATTCTTGTACCACTATTTACTATACAGAATTGAGAAAAGCCCAGTTACTTATTAAGTCGACTATATATTAACACATGGAGATTCATAATCAGTGAAAAGGATGTCTCTTTGAATAAATCTTGATACAAAAAAAGTAAACATTGCTTGGAAGGAATCATGAAATTAATTTATTATCTGCTTAACTATCTTGAGGCTAAACTTATTGTAAGATACTTACAACGTTGTAACTGAGATTTCTATTCTAAAACGCTTATTCACATGTGCGCCAATAGAAGGAAATCTGAGATCAATTAAGCGTATTTTGACTAATATTTAAATAGTTTATTGCTAACTTTATAAAATTAGCATACTAAGTCAATTAAGTATTTTCATCTGCCTGATAAGGACCAATAAAATTTTTTTTAAGGAAAATTTGAAACATTACAGATAGAGATACGATATCTCTTTCTACTGCATCTAATTCTTACTTTTCTTAATGAATAATAATAAAACAAAAATAGCCAACTTTTTTTATATTATGACTTAATAGCGAAGTGGTATTTGTTCAAATTTCAAGAGCATAAATTCGTGATAATTTTTGTTGAATTTAGAAATAACAGCAGGATAGTTTCTTTTCGAAACTTCAATTTAAATTATTTTATTAAAAACTTATGTCAATGATTTAAGTTTTTCTTGATTAATTCGACCATTAATTTATTAATTTTAAAGAAACAGTAATTTATTAATAAAATTAGTAAAATTTACCTTACACTTGCTTTAGTGTTAATATTAACTTAGTTTCCAGGTTGTGGAAGGAAGAAAAAGTTTAATTTGGAAAATTAATTCTAAAATTAGAAAATTGTAATTCTAAAATTCTCCTAAAATTTTGTACAGCTTTTTCATGTAATTAAAACCTAAGTTCAAACTCTTTTAAGTAATTCTTCTAATTTTCCTAGGATTTAGGTCATTATGCGAGAGGTTTTTCAAACTTTCAATTGCTCTAGAAGGTTAATAGTAAGTGTATATACAGTAGATACCTACCTTACTTCAGAAAGCAAAAATTAAATAATTAAAAAAAAAAAAGTAAAATAACATAAAATAACTAAAAGAAGAAAATATATTTTTATTTATTTATAAGTAAATATCACTTGCTGCTTGGCTCCTGGTTACAGATGAACTATTTGAGAAAATAAGTCATCCATTCTCTTATTGATAACTGAATGCGCTTTAAAAATTCATCTGCAGCTAGACTTTGAGTATTATAAGATGTTTCTACTAATTTTTTTTTTATTTAATTTTTGCTTTCATAATTGAAGGTGATATCATATTTAGGTTTACGATTGTTACCGTACTGAGACGTCATTGTTTTTTATTAATCCAAAGACGTTTAAAAATGTATTTATTAGACTTAAAAGCAAATGTACTTCGAAGTAAGTCTGTGTACTATGAATTGCCTTTAGAAATTATCTAACGAAAAAAAACAAACCGAATATATCTACTTTAGTGAGTATTGCGCGATATTTCGGGTATAAGTGATCTAGTGTTAAAACTAATTCAATTGTTAATTTCTTTTTTCAAGGTTAAGCTTTCAAAAATAAGTGTTTGAGTGAAACTCAGTTGAAAAATTTTTTTCAGATGTTTTGTTGTCGGTCAGTTTCGTTTGTTTCATAAATAAACCATGATATGAATAATATTCTTTAATTTCTAAAACACTGAACATGAACTACGCCTAATTAGCCTTTACAGATAGATACTGAAATGGAGATTTAATTACGAAGAATTATATTACATTAAAAAATTATAGTTAAAATGAAATCTCTTATTTTGCTATTTTTTTTTTTTTGTAATTGTGTATAGAAAGGATAAAAAAGTATAAAATTATGCTCAAAATACGTAATTCAATTTAAAAAAATGAAAATGAGTGATCTTGAGGGGTTGAATTTCACAAATTATTAGAAAACGTTCCTATGAAAGTAATTAATTTAAAATTCTAATAATTAATCTATTAACTTGATGGGTCTTGTAAAAGAAGAATCTATCCACTGGTAGTAATTAGATGCGGTTAATACTTAAAAAACTAAAATAACAATAAAAAAAATTGTTTCACAAACTGTTTAATTACTATTTCACAAAATATACTAAATAATACATAATATTTATTATTATTATTGTTATTAATACAACAATAAATAAATCATGCATTATTAATAAGTAACTAACAACAACAAAAAAGTAGGAATTTTTTTCTTTAACTTCAACTGATAAAAGATAGAAAAAAAATAAACTCTATTTGAGGAAGTCAAAAATAGAACTTAAAAATATAATTTTTTTTTTTTTTTAGCAATAGGCCTATTAATTTTCTTTCTTATTATAACTGTTCAATCTTCGTATTAATATTTTAAAAATTTCTAAAAAAATTTTTTTAATGTGAAATTTGACAATCTTTTCCAATAGTTTCTTTTAGCAATCTGCAAAAGCAAAATAAAAAATCCTTCCGAAGAAACGAATAATAATCGCTTAATAATTACTACGTTATCTAGCACTGCTGATCTCTATCAATAAGTTTTTTTATTTAGACATATAATGCAAATGTGAATTTAACTCGATGGAATAAATATAATTTAAAATTAAGATGTAATTTGTGTTTTTAATGAATATTATTCAAAGCAAGATTACGTAATAGAGTTGCAGCCAGCTGTGAAGAAACATTCTAAGGAATTGAATAGAAAGTTCTGCAATAAGAATGAATCATGAGAGCAATTCTAATTATGAGAGCAATTGCTATTTATTCCATTTGAAATTTTAATAAAGCTTAAAGGCCGCTACCACGACTTTTCCTTTCAGCCAATACGGGCAGCGGAATGTGTGTGAACGTAGTTGAAGCATTTAGTGGTACCGTGAACTGTGTTGAGAAGGCGTGGCATATTGTGTGTATTACACCTCCGCTCACCGTCGAACAGTGATTTCCTGTCTGTCCCTAAGACCGTCTCCTGATCCCTCCTTTCTACTTTTGTATTCTTTCGGCACAGTTGCTAAGCAACCAACAGCTTGTGTATTTTGACACGCAAAGCCAGTGTTATTGGTGACTGATGTATTTTATTGTCTCTTCCTACCCGACGTAGCTTCCACTGTTTGCCGATTTCAAGATAACTTTGAAATTTATTAAACTCCCTCTAAGTCTTCACAAACTTCCATGTGTAGCTTTTATATTTAAGCTACGTAATCCCTAAATGCTATACATCACTCTCAACAAAAAAAAAAAAATACCAGTTAATTTTTTTTTTTTTTTGGGTAGACTTTTCCTCTAATTAGCTTAGTTATAAAAGTTTTAATGACTCAAAAACTTGCCTTTGTTATTGATAAAAAGAAATTA
>JAFIDM010009631.1:245729163-245773958 GCA_023159025.1 Thereuonema tuberculata | reverse complement strand
ATTGATAAAAAGTAAATAAATAAATAAATAAATATTATTTATATAATGTTTATTTATTTATTTATTTAATAATATTTATATAAAATAAATATTATTTATATAATATCTGCTTGTCTGATACTTTTTATTTGTCTTCTATTATAAGATATGTTATCTCTAGTTCTATTAATTTTTTATGTCTTTATTAAACTTGAAAGTCGAAATACAATAATATCCAACAACTGTGACTTTGATTCTTAAACTGTGTGCGATTGTTCTAAAGACAAAAAGTCAAAATTTTAGTGGAGTGCGTTCTTTTCATTTGATAGTTTATTAATGACTTAATTGTAAAAAATAATGTCGAAAAAATAAATTGCGATTTATTTTATTTTCTTTAAAATAATTTGCTGTCTTTTTCATTTCTTAATTTACTTTAATTTTAATACTCTACTATTAAAAATATGTTTTTAAATAAATAAAAATCAACTGATCTCATTTTGTTAAAAAGAGATCTCCTCGATGCAACAAATCTAGATCAATTTAATAAAAGAATAAGGACTGCAGAAAATTTACATACTTCCTCATCAGATGGTTTTTTTTTTGTTTTTTTTTTAACTTGAATTAAATAAAAAGAAAGTAATTGATTTAATTTTGAAAACAAAGTTTGTCTGGTATAAATTTCAGTGAAATGATGATCTCTAATAAAGCTGGAATTGCTCACGCTTGGATAAAGTTGTTTATTCAATACATGAGATGGTTAAAAATAAGAATGGAAATAGGGGGAGGGAACCTACCTTTAATCAGTATTCAATGGATTGATGTGGGAACAGTACAGAATATAAAGACTTACCATGAAGCAGGGGCGTATATAGGATTTTATATCGCTGACAGCCAAGTTAGATAGGCGATCTCAAACAGCCAAAAAAAAAAAAGTCGTCTTTAAAATTTCGGGGTGTATGGGTGGCCAAGATAGTACATTTTTATGTGGATGGTAGGGAAGCCAAGCACTGCGACTGGAGGTTTATTGTACTAACCCACAGAAGTAACGACAGATGAAGAGAAAGACTGAGAAAGTATGATGGGAGAAGTGCAGGGAAAATGGGAGAACCCCAAGAAAACCTGCCCAGCACTGATCATCCACCTTCACGAAACCCACATGAGAACCTAACCCCGATACTCGGAGGTGAGAGGCCAATATCATAGCGATAACGCCAACAGTGCGGCAATGATCCTACATAGTTTCATTAATGTTACAATAAATTTGTGATAACAAGGAGCATTTTAATATTTTTATTATTTTATTTTTTATTTATTTGTTTGCTTATTTATTTTTATTTAATGGGGAAGGGAAGCCTAAATTTAATCAGGAGGGGTAGCTGCGATGGCTCAAGCTGAATAGTTCCCTCTTAAACAAGCCACTGGGGGAAATAAACTGCTTCTTAAAAAGGCTGTTTTGTTTTTAATAGAAAGAAAATGTGGAAGAACTCGAAAAATTTTATTCATTTCTCACACACATCTAGAAAAATATTCATATGTAGTCTGTGAAATAGTGGAGGTAGGTGTCTGTGGATATTGGGGCAATCATCCCTGGTGGTAAAATAAGATTCTACTGAGGTTTAGTTAGAAGATACAACGCGCTTTTTCTTTTTTAATTGAAATCGCATCTTCGGACCTGGAGCATCATCAATGGCCCCCGACGACGAAAAAAACTATCTCTCTATTAATAATCGAAACATCAAAACTCAAAGATATTTCTTTTTTATCCTATAAATTTCTCTTTAGTTAAGATGAAATAGAAACTTTATTGAATGATTTTTGAAAAGCTTTAGTTTATAATTAAATACAATGCAGTCAGTTCTGATCCGGGGTTCAGAAACTTAATTTTTACATTTTGATTTATAATTATATTTTTATTTATCATTATTAATCTCTGAAAAGCTTTTCCACGAAAATAAAAAAAAAAAAACCCGTATTAAAGTTAAAGTTTTTAATTCTAATTGGGTTTTTTTTTTTTTATGATCTGTGACAGTATTTCTAATTGAAAAAAATTAGTTAGAAACCATTCTTTACCTTGTGAAGAAGACAATTACTTATCATCATCATATGGCTACGATTTAATATCTGGACAAGTTCAGCATAAAACTACTTTCTTTGGCGCATTTAATAGAATTTGTAAAAATAATTATTAAGGTATTTCAAAGATATAAAATATCTTTTTTTTTGGCAAATGAAGGTTGACAGTCAAATATTTGTTCGTAATTTGATGGAACCCAAGTTTCGTTGACTCGTACATTACTTAGCTGCTAATGAATAGTATACTATTTCAAAATATACATAACTTTCTGAAAAAGTTAGCCAAATAGAAGCGACTTGTAGATGTTTCCTTAAAAATTGTCTTAAAGCCACACATGTTTCATCTACTGCTAAAGTAGTCTTTTCCCCTTTGATTCGTTCTTTATAGATAATTCTAAACTTATTAACATATGCTACGAATGTTTATTTGTAGTATTTACAACAGTACGTAATAAGTTTATAGCTATCATTGTATTGAACAGTAGATCACTTTCAGAATATTTCTATAATAACATGATGTACGTTGGATAGTTCAGTTAATACAGTGTTAACTAATTCATAGCTTAAATATGTTACTAAAACTACTTAAAAATACGATGTCCGAAACCTACGTATTGTTAGAAGGCGTTCGTAGTCTGAAGTTGATTTGTTTCTAACCGTAGAAACTCTACCATTTCATAACCACTGAAATTCATTATATTTCGAGACCAATATTTCTAAAATGAAAAGTTTACTTGTAATTATAATCGTAATTATTCAACCAAAGTATTCCGTTGGATAAAAGTTGAAGTTAAAAGTTAAGTCTTAAATTTACTATACAAATCTCTACGATTTTTTAAATAAATTTTAAGACTGTGGTTTTCCTGTTTTATTTTTCTTCAGTCACTAGTTTGAATAACAGCGTTTCATAAGTGATGAATTTAATTAGATTTAAAAATCAACTAATAATTTCCTGTTGCTACAAAACTAAGTTGTCTTTTAATTTAATACAGGAAGTTTCTCCTTTTTTTTCTCCTTCAAGATATTTAATAGAAGAGGCAGAATTTTAAAGAGGGAGGGGTTGTCCTTCCCCTGGAATTTTACACAAAGGCAAAATAAGATAAATCCTCCAGGGTCCCTTTTTCTTCGTAAGACGAATTTGATATTCTTATTAGGGCAGCTGCAGCGCGTGTCTCTTTAGCAGTACTCCAGAGCTCTGTCAAAACACTACATATCCTAATTCAGCATTTAAAAAAAAAAAAAAAAAAAAAGGCAATCTTAGAAAGATGTGTTTCGCCGGCCATTACTTATTCACGCTTGCATCGCGTAAATATTAAAAACACACCTTGGCTTCCAGTTGGCGGTTTTTGTTCTCACTTTTCCTCCAGCTGTTTTCAATTTGAATTAATTCTTCGAATAGTTTCAGTGCAGAAAGGACTTGTCATTCTTATTCTTTTCCTTTATATATATATATATATATATATATATATAAAGCAGTCCTAAGTTTTTTATTCATTTTTCAAAGGCATTTTAAAATTTCTCTTTTCTTTTTTAGTTCGTATCTTTCTTAAAAATCTGGGTAGCATTCGAAAAAAAAAAAAAATCGGGAGGGAAATGGGTTACAATTATGAGGTGGTTTCTTTTCTTCTTTGTTTCTTTAAAGAATTTCACGCTTTGATGATCAGTTGGATTAATAATTGACCTTGATTTTTGAGACTCGGAATTAAACACAAAATGACGTCGAATCAGCCGGAAGTTAACAGATGCAGACAGGAAAAAGTCCGGTAGTGATAAGAAGAGAATGCAACTTGAAAAACCTCTCCCAGTTTCATTGCCGTAGGGATAAAATGAAGAACAATATTTTATACAAAGAATTAACAAAGAAAATAGATTTAATCGGAAGTACGATTAACTTAAAAAGGTTTAAAAAAATGTCACCGTATCACAAGGTGTATCACAAGGGAATTCTGAGAATACATTGGTAATCAACATCTAGTTTACACTATCCAAATGTTCGTGTATAGAATAAAATCTGGACAAACCATATTTCTGAACTAGAGTCTGTTTCGTTCTACAATTAAGATGAATGAAATATTAAATCACATTCCGTTTAAAAAAATATTTTAGGCATCTTTAAATGTCTGAAAATAAAGTCTGTTAAATTTATATTATGTAATTATAATAATGATATTAAATCTTAGGTTTTCTTCAATGGATTCTAATGTAACTATAAAAGCAATAAAAAGTTAGATGTGTCGCGAGATTTTAGGAACAAGGTTTAGTGTGTTGCGGGATCTCTGCAAATTTAGACAAGTATTCCGTGAAGCAAAAAAAATTGAACAGCACTAGTGTAATTAACCGTCCAAAAAACACAGAACTAATGAACAGATTTCAATAACATGTGGTGAGTTTTATTATTTTAGTGTACTGTTCTAAGAAAGTGAGGCTTTACATTCAGATCACCACCCAATAACATTTGAACTGGTGGTTGAAACTTAGTATACACATTCAAGGACTAACGATCTAATGTCTATAACTTGAAATCTTTTCCAAGTGGGTTCTCGTCGAGAAATTAGCACCAGAAGGCAACAAAAATTCCCATAGAAAAGCGTTGAAATCTAAATAATGAATTTCTATCCCATTTCTATTAATACTTCATCGTTTTAAACAAGGAATTTTGCTTCCCTTTTAGTTAATCCATTAATTAGCGCGCAGTTTCATATGATTAAAGTTAATCCAATTTCGACCAACTTCAGTAAGCGGATTTAATTTTATTTTCAGAAAATGCAACATTCGTATTTAGAATGCAACACAGTTTTAGAATGCTTGAATTATAGATTCAAAATCAGCTTGTTTCATTTTGACCCTGCTTTATTAAAAGGGCATAAAAAGCGTTCATAGATCTACAGAATCCTGTGGATTTTTCTGAGATTTTTTTCATACTTGGTAATGTTCACCATATGAAGATTTGATATTTGCCTTTTGGGAATTACTTCTTTTGAAGATAAAAATAAAGTCAATTTGTAGATAATTTGTAATGACTTTCGATCTAAGCAATAGGTCTTAACTGGATGAAATTTACACAAATTGAAGACTTGAAGTTAAAGGTTTTAAATTTTTACATCTAAGCATTATTGAAATTTATGATTTTTCTTAAGGTTCCAGAATTTATTATTATTATTATTATTATTATTATTATTATACACATTTTGAAACACAGTCAAAAATTCGCTGACTGGAGCCTTCAGTTGATACAAGTTTCAGCCAGAAACCTAAGTATCCATCAGGTATCTGCGCAATATATATGATGTTCCAAGCAGCGCTGTTTTCTGCAGTTCTGATGTTGTTATTTTAGACAACTGCAATTGGTTCAAATACTTGGTAAAATTTTTTGAGATTGTTCCAAGTGTTCCTATGATGATGGGGATCACTGTCGTGTGTTTCATCCAAAGCCGTGTTGCTTCAATTGCCAAATCCCTGTATTTTATAATTTTTTCCTGTTCTTTATCTAAATTCTTGCATCTCCAGGGATTGCAATATCAATTATGAAAATAGTTCTATTTGTTAATACTGTTATATCTGGCGTATTATTATTATTATTATTATTATTACAACATTTGACACAGTACAAAGACAAAAAGAACACATCTTTGACTGGAGTTATTGAGCAACTCAAGTCTCACCCAGAGACCTAAGAATTGTCCAAGTATCTTCGCAAAATATATGCAGTGCCTAATAATGATGTTTTTTGCAGGTCTGTTATTGAAATATTGTAAAGTTCCAAACTATTAAAGAATTTTGCAAATTCCTTTGATATGGCACCAAGGGCACCAATGACAATAGGAATCACAGTGGTACATTTGTTCCACAATCGAGCAATTTCAATTGTCAGATCCCTATATTTCGTGATCTTTTCCTGTTCTTTCTCAACAATTCGTGTATCTCCAGGTATTGCTACATCTATTAGAAAAACACATTTCTTTTCTACTATTGTTATGTCTGGGTTGTTGTGATCCAAATGACGGTCAGTTTGTATTCGGAAATCCCATTACTATTATTATTATTATTATTATTTTCTTTTCCTTTTCAAAATGTTCTTTCTACCGATTTTCTCTTTTGTATTAATAAAGACAGTGAGGCTTAGAAGCTCTCTTGTGTTTCCTCTCTTTCCCATCAACTTTTAAACTGGCGAATGAATCTTTCTTAAACTTAGTAAGTGTAATTCCTTATAAGATATGATGTAACTTTAATGTTTTATTTTTTTTTCCTTATGGAGATTATCAAGAAACTTATTTGTGAAGATGTTAAAAAAATCCTAAGGAAGAGAAACAATGAATTTCTGTCATTGACGAAAAGCACCTAATAATCCATTTTAGATTTCCTGATGTTTTGATACATTTAACTTAAATAAGTATTTGCTTTATTTTTACTTAATTGGTTTTCAGAAACTAGAAAAAATTGTATTGTTTATATTCAGTTTATATTTTAACCTTAATTTAAAAATAATAGGAGATTGTATTATTTTTCACGACTGTAAAAAAATAAAGATAAATAATAATAATAATTTTATTATTATTAAGGGAAATGGGCTTTTATTTCTTTCAGGAACTTCTTTTGTTTATATATCCAGTTAGTTCTTTTAGTAAGGCTCTTATCTATTTAATGTTTGCTTCTGCTGATGTCAATTCTATCTCCACCTGAAATCTATCTTAATTATCTGTTATTGATTGGAACTCAGCAGCCGAAATCTATCTGACGACAATTTCCAGGAAATGGTCAGAGCCTAATGTTTCCTTGCGTTATTTACCATCCGATAGTTAATAAGCAATAAACATGAGAAACAGCCGAGATATCTCGCTTTCTAATCTGGTTCTGCCTAGCTCACTTCCTTCGCACGCACACCATCCCCCTCCCCTTTCTTTCGTTTCTTTTCCATTTTTTTTCTCTCTCTTGCCATTCCATTTGCACTCTGTACGTTTTCATTTCTGAGTCTTCCTGCTTTTATTACAGCCGTTTTTTTGGACACGCCTTCACTATTGGAGACACTGTGAATGGTGGAATGAAAGTGAAAAATGATCATCGTATCAATAATCATCAGAGGATACAAATGACATAGTTGTAGCATTTCTTTAATAAATATTTTATATTATTTATTTAGAAGTCGAATAATTTTGTTCAGTCCAAACCATAATACACCTGACAGACCTGTTATTTTAAGACTAATATCAATTATTTTTGCAACCTACTTAATAATAATAAAAGCTTGCACTTTTTTTTTCCCTTTCTTTGTTTTGTTTTTTTATAAGGTAATATCGATTTGAATATGTTTTAGTCATAAAAAGTAGTAGTTGACTTTTATTTCCTTTCATAAGAACTTTGGAAAGTGATTACCAATGCAGAATACAACTGAGCTAATTTATATTTAGCTTTTTTTAAAATACTCTTGTCTTGTAAGAATTTTATTTCTTTTACATAAGAATAAGAATATTAATAAAGCAAAAAACAATTTTTTTTAAAAAGTTTTTATATAAAATTTCATTTTATAATAATTTTATTGAAAAACTTTTTTTTAATCTTTAAAAAGTCCGAACAAAGTGTTCTCCGCACCAACAGGGAGATAATGGATAATCAAACTGATTATATTATGAGCGCCCTCTGTAGAATAATAATGAAATTACTTTATTTGAATTAAAATAAACATTATCATTGCATATACTTTGCAGTTTCCAGTCTTTTTTTTTCTGATCTACAAATAGAAATCTCAAAACAATCAAAAGCAAAATGCCAACAATTCCAGTGTTTTTATACTCGTGACTTTATTGATCGATCAAGTAAAGCAAACATTTTTGTTAGACAGAAATTTCGGCTCAATCTTTAATATTAAGTAGATTTTGAAAGTCTTCATTAATTACGGTGAATAAAAAAAGGAACAAAAGAAATGACTTTCGAACTCTTATCAATCAGCTTCTTCGTTGAACTTTGATGAAAAACGAACCTTCATCACTCTTTCTATTTATTCAGATTTGTTGTCTTTTGCCCTAAGTTAAAATTTCAAGGATAAAAGTAACCCATAAAAATAAGTTAACATTTATTATTCATTTCATTACGGTTTTTATAAAAGCTCTTAAAATAAGCAAGGCAGAAATTGATTATATTAATTCTTACTTATATGAGAAAAATTTTGCTTGATGCGTTGTAGAACACATATTCTTAAAACTTTTAATTCAAGTTTTATAATCGACTAAGGTTTGTGTCCTTGAGAATAATCACTAGATACTTACGAAACATCTGATTTCCATTCTTTATTTTTAATTTTTCAATGACTGCTGTGCAATTTTAAGCAATTGAAGTTCTTAGTTAAGACTGCAGGTAAATTTTGAGAAATTTCCATCAGGCTCCGATCGCGGTCATTGATTGTTCTATAAACTTTAATTTTGTGGTAATTAAAAAATGTTACAAACATATAATATTAACAGATTACATTATCAAGATTTTCTTTTTTGAGATGTTTACTTACTTTGGCCTAATATGAGATGCGATATGCTGAAGTGAATAGAGCAAATAACTTTTTTTTTTAATGTAAATGGAATTATTTTTTTGTTTGTTTGTTCATTTGTTAGATTATTGTAAACTCAACATTTTTTTCAGCTTTATTTCATCACCATTGACTGTCTTGCAAAAAATTCGCTCAAAATTCAACCCAGCGATCAGAGGGTTGAAAGTGTCCTCGATAAGTGCATTTTTAATATTTTATTAGATTTTTAAATGAATTATTTGTCTTTTTTATTATGTGTGCTAAAATTTTTTAAAATTGTCCATGTTTTATATTTTGTAGATGTTATTTTCCTTTCAGTTTTTATTTGTTTAACTATTAGTTAGGTGCAATTTTCTGAAATAAATGATTGAATTGAAGAATTTTTAAATAATGTTTATGTAAAATGCGAATTATTGTTTTCGATTTATAACATTTCTTATTCGGGTGGTAAAAAATCAGTAGTGAGAAGTGTAGACTACACTCAAAGCAAAACACGGAATCTACTCGAAAATAATTTGATTTATTTAAGATAAACTCTATTGTAATTGATAATTTACGTTTTTTATAATTCTTATCTCTTTTGTTTATTTAATAAAAGCTTAAATTACCAATTATTTATTGTTATTATATTATATTTCGCAATAGAATAACTGAAACCACAAAATTTAATCAGTAATGAGAAATAATATTGTGGTTTCAGTTATTCTATTGCGAAATATAATATAATAACAATAAATAATTGGTAATTTAAGCTTTTATTAAATAAACAAAAGAGATAAGAATTATAAAAAACGTAAATTATCAATTACAATAGAGTTTATCTTAAATAAATCAAATTATTTTCGGGTAGATTCCGTGTTTTGCTTTGAGTGTACATTTCCTTGTTATTTTAGCTTCTTAATAAACAAACTTCACTTTTTGTAAGTAACAAAATTAACTAATACAATTTTAGGACCTGACCACATTATTTGTAATATATATTAATAATTTTGTAATTTTTTAAAAAGTTAATTATGTGCTCTGTGGGCCCTGTAGCCGAATTGGTAAGGGCGCTTGGCTGCGGGTTGGAGGTATCGGGTTCGATTCCCGAACTCGGCGGAGGGCGGGAATTTTTCCACGCTCAATTCTCCTCCAAACGGGTCCTAAGGCCTACCCAGCCCTCTGTAGAATGGGTACCGGGTTTCTTTCCCGGGAGTTAAAGGCGGGCGGGCGTCGGGCTGACCGCCCGACCTCAACCTAGTCCCGTTGGTAATGAAACGCCGGGAGCCTTACTTCCCGCGAGCCCTTAGGCCTGTTATGGGAACCCTTTAACTTTTTTTAATCATGTTAAACTTTTTCATTTGGTTGGTCGTTTTTTATTAGGATTTTCATCTTTCAAATATGATTTTCGAGATTATCACTTTTTGGTCGATCCATGGACAAGTGATTCGTCAAAGGTTTTGAGGCAGGATTTTCATAAGTGCATTTTGACAAGGACTTTAAAATTTCCTTGTATAAAATTTCTATCTCTAGATTTTTCTGAACAATAAAATTAATTTAACGCCTTTATAAAAATATGATAGGAATTTTCTTTTTTTATTAAATAAGCTCATTCTTCATAACCTTGTAGAAGGCTTAGGATATTTACCTTTCAAAAATAACGATAATCCATCTCTGCAGATGAATTACTAAAATAACGTCTATTTTTCCGCTCCCTAACCTTAACTATTTAGAAATTTCCTGTTTTTCGTGATTCAATATTCAAAATTTTATTGGAAATTAAAGGAAATGGAATTAAAGGAAATAAAATAAGTGGCTATTCATGTTGTTCATAGCAGTTACATAATAGCTCCATCACTGAGATAATCTTATTATCGGTATCTCACAAATTGAACATTCTTGACAGTTTTGGTATGTAATAATTTTCTGAGATAGACAGTTACATAATTAACGTCAGCCAATTGGGGAAATTAACTTAATTAGTCTCTATTACTGAACTAACAGTTTTATGATGATCACCTTGACTTAGAAACTTAACTAGAAATCCACATTGTTGAAACGGACTTAATGAGGAAACGATAAATAATTGATAAATAATAATTGCATATCATTAATTCACAATGTTGCCCATTTCGGCTTAAAGAGAACAAATCCCAGTAAAATAAATAAGACTCTAATAAGAATTTTATAACATAACAACAGTAACGTTAATAATGTAATAACAAAAAAATTTTGCAAAACACAAAGGCACTGTTTTATTCTATTAACTGCTATTGCATTTGGAAAGTTTGACTTATTTAGACACTGACAAAGGGAATTATTCAATTCTTTACCAATGAAACTTTTGCTAATAGTTCCTTCGATTCCTCAGAGACATAGATACTAATCATGGATGGACGTTGGAATGAGAGGTAGGGGAGGGTGTTCGTCAGTTAGAGTTAATAAAAATGTAATTGTTGATAGGCTATCAATGGCCGGAGGATGGAAATAGGCCTAGAAAGGGAAAAAGTGCAGTGGAGTCAAATGACTGTAATCGTGTTGGCTGTGCAG
This sequence comes from Thereuonema tuberculata, assembly GCA_023159025.1. Taxonomy (NCBI): domain Eukaryota; kingdom Metazoa; phylum Arthropoda; class Chilopoda; order Scutigeromorpha; family Scutigeridae; genus Thereuonema; species Thereuonema tuberculata. The sequence continues at coordinate 245,762,863 of JAFIDM010009631.1, read as the reverse complement.
GGGGGGTGGGGAAATCTATTCATGCAAGTGCTGCTGATTATATAGTACGCGTTTCTCTAAATGTGAGCACAGTCACATCCATAATACGGAGTCGCTCAAGGAAAATCTATCAGGAGTTGCTTGCATAGGCTATCAAAGAAACGGAGGGAGAGAAAAAAATAAATATATATTCATTCGTATATCGAATCTAGTCGGCAGGTGGCAGTGCAGTCCTTCTAATGAAACGCCACGCTTAATCTCGCGTGCCAAGGGTGGTCTCCTCTCGACACAGGAATGCCTTCCAATTAATGAAACCCCATTTACATAATATTGCAGTTTTTCGATGAAGGAAACTCAACAACTAAAGTTAAAAAAAAAAAAAAAGGGTCCGCAGAGTCATTGCAACTGGCCTTTCTTCTCTCGAGTTAAAACGTTTTTGCGCTGCTTCACAGACTCAAAACCAAGTGGCTCTTAATTAAGAACCAACAAAGAACCTCCCCTACGTTTGCCAGTAATTTTTTCTCCTACTCATTTATTAGTTTTCACAGTAATTTATATAATTCGGATGTTGTATTTTGTTTTTAATAACTGTAGATCGTTTGCTATTAGTCGAGGATACTGAAATTAAAGAAATGTAAATAATATCCTAATGCTAATATTATTGCCTATTCTTTTCTTTTTTTTTTTTTGTCTTATTGGCAGAATTCATATTTTTTTTCCCAGTCTCTATTCATTCAAATAATAGTTAATCCCTCTAGCAAAAACCAATTATAGAAAATCAGCTGGAGAGTTAGAGAGAACTTATTACCACTTGGGAAAGAAAAATGTTAAGGAAAATTCCCAGCTCTGCTTTCCAATATTCTGGACATATATCTGCTGGTTGCCATTCATCGAACGAGTTAATCCATCTTCTGATTTCTGTTGCGATCCCAAAATCCCTGATTCATTTCTTAATGTTGTTATTATTTGTCCTAAAAACACTACAACATTGAAAGAACGAACTTAAAACCATGATTTCCTCAAATTATTGCGTATTTTCTTTTTCTTTGTAGTTTAAAGTCGTAAATACAATGTAAGAAAAAAATGTGTGCTGAATGAAAACCACCTTGATTTCAAATTTTCCATTGGTTGAAAATTAATTAAGTCCGGAAGAAAACACAATCATCTGATCTAATTAAATTTATCGAATCAAAGAATGTAAAAGTTTTACAACACATTGCTTGATTGAAACGATCTGACTGCTTTCAGAGTTAGTTGTTTCGTTTCTTTGTGGATTATTGTAACCTTTTAATTTCTATACAAACGCCAAGCGGAGAAACTGTTAGATCCTTGGGCTTTCATTTCAAGTTTCAAGAGACTTCAATCATAATTTTAAAATGTCACAGATGGGAAAGACATAACTTACGGATATACTGAATTCACGAGCTTAACTTAACTTAGAAAATAGCCAAAATTAAGAATAGTAAAGTTTAATAAACTAAAATTTAAACATTAGAGAGCTCCGGCCATTACCTCTTCACCGTCAAAGTTATTCCATTTATGATATTAGAGTTGTGGTTATCTTTAGCAGATTTACTGGCGTAGAGAATCAATTTAACGATTATCTTGACCCATCTTTGAATATTTATATTCCCATTAGTCAGATGGTTAACTACTTTGATGCCTATAAAGGTTAACGGAGCTTTTGTGTTAGAGGCGAATCGAAATCTCGATTTCCTGACGTACAGTCCTCTTCCGGAAAGCCTTGTGGATACTATACAGCTTGATAGTAATATTGCTTCAAAGAGAATTGACAAACAGTCATAAGCTGCTGAACTTTGCCATTAGGATAATCCTCAGCTATTCAGACTTTGCTCGACTTTGGATGTTCATTTGCAGCACTTAAAAAATTTGTGATGTTACTAAAACTTTTAATAATATAATATAACTTTATATCACAAAAGCTAAATTCGTGTCATTTACTAAAGGTGTTAATTTTAATCATATCAAAACATGCTTAAAATGGATTAGCTAAAAAGAATTAATTTCATTGCTTCAGAGTTTGATAGAAATCCATTGTTTCTAATGTTTTTCTATGGGAAATTTTTTGTCGCGGTAATTTCTCCACAAAAAACACTTGGACAACTTTTGAAATATTAAAATAGAGCATGCTTAAATTTGTAGACCAGATTTTAAGAAGATCCATCTAATGATTCAGAAGTTATTAAAGGACACACATGCACACATATCCAAAAAAAAAAAAAAAAAATCGCGTAGATTGGATGATGAAACAACTCAGAACTTCCTTAATTTCTGCACTCCAATGTATTAAACACACTTATCTATGTTTAATTTTTATTTAGTTTCTTTTTTTTTCAGAATAACATTGTACTAGAGAATTATTTTAAGCAATTTTCATAAAAAAAAAATACCTTCTTAATTTTAAATATCTGGCAAAGATATCTTGATAATTTAAAACAGTAATTGGGTATTAAATCTTGAAGCAAAATTGGCCCAGCGATGTTACTGATATAACAATAAATAAGAGATATATTTATATAAACTAAAGTGAAATTTTGTTACATTAAATTGCTTGTATTATGTTAAGTGCCAGTAACATTTCCAAATATCCTTTTTCTTTTAAAGAAAATAAATAAATATTTTTTTTTTCTAATATCGTTTCAAACATAAATTATAACAATAGGTATTATATTGCTTTGTAGTGATAATTTGTAGCGGTATTCTTTGATTATTGCACTTACTTTTCTCATTGCTCTTTGCTTTATTAGAAATGAAGATGTACTTTTAATATTTATGTTAAAAGTCGCAAATCTTGATGCGATCTTTGCTTACCAAGACAAGTTAATCCCAAGCAGTGTTTCAAAACCTCGGTAAATTTTATTGGAACAGGCCAAAGCCATTTGAATTCGTATATTTCATATTTTGGAATTTTTTTTTTCATAAATTGTAAAGAGTAATTACGGAAGTTTCTTTCTAATCCTTCTAATTTATCAACTTATTATGTTGTTCAAATGAACAGTTAATAAATATATGGGAACTGTTAGTACATAAGAAATTCAGAAAGCATTGCACTCGACTACTAATTTGTATGAAGCAGTTGTGGTTGCCTTAATTAATAATTGCATTGTTAAGATATAGGCTACACGTGGAAATATTAGTTAATAATCGATAAATCCTCCACCGGGGTTCATTACATGTTGTTGTTTGTTGATGAAAATATAAATCCATCTTTCTATGTTTTTGTAAAAGTAATGTTATTGTCGATGCATTCGTCCTCTGTTCTTAATTTCAGCACTAATGCCATCTGACAGCAAAACAGAGAACTAATAGCGCGTTTGTAAACGAATAATTATGGCGTTTCTTCCGAAGACTTTAGTATAAAGCAAAAAGATTTACAGTTTATTTAAATTACAATAAATATCACTTACCACTTTTCGTTTAGTTCTAATATTGATTAGCATAGTGATGTTTTCTACGATCTATCTCTTTGGCTATTGTAAGTAATTTTTGCTATTGTATCATTATTAATTTTACTTACTGTTCTTTTGTAAGAATTGCATTTAAGTAAGACTAATAATCATTATTAAGTCATCTTCAGTGTGTTATTAATTCTCTATAAAATTGACATTGACTAAAATCCACATAAACTTCATTATTGTCTTGATTCAATAAATACACTGTAGGCCTTATTATATTTCTAATGAGCATTCGGGGTATCTTTTGATTGACTTGTAATTAATAATTGAAAAAAGCTAATTATCAAGCAAAGTCACGTGTCATTGCTATGTGATGAATCATATTCAGCTTCTAAATTACTATCACTTCTTCCATCATTTTCTGATTCAGCAGCTGATTCACTGTATTATTTGTTTGGAAATATTTTGTTGACATTTAAAAGCAAACGATGTCGTACTAAAAACTCTCATTTGAATTACTAATTTTGTCTTATTTTAAAATTAGGATTTGTTAAAACTAAACAAGCTAAAAAGCTGGTTTCCTATTTTACGTATACTAAACCATAGCGACCCACCGTTCATGTTTCATTTACTGCCATTTTCTAAGAGACAGGAGGTGACCACAGACCGGAACTCTTATTTTTTTCCCCTCCTCTACAAGTCATAAGAATTGCAATAAGGTTTTATAAGGTCTTAAGTCTGTCCGACTTGTATTTTGGGATGCAGAAGTGGTTTCTTGTTTCATTTTTCGCCACTTCCTGTGAGGCAGAAAATGACCATAGATCGGAACTCGTATTTTTTCACTCCAAGTCATAAACTGTCCAATAAGGTATCACTCATATCTGACTTATAGTTTGGTAATTACAGGTAGGGATAGACGGACAGAACCTCCTTTTCCCACCTTTACACTTCGTGTAAGAAACGAAATTAGATTATGTTGTAGATATTGGGACGTTTTCAGAAACTCTGATATAAGTGTTAAACTGTACAGAAATCACGTTTTTGTTTATTGATGTTCAAAGCCTAGCATCTCTAAGAACTGTCTCATATAACATGTCTCAGCATTTTTCATGATTTTTTTTATTGAATAAAATAAAAATCCAGCATTAATAAAGTATTCTACTTTGTCAACTATGCAAAACTAACTATGGAGCAACTAACTACCTACTCTCTATCTTGGGATAGTTTTCTACTACCTGTGGAAGTTGGATTAATTTAAATAGTTATGATATTTTTATAATGGCGAAAATGATTATTAGTTTTATTTAATTGAGCGATTATTTAGCTCCTTATTTCTTTTATTTTCTTAGATTAAGTCCATTTAATTTTTATTATTATTATTATTATTTTTACCAAGTATTTGAACCAATTGCAGTTGTCTGAAATAACAACATCAGAACTGCAGAAAACAGCGCTGCTTGGAACATCATATATATTGCGCAGATACCTGGTGGATACTTAGGTTTCTGGCTGAAACTTGTATCTACTAAAGGCTCCAGTCAGCGAATTTTTTGACTGTGTTTCAAAATGTTTCAAATTATTATTATTATTATTATTATTATTATTATTATTATCATATAGTCAGAATGAAAAAGGCATGTTAATGTTTAGCAGAGATCCCGAAGTCGAGGTCTAATTTGTTTTAAAGAAACCAACTGAGTATATTACCAAAACGATACCTTATAAAGAGTATCGTTTTGGTAAAATAAAGTAAATGAATGATAAGTTAGAGAAATTCTTCAGGAATCTGAAGGAAATGTTTTTTTTTGTGTGTTTTTTTTTTTTGTCTTTATATTCATTTAGTTCAAGAAATTTTAATTTGGATTTGAAAAGACGAGAAACAAATTTAAAATTCTCTGCCTTATACATTATATTTCCAATGTTTTATAAGGTACTAGAATTGATGAGTATTGTCCGCCTTATGTCAATTATATATACACAACGAAATAATTGTTTACCTTTATTTAAAATATTTCCATTACCATTTCCTTTCGTTTCTATCCTCTATCTCCATGTTTGATACACGAAAACATTGCTTTTCAGTGTCTTACCAAACACTACTCATCGATTCTCATTGATTTTCATCATTCTCTTTGGAAATTGCTGAAAACAACATTATAATCTTTTTTTTTTTAGAACAATGACATTGTCACAACCTGAGATTATAAAGCGGGATTTTATAGAATTTCATGTAACTGGAGCATACGACGAAAGAAGCACATTACAATTGCTATAAATGCAATTTTCTAAAACATTTTCTAAACTGGAATACTGTAAATGCGTTTTCTATAACTGAATTGCGGCCTTGCAAAAGAATTATTTATTGAATAAAAGGTTAATATTATAGAAGTTAATTAATCCATGGATATTCAAATGAAAAAGAGTTGAGAACCACTGCTTAACTATATTGTAAATAGTAGATTTTGTCCTTATTAGATTCACGCGATTAGTTGAGTAACCCACTAGCATTTTAAACTTTTTAAAAAAAGAAAGGTTTTTTTTTTCCATTCTATAGTTTTTTTAATTTATGATTAAAAAAAAAAAAGGATGTAGATAACATTATTATTACGATGTACTTCATGTAAATGAAACGAGTAGAGTTAAAAAAAAAGCAAAAAAAAAACCCTCAAAACTCTAAAACTGCAGTTTCACAAACTCTTTGGGTTTCACCTCATGGGTATCTGTAATAAGTATCAAATCCTTCTAGTTCACCAAGCAACTTTAATTAGAATATTTTTTTAGTGATGTTTGTTTATTTTTTTTTCCTTTCCTTTGATTAGAAAATATGTTAATGCTTTGGTATTAATTTAGAGATTAAAAAAAAGGCACGTGGCACTCGGCAGATGCGCATTAAACGTAGCTTATTTATTCATTACACATAAATAACATCAAAATTCTGTCTTTGAGAAAGTTAAACTAATTAATTAAAAAATTAAAATGCGTGCTGGGTTTTTTGTTTTTCGTTAGTTTGGTTTTTTTTTTTTTTTTTTTTTTCAATACAAAGTATTGAAGTTGCTATGAAAAATTTCACCTAATTTGTATAACACCTGGCTAATTTAATTTTCAAACCTTATTTAAAAAATATCATGAATCTAATTTATTAAAAAAAAAAAAAAGCTATTTCGTTATTTAAAGGTTCTTTTGTAAAAGATTTTTACAAATATTCTAAAAAAATAACAACAAAATAATTTGAGAAAATTTCCACTTATGTATTTTCATTGAAAAAATAATTGAAATGATTTTAGGGACAGTTTTATTATTTAATGTCATAGTTTCGCCGTACGCAAAAAGGCATCAAAAACCACTACGAAACATGGTTACTTTTTTTCAGAACTCCCACCGACCAAACAATACCAAACAAAACCCTCTATCCCCTGACAATGCATATGACACGACCCTCCAATCCACCAGAAAGATCAACCCCACCCATCGCCCTCACGATCATTCACAGAAGACGTCAAAAACATAAGTGGTAATCAAACACCTGTGATACTAAATAGTAAAGTTATACCTGTTTTTAATCCTTCGAAACAATCTGAAGTTTTTCTTATCTTGTCTACAGATAAGAATATTTTAATCGGGCTAAGCCTTTAATAATAACATTGGAGTTTCAAGTTAATACATCTCGAAATATAAGCTGTAATTTAAAGTTTCATTTTTAGAAATACAGATTAAATAATTTTTGCTTAGTTATTAATTTAGAGGTGAAGTACTTTAATAATTGTTTTTCGGGTAAATTGATTTTTTCTGCATTATAATACGTTAATTTTTGAATCGAAGTTTCTATGTCTTCCTGGATTGTGCACAGTTTTTCTTTTAACAGTTATAGAACTTATAGGCCCTAATTGTTTTTCACATAAATTTATGTCTCGTCCGTCTTCTAATTGGAAACCCTAGGTTACAAGAGTGCCTGAGACTAAATACGTGTAATTTCAGTGATAAACTCTTCATTGTAAGATGGCGGTAACATATGGTGCTATTAATGGTGTGAATGATAAATGTGTTTTCTAAAACGAAGTCAGTTCCCTCTTTATTATTGTCTTATTACGAATGATTTAATTGACCTCAGGGAAATGGAAATGACGCGCAAAGAGCCACGCAAAGCAACCATACAGAAATGGTTAATAGCTCTGATCTTTTCGCGCGTAATTTTTGTTTGATTGATGTTATACTGAGACGAAGTTATTAATGAACTGAGAAGGATACACCGTTAACTGTTTCAAGAAATCTTTAATCATTATCAACTATATTTTTTACATTGTCGTGAATCTTCATTAGAAATTCAACTTAGTTTTATTTATTAATTTTCTATTTATAGGATGATGTCGTATTTTTAGGTTTCTTACTTTCGCACGCCTGTAAATGACAAATTGCTTTATATAGTGAAAATATTAATCTAACAACTAGTGAGATCAAGGATCTGCTCTAAATGTAGAAGATAAAAGAACAGATATCGGCTTTTATCCACTAACTCAACTCAAAATGATTATTATTTTTTTTTCTAATTTTATATTGAAATTCTTAAAATCTTTTCTTGAGCTTCTTAGTGGGATTGTAGTAAAATTCTGGACTTTAGAGCAGTTGGTGCTTTGTGATAGCAACAGTTTTAGTAGTAATAGTATTAACTATTCTAGTATTTCCGTATGAAGAAAAGATATTGATTCATGATGCTGTGTACGATAATCGAAATAAGAAAATGTATGAATAGACAGCAGAATTCTTTCCCTAAACGCATTAGTGACTTTCTATTAAGACTGGTTTTGATGTTCCCCACAATGCAATACGAATCGTCAATCTCTTACGTTGCAAGTAGCTAATATGGATGCAGAGCCAACATTAATTAAAGTACTGTGGAATAGAAAATAAGTCCTTCGAGAAACTTCTGTCACTAAACCATTCTATATCTTATACTAAGTAACTGCTTTGAAAGATTTATTACTTTTCTTTTATGTAGTTTTCAAATATTCATCTGTCTTTCTGTCACTTTATAAAAGACTAATATAATATTGTAGGGACTAAGGAAATTTTGTTTCTATCTGCTATAAGATTTGAAGTATCGTTTTCTTTTCATTCACAGCCTGATTTTGCTCCTCATCTACTTCTAATAATAACTGATGCTGAGTAACGTCTAGTAAACCACCCAAACTCATCTGGTTTAAAGAAGTAATTGTTATTATAATTTCATCATATTTAATTTACTTTAACAACAAAAAAAGCTTTAAAGTATTTTTAATTGCTTTTGATATCTGTATTTTTAATTATATATATATTTAATAAAATTCTGAATTCCATATTAAATATTTTGTATTACAAATATGGGCTTATCCCATGAAGGGAATATAAAGGAAGCTGAATAGAACTGGACTTAAAAGGGATTTAAGGTTTTTTTTTTCTGATTGGACAAGAAAAAAATAGATAACGGGTCTTCGTCTTCCATCTTTCCTATTAAATAAGATCTCCCTTAATCAATCTATGACAAGGAGACAGTTCCTTATTACTTCTATGAAGGATACCTTGATTCCTTAAATTCAAATAGGCTGCAATTCCGTTGTGTCGGCTTTCATAAAGTTCCCTGCCCAATGTCCTTGCAATTGATTGACAGAAAGTCGTGGCCAGATTTTTTTTCCCTGTGATTACACAGAGGCTGTTCCTTTGTTAATAAGATATGATTTCGCAATTAACAATGCTTTCTGGCGATAGACAAAAATTTCGTCGATTCCCGGTTTTATGTAAATGGTTTGTCATTGCAGACTAATTACAACATCCTCTTTCCCGAGAAATACCATTGAATTTTAAGCTTTCTGCTTCGTGTAAATAGAAGCAATTTACTCTTAATTTGAGACGAAAGTTATTCTTTCTTAAGCTTACTGTCTGCATTCCGCAGTAATGAAATTCAAATGAATTATTAACAACAGCAGAAGATTGAGACATTGGGTTCACTCAATAATGCCCGTAATTAAGCAATTTCTAAGGAAGTAAAATAAGGTTGATGAATAATTAAAAAAAAAAAAAAGTAATGGAAAGAAATTATGTTAATTCCGAAATAAATGTAGACATTACAATTTTAATAATTTATAATATTTTTGTGTAATATATTTTTAAAATAAATAAAAAGTTGGTATATTAAGAGGTGGTATTACTTACTTACTAAAAACCACCTCTTAATATAAAACCTCTTATTCATAAAACTATAAGAATTCTAAGGGTTTTGCTTTCCAATAGCTTGACATGCTAACAACTTTTCTATCGTATACATCATAATTTTGACTAAATTATTTTGATGAAATAAGCTTTAATAAATTTTATATTTCATACATATATTCTCAACATCCGACGTTTTCTCGATCGAAGATGAACAAGTTAGGAAACAATTGGTAGGATATTTCATACTGAGAAATCATTACAATATTTTGGTTACAATTGGTTTGGGTCATCACAAGATTAGTCTATTACCGGTATCTTTTTGCTAACGAACTTTTCCTAGGTTCTTTATGTCCAATAAATGAGAGTGTAAATTACAAACATCTCAGCACCTTATCCAGAGCGCAAACAATTCTATTCAAAGTGAAATTATCAATATAAAAAAATGTAATCACTGTTCCTATTTTTAGTTATACAACTAAGCTAAATTTTCAATAACTAAAATCCCATATAAATAAATCAGATTTCTAACTGCCTGAGAAAAGATATATACAAATACTTTTAGCTTTTCTAATGGAATATTCGTCCATCTTTTATAAAAAAAAAAAAAAATTCAAAACTAAAAATCGAAGGATGATCAATCTAAAAGCATATATTATTATTATTATTATTATTATTATCGTCCATTTGCTATTTTTGTAGCATTACGAATATTTATTTGAGTGTTTTAAGTGTTTACTACTAAACAGTAATTTTCACTTAGTACTACATGACATTCTAGTTTTATTTAAATAGGACTCGAGTTCCCGTTTTCTCTTTACACCAATCTTACTTTAATACCTTCAGCTGCTTAAAGTAATAAATGAGCAAAGGAATAAGAAAAAAACAAAACAAAAACAGATGGGCAAACAATTTTATTGTTTCATTTAATTTTGAATAAATTTAATAATATTGTGCGCATACACATTTTTACTGGCTATTTTTTGTACAGTCAAATTGTCTCCATAAAGCGAAAGAACTCTTACATTCAGTGATGGAATTACTTTCGTAAAGGAAATAGAAATAATCACAGAAAGTTACCTGCAATCAGAATGAAAAAGAATTTGTCAAATATTGGTTGTAGACCTATTTATGTCTGCTATAAAATGTTAGGGCTAGAGCAGCTTGCTTAATTTCCCGGCCGAGGTCGGGAATTTTTCTCTGAATGTTTCTTTTGGATGAGAACAAGCTGGTACTGTAGTGAAGATTTTACTGAAGGAGGAGAATCGTAGTCTGCTAATTCCGACTTTGGTTAGTGTCTTGCCGTTCGTCTTTGTATACCAAAAATATATCCAAATTGTAGCTTTTTCGTGTCGTGAATCCTCAAAGAACTGTCCATGAATGAACTTGGTTGTCAGCATCTGTAATTTACATCTATTAGGAGATTTTTTGCTCTCTTGATATCAGAAAAGTAACTGGAAGTCACTTTTTTTTTTTAATGTTCCGTGTAACATAATCTCTTACAGCAAAAGAAACAAACCCCTCTCACTTATCTTAAAAATTTCTCAATTCAAACCCTTGAAGCCTTCAAATACTACATAAATGACATTACAGGTATTTTCTAAAAAAAATTATTGAAAGATAGTAAATCTATAAAAATATGCAAAAATTCAGGAAATTGGAATCTGATTCTCTTTTATTTAATACATTTTTTGTTTTCTACTAAGTTACATAGTCACACAAAAACTATTAATTTTATTTTAATTGAATTCTTAGCTTAATAACATCGGAGATCAAATACTTGCAGTTGTAATTTGTGTCTTTCAATTTCTTAACTTAGTCAAAGATTCACTTAAAATTTAAATATGATGGTCTAAATATGGGCGTAAATTTTAAGATAATACTAAAGCGTCATGATTGAAATTTTAATTAAGAGTCTATTTTTTTCAATCATTAAATTAAATATGATATGTTTTTTTGAAATTGCTAAATACAAAGTAATCTGAATGTATTTATTTAGAACTTTTTATTCAATTCCGATAAATACCGGGGTATTTGGTGTTGACACATTTTTCAGTTTGTTTTCCTAAGGAAAAATAGGCTCACAAACTTAGTATAATTGTGTATGTGTATGCATGTTATATAGTACATCTACAAACATATTTTGAAGTGATTAATGGTTCTTCTTCAAATTGAGTTGCACGTTAATGAACAAGAAATAATCTAGCCTTTATATTTGAATATTTCTCCGTGTGGATTCTTGCCCAGATTTCTCAAAGAAAACAAAAGAGAAATAGTTAACTTTTATTGATACCAATCAATTAGTAAATATCCAATAAAGCAATCAATCATTTATGGAATTCATTTCATTAGCACGTACTTTGATTTGATTAAAAATAATTGGATTTACTTTCGCGCATATCTGCACATGTATTTAATTTTCAGCAAACATAAATTTGATGTTTTTATAACTTACAAATAACTACAAATAACTTATAAATAACTTACAGATCTGGAGACTTTTCGTTTACATCACTTTCTATTTTTAAAAAATCAATAATAATAATAATAAAAAGTCAGTTTTTAGGAGTTTCACCTAGTTTTTTTAGAAAGTTCTATTGAATAAATAATTGGTATTTCTATAATAACAAATGTAATAGTAAGGTAATGAAAACAAAGCTGCAACATCTTATAGAAATTCACTTAAAAGCATTGCAATTGTAAATATTATAATTAGTGTAAGGCTTATTTTAAGAATCGTTGCTAAAAACAGGAGTTTTAACATTTTGTCGTTAGTAATTATTTTCCCAAGTAATCAAAGCTTATTATTTTGAAGGGATCCGGATGATCCGACATTTATTTCTAAGTAATGTTCTTCAATAGTGAACTAAAAGCAATCTTGGCGACATTTTCTAAAAAGCAGTTCTGAGAAAAGGCGGGGAAAGAAGAAATGACAGAGAACTATTTGAGAAAATACGCTTTCAACTGTAATCAATTCTCTCAGTTCTACGACGAGGTTTGTAATTACTATGTTATACTGAGGAATAATGAGTTCTGAAATTACAGTTCTTTGTTACCATGGCAACTAACAAACATACAAATGAAATATAATAAGATTATGATTAGCTTACTTTATTATGTAGCTTACTCTCGACGTTCTATCCTATTTAATCAAAAATTCTCTTATGGAAAAAAAAAATCAACAACAATAAAAACCAGATCCACTTATTCCAAATATCTGAGTCTTTCTCCTCATTTCATTTCAAAGACTTTTTTTTTGTTTTTTTCGTTAATCAAAATTTTTCTTATACGTCTCAACTTAAAGCAAAAAGGTTGTTTCCTTGGCACGGATTTGAATAAATAATTACGGCAATTAAAACCATTTTCGAAATGAAATTTGCTTTCTTAATAGAAAAGCAAAATGGAACATACAATCTATTACTTATTATATTACTTAGATTTTTTTTTCTTCAATAATATTAACGGTAAAGTTTGCAAAAATTTTTAAATATAAAAATTTTGGTCAGGCAACATCTTACATGGCTTCACAGATATATTACATAAAATTAGTATAAGTTACAGTTGAGTTTATTTAAAAAGTTTTAATTATAACTATTACAAATATTACAATATATTTAATTAAAAGTGTGATCGAATAATCATCTCGTAATCCATATGCATTTTAGAAACTTTGTCCAGTTTTCGTTCAGCAATACATTTCAAAAGCTACAATAAAAAATTGTGAGTGTTAAGATGGACAAAAAGAATGTTAAGAACGGTTGTTCGAGATCGATCTGTTATTTAGATTTTGACTAAAGGTCTGAGACTGGCTGAAGAAAAAAAAAATATTTTTTATGATAGGTCGTGAATTTCTTGTTAGTTCAAGGAAAACAAACAAGGGGAAAAAAAAAAGAAATAATAAAAAAATAACATGAAAACCACTAAAATAGAAAAATTATTTTGAACTATATAATATCTACAGTGATGCCAAACCTGATCTCCACATATGTAATAGATTATGCATATGTAATACACCTATATAATATAATATAATATAATATAATATAATATAATATTATTAAACATCATAACACCAGAAAATAAATGTCAAACTACATTTATTAACTGAAAAAACGAATTTTCAAGGAGATAAAAAATTAACCGTCTCCTCTTTTTCAAGCCTTTTTTACAATAACAATAAATTGACGAGATTCTATTACAACAATGACCTCAAAATATTGACATTAACAGTTAAAAAACGTCAATACAACAATAATAAAAGCCAATTAATGTCAATATTTTGAGGTCATTGTTGTAATAGAATCTCGTCAATTTATTGTTATTGTAAAAAAGGCTTGAAAAAGAGGAGACGGTTAATTTTTTATCTCCTTGAAAATTCGTTTTTTCAGTTAATAAATGTAGTTTGACATTTATTTTCTGGTGTTATGATGTTTAATAATATTTATTATAAAAGAGAAGATTTAAGGAAGAAGTATGGTTTGTTTGTATATAATATAATATAATATAATATAATATAATATAATATAATATATATGATAAATGTAATGTATTTTTTTTATTACAATAAATCTAAAAAAAATCAATTAATTGAAAACTTCCCAATTATTATTATATTTATTATAATTTCATTTATGTTCTGCAGAATCGCAAGTGGGAACAGAGGTGAGGCTTATTTATGTACATCAAAAGTCACAAACCAACAACCTTAAATTCTATTTTAAGCATTTCTGAATACAATTCATATAAAACTTTAATAAGAGAGAAAAAACTGATTGGAATACTTACTAATTATGTTTTATTATACTTTAGAATCGTTTAATAAAATAATTTATTAAAGATATCTGCCTAACTATTGCTATACATCTTCTGAAATGCTTCTATTATTATAAACATTTGTAATTAAAATGAAAATATGAAATATGCAGTCTTTTAAAATGGGAGTCGTGCTGTTCGCAACAAGAAAGTTTGACTGATTTATTAAGAAAGTAAATAAATCATTATTATAAACATTAATTATTATTTAATATTACAGTAAACATTGTTTTTCATTGTCATTTCTAAGTCGCATTATGTAAAGGTTTCATTGGATAAAATAAGTTAAAAAATAAATAATTATGGACAAAAATTTTAACTGTTTTCGTTACTTTTCCAAAATAAGTATTTATCCGATTTCTAATTATCTTTTCCTGTTAACTGAAACCAAAAAAAAATAAAATAATTTTTTATTTATCTTTTAAATCTCTATTTATTTTCCAGTGTTAATCAATTAATAAAAAAAGCTTGTAGAAGTCCGAAAGGCCGTCTGTGCGCCATTGAGGCGTGTTGTGTGGCCGCCTGCCTGCGCTGTTGTGCGGTGATCTCTCTTTCGTATGTAGTAGGTTCATTATATCGTGATGAGATTTACTTCTCGATGACGTTCAAGTAAGGCTCAACAGTTTTCTCTCCTTCCGTGTTAGATGGCAAACTATTGCAATCCTCCTCTGTAACCTTTTGTCACGCATACGGAGACGGCCTTTTTTTTGTCTGTGTGTGCCCCTTCAATCTTGTTCCTCCCATCTACTCGGACACGCGCACCGGCACCACCGATCTTCAATGCTTCACCATCTTTATTTTGCGTCCTTATAGCTGCTGGCTACAATTTTAAGGCGCCAAATACCGTTAGGAACGATGAAACCCGTATTGATACGGTTTTGCATTCCGTGCTTGCATGCAGTGGCCAGTGATGTTTGCACGCATGCCAACCATTTTTTGTCTTTTTACCCCTCCTGTTATAAACGCTAAGGTCAGCTATCGTTCGACCTTTATTATAGATTACTCGAAAGAAGACGCAAGAAAAGACGCACAGGAAATAATGTCTTACAAGTAAAACGGTCACGCTGCTTAGGATTTTTTTTTCCTCACTGTATTTAAGTCAAATAATAACATGCAAAGATCTTTGATTTTTAGGCCGAGTTGTTATCATCAACTTAAACTGAAGACAACAATCACCGTTCATTTTTTTAAAGCTTGTACACAACAGATAGAAGATAATAAAGAATTCTCAAACAAATTAAGATAGATTTTATTTAGAAAATTTTTTATGAAGATTTATTATTTAATTTATGATTTGAATGAGAAAGAATAATTAATATTTAGTCAAATTAAACATTGCCATTTTCAATGAGTAATTTAATTAAATTCTAAACATTTATGATTTTAATAATGGGATGTAAGATTTTCAATTTAGTAATAAATTATATTGTACTAAATTTAGTAGTCTAATATAATTATATTGTATATAAAATGACTATCTTACACACGACAATAGAGTCTTTATTTAATGAAAATACCACTATAACATTTTTATCATTATTAAAAAGTTCGAATATTACATTATTCTTATAACATATAAGGTTATAATTTTATTATTAATAATTTTAAAAAATGTTATACATTAATACAACTACTTCAAAACAACAATAATTTTATAAATAACCATGTTAGAAGTGATGGCGATTCCGTTGAACAAATAGTACATGGGAATTATAAATATAATTTCTCAAGTCTAGAGACAAGATTATTACAATTTAATTTTTTTCAGAGTAATTTCAGCCACAACTTCTTTGGATAACAGTAATTCTTCCATCTAATGCTAGATTATTTTTTTGGTTATTGCCTTTGTCACTCTTGTAATACAAGAGTACTATTAACCAGAGTGGCGAGAATTTAAACATACTAAAATATTACAATCATAACAATTGTAAAAAATATAATATAAAATAGTTCTATTATTTTTGGTAGAACCAGCTTAAATGGATCAATCATTGAGGAAATTTCTCTTTTCTCTGTTCAGAATATAATTTAACGGTTATACGTGAACGGTAAAGAATAATTCAGAATTGTATGGGATTACGGATAGTCTTCATGTGTTTTTAATTCGGTTCATTCGTAGATTTGTAATTGAAGAAGAGCGATAGAAGATAGAGAAAACGTTGACTATTATTTCTTTAGATTTATTTTCTTGAGTTTGCACAAAGTTTGATTAAATCACAAACGTCGATTTGTCAGTGACATAGCTAGGATTTGTTGGTCCTTACGCCAAGATGAATGAAGCCCCCTCCATTTAAATTTTATTAAAGATATTTCCACATTATACTACTTGTAAAACGCATTTATTTATTTATTTATTTATTTATTTATTTATTTATTTATACTAAGATTTTATGAACATGTTAACAAAATCAAAATTCCTGTATTAGAAAATTGTTGTTATCCATTCTGCTTTATGCACGACTGTTAAATATTGCTGTTTCCCCCTCGCTCTTGTTTTTTTTTTTTTTGCTTTTTTTTTTTTTTTTATTTTTAATTTTTTTTGGCTTTTTTTTTTTTTTTTTTTTTTACTTTTTTCTTTTACTTTTTCTTTTACTTTCTCTTTCTTTCTTTTTTATATTTGGAATCGTGAAAATATTAGTTATATGCAAGAAAAAAAGATTATAAATTACTTTTTCTTTTCTTTTTTTTGCTGACTTCTTTGTGTTAGATGAAATAGTGCCATCATAAAACACCCTCTGCAGCGCACGAGGATAGCTCACATCGCATTTCTCGTGAGTTATTCGAAGAAGCGCATTGTGCTAGTCCCCAAATTTCGGAAATATAAATAGAGGCCGAAATCATAGGAGTTGTTGATGGATAGAGGCACAGCAAAGATTCATAATTGTTTTCATAATTCAGAAAGCTCTAGTATTGCTGCAGCAATCCCCGTGTACAACAAAGCAAGTACTGCGGGTGCTCGTAAATCGGGAACCTCGGCGTACTGTTATCGTAGCGCCTTTGGCTTAGACAATGGCCGAGAAACGGCAACAGCAATTGAGCTGCATGCATAATTCACCGTTTTCCATTCTCTCGTCTGATTGCATGGCGTGCGTGCTTTGGGCTGCAATGGCTCCCATTCATGCAACTGCATTACGTAGCCTCGCTGACTTTTCCCTTTTGTTCTAACTGACCCAGTTTAGTATTTGTCAAGTGTCCACAGCCCTTTATGCAGTCTGCTCTCTCTGGGAATTAGGAAGAGAAAGTAGACCACACCCGTCCACAATTCCTATCCTCGCCTCTAAGTTCAAAGATTAAAAATAGCATCTCGTACGCTACTTAATGGCAGGAGAGCTTTCATTCATTTCACCTCAACGAATCGTAATTGTTACTCTTACAAAATAATAAATGGCATTCTGTCTCTATTTAGCTCTTCCAATTCTAATGAAATCATTGATGCTTTCTAGTTAAAAGAATATTACATCTATTTTTGTTTTTCACTTTGATGTCTTTTGTAACAAAATTTACTTATTTTCTTTCTACTTCGTAATTATTCTGAATGTAATTATTACAAAATATAATTTAAGTGAAACTAAAATAACACTAAAAAAATATATGAAAAAATACATCAAATTAATTAGAGGCTGAATTTCTTCACCTGTTCTTAAGGCAAGCAATCGCTTGGAGATATATTTTTATCTTCCCTTGAGTTCTAAATCATTATATGAAAACCCACTCCCAATAAAACCTCAAAGATCGATTTTTTTATTATAATATTAGAACATTCTATTCTTCTAGAAGATCTGCAACTGAATACCTTTCAATAAATTTAAATATTATGATAAAGTTATTATTGGAGAAAACACTGAATTCTTAATTTTTAGATGAATAGACTATCAAATTGAGTTCAGTATAATCCTAGTATTAAACATTCCTAAATTTAATTAAAAGAACTTGAATTTAGATCACAAAAACTTGAACTCGGAATTAATGTTACATTTATCATAATTATAATATTTTAAAGTGGCACTTTATATATTAGCTAAACCGTTATGTATATTTAGAAAATTTCTCTAATTATCGTTCCATGATGTATTTTAAATAAACACCAATTCTTCGTCGCATGCGTTAAACTTTTATCTATGCGGATTGTTTCTATTGTTAAATTTCCTACATAATGTTACTGCGTTTTCGGAGTGATATAACTGTGCTTCACGTTAGAAGTGAAATCATTAGAATAGCCAATCAACTTTGAGAACTTATGAACTTCTTTTTGATTCTTCAATGTTTCATATCTAATCTTAAACAGAAAATAAAAAAAAAAAATATACTTATATTAAATTAATATTTTCTTTATACCAATCTATAATTTTGTAAAGCAATTTAAAAACATTCATTACGCAATATAAGAAAGGCTGAACTTAACAGAAGAGTGAGCACAAACTTAAAGTAAAACTTAAAGTAAAAAGGTAAAATGATGTAAAGTAGAGAAGTAAAATATCATTTTACCTTTTATGAATGAATAGATACTTCCTATATACTTTATACCAACTGCTCCATATGAAGGAAATGATAAAACAAAAATATCCAATCAACTATTTAGGACAAATATAAGGTTTCAATTTTGTTCTTACTTTAAATTCCACATATCCATATTCCGCAGTAAATATATTGTACGCAGCTGATCTCACATCAGTTTGCAGATAAAATAGTTCAGTAATGATGTTCTTTATTTTTCATTTTTCTTTTGCTGTCTTTCTTGGAGTTTTCACAACATAAATTACTCTACATCTACGATTTTGAAAATCACTTTATTAAGTTTTGTAAAACTTTCTACCTTTGGACTTCACCTAGAATTACTGTAAATTTGATCCCTCTTTCTCGTAATGTGTTGTTTGGATTTTTAAATAATAATTAATATTTAATGTTGATATTTTTATATTTTAAATTTTCTTTTCTGCCCCATTTTCTCTTTCTGAACGAAAACAAAGTGAGTGCTTGTCGATTGGGAGACAACCCATAAAGAAATTAGAATAATAAAAAAAAAAAATTCCTTCGTATCAAATAAAAAAACAAAAAACAAAAACCGAATGTGTTAATATTTGTCAAAGAGCGAATTATATCTTCGCGACTCTTTATTAATTCCTAATTAATTCTCTAGAGAAGAATATTATCCCGCTGCTGATGGCACGCACTCCTGTATAGCTGCCGAAACTATCCGGTATATTTTAATAAGTTTTTAATTATTCTTAATTATTTTTAACACAAAATTTTCTTTAATATATTTTAATATTACCATACGTTAATTTGACTTGTAATTGCTAAAGGTGAAATTCAAAACTATGTTTACAGATCTGATATTTTTTTGTCACTCACATGAGACATCAAAGAAATAATCAGAGATCTTTGAGGAATCTTTTGAATGAAATATTCCTGGAAGCAAAATGCTATTGATATTTTAGCAAGAGTTCTAAAAAGAACTCAAAATTCAAATTCTTAATTCCTCAAAATTAAGTTTGAAGAAAGATAGAAAACGTGTTTTGTATCCCATTTACACAGAAAAAAAAAAGAATAAGAAATTCACATCCTCATTAGCGCACTAAGAGCTGTCGTCAAGGGTGTTTAGGCAGATGTTTTGTTCTCATTAACCCTCATCAGTAAGAGTTAACCAATAATCAACAGGGCAGAGGATGAGTAAAGGATGTGGGGTCTCACAAAGCAGTTGTCGAAGTGTCCTGCTGATAACAGATCATGATGTATTAATGAATATGTGGGCTTTTTCTTTTCCTGCTTTTTTTAATTCGAGATTCAGTCATTTTTATTTAATTACATGCTATTTCAAAGTGCGACATCTTCTCCGGAAGTAGGGATATCTCTATTTATATTTCTAGGAAAGAAAGGCAGGTTGTCATCGTGTATCATCAACAAATCCTTTTCTATTTAGACTTTTTCTTCCTGGATATCTTGAAGTAGGGAACTGGAATTCTTTCTCTGCATTTACAGTATCTGGGAACAATTTCGAAGACACTTTATTTATTTTTATTTTATTCAGGCGACTTCCTTAATATACTTACTATTGTAATTTACAAACGGAGTACGGGACCATTTATTGAAATTCTAAGTATTTCAGTTAAAATTTGACAATAGATGTAGTTCAGTAGGCCTATTTAGTCTCCTTGACAGGAAAAACCAGATACAAAATTTAAATTTGTCAAACTTTTAGAAATTTCTTTCTGTTTTGAAAATACGTCTGTTAAGATAAATTGTTGTGTAGCAACACTCTGTATGATTTTTTTTTATTTTTTGGTTCACATTTTTAATCAGAAATTTCAGTTTCAAGTTGTTTTTAAAGTTTTTCATTATAAATTTTAGATTTTATTGGAAAACAAAAAGCTTTTGCGAATGAAATTAAGGCATCAACGAAAAATTACAAAAGCTCGTTGATTTTTTTCTTCAATGATATTGCCGGATGATCTGCTCAAAAATTAGACAGCAAAAAAATTAACCTTTGCTGTTTTCTAACTAACTTCAGATCATCACAGTTTAATAGATCGAAGCTAACGCATATTGTTGTTCATCTGAGGACACCTACCATACTATAAAACTTATGGTCGTATCTTTCGACATTTCTAAATGTATTCCAAATAGACAAAATTTCTAAAACATATTTTACTACTTGATAAAGAGGAAGAAAAATAAATACTCTCAAAAATACTGGAAAGTAATTAAAAGCTTTTATTTTCTAATAAAAAACAAAACAAAACAAGTAATGATATAGCTGCATTACATTATAAAAAATAAGGAAATAGTTTTTACATTTTATTACTTCAAAACTATTTATGTGATAATAAAATTCATATAAAAGATAAGAAAGTAATTCCAATATATTTTTTGGTTGGGATAGTGAAGATATTTTAAAATTATTTTGAAATCTTACTTTATGTCAATAAAACTTTCGGAAATTAGTTTACTTTGATTCTACGTTTGAACTTGAACAGGTATTATTTATGTGCTTAAGTCTTATATATTTTTTCCCCTCAATTAATTAATCTAATATTAATCACTGTTTTCTTAATACGTGCTTATTATAATAAAATTTTATTAATTTTGTTTATTTTAAATACGATTTATAATTTTTAATTCGATTACTTACTTCATTCTTATATTAATGGCAATAAATTTTCATTTACTTTTCCTCGTCGTCTTCTTTAGATATCAGTTGCTTCTCTGCCGCTCATTGTTGGGTTTACAAAACCGTTTCCTATTTGTGGTTTTGTTTGCTTGCGTCAGCCCAATTGTCACGTATTAGGTTTCTTTTCATTCATAAGTGGTTGTTACGGAGGTCGGAGATCGCCAGCGTAGGCGGGTGTCACTCGGCGGGGAGTTGAGTGTGGGGCTACTGACAGTGAAGCAGCTGGAAAATTCATTAGGAGCGAATAAGTGGAGTCCTGCAGTGAGAGAGAAGGCCACCAGCTGTTCTGTAGCCTATCTAAGAAAATCAAGATAGAACATAGCAGATTTATTAGTAGAACAAAAAAAAAAGACAGAGAAAAGAACGTACATTTAAAGCTCTTAAATAAGAAAAGAACAGAAAAAAAAAAATATTTTTCTTAGTTATTTTTGATTGCGTGAGTAAATTATGCTAACGTAAACTATGTACGATGAGAAAAAAAAAAATATCAGAATAGTAGACTACATTTAGTTAGCTCTAGAAATGACTACATTTACATCCTACCGTTCATTAAAACAACGTACTGTAGTAATTAAGAATTGAATGCACAACAGTAGTGTAGTCACGGGTTTTGTATCTAATGGGATATATTTTACTCGATTTAAAAATAAAATCTGTATAATCATCATACTAATTTTAGACTTACACTATATTAAGTATGTATACAATATATTGACTACCTTAAAAAACATACATTTGGAATAAAATATACTTAACGTTTCTAGTCTATTCAAGATATTAAGTATACTTTATTCAAAATAAGTGTATTTGTAAATTTAATATTGATGTTGCATGTCTAAAATTATTGTAATAAACAATTTTCAAAAACACGTTAAACTATTTCAGTAACATTCGAGATAATTTAACTTAAAATAATAAATGAAGTTCGTAAACATATTACGATTTATCCTGAAACAGAAGATAAAATTTGACACATTTTTGTTTTTTGTTTTATATTTATTCTTACTACCGTGAAGAAAATAGTAGAGTTGAAAACAACATAAAATAAAAACTATACGGTTTGTGAAAAAGTAAGACTCTTAATTATATAGTCAGCAAATCCTAAAGTTAGACAGGTATACATTCACCTTGAACAGATTTCAGTAAAATTAAATATTAGTTTTAGTTACTTTTTTATATTAACTACAACTTATATTTAATATTTATTAAATGTAAAAATAAATACATTTATTATTAATATTATTATTAGCGAAAAGTTTAGGGTTTTGGTTTTGGTACTACTCTTTCAGGCTAGGCTAAATTAAAAGTAATGGGCGGTTTCCGAAATATTGGATCACATTTAAAAGCAAGATTAGATTGGGATTTCACATGGATGTTAAAAGAAAGGGAAAATAAAGAAATGAACCATTTCAATAGATCACAGATTGTCATCCTCAGAGAATGGGTTTTGTTAATCTACGTGAATCCAATCTAATCTTGCTTGCAATTTTCACTTGCACTTAGTCTATTATATATGGATGACATTTATTTTATAAATTTCCGAACAAACTTAACTACAGATTAGAATGTAATTTCAATCGAACAGGAAGCAACTATTTTAATAATTTTTAACATCATTTCTGCTTTATGTGACTTGCTGAAACATTAAATGCTTTGAAAAAAGAAAAAAAAAAAAAAGTTCTCAAAGCTTCAAACGTAAAGAAGAATCAAAACTTAAGAGTACTTCAGTACTTCTTCTTCATTATTTTGATTCTATTTGTTTATGTCTTTATTGATCCTATCTTTAATTGGACTAAAAGATCAATAACTAAACGCAGCCAATATTTCATTTTGATGGACGTCCCCAGGCGTTCGTTGATTGGTGCTTGGTATCAGTTGACGTCCGAAGCCCCTTCATAAGATCACAACAATTATTTCTCCGGTCGATTCAAACCCCGTTTCCTGAACTACGGTAATAATTATTACTTATGATTCGACGCGAGCATTTTAAAGAGAAAAACTATTGCTTGTTTTATTCTTTGCGAATAGCTTTTACCTCTGGCACCAATCGAAATAATGTAAATGAAGCAATTTCGGCAACAAAATCCAGAGTGTCTGACGCCCACCGGTGGAGAAATAGCCTTTTATTTACGAAGGGATCAAAAAAATATAGAAGGGTTGATTCATAAGAATTTTGGTAATTATTGCTTCCACATGTAATGCATCATTATCCTACGAGTGCGTGCTTCTTGAAATTGTTGGCCAATAATTATCCAAATGGCGGCTGTTTCTTTAAAAAAATCACGAATTGAAAACAAATTTAGAGCCTAAGTGGAAAACTGTGTTTCTAAAAATGGGAAAAAATCTCTGTTGCTTATTATTCACATTAGCAGAATTAAAACTTACGAAATACTAAAACAGAAGCTTACCTTATAATAAAAAAGACGTGTGTTAATTTCTAATTTAGTAATTTGTTATTAGAATATTACAGTAGAGTAGTTTATTATTTTAGCTATTGAAAAATATGAACAGTTAACTCATAAAATACAGTTGGTCATACTCATACAGTAGGTGGTTCACATGAAATTTTTAGGTGATCGCTTTTCTTAGTAAACTTACAATTATTATTTTTTTTTTTTTTTTAGAATTAGAAGTTTTATTGAGTTAATTTGTATTCTATCATTTTTGATAAGTTATTTTAACTTTCGAAGTCGATCTCTACCGTAATTTTAGCAGTGGACTTAATTTATCTTTTAGCTTGAAAATTATCTTTATTTAAAAAAAAAAATATTAGTTAAACTAGGTTATTTTATTAAGTTATTTCTACATCATATAATACATACTGTGCTATATTTTAATATACATTTCCTAACTTAATTAATGGAAACTTGTTTGAAGTAAATAGTTACAAATAGAACGGTATAGTTATCTTAAAATTACAAACGATAAAAAATTTCTTCCTTAATTCAAGCATTCTGGTTAATACTTTATAAATTATTGACAAAACTTAGTTTGTAATTATTTATTTTTTTAATCGAAAACTTTTCTATAGAATAAATAAAAAGAAAATCTTCTAGTACGGTATTTAAAAAGAGTCAAAAAATAATGGCAAGTAGGAAATGACAAGTAATAACATGCGGTAAGGTATTTGATAACAGTAACAAATTTTTTCATGTCTAGCTATTTACTTAAAACACTCCAAATAAATATTCATTCAATACTGTTTAAAAACAGCAAAATCTTGTAAAAACAATTTCTTTGTAATTTATTTTTCAAATTAATCAAAATCAAAACTTATCTTTGAGGACTTTTTTTTTCTGTTAAAACCAATGTTTAGGTTTTAGATTTAAGTGCTTACATAAAAATACTAGAAAATTTTCTTTGTTCCCATTCTTTCTCCTAAGTCGTCTTAAATCTTTTCTTTATTGAGTATTTCAGTAAAGAGTTTCAGTAAGTTATTTAGATACCGAAAAATACAAATATTTCTATTATTTCAGCGTTGTCAATTGTTTAACTACTTTTTTTTATCTATTTTGTTTTATTTTGTTTTAAAATTATAACACTCATGAATTAAGGAAATTTTGAAAAGAAATTACGTTATTTACTTTTGAAATTAATTAGAAATAATAGTAATAATGAAACAGTCAGGGAGTATAAGTTTAAGAGTTAACAATGAAATTGTTAAAAAAAAAAACGATAATTCTTTAGCAACACCATATTTTTCCCTATTTTGTATGACACTTTTATTTGCTGTATGAAATATTGGCTCAGAACAATACTACATAATTACATCTTTACTATATGATTTTTATAATGAAAAAATACGTGGTTTAGCCTGCATAATTACTTTGTAGTGGATATATGAAAAATAAAAAAGAATAATAACTAGTACAACATTTTTTATAATTATTGAAAGTACTTGCATTTAGTTTTAAAGTAGTTCTCAGATTATCGCACTAAAAACGGATATTTATTAAAATATAACTGTAGTCAGGACATTTGAGACATTTCCAAAAGGTTTATACTACTGCCGCTGTTGGAATTACGTGTACTTTATAGAATAGTGATTTGTTATTTTGGATCATCATCTGTTCAGTTTTATTTAAGTAAAAAGACATTATTATAAAAATGACGTTATATGGTAAAGATGTTCAAAATAGTCAGATGTATGGATGGATGAGAAAATTGTTACACAAATTTTTCATTCAGTTTTGAAAGCAACACAAGAGTTAGCAGAAGTCGATTTTTTTCATTGAGTTGGCTTTAAAATTAGTTGATTTTTTTTCCCTTCTAAAATGCTATCTTGAGCAATTTTTCCTTCATATGTGTTTACATAGACATAATATTAAAAAAAAAATCCAAAGAAATGTAATATCCATTGCAATAGTTTAGACTTAAATCTCAAAGTTTTTGTTGTTAGCGAACCATCCAATCTTCTTTATTAGATTGTAAAATGTCTTTTATTTTGAATCACTGAATTTTCTTTTTCATTTACGACTCATAAATTTTATTGAAACATGGAATGACATTCAACGGAATAGAAAAAAAAAATAATAATGCATTTGAAAAGAATGGACAAATGAATCAACCAACAGGAAATGAGTAAATGTATTTTTTTTTTTTAGATTAGTCTTTTAGATGTTACCACAACTCGGTGTCAGAATCGCTAATAAAATTAAAAAAAAAAAAAATCCCTTAAGATGGGCTTCCTTCGCTCTATCCTGGGAGTGACTTCCGGTGCGTCGAGGTTTCCTGTCAATGAAACAGAAAAGAGCAACGCATTTTGCACGAAACACCAGAAAAACAGATCAAAAACAGAATAGTCTATCAAAAACTTCTTTTGATTGCTTTGCCCTTTGCATGAGAACACGGGAAATACACTCTTTCGGAGAGGAGGGTTTTTTTTTTTCAAAACAAAAGATACTCTGACTTTTTTCCAGCAACAAGAATTTCAATTTAAAATTTTACAATGTTTCAGAAACAAACGATATTCGTTGAAAAGAAAGAAAACAACCTAAAAACCTAAAAACCACGTAACTAGTAATCATGAAAAAAAAAAAGATAATAGCCGAGAAGTTCCTGTATATACTCACTTGTGCTACTCTTATTTTCACATAACACTTTTGTTTTTGTTAATTGTTTTGTTATTTTCAAACTTCATTAATTCACTTCATTAACAACTTCATTATAAGTTATAATTAAATCTTTATTTTAATTTTTTTGCACAACTGAGCAATTTCTAATTTATATAGTTACGTTTCTTATAATTTTTGATAAAAAATAAATATCAATGTAGAAATGCTTAAGCTGTCTTTCGATATATAGTGGTAGTAAGTGAATTGTATAGTAAAAGTTTTGTAATTTATTACTCCTTTTATGAATATTGGTTTTTTTTTTTTCATTTATTTTAATAAATTTAATTTTAATTCGAATTGTAAAATTTATCCTAAAATTGATGATTAGCAATGTTTGCTATTATATTATTATATTGTATTGTATTAGTATTAATTTTTATTAATTAATCGAAACATTTTTGAATATTCCAAAAAACAAGTAAACTCTTTAATTATTTAGAAAAAAAAGTAAGTGTTCTGTTGAAGAAGATTTCAGATTTTAGACCAGAATTTAATTGTCCTCGATCCATTTAATTCCAGAAGCTTTAGTTTTTGAAGATTTTAAAAGATTTTTAAAAATTTGTTCCCCATGACTTCTCAAATAATTTCGTTAACTGTCTGATCGAAATTAACGTCAACTCTAATAACACTTATCAACAGAGTAGTATGAATATTATTTCCTTCATAGTCTATATGCCAATAATAATTAATATATAGAGAAATTAATCTACACGAAAGCTGGAAGGTTCTAGGAAAACATGAGCTTAATTTTTATATTTTTTAAAAGTAATAATTTAGAGAAAACGGTAATTAAGAAGAACGTAAATCGCTAATTTAAAAGCTAATGATTGAATCAGCCTCTGCCACAGAAAAAAAAAATATTTTACATTAAAATGTCAAACGATTGCTATTTTAACAAAAGTAAATTTGCAGTCGAAGCAAAAGGAAAAAAAAAAAAGATTAAGCCTTAGTAAAGTTTGCTAAAGTTTAGTAAAGTTTGCTCTAAAAGAATTTTCTAGCTTACATTTATTTAATATTTTAATTGATCTGTTAAAGGATAATATAAAATGAAATGCATAAAACTTATGAGTATAAAATAAAAAGTAAAGAAATTTCACTTACTACACATATATTTTTATTATACCTACTTTCTTAACAATATTCGAGTACATAAATTAAGTTTTCGTCGATTTCTTTTCTTTATTGTAATAACTTACTCTGCTAAAATAACAATTAATTTTTAATCTTAATAAAATATCAATTCATTTATTTTATAATTACAATTATTATGAATTATTGATGCAACATATCCGTCCTTCATTAAAATAGATTTTATTTTAAAATTATACAGGATATTTTAACGAATAAAATGAATTAAATTAAATATTGATTATATTCTATAAATGTTAATAAATGTAATTAATTAAATAAATTTAATCCATTTTAAATATAATTAATTAATTAATACCAATTGATATTGCACTTATCATTAAATCGTGTATTGATTTGTATTGTGGGATTTTGTTTTACATTTTATTCAATAAAATATTTTCTAAATTTTTAAAATGAATATTTTTGAAATCCTTTTGAAGTTTAAAGAAATTATTATTTACTCTCACGAAATACAAATACTTTTTTTTTTTATTTTATGTGAATTAGAACTTTATTAAAAAGTATTATTAATTCTATATTTAAATATAAGATACTTTTATCGTAGAGAATCTAGTATATTTTTAATAGTAATATAAAATCGCATATTTGGGAGCTTAGGAAGAGCATCTGTAAAAGCGATGATTCATTTAATATTCGTTTATAAAAACAACTGTACATCAAATAAACAATTTTCAGAATTTCAGTTCAAATTTTTTAGCTGAAATTGCACTATACGCCATTAAAACAATAAACATTTTTTTTTCTAATTCCTCCTTAAAAATCCTGTATTCGTAACGGCGTATTTTTTCCTTTCCCTTTTGTTACTCACCGTCTTCGTAAATGAGAAAAACATGTGAACGTCAATGTAAAAGATAACCAATACAAATTGTAGGGTAGGCCGTTCTACAGATAAAGATCGCAGGATGTATGCTTGATGTTCATGAATTCGCAAGTAGCGCGTACTGAAATGGTGGCATTAAGAGAAATGATTAAAAAAGAAAAAAAGTTTGCGTCTCCGACAACTGGGTTTAACAATTGGCAATGAAATTGGATACAAAGAAGAAATGATTATTGTTTAATTCTGAATTGTAGCTCGAAAAAGCATTTATTATCCTCGAAAAGCTTATGCGGTATTCAGGTGCATTGTGAGACCTTTAAGAAATCCATAAAATATCATTATTCGTATTAAAAAACAAATAGAAAGAAAAATAGGAAAAAAATAGAATGAACGAAAAAATATCCTGTCTCTTAAATGTTCATTGTAAAGTTTGTAAAGTTCTTTGAACTGAAGAAAAAAAATCTTGTTATTAAACAGAATTACTATTCTAATATTGAAGCTTTTGTTAATATTTTTGTACTTCTATTTTAGAAGTAATTTAATAAATACATTACGAAGCATCAAATGCTTCATGAACAGATGATTTTCAATAAAATAAGTTGCAATTTATCTTACATTTGCGTAAATGTGCTCTGAATAAATAGAATGCCATAAAAGTTTCAGCATTAAGAATTCATTTATTTATTTATTTATTCTTAGAGTCATTTGACTACAATTTATAGTTTAATTTTTCTTGAAGCTGCACTTTTTTTTACTTTTTTTTTTTCTCTTTTTCTTTTGAAAAAAAGAGGGATTTGAACCTTTGTTTTCAGAGAGAAACATATTTCATATTCTACAAGTTAAAAAACAAAAACAAAACTTACTTGTTATACAGAAAGGCAGTTATCTACAGAAGATCTTAGCCTAATAAGTGATTTTTTTTATACAGATAGTTCTGTTCTAATTTTACAATAAAATAAATTCCTAATATACCATCCAAATAGCGTCCACTCACTGTACAAAAGACCTTACTGTGTCTTTTTATTACGATTCTTCAACTTTCTATTGAATCATCGCTGCTGGAAATTCATTTTATACTATTTCTTGTTAGAAAATTTACTCGTATCCTTGTTATTTTTTATTTCATGTTAAAGCTGCCATTTTCTTCGTCAACTGATGTTTTTAAGATGTTTTCTGTGGCTATTGATCTTTGAATGACTTTACTCTTTAAATGCAGCCGAAGAGTTAAGTCTTATGGTGAATTATCAAGATGTAAAGAAAAAAACATCATCTTCATTATTAGTTACAGTCAAAATCTCATAGTAAATCTCTTTATTTTAATGTAGACCTTTTATCTTAACTTTTGCCATTGATAACAAATGATTAATTCTTTTTTAAAAGCGTAACAAAGAAAATTAAGATGATCTTTACTAATACCTAGAAAACGTTTACAAATCAATCTTTACAATTTGATTAAATAACAAAACAAAACTACATAATTATTTTCCTACATTCCAAATAAGATCCCATCCTAATGATGGTTTTGTATAAGTGTTTTTTTTTTTTTTTTTAAATCTTTATTTCTTTTAATTCCTGAGGATTCCAACATTCTGTTTGTGTGTATGTGTGTTTGTATGTATGTTTAGGTTATTGCCTTTTCATATCGCAAACATTATCTATGATGAGACTTGAAGGAGCAATTTTCTAAACTAATTCAACTTCTTTCAATTATGGAACTGAAATTTTTTAGATTCAAATATATTCTCTCAATCTAGAATTTTGGAAATATCGAAACTGAAGATTTTTTTTTTTTTTTTTTTAACGTCATATTTTCATTTATCTCATTTCCTAAGACTAATTTCTAAATTGTATCAACTCTTAAGTCATTTTACATATTTAGAATTTAATCTAAAGATTCTTTGACCTTTTTTTTTCCCCACAATAATTAACATAGTTAAAGCAGTGGAAAATATAGAAATGCGTTTTAGGTTTGATTTAATAGCGCCATTGTGATAAGCAATTTCCTTTTATACAATTTTGTTTTTCTTAAGTCAGACGTTATTCCTTTGAACTTACAACAATTGTTTGGTCAAAATGCAAATAGATTTAAACACTGGC
Organism: Thereuonema tuberculata; assembly: GCA_023159025.1. Lineage (NCBI taxonomy): Eukaryota > Metazoa > Arthropoda > Chilopoda > Scutigeromorpha > Scutigeridae > Thereuonema > Thereuonema tuberculata. The sequence continues at coordinate 245,732,128 of JAFIDM010009631.1, read as the reverse complement.
TTTTTCCAGAACAATAGTTAATTCCCATGGCCTTGTCTATAATTCGAGTGGCTGTTGTGTTTGAGGAGGCAATTGGACATTGTCATGATTATATCCCCGCCCTCACAAAGAACGCTTTTAAAGAACATCATCGCGGTTATTAAAGTAATGCACGTCTGTTTGACCTCAGTCAGCCACCTTTTTATTTTGTTTTTTTAAACCAGTGTCATTTAACTTAGAAAAATGTCTTAGATGAATCACAAACATCATTTACTCTAATTGTACAGCAAATTACTTGTCAAGAATTTTAGTTTATTTGCCATCCTTACAAGAATTTCAAGTTTTGCGAACAGTTATTTTTCCTGCAAAATCGCTTTTTTTCCCATCCGAAGAACTGAAGAACTTTCATTAAAACCTGGAATCAGTGATGGATTCAGCTTGGCTAAAAAAAAAGTTTTCATATCTTTAGTCCCTTAGTTTGCATCAGAAAATAAAAAAAAAATGAATATAAAAATGATTCAAAATGCAATATTTAAGTCATGTCCGATATTCATTGTACAAGATTACTCAAAATTATTTATCTCGAGAATCTGAAATTATCAGTTCATTAAATTAATTACAACAGTGACTTTTTTTTTTCATTATATTATTATTACTCTTAGAATTTAAATTTACTTAAAAAATATCTTTTAGAAAATTAATTACTAATCTAGTGGGAAAAAACAAAATACGTATTCCTTCACTTTTTACTCGTATTCCCACGAGTACTTTTTCATCCTTGGAGGATCTATCATACAAACATTCGTCAGCGGAAGAAGAAACAGACAAATACAGGAAACATCCATGCCGATGCCAGGATTCGAACCCAGGTTCCGACTGATCTGCCTCATAGGAGGAGGCCGCCTCCTAATCCACTAGGCCACGTGGGAACGGCTACTTCTTGTATTCATTATTTGAAATTTAAAATTTAGCGGTTAAACTAGAAAATTAAAGTAATTTATTATATAATGAACTTACGATACAACACAGTATTAAAATATATTGGAACTTTCAGTGATATTGTTTTTCATTGAAATAATGCTTTTTCTAAAGGATTATAATTCTAAAATAAGTAAATAGTTATTATCATTAGTTGTTAAATTTTCGAAGCTGTCTTTTAGGAAAACAATTTTTATTTCCTTTTTCTTAAATTACTTAGTTTGTTAAAAAAAAAAAAAATCTATAAATTTATATTGACAATAAGTCGATTTTTATAATAAAATTTATGTTAATTATGATAAATTTCTGAAAACTTTATTAATTCAGATATTAGAAAATTTGATTCTGAGCTTTGAATTACACCCCGCAATGTTTGAAGTATTGATTTCTTGGTTATTAGCTGTTAATTCTTATTGATTACGGATATTAACTGACTTTTATTTCTTTAGGAATTGATAACGTCTTCATTTGGTTAAGCAGGAAAGTCTTGATACTTAAAAGGTAAGGCAATTTGTTTTATAACAAGAGTTACGAAATTTACTCATTTTCAGATCCCAACAATATTTTATTGTGCATTTTGAACCTGCTTTCAGCGTTATCTCTCTAGATCGTAAAGTTATCTGAAATAATTGAAATAATAGCAACTGGATTTAGAATCCTGCCACAACGATAAGCTTACAATAATTTATTGTGGGAGGCTTCAAAACAAAGGATGGAAAAATATTTATTTATTACAATATCAATGCAACGAATAGGTAAATAATTTTATTAATAGAAATATGATTCAGATATTTAAAAACAAATATCAGCCATTGTAAGTGTTTGTTAATTAGATGTTTGATTTACTTACTAAGTTTTCATTTTTTTTTAACAAAAAAAGCAGGAATTTATCAAGCTGTCTAAATAAAATATTCCGAAAAGAACTTAAACCTTAAACTTAAACTTAAATGTTTTAAGTTTTTAAAATTATAAATATTTTTTTTTTAATTTTGCATATTTTATTTTTCCTTGTTATAAAGTGGGAAATAGTTACACACACAAAAAAAAGTTTTCTTATTCATAAATAATTATATCCGCTAAATTCAAGCAATATATGCCGAATAAAAAAATATCGTCATATATTTTGTTTCCTTAAAACTGATTAAAATTACTGAATTTGAATTAAATGAAATACCTCTCAAACAAAATAGAATACAAAATGGATTGACGTACATTGTTGGTTTATAAGAAAAAATTCATAGCTTGCCGCCAGTACGAGTTAATTGTTTAATTTTTAATGCTTTTCTAAGAAATTTTTTATCACTTTCACACGTAAATTCTCCATAAGGATCTACGTTGGGAAATATTCAAATGCAAAAAATAAATCGTCTGTTGTAGGTAAATGAACGCCAAGTTTCATGAAGACCTATTCACTAGTTCAACAGTTATGGAGATAGAGCTCAATGGATTTCCTAAACTTAAATTTTAGATAACAAAACATTTAATAGTTCTTGGGGGAGATAGAGCTCCTAGTTGCTTAATAACAAAAAGTATACACTTTATTGTCTTTAGATATTCAGATCATCTAAAATAACACATTTGTAACAATTTATGGTCATTACATAAATGAGTTAGACTAAAATATCAATAAGTAGAAATAGCTTTAAATCTTGATTGATAACTGAGGAATCCAATGAGTGAAGGATTGTTAAACACGTGCTGATTAGGAATAAATGTTTCGACTTCTTAATACTCACGCTTAATGGACCCTTTGTAAAGTTTGGGCTATAAATTAGGAGTTATTGATAAAGATAGTTGCCCTCGTCGGAAAAATGATTCGATAAACTTCATTACTGTGGCAACGAATTTGTTTTGTATCGAGAAACAAAGACTGGAGAGAAAAAAAATATTAACGATTTTTTTTTTCCCCCTTTGTATGGTTTAGTCAGTTCTAGAGATAGACGAATTTGTCTGTTTTTTTGTTTTTTTTAATCAATAAAAAAAATCGGAAGAGCGTCGTTGAGTGATA
>JAFIDM010009631.1:245698468-245729063 GCA_023159025.1 Thereuonema tuberculata | reverse complement strand
AAAAAGTAAGTCTACAGCTGAAATACTTACACTTACAGGCTTCAAAATAATAATAGCAATTAACTTTACGAATAGCCTAGCCTAAAGCAATTTTGTAGATAAATATCTACAATGAAAATTTTAATAAATGCGTAACTTTTTAAAAGTAACATTTTTGATGACTTTATTTACATACAAATATTAGCCAACCTTTTAGCCAATATGCATCTTTTATTAAGACGTAAAGTTCTAAACAAAAGAGTTTATTTATTGTTTTCAAATAATATATGAGTTTTTTAAAAAAAATATTATTATCCTCTCGGAGAAAAAAACAAACAAACAAACAAACCTAAAATGGGTTTGTACTTTAAATCTAAAAAATGTTAGAGTTGAATATTTCGTTTAAAAAGTTACCTGGTTATTTAAAATAAATTATTTAAATAAAAAAATAATTTTAAATTTACTTCAAATAAACAAGTCATTTTTGTAATAACGAATATCCTTACACTAATTTAGGTACTAAACTTGTTTTCTAGCACCGATATAAATAGAACCAATATGAATAAACTAATATTATAGGCAAACAAATGTAAGTCCTATAATATATAAAAAGAAACTTAAATTTATTAATTTTTTTAACAAATGCTATAGAGTTGCATTAAATTTTCCATAGATTAGATATTCTAAAGAAAACAGCAGTAGCATTCTCAGTCTAAATATTTGTTATTGAATAAGAAAATAAACAGAATTATAACTCTCATCTTTCTTAAACAGTTGCTATCTCACGCTGATTTAAAACTAAATTTTATTATAGTTTAACTTGGTTTAAAATTCAGTAACAGTTTAACTTAATATTCCAATGATAGCTTAACATAAGGTAAGTGGAGAAACTTCAGAAGCGCATTATTCTTTTTTTTTTTTAAAGGTTATAAAATTAGGATTTTAATAGTAATCCTAAAACGGTGTATGCTTTTTTAAATTCCTTAGTTGATTAATGTTTTATAAATTGTATTTGTTTAATTGCTGTACAAGTTTTTGAGCCCATTAATGGTCTGCGAAATTCACTATTGTAAAATACTGACTGAAATTTATGACTGTTGCCAAGTTTGTGTATCTCCACTTTGCATTGGAGTTCTTCATTATATGGAATAATTACGAAAACAGAGAATAGACATTGCTAATATTTTAGGTATTTTTATTAATTTATCTAAAAGTAAAAAGCTTATTAGAAATCAAAGTATTACCTGATTAATAAAAAAATGCTGATTATTGTTATTATTGTTTTTTGTTTCTTTTTTACCTTTATATCCTGAAAGAAAAAAAAAAAAGATGATTGGTGTTCTACTGTCTTACATTACCAAAAAAACCAAATGAGGCCTCATCAAAGTCCAATTAGACACAATGTGTTCGAAAGATCTGCCAGTTAGAAGGCCTCTGAACCGAAGATTGACTGAGCACAATTACAACGATGCTATTTGCATCTGTAAAGCCAGTTCTCTCTCCCTTGTTTAAGCGACAATCCCCTCGACGTCCGCTATAATTCAGAAATGGTAATTGCACATTATCGCCTAACAGTAGTTGCTTTTTTTTTTATGACCCCCTCGTCTTCTTGACCCTATGGGCACGCAACACGCACTGCGCAAGACACAGTTTCCGTGCGGAGACCTTTTTCAGTCGCACCAATATATTGAGCTTGTCATCAGCCTAACGCCTGTAAATGGAAATCCAAAGGAAAATTCTTTATCTCATAATAATAACAATAACCATTGTTTCCCCTTTAGTATCGAATATCGTTGTGAACATGTTTGAGATGGGATTGCTTCAAATGCCTGAATAAATCTATTAGTTCACTTAAATTTTAACAAATAGTTTAGGCCAAATATAGCCTAAAAACTGAAAGGAATTTCTTATACATAGGAAAGCAACGAAATTATAAATAAAGCAAAATTTCAAACAAATAAATGAAAATCTCTTCATTTACGCTCATAAATAGCATGTAGATTCTGCCAATGATTTAAGCCTATAAACAATTAAATTGATTTACCATTTAATGAACTCTGAGCCCTCAAAGTACTTAAACAGCATAAACTTACTGTACTTATTGAATTTCTTCCATCTTTATATAAAAAGAAACATGAAAAATATTGAAATTTTGAAGTAGGCCTTTATTTTTAAAAAAAATATGTTTTTGAATATTATAGTTATGTAGATGTATAAATTATATTATTTAGATGTTGTTTATTATACCTATATTAGATTATGTTAATAAACTAATCTTCTGAACCTATTGACAGAGGCTGTAATAGGACTAATGTGTCAAGTGTGGGGAAAAGAAAAGATACTTGTATAATCGCCAATCGTGGATTAACCTATGTCTTTCCCTTTCTTCAATGTTTTATATCTTTATCTTATATTTTTATATGTATAATATCAGATTTTTTTGTATGAATAAAAGAAATTAGACATTTGTAAAATAAAATAAATATTAATATTTATAACCAAAAGATTCATAAATGATATATATTTATGAATCTACTCTTCTCCATTGCTCCTTTAGATGAGTAAGTAAGTCTCCTTTAGATCGGATAATTGGGACTCTTTTATAACTGGTCAAAACAAAAGTGCAAAACAGAACGTATTTTTTATAGAGGAAAGCAAATATTACTTAGAATAAAGAAATGAATATGAATCAATGTGAGTCAATTGTAAAAAGATCCTCAATGAGTCTATTGAAAACTTCACGATTGCGAGCAGTTAACAGAGTGAAATGTATGTAATCTTTAGAAAAGACTATTTGATGTATTTAAGCTTTATTAAAAGTGTAGGCTTTCAGAACTGCACAAGGCATCTGTGGCATCATTGAAAATCGATCTGGAATCCTCTATTATTTGAAACCATTTAATTCCTTTCACCCTTTCGAAATCTATTTAGGCTAATTAGTTTTTTTCGCTACTTTTTTGTATTTTTAGAATTTCCTACGATAGAAAAACACTTCAAATATATAAAGCTAAATGTGAAATCAATTATTAAAGGCTTAGCTCTAATAATTATCAACTGAAAGATGATCAGTAATTAGAAGCTTAAAATTAAAATACAGTTAACTGTATTATTAGTGATAATGAGTAAACAGAGTTATAATAATCTCTAATTAAGTTATTATCTTTGATTTGAAAAGTAAGCTTTTACGTGTGGATAAATTTACTAGGAAATCACTGAGAACAATACACTTAATATTAAAAAATGATATTAGATTTAAAAATACGTGACCGGTTTCCCCCTCACAAATTTCGGGCATCATCTGGTGAAAAATACAAAATACAGTCCAAATTTATTTCGAAAAGAACAGCACGTGACCATCGTTGACGTCATATACAAAATCTTCGTTTACACCATCACAATGGTCACCTACATCCGACAGGAACTACATACGAACAAATTTAAAAAATTGTTAAGTCTAAGTTAAACTTCCAATATTTACTGAACTTTGTATAATTAAAAAGCTGCGCAGTGACAAAAGCAGTAATAACTATCCATTTATTCTTTCAAACGTTATCTTTCGTTACTAAAAGTATTTGACTTTAGAAATTATGAATTTTCACTTCATTTCATCGCATTTTCTTTCTGAAGATTGCTTTGTAAAATAATTAAATTTAAGATGTTTGATTAATTTTTAGTTTCAGTGATAAGAGCATTACGCTCATTACATTACATGATGCAATAATAATTATGATTTAAAGTAATTTTTTTATTAGTTTATTTTTGCTTTCGTAAATAAAGTATCAATTACTTCTGCACACATAATTCTCCAAATCAATTTAAGTTTATTAGATTATTTTTTTCTGGTTATTTAGATTGCGATCTTCCATTATTTAAATATTATAGAGAAACTTTAAAACCTTAATTAGTTTATTCTATAAGTAAAATCTCAATGTTTTTAAATTGGAGAATAGAATATGTAAAATAATACGTTGATACTTGCGAAGAGAATTAAAAATGAGAAATTACGGATGAGCTATCAAAATGTTTTCCACCCCTACGTTTACTGTTGTTAGATATTGTTCGCACTTCTAATTGTTGTAAAAGTTTATTTTTGGCATCGTACAAATTCTGTGCAAATAATAGAATTTATTTGAAAGAGCAACACAATTTTTTACTTCTATGATATCATAGAAGGAACAGACTTCGATATGAACTCCTCATTCTGTCAAAAGAGAAAGAAAAAAAAAGTAACAATCTATATTTTTATGTTGACATTAGGAAGCCAAATGATAAGCATTTATTTATTGCAAATTACAATGTAAATATATGATTGAAACGAATGATAAAAACCCTGGTGAAATAATAAAAAACGAATAGAAAACATTCCATACGTCTGTAGGAGCGAATGTAAATGTATTATCGTATTACTGAGAATGTCACTATGCTATTCGATGCTACCCAGTAATAAATTTGAGTAATGGATATATATCTACTCTGGCTCCGTCTATTGATCGAAAGCTTCTTTTAACTTAATCTCCTGAGTTGCGATCGGGTGTTCATCATTTATTCATGGACCTGGGAGGTGCTGCTTCCACACCCTCATTAACTGGCAGCAACCGCTACATCCCGTCTTTAGAAACCAAGGAAAAAAAAAGCACCCATTTTACAGCGTTCGGCAAGTAGTACTTGGCATTCGCTGGTGGTTTCCTTTTAATTTAATTAAAGCCTCCTTTTTAAAACGGAATCTGTTTGAATTTCTTAAAATATTGCAGTAACACAGGAGACCGCTCTATTAAAAATAGCTAAGCATGTTGTATTTTGCGAATGTGCTTCATTTAAAATTACACAAGGAAGAGTTGACTAATTTCGCAGTATTGGGTGAATACTACTGTGTACTTCTGTCAAATTTAAACCTACATCATGGAATAGATAAAACAAAACTTTGTTAAGCAGATAACGTTAATTTACTTTCATAACAAATATACAGGATTTTACATAAGTTAAAAAAAACGCAATGTACAGTAATTGTGAAATATTTAAGATAAAAATTTCCCAGTCTGTAATAGAAGTTAACTTCGTAAGGGCTTGCTTCCTCATTTGTTTCAGCTGAATTATGTTAATTCTAAGCTGAATAAAGTGTTGTGTAAACGTCTACTCCGTATTTCCTCCTTATCTTTTCTATCTTCATAGTCATATTAATTCATAAATAACATCACATCACCCTTAAAAACCTAAATAAAATATTTAAAATATGTTTTATAATGCAAATTTTCAGAAAGAGTATTCGTCTTCCCTTTTTCAAGCTATGTAATAAAATAACAATTAAAATAACAAAACAGGATAACGTTGAACATTAACTTATTTAACAAACTAACACAATAATAAAAACCAAATCATTACTTATACAATTACAAACAATAATCCCTATTGATAATTTATTAATACTCACTGGGTTAATTTATTAGTTTGTTTGAATTTAACTTTGCTATGTCTTGAGCCAAATTTACAAATCTCTCATTAACCTCTACACCTCTAGAGCTCAAAACATGAACAGAAATGAAGGTATAGAAGCAAAACATTTTGTTCATCCTGTAGATAAGCCTCTATACCTTATATCTTATTCAGGAACGTTTTACGTGTGCTGAACTTAACTTATGTGTTCAAAAATGAAGCCTGCGCATCTGATTAATGACAAAAATTTTTATAAATTAAAAATTTTTGTCATTAATCAGATTTGCAGGCTTCATTTTTGAACACATAACATAACAAACCTTATATCTTATTGATAAAAAAAATCAAACTGGAAGTGATCATATTACCAAAATTTGTCATTCCTAGTATATCTCTTATTCTTAAAATTCTAAAAAAAAATCAGCTCCGAAATTAAGTACTAGTATAAATATTACTGACGACTTGCTTACTTTATATTTTCTATGCATTTGTATAAACTTGAAATAGAAAGCTGTTAGAAGCACATTTCATTGCTAATCTTTTCGAAACAATTTCGTCACCACGTTCAGTGCATCACCGTTAGTATTTCAGTTTTAATTCCTTTCTTAGGAGTGCAGCAATATTAAAATGAACCGAAGTTCATCAGTTCTGTAAGAAAAGCTCATAATCAAACGGAATCATATATCATCTCTTTACTTTCATTCACCAAAGGTATTATATTAATTGCCTTCTTGATACGATTAATTTTTGGCTTAAGTTAGTTAATTATCTGTCAAAGCAAACATTCGTAATTAATATGGTTGAAAATACTCTATGCTATATTACCAAAAAGTATATTATCTGTATTTTTCTTTATTTTTATCATGTCTACAAAACATGCAGTTTGGCTCAAAGGATTTTGGCCCACTGAATTTCATCATCATATAATACTCTTATTGTTCTCGTAAGTAAGCTATAACATCTCATCTTTATTTCCGTTTTCTTATTTAAATATCTCCTTTAAGACTGACTATATCTTAGTCGTCATTCTTTTATGATAATAATCCATTATTATTGAGAGCATTCAGCATGAAGAAAAATAAATTTGAAACGGCTGCTTTGTTTTTCGTGGACAATGTTCTAATTGAGGATCTACAGGTCAGGACTAAATCAGAAAATTATTCTATAAATTAAATTATTCAAATGTTACAATTGGTTAGAACGGGTTAATTAATCCAAAGAAGGCTGTAAATGACTTAGATTAATTTTCTTATGGTAAAGGTTACCAATTATAGAAAGTAATCTGGCTAATTACATAGTAATTAGGAAATCGAGTTAAATACTAATAATAATTGAAGCCACAATTATTGACTTTTTATTTATTTATTTATTTCTAAGGCAAATGATGCGATGGTTAAAAAAATATAAAGAAAAAAACATTTCTTTGAGCATCCGAGATTTTTTTTTTCCTCAAAAGCAAGGGGAAAAAAGCCCCAACCTAACCTATTGTTAATTTTCAAACTAAAGCTTCTTTAAGTGTTCTTTACCGTTCATGTATTATTTATTTTTAATGCTAAAGTAGTGAAAATACAAACTAAGTAGTTTTATTTATTTATTTTGCATTGTGTATTTGTATTTGTTTTTTTAATTTTGGACGAACCATATCCTTTTCTATATTTAAAAAGTTATTACTTATATAAAGCAAAACATCCTTACAGCTCTTCATGTGAATGCCTTCCAACTACTGTAATGGAAATATGATATTTAGATAGTTTATCTAATTGTTCTTTCCTAATTAAAAAAAAAGGTTCACGGTTTTTCTAGTAATTTATAGACACCAAGTACAGTGTGATTTATTGTATTTTATCCCCAACTAGTTATTGAGAATATCGCATTCCTCGATAAAAAGCGCAAGCGTTTTATTTTACCGTTTGCAGAAATGAGGCTTTGATACGTGCAAAGTCATCGTTTTTCTAATGTAATTGCACGATAACAACATTAATTTCAGTAAACAGTTCCAGTCTCGGCTACGGCGCAGGATTGTGCGTGCTGAATGCAGCCACCAACTTGCTAAATTTCACACGAAGTTTGCTACTTAGAATGATTAAGGCGAATGGAGTCACACTTGTGCACGAGCATGATGAGGAGATAGCTCCTAGATTTATTTACGAAAAAGCATGGCAGTGGGCTGGCGGGAATTAAATAGGCCTCGACACGCAGCAATTCATTTTCTGATGCTCTTCTCTGATTTTCTTAAAATTTAATAAGATTTCTCAAGCCGCAATCTTTGAAATTTTTTTAAAAAAATTAATTTTTCGCTTCATAAATATAAAAATATTTATATTTTCTGGTAAAATGAATGCAGGAGCAAAAAATAAAAAAAAAAGAAAGAATGAAACAAAATTACGACTAGCGAAATTTTTACAAATATCTCCTCAATTTGATAAGAAACCACGAAACTCTGATAAGCATTGGCGGTATCCAATTGTAAAAATAGACTTTCTATATTAACAATGAAACATTTAATAAGATTTTAAAATAGTATTGTATAATTATAGACTGAGAGGCAAGATACACAACAGAATTTAAAAACATATTTAGAAAAAATTAAAATGTAATTAAGTTTTTCGCTGTTTATGGATCAAATTTTCTTCATCAATTAAATAAAATAGGTTTGATTTTATTTTACCAAATAAGTTATAGAATAGAATAGTCCGGATATGATTAAGTGTTGGAATTACAGTTGACTTAATTAACAAATTCCTCCGTTGATTTTGATCAGGCATTCTTCATTGTGTTTAAGCATTCTTCATTTTAAAATATTGGGTTGGCCAAAAAGTTCGTTCGGTGTTTTTACGTAAGTTAGCTCTAGTAGCGCTTAGGTTTTTTTAACGTCATTCGACAGCATTTTGTTAGATTATATTGTTGTCATATCAGCTTGCATTTACAATAAAAAGTGACCAAAATTGGTGAATTTTGTGGCGCCAATTTAATATTGAAGATGGAAGAAAATAAGCATGGAAGACCTCATGTTTCTTTGATGACCATGCAAAAACTGTTATAGCTTAGCTGGGAAGTTCTGATTCATCCGCCGTATTCACCAGACATTGCACCTTCGGATATCCATTTATTTTGGACTTTACAGAATTCTCTTAATCGAAAAATTTCAATTCCCTGGGAGACACCAAAGGCACCACGAACGTTTTTTATCTCAAAAAGATATAAACTTGTGGGAAGTTGGAATTATGAAAATGCCTGAAAGATGGCAGAAGGTAGTGGAACAAACCGTTGAAGATGTTATTCAATAAAATTATTGGTGGCAATTGAAAAAGTCTTTATTTTTACCTAAAAACAGAACGAACTTTTTGGCCAACCTAAGACAAGTAATAGATAAATTTTAAATACATTTAATGCTATATAATTATCTTAAATTTTATTATCTTAAATAAAAGCCATAATTTTAAGCAATTAAATATAATTATTTTTTTTAACTTTATTTTTTCAAACTTTATTGTGTATTCAGCATCTCCATCAATAACTTCTTGGTATTACACATTAAATTATATAAATTATAATAATAATTATTAGCGAGTAATTGTTGAATATTTTCTTTTCATTTATTCCTTTTATATTTAGAAAGATTAGATGTAAAGTATTCGTAGGTATTAAAACTAAGATTAATTTTGTTTGCTTGTTTTAAAAAAAGGAAGATGATGCGAATAATTATAACTTGACAAATTAAGATTTATTTAAGTAATTAAGGTTAGTTAATAACTATAAATTATATTTATCTAAAAGATTAAAGAAAAATTGCTGTCTGTTCTAATTAAATCAAATTAAATTAATTAAAATAAATTAAAATAGTTGGAGGCTTTTTTTTTTTTACTTTCAGTCTCCAATATTTTTATACTTTTAATGCATTTAATTTCGCACTTTTGAGTTTTTGGTCATGACTTTACATATATTCAGAACCACTGCCGAAAATTTGATTTACTTTTTTTATATTAAGATATATTAACTCGTATTTAATATGGAATTATTTCATTAATTCTTCCATCATTAAGTCCACTTTGACGTTTCTAACGTACTATTTTATTATAAAAAAGACACACAGGATTTAGAATAAAAAAGCAACTATCAATCGGTCAGAATGCAGTTTTTGGTATTGTTGGAAGGACTTAATCTTATTTACTGTTTTCTTGGGTCATTACTCAAAAGTCTTGCAAATAAGGGAAAAAGTTGAGTTTTTCAGTGATGTCTCATGAAGACGGGCAATTCTTATTATAAGCATTATTTTAACTTTCACTTGCCATTTATAAGGAAAAAAAAAAAAAGAAATTATTTCTCATGAGTATTTCATTATCTGTGAAGATATATAGGCCTACTTTTTTTTTTTCAATGGCAATTGCTTGAGTGAATTAGATCGAGATAGAATTGAACAGATAGACAGAAAGGGGGCGTAGTAGAAAAGCAAAACTATGTTCCTGACGCCTTTCTTAGAATCGCGCGATTTAGATAAAACTAAAAATTACTCTGGCGAAATATTCTGAGAACAAGAAGAGACAGACTCACAGACGGACTGTGTTTTAAGGGTTCCAGCTGAAGGTTGCTTTCTTTCATAGATGAATATTATCTTCTTTAAAATTATATTCTAAAGAAATTCGAACGGAAACAGCTAAAGTAGATGCTAAAAAAAGAACGTATTTTCTTTAAAACCTTGGTGATATTTAAGAGATAGCAGATGTTCATTATGTTTATATTGTTTGTTTTGTTGATAAAAATGGTCATTACTTGATTGTCAACCTGAATATGGTGTTAATTACTTGGTAGAATCGTTACCAAAACAACTTGCTGTTTCTCCCCCATTTATAATTTGTTATTTCTTTTTATTTTTTATGGGACACGAAATCTAAAAAAAAAAGCAAAACCTGCAGCTGATTTAAGTTCGACGTCTGACAATGATTTATCGCGTGAGTCCTGTATATTATTGTGATTCAATAAGTTAGAATTTTCATAAAAAAAATTGAATTCATAAGATATATTCAGATCTGACCGAACTAACTATTCTCTGTAGTGTCTTTGTTTCTTCTGCAAAAAATTCTGTTTATTTCATATTTTCCTCTAAATTCAACTTTTTGCAAATCAACTTTCAAGGCTTTTTGCAAATTGTTTTATAAATTTTTAAATAACTATATGAATTGTCTCTTTCTTTTTCTTTTTTTTAATACCTTTTGTAGCTAAAACCGTATTAAGTTAAATAGTGTGGTGATAGCAGCTGCATACAGGTAGAAATTGAAATGGAATTATTGGTCATAAATGTCAAGGTAAATTCAATGTTTTTCAATAAATAATTTTTTCTTGACAACTGTTAAGACCGAACCAACTCGGCTATAAAAAGCTAACATGTCTATTAGTTTTTTTTTTTCCGTTCCATTTTAATAGTTAACACACGTGCACCTGCATATTGATATTTGTTACCCTATAGCAACACTAAGAACTATTGTTTTGATACTAATAACTCCATTATTTTTTTAAGACGTTTACTATTTTTTTAATGATGTTAGTGAAAAAGAGGTTTTACAAAAAAAAATTAATAAAACGAGTAAATGTTTTTTAGAAGCTTTAATTGCAACAGTTTTATCGAAAAGTTCAATTTGCATGAATAATAACAAAAATAACAACAACAATGTCACAAAGGAATAACGTTTTTTTATTTGTTCTTATCTAAGGTCCGTAAGCAATTTACTTACATGCTCACAAAGAATATAAAATATCAAAATTTGACAAATAATTTAAACCTGCTTAACTCTGAGATTGCTATTTACATTTTTAAATATACGGTATACAGTAGAGCCCCGATTATCCGCGAGATTGGATGGCAAGGGCTTCGCGGATAACGGAAATCCCGGATAACCCGAAAAAAAGACTAAAAATGAGGTGTAAACACGAAAAAAAATATTTCACCATTAACAACTACCTTTTATTGTACAAAAAAACATAATATGTAAAACTTTTAAAAACGTAGAAACCTTTGCTCTACGTTTGCATCCACAAATTCCGAGAAGGCCTATAGGATCGCGATGCGCAATAAACCTGCCAGTAATTTTCAACCTTCGCACTGTAGGGCCTATTGTATTTTCCCTGTTGTTGGCTTGGATTAAAATTGTTTTTTTTTGAGGTTCTTAATTAAAAACATTTTTCGCGGCCCTCGCGGATAATCGGGGCTCTACTGTATATATATAATGTGGATGTCAAAAACAAATAATAATAGATATAACAATTTTATAACTTCATTTGAAATTAATCATTATAATATAATACTTTTTTAAAATTGTTTAACCATTAACTCCCTGTACGCAAATACTTACGAAAAGTAATTAGATGAATAATAATTTTTTGTTTATTATTATTATTTTATTTTTGTATAATATTTTTATGATGATTTATCACGAGATTTTTCAGAGGCATTTTCATTGTTAAAAAATCACGGCAAACGTATATTTTTATTTTTTTTATTATTTAAGAATTGAATTAAAAAATTATAAAACCAAAAATGTTGAAAAAAAAAAAGAAAATTTTAATGATAAAACAATAGTAATTGAAGTCAAGAACAAGTTCAAAAAAAAAAAAAAAAAATTCAAAAAAAGAAATTGAAGAAGAAAAATAAATGAGCCCAATTAACTGCTAAAAAAGTGGGCTTGAAAAAAAAATCCATAGTTTGAAAATCATTAATGTGACTTTTTTTTTTTTGTTCATTTTGTGCTTAAAATGACTAATACATAATGTGCATTTTGCTCTCGTGACAATCATGCCTCATATTATAATTCATTAAAGTATTTGACAGTTGTAGCCCTAATATGTATTGAATAATTCAAAGATGTCAAAGGTTTCCATTTAGATGTTCTGCCATTGTTGGTCTATCTTTAATTCAAAAGTACATTAGTACTCTGTTAATAATAATAATAATAATAAAACCAAAAAACTTTTTAGTTCCCGCTTCCCTCCCACCTTTTTCAAAAAAACCACACAATTCTAAACTGTAAAGAAATCACTTATTAAAAAAAATAAAATAATGAATGATCAATTTATTTAGCCTTTTAAGAAAATGTAATTTGGGTAAAATTACCAAAAATAATAAAACAACAACAACAACAACAATAATAATAATAATAATAATAATAATAATAATTAACTAATTAAGTATTAATAAAAACTTAATGTAAAAATATTATTTACACATAATATATTTTTATTATTTATTGTTAGTAATATTATTATAGAAAAATCAAAAATGTCAATTACAATAAATATTAAAATAATATTATAAGCTATTGACTACTATTTCTTGCAGGACTGTTTCTGAATTATAACTACAAAAGTGCATCAGTTATCCACATTTGAGTTCTTAAGGAATAATCACATGTAAGCAGTTTCACTTATTTTAATTTAACGCGAAAAATGTGTCTAATATACAATTCTAATAAAGGCTTTGATAACTACAAAATGGTTGAAGGTCGGATGAAGAAAATAAATAAATAAATAAATCAACAAATCATTAGACAATCGACAAAAACTTTGAAAATACTCGTATATATTTTCATCTCAACAGTAAACTAGAAACTATATTTTTTTTATCCTGCTGCATAAGGATTATTCCTACTCGCGTCTTTTTGATTGAATAGAATTACCCTACTTCTTATGTATTCTTTATTTATTTACTGACGTAATTATCTAAATTATCATTCAAAATACAAAAGGAATTTTATAGTTAATGCACATCAGTTAGATCAAAATATTTAGCATTCTTATATGATTTTTACTTTTTTTTATCTTATATAATCTTTTAACTTAAATTCTAGGTAATTTGAGTGACTTGCTATCCATAAGTAACAATATGTTTAATTATATTGATAATTCTATAATAATGATATTTCTTTAATAATATTAATAACAATAAATAATAATAATATGTTAATTGTAAATGATATTTCTACATTAAGTTTTTATTATTATTAAATTATTATTATTAAATTATTTTATTTATTTATTTATTATTATTAAATTATTTTATTATTATTTTATTATTATTATTATTATTATTAATTGTATGTTTAATTATAACAATTTATTACAATTGATTCCAACTAATACTTATTGGAATAACCAATGTCTCTATTATTTCAATTCCTAGTTTTATGCCTTATTATTATTTAATCTCTATTTGATTTGATTTTGTTTTTTCTTTTTTGAAAATATTTAATTTGAATGTAATTAAAGAGGGAGGGGAAAAAAAAAGCAATCGTTAGCTCAGAATGATTTTTCTGCCTCTGGGATTCTTAGCAGTGTTCTCTCGGAATAAGAACCTGATTGAAACGTGACTGGCTGTTATGATTGAAATCGAAGAGAAACTGATTCCCAAGTAGCCACAGAATATAATAAAAATTTCTTATTTCTGTAAAAAATAACAAAAAAAACAACTTAATTCACTGGTAATTATTTGAAATGAAGATGGCATTTTTATTAGGAAGGAATAGTCAATGTAACGATTAATTATAATAGTTAAATGGAAGCTGAAATTGCTTAATTTATTAATAAATGCCAGGACCTCTCCCGAGAATTTCACGAAGCGATTTTATGAGTGACAGGAAATATAACATACCGTACCGTATATATCATACGATATATAACTACGATACACAAATAAAGCTTGGTAAAAATCTTACAAATTATTGAATTTGAAAATTAAAAAGAAAGTAAGGTTTCATTTACCCATTTATTTGATTACATACAAATAAATTGTAATTAGTTATAAATGCGTAACAGCTTCATTTCATGTAAGTCCATAGATTTGAATCTAGTTTTTCAAAAGATCATAGAACAAAGAAGAATTTTTTTTGTTTACAACAATTTCAATTTTAATTTCTGCTCAAAGAATTTATTTAACAAACTAAGAATGAAGTAAACTTTTTTAAAATGAATACAATTTTTACATTATTTACAAAAACAAAAACAAAAAGTCTTTTGTAAATTATAACTTAATAATTACTGAAGATACTTAAAGATCTTAACAACGGTATCATTGAAACGATTTTAGACCTAAATATGTATAGAAAAGATTAACCTCAATTTTAAAAGCTCAATTAATTATAAATGATATTTGAAAGAATAGAACATTCTCTAATTCCAAATATACTTTTTAACAAGTTTTATGAATTAGAATAGTTTTCTTAGATGGAGTTTTGAATATTTGGGTAAAAATGGTTTTAATCTATAACCGAACTTACAAGCGAATTGAACAATCAACAAAATGCAATTCCTTTATGAAAATGAAAACAGAAGTGTGAGTAAAACATGCGCCTAGAAACAGAAACCATACAATTCTAAATGGGGCATGTAATAAAGATATCAAGTTGGCCTGCAATAGGGATGACCATAATAAGCTAAAATTTATATTAAAATTTATATAATGCATTTTTAAAGAAAAGGGCCATCACCCATCATGCACCAACGAAAACAAAAACAAAACAAATTTATTTCATTGGTGTTTGATGGGTGATTTCCCTTTTCTTTCACATTCTCATCTGCACGTTAAACCTTGTTTCTTTATATAATGGATTGTTAATATGATTGTTAATATCTGCAGCTATTGTTTATTTTAACAAATTCAACTTGAGAAAATTTTAAAATGAAGATTTGGTTTTTAAATTTTAGCAAAAAAAAAAAACATTTATTACTTCATTAAATTACTTTTCATTATATATATTTTTTTTATACATTATATATTTCCTAAATTTTTGAAATAGTGCCGGAATGCAGTATCGTCTCGTATAATTACAAAAAAAGCGTGTTAATATCCATTTATCTATCTAACTACACTGCAAATATATTTTTGACCCACTAAAATGAGAAAGTTGATTAATGGGCTTGGTACAGGCATTCAAATGCATCTGGATTCACGCTAATCATATTAAATTAATGATTTAAAAAAAAGTCTTTTGGAAGTTGTCATTAGATCAATTACATTGGTCAGCGGATAGTATAAATAAGTATAAATAAATGTATTAAAAAAGGATAAGAATAAGCTAAAAATAAGTATTATATGATTTTTAATTTGATATACTTTAGATTATTTTCAGCATAGATATATGTCAATTGCTAAATTTGAAGAATTTTGAAAAAAAAAGAAGAAAAATAAATGTCGTTCCCCCATACAATTAAAGTAATATTTCTTAACATTTTCATTTCCTTTTGATGTTCTTAATCACTGGATTACTTCTCCATAGTCATTTGACTACGGCTGATTCAGCAGTATTTAAGGTCAAGTATATAGGGTCGAAGTTGTATGATAGGAACAATCAACAAAAACTTGAAGCAATGCAATACGATCACTTGGAATCAGTAATTTCCATTGGAATTTTTATTGCTTTCATCGTCTGCAGTTAGTTTACGATTCTCCAAACTTAAGCTAGTGTAGCAATCTACCCTTTAACACTGGCTGTACGACAGTAATAAATTACATTCAGTTTAAGTAATTATACACTGATTACGAATGCATGACGGTGATTAGGGGAAATAGACTTTTTTTTGTTGAATCAATATATAATCTCGTTTTTATCTCTAAACTTTCCATCTCATTATGAAATAAAATCGCTGGAATTGAAGTCTAATTGCACTTACGTTTTGATTTGACTTTGGTTAAAGGTAAATTAGAAATGTAGGTTAATGATGTAATGTTTCGTGAGCAGTAATTAGAGATTTCCCTATTCTATCAAATATCAATTACAATAAAATAGGACTTGTAATATTCAGGTCAATCTAATGTATGTCTGTGAAGTCTAAAATCGTTTCAATGTGATATCGTTGTTAAGATCTGTAATTTAAGTACGATAAGTTATATTGATTTTCAATAAATTCAGATTGAGACCAAAGTTAGGTTTCTAATGCTTATTAAGAACTTCATTGTTAAAAGTTAACATAATTATAGAACTAATGAATTTCTGCTCATTGGTATCTTAGATCCGAAATTGATTACAATAGACTTTCCCTAAACAATAATAACAATAAAAATTATTTCTAAAGTCTTCCATTCAGCACTACAGTACTTAGCAGCTACAGTAATAAAGCTACAGTTGTATTTTTTTTTTTTTTTTTTGAAATGTCAAGTTTTTAAGTTTTCTGTAAAATTCACTGTCCTTTAACAAATGATTCTACGTAAATAGATAACTTTCGTAAGAAAATTAATTTCTTTTATAATTCAATTGAAATTGGAAAAAAGAAAATAATTGAATTGAAAATTACAAGCCAAAAAAAAAAAAGAAGAAAAATGAAACAAATTATGATGAAATTCTTGAATCACATTTTTTTAACAATAATAATCATTTTAATGACAATTACTGGATAAAAATACGAATTTAATAAGATTAGAAATCTATTTAACTGCTCATTTGCTTAAATAAAAAAATCCTTGAAAAACTTGTCTTTTAAAGAAAGGTTTAATCTTTTTGTTCTTATAAATACGAATAATTATTGATAAACTTATGTGTCTTTTCTCTCTCTCTCTTTTATCTCTTTTTATAATTTTTATTTATTTATTTATTTATATATTTATTTATTTATTTATTTATTTGTTTATTTATTAATAATTTTAAAAATGCAATTCAATTAAATATATCAGTTGGATTTTTTAACTTATAAAAAAAGTTAACTACGAAAAGGAAACTTTTTCATTAAAAAAATAATTTCCCCATTAAATTGTCTGAAATTTTTCCTGCAATTATCTAAGCTATTACATTTTTCGCATAATTATGTTTCAAATTAGTAGAGAAGAAACTGTTAGTATATCACATTACATACTTACATTAGCTCAATCGCAGCCAGTGGGTTTTTTTTTTTATTATTATTTTCATTCAATGCAAATCAAACATTCCTTCCTGTGATTCCGTTTCTCTTTATTTTATTTTTTTTTAGTTGATCTCGAAGACCAACGTGGGGGATCCACAGTCCGAATCCTTCTGATGAAGCCATACTCTTTCATTTAGTTCTGGTTCAGATGCCGGCGGCTACCCAAGGCCTTCAGCATTCAGACTGTCTTCTTTACGCTTATCTCCACCAGATTTGTATTTCTCGGTTGCCATTCTCTACAGAAGGAAAACAGCTAGTAATTCTTTCTGGCTACCGAATGGGAATAACAAATAAAGCCACGGTCAGAGGAATTACAAAAGCCTCTACAAATCAGTCAGAGGGGCAACAAAAAAG
The DNA here is from genome assembly GCA_023159025.1 of Thereuonema tuberculata. NCBI lineage: Eukaryota > Metazoa > Arthropoda > Chilopoda > Scutigeromorpha > Scutigeridae > Thereuonema > Thereuonema tuberculata. The sequence goes on along the minus strand of JAFIDM010009631.1, from coordinate 245,711,420 downwards.
CAGGTAATTAATAAACCTTTGACAGTAGTTACTGAATAAAGTATTTTAATGGATTTAAGATTTCCAATATTAATGATAATATTTAGAAAGAAATAACGGCTCAATAAACTAGAGAAAGAAATACTAAAAACAAAGCAAAACAAATTTAGAATTATTGATTTTTTTAAGACTCAATATCGTCTACCCATAATCTTGTTAATTTAATTTTTTCTATTGTGAATCTTGACTAAAATATTTATAATTTCGATTTTTCGTTTATTGTAAGAGTAGCCATTGTAAACATAAACACACGATAGCCTCAACGTTCAATAGCTACGTAATAATAATAGCATTGAAATAAAATATCTCCATTTCACAACAAATTTTAGTAGATTTATTAATCCATTTCTTTCTCAAGAAGATATAAAACAAAAAATACAAATTTATATTTTAATTAATTATTATGAATAAAACATCGTAACATCCTACTATATCAGTCTATTTTTCTAAATTTTAATTAAGAAAGCATTATACTGTATTTATATATGGATTAAATAAAGTCCTCGTATCTGTGATTTTTCAAAGAAAAAAATATTTTAGAATTTTGAAAAGACATTGAATAACTCACAATTCTAGAGTACTGATAACGAAACATTTTGAAGGATTTGTCTAATGTACAATCTAACTTACATTATTATGGCTATTCCTTTCCTTTCATCGACTTTGGCCAACTATGGACCACTGGCTAGCCCTACCTGACAACGTCAGGGTGAGGCTAGGAAATTCCAGAGAGGGGACGAGATTCACATCCTGTTCAGAAATAACCCTGAGATAGTAACTCCCAGGGGAGAAACGGACGAAACACAGAAGAAGAAAGATGAAACATCCATGCTCTCGACCGGGATTTGAACCCGGGTACCGGCACACAGGCCGCACGACATACCGACGCCTGAGACCGCAAGACCACACCGGCACGATTATGGCTATTGTAATTATAAAAATAGATTATTCCATTTCATAATCTCATAATTAGGTTGGAAATCACAATTTGTACTTTTCAAATTTGAGAAAGGAATGGATTACATTATTAAATTTCCGAAAAGTTATAGACTCTTAAATGTACAGTCGAATTCTTCACTATAAGTAAGTCCTATTGAATTGAATAGATGCAAAGCTAGCTTTTAAATATATTTTTTCAACATTTCAAAGTTTAAGCTTCATTACAAGTTGTCGTTCGTTTCAAGAATCGGAACTGATATGATTTCTTGATACTATTTTCATTCCTTCTATTTTGTTATTTCATTGTCCTAAATTGGAATCTCCTTAGGACTGACTTATTTAAGCTAAAGAGCTAAACTGCTTAAAAAACCGAAAACAGAAATAGAGAAATGCAGGGGGGGGGGGGGGAGGATGTAAAAGAATTACAAGACCGTAAACTGTCTGCATATTACTTGTTTATTTAATATTTTTAGTACATATATATTAAAGAAAAAAAAATTGTAAAATTGAGGCTTCATATTCATCTCTTACAAACTTACTGTTACCTAAGATCATTGGAAACCAAGTATCAAGTACATCACAGTATTGATGAAGTATGTGTATGGATATCCTATTTTAAATATGCTACCATATATTTTTTTTTTTGTCTGAAAAAACTGCAGACATTGCTAAATTTGCCGAACAAGTTGAAGCGATTCATTTATCACTTTCAGATTTTTGTTCTGTAGGGGAGACTGGGGTCAATTGTAACAAGCGCTCTGTAGCCTGAGCAAACTTTCATTCAATCCCGTTAAATGGCATGGGGATTCGTCTTATACACAAGAACGATTCACCAAAAAGAGACATCGGCCATTCAATTTGTTCTGAAGATATTTACAAAAACATGGTTTTTACTGCTAAAAGTAAGTTTCCTTAGTCGTACTAATTATCAACTGCAACCAAATGTATTAGAGATAAAAATGTGACAAATAGACTATATATAAAGAAGGCAGGTAGAAATGCTACATTTCTGTGTCACAAAATACGCTATGGCTGTATCCTGCGCTAAATAATTGAACACCACATGTGAATTGAGCTGTTGGGGACGACTGTAACATTGCTGATGGGCACAATTGTAACAGCGTTACAATTGAGCCCATTCTTTATATTTTTGTTTTTAGGCCAATATTCTGTGTAGATAGGCCTATATTTTAAAAATTAAATTAAATAAGCATTAAATTACAGTTTAAAGTGGAAAAATAATAGGAAATCAAACGTTGCAAAGCCTGATGAATAAATAAAGATATAAATACATGATTAACTTAAAAATATTAAATATTATCCTACTCATTTTATTTACATGAGCCCAACTCATATTTACTTAAAAGCCTATTGAAGTAATTATAATTATATAATTATAATAGACAAAAACAAAAGCAACAATATCAAGAGCACTGCAAGTAGGGATATCTACATGCCAAAACGGAAAGGCAAAGGGACGGTCAAAGAAAAAAGACTCATCAAAATAACTCTGCAAGAAGATTAAGACTAGTAATAAGGCTGCGATAGATTCCTCAGATGAAGAAGAGGAAACATTTTGCTTAGTGTGCTGTGAGGCTTACAGAAACAGCAAACACAATGAGAAATGGGTTCAGTGCCTGTCTTGCTCCGAATGGGCACATGAAGATTGCACTCCTGGTGAAGCAGTATATTACTGCCAAAATTGTGATTCTGATGATGATTTTTGAAATACAGAACACTGTAAACAAAAAGTAACCTTGATACTGTATTATCTCAATTACATTTGCTATCTGTTACAATTGCCCCCTACTACTGTTACATAGCCTCCGATTTGGGGTCAAATGTAACACTTGTAGTGTATCCATTTAAACATATTTTTTTAAACTTTATATCGGTTTGACGAGTTGTCAATTTTTGTGTAAGTCCACCTAATGTTGAAGAAACCTTACATACTTTTCATTTCTGTATATGTCTGATTATTTTCTTGAAAAAAAATATTAGTGAAAAATGTTACAATTGACCCCAGTCTCCCCTACAATTAATCAACTCGATGACTAAAATAGAAAATTCAATAGAAAAGTTAATCTTCCACAATTCATTTATTTCTTAATTCTTCCTTCGCGAATTCAAATATCCAAAGAAATGTCAAGGGGTAAAATAATAATATTTGATTTTAATATAAAAGATTCTTTATATTGATTATATATAATATCCGGAAGAATATTATATAAAACAATTGCAAATTAGTGTGGACTAGGGAGAAACACAATTATCTTTCAATTATCAGGAATAAATGCTGTCAACACTTTTTTAGATGTTTTCGATATTAAAACAGATTTGCACCTGCTATTATTCGATAACCATAAAATTAGATTTCTTTTTTTTTTTTGACTGTTTTATTTATTTTTTTTTTCTTTCTTTTTCCTTATTCACGATAACCTCGAAACAGAGACCTTGCTGCGGGTGATATGGCATATTTTCTTTCGAATATTTTTTTTTTTTTTTTTAACTGAATAAACGTTTTCTGTAGCACATATAAAATTTCATCGTGATTAATTACCATGTTACTTTACGATTTACCTTTACTATTCAAATGTCATTAGGTGATTAAATCCAAAAAAAAAAAAAAAAAAAAAGGCAAGCAAGAGCTTTTATGTATTTTTTCAAGGTTGTTAAACGTTGTTTTCATAAAGGAAGTGAATTCAAAGCTTAATCACTAAGGACGTAATCATTGGGGAAAAAAGATTGGCGTTGTAGCGCATTATTCATGAACAGTTTATTACGTCGATTGAAAAAGTGTTTTCTTCTTCCTCTGAGACGATCTTCACCCGAGGCAGTTACGACGTTGAACGACCAAAATGAATTCATTCACAAACACACGGTTTCAGTTTCTTCAAATAACTAACGAAACACTGATAATAGTGGTTCGTTTAAGTTGGTATTTAATTGTTTCCCAATTATTCCGCGCCATTAATCGAGATTCGAGGAAATCGCGGCAATTAGGCGGAGAGATCTCCGGTGTTGTTGGCGGCGGAGGGAGAGGAACAGCAGGTGCTCTCTCTCTGTGGCTCTTTATTACACCTTCTCCCTGCAGGAATTCCTTTTGCACTTTCTCATATCTAAGCTCTTTGTCTTAAAATATTGCGGCCACTTAATTGATTTGCGATAGGACTTTGGAATGACACATCATCTGATTCACTTAGAGCTCGAATCCCAAAGCTAGAATCTTCCTTTCTTTTCCCGCCAGATGACTAAATAACAAAAACTATTAAAATGCAATAAGTAGGAATGTAAAAATATTTTTATAAAATCGGGCTTCATAGAAAGTTAATATTATTTCTAAACAGAGAAAAGAAAAATTCATTTTGTTGAAAAATAATCGTCAATAAGTCTAGATCAAAACTTGGCTGCATTTTTTAATTTACATATATTTTTTTTTTAATTTAAATAAAATTCCATGTATTATGGTTTATAATTTTTAATGGAGACTGAATTATATTGAAAGTACTTAAATTACCTAAATTAGGTTTAAAGTAGAGGAAGAAAACCTAAAACCGACTTTACTTCGATTAATTTGATATTAAAAACACTCGGAAACACAGAAAATAAAGTGCATTACAAATGTAGAATAATTACGTTTTAACAATAATTATGTTTAAGAATTTTTTGTTATCCTTAGTTTTAGATAAAGTATTTTTTTTTCTTTTCTTTTTCTTTTTTAATTAAATCTTAGTTTTAACTGTTTAATGAATGAAACACATTTATTTTTCTTTATTGTAAGAAAAATAAATGAAGAACTCAAAGGGAAATGTGAATGAAAGAGCAAAAACAAAAAAAGAAAAGAGATTTATAATGGTTTTTTAAAAAAATTCTTATTGGAAGTCGTAATGAGCCATTGTAATTTTTTTTTAAAGTAAATTTTGTACCAGGGTGGAATAATCGATGAAATCTGCAACTGTAAATGAAATATATCCTTCTAACTACACCTCTCAAACTATATATTATTAAATATAACTTATAGTTAGTTAAAATAAATTTCTTATTTCTTTCATATCTTTTTAAACAGCTTTTATATACTTTTTTTATTAAGAAAATTTTGCTCTTTTTGGATATGTTGTGAGCATTGTAATTGAAGACAACAATGCAAAGCTTTTTTTTTTTTGTAAAAAAAAAAAGAAAAGAAATTAAATATATAAGTAAGTAATTCAAATGCCTTTAGTATGATTTTACTCTGTTTTCATTTTCATTTGTTTATTTAGTTTAAATCCGCCTTTTTTTCTAAAATTTAATAAAATATGTTTTTATTACATAAGAATTAATTTTTTTAACAACAATTTTTCGTAGCGGATAAACTTGTCAGCCTAATATTTACGACAAAATAATTTATAAAAGAGAACACAAATTTAGTTTTAATATACATAAATATTTTCCATAAGTTAATAATTACTAATAATTATTACTATTAAATTCATTAATAGTAATTCAACGTGAAATCATAAAGCCTGTTAGTTTTTTATTGAATGATTGATCAGTTGCTGTAGGTGTGACCATTCGTGAATTCAGTTTTTTAAGATTAACATTAACTAACACACGACTGAAACAACTTAATATTGTGAAGGTTGCCGACATTGACGTAGATGACATTCAAAACGACATCAACAATTTATGGCACCAAAGGGTAACAATGGAGCGGAAGGGTTATACTATTAACTTGCCGAAATGTAAGTCATATACAATCAAGATAACATCTTTATGTCTAATGAAGAAATCAAATTTTATGGTGTTAACGGAACGTGACGTTATTAGGAGAGAGAAAGAATACAAAGTTGAAATGATATTTTTGTCAATAAAATTAATTATAAAATCATGTTAAAAATAAAATTTATTAATTTCTTAACTAAAATTTCTACAAGCATGTTTTTTTTTTATAGTTTTGTCATTTTTTATTGTATTTTTATAACAAGACTGAGAAATCATCCAATATTGAAACAAATAGTTCTTATCAAATTTGTTAAGGTTTGAAGACAAATACTTTCTTTCGCAATTGATATGATTCACTTACATTAAAAAGAAATAATTCAAATTTTCTATTTTTGTTTTAAAAAGATTTTTTTTTATCATTTTATCAAACACTGTCCTGCTTTGTCTGACTGAAAAATTAAATCATCAAAATTAGTTTTTATAAGATTTGAAATGTGCTTAATCCCATTGATTGGAATGAAATATTTCACTAAAACCAGACTCAAATCTCAAGCAGTGGATTCACTTTGAAATGAGCTCCGTTATTAGATGATAAAACAATAGTTCTACAAATTTCGTGATCACAGCTTCGTAGCGATCACAGTTTTGAAATATAGCTTGAAACCAGACAAACTTTCTAAATTATATATATATATATATTATAGAAAGTCAGTATTGTTAGTTTGTCAGGATTTACACGTAATTGCTAACGTATTTCTTAAATTAATTGTTTACTTTATTTGTTACTAATTTTATTATAAAAGTTTTGAATTATTTACGCGGATCCTTTAAATTTAAATGTAATAGAATTGTCTAACCCTGAAAAAGTATTTAAACAAGGAGATGGATGGGATAGATTTAATTGTTAAAAACAGAGGAAATATTTATTAAAATTTAGATGAACATCAGTTGGGAAGGAAAAAAATTGTGGAATAGAAGAATCTTTTTTTTTTTTTCCCCAAAGGAAATAAAGAGATTACAAATACTGAATATTTAAATCGAAATTATAAAAAAAAAAAAAAAAAAATATTACATGCAAATTGTATTTTTGCTTTCTACTAATAATGATTTCAATAAGACTCTTAGAATTTTTTAGCCAATTAATGAGCTTAGTATTTCTTTTTCGCTACATTTTGCTAATTTATCAGATCCATTCTTTTTCATTGTGGGAATTCTCTTAATAATACATTTTTATCATTTTTAACTTGCTTTCCTATGAAATGAAATCACTTATCGTCTAAGTTACCCGAATCCCTCCAAAATAACTTTAAATCACTAGATGGATGTTCTTAGAACTTATTTAGAACAAGAGTTGGTTTAACTTGATATACAAATTTCTGTATGAGTCGAGCGCTAACCAAAGCATTAGTTTTCTAGCAATGCATATTAATCAGTTTGGTAATCCCCTAATTTGTGCGCGCTTTGATTTGATTAAAATTAATTGGATTTTAAACAACTTAAGTTAGTTAATTTAATTAACTTTTTCCCGAAAATGGAAAATGCCTTCGTTTTGTATTTAGATATGAGTTATGTTTTAATATACGAAAGTTTTTTATTATTATTATTATTATTATTATTATTATTATTATTATTTGTGTCATTTATACAAAGTTATTTGTATATCTTTAACTGGAAAACAAACAAACAAAAAAACACAAAGAAAATTGAAAAAAAGGGAACGAATTTTTAAGAAATATAGACTTTAACAGCTTTCAGAAACTTCTTGTAAAATCAACTTAAAGATTAAGAAATCACTAACAGTTACATTACGATTTTTCATAAAGATATATTTCAGTATACAGTGTTCATTCGTACACCTACCTTACTCACCACTTACTGCACTGCAAGTATTTGAATTCGAAAAGATTCTATAGACTGCAGAAGGTCCAGTGTGGTCTTTTCTGATTCCGATAGCTTCATTGCCTCTTAATTAAGCCAGTGGGTTGTTGAATGACCAAGCACCTGAAATCTTTTACTTTTTTGTGGGATGCAGCTGTTTTTTTGTAAGAATTTATATAAAGAGAACCTTTCATCATATTCCTTAATGAACGGAAGTGGGCAAACCTTCTTTGTTTGTAATTATGTTTTTTTGCTTATTTCATTCATATTCTTTTTTACTCCGCCGTTTCCTTGCTGCTGACAGAATTTCGTTTACAGGAATTAATTCTATGGAATTTGAGTTAAGCCATACAGTCGAACTTATTTATAATAAGTATGGTTTATCGAGATCTAGTCTATTGAGAACAAATGGAGAAGAGGCGAATGGATATAATATGTTTTTTAGGAGTCAAATTTCACGGTTAAAGCGACCGCATCAGTAAAACTCTTGATTGGTATAATGAGTAAATCTTTAAGCTACAATAAAGAGCAGCGGCTGATTAGTGGGTGAAATAAGTATCCTCTCATATATGATACATTTAGACTTTCAAATTGAAACTAAATGAAGATTTCAGTGTTTTCAAATCTATGAGTGAACGTAATTTTTTTGTAATTTTTTTTTATTCAACACCCGGGCTCTTAACAATTACGTCTGTTGGTTTGAATATTTAGACGAAGAATCATTTCCCAGAGTAAACCGTACGAGACAGTTCACCTTATATCCTAAGAAAAACAGAAAGAAGAAAAGAATCTCATCAAAGCCAGCTTTGGGATTCGATCTTGGTTCAGTGGCCGGAAGCCTCCTTAACCATACTGCTATGCCTGAATGGCAATCTTTCTTATCTTGGGACAAATACTTGCAATTTAAAAAAAAAAGTTATTCTGAAATCATTATTTTTTTCCTTTAATTTTAAAGGATAAAAGAGTATATGAATCAGTGCCATTAGTACCACTTAAGAAGCTTATATAAGTTATGTTAATTCACAGACTTACGAAAAAAATACGAAGCTTTATTTGAGGATTGATTTATCTTAAAGATCATAACTTTTTGCCATTTACACATTTTTAAATATGATTTTTTTTTTTTTTTTTTTTGGAAACGACAGCCTAGCGCGTTAAGCACTTTTTTTTAAAGAAATTTCTGCCCATATTTTAATGGTATCTGACTGTTATTTAATGTATTACTTTATGCATTTTTCTGATAAGTGTCTATCTTATATTTAGTGTTAAAAAAATCAGTTTGATTGATTGATGGTTTTCGTTGACCAGAAAACAATAATTATGAACATTATCTACGATCCTTTAATTTGTTTTTCAAGTGATTCCTTGTACTGAATTCATTCGAGCAGATGAGGAACAAACGTCCATACAAGGAAGGAATTTCCTGGTTGTAAATTGATTGAAGAGGCGAGAAAATATCTTCTTCTACTTCCTTTTGTCACTTCATCTGTTAAATTAATGATTCCAAAACCTCTCATTGTATTGATTAATTTATTACAACTTAATAAGTAAGTTAAGAAAGAATAATAATAATAATTTGAAAATTAAATCTTAAGTAGAAGAAATCAATAGAATGTCGCAGATTGAAAATAATTTAATGAGGAAAATTATTAATTCTTTGCTTTAAATTCCAAAATACTTCTAATCGTACAACTTAATTTAGCTTTATTTAAATTGCTTAAATTTTATTCAACATATCATGTTGATGTTTTGTGAAACTTAGATTTAGAAATTATTCTTTAAATTTTAATATACTTCTGTAAAATAGAAGTAAAATTAAAAAATGTATTTAGGAAGTAAATATGCTTAAAATAAAATGCGAAATCTGCTTGACTCATCTAAAAGAAAACCTATTTAGCGAAATTATTTTTTCAAGAAACGGTTTTTCTAGTGTAGTTGACCTTTCTCATTCTGTTGAAAGCATTTCTTTATTAAAAAAAGAAAAAAATAAACTCATATTCATTGTCATACTATTTATTTAATTGCTATTTAAGTAATTCGTTATTACAGAATCTTCAAGTTATATCCAATCAATAAAGAGTTTAAATGTATGTGAAACAAATTATTAACAAAAATGATCTTAAAAGAAGAAATCGTGGATTATGTAAATAATACCTAAGGTGTAAGTGTAATCTAGAGCTTGAAATACGATACTTAATAATTCACAGATTCTAATGTACAGTATGATGTACATTATCTATTTATATGTTCATTATAGTATTTTCAATGCATTTGCGTTTAAAATACCGTTCTTTAGGCTTCATTTTGTCAGTGTTTCGGGTCTTTAGGAACAATTAAAAATAATAATTTCAATATTTTGCTTAACTGAATAGTTTTAATAAACTCATATCTAAAAAAATTCTATAATCTTGGATAAAAAAATCAGATATACAAAACAACAAGAAACTATACAACCAATAAACAGAATAGTTGATCAGTGCTTTTACTCATGCAAACAGTTATAATAACAAATCAATTATAATCCAATGGGATATTTCAGATCATTATGGAATTTTAATAGAATTTGAAAATAAAAATAATCATAAGGATAAAAATAAAAAAAAGGATTTTAAAACTCAATTTTGCATAAACACAGATTACCTAAATGCGAAATTAACAGGTCTAACTAACGAAATTCAAAGTGATTATAATAAGGATCCGAACATATACATAAAAAGGTTCAAAAAGATTTTTTGTAAATCTAGAAGAGAAATTAAACACGAAAAAAATGAAAGAGAAAATATAATTAAAGATAATAATAAAGGAAAAAAATATTATGCATTCAAGCAACCCTGGATGAGTAACGATATTATTAAACACATCAAAAAAAAAGATATATTATTTTTTAAATATAAAAATAATAGGAAAAATAAAACATATGAAAAAATTACAAAAAGAAAAGAAATTGGTTAAAAAATCATATTAATAAAATAAAAAATCATTACATAAGCATTGCTTTAAAAAATAACAACTTAAATAATAAGAAAATGTGGAATTTAATAAAAAAGGATATCAATTACAAAAAAGAAAATAACTTAGAAATCCAAAACTTAATATTAAAAATATAAAAGTAAATGCGTCTTCAAAAATTTACGTGATACATTTGTTCAGAAAAGTAAAAATAGATATGAAAATAATCAGCAATTAATTAAAAATTAAATGATGATGATTAAAAATTTAAATTCTATGGCTTTTTTCTCACCTAATCAAAACGATATGCTAAATATAATAAAGAATCTAAAAAATACCAATTCAACTGGCATAGATAACATTAATGCAAGGGTAATAAAAAATAATAAGAACAAATTTTACTTCTCATAGTCGAGCTTTTTAGATATATGTATCAAACTAGTATCTATCTGAATTTGTGGAAAATAGCTTATTGAATATCAATTTACAAAGGTGGTAACTTCGAGGATTAGGCTACTCAAATTGCAGATGTTATCTATCTTAACAAATGTATTCAAAATAATTGAAAGTTATCTGTCCAATTCTATTAATAATTTTATCATCAATTCTAATATCTTAAAAAATTACCAATATGCATATCAAAAAAAAAATAATGGTACAAAAGATCTGTTGAATAAATTAAATAATACTATAAACAATAATTTAAATAATAGTAATTTAATATATGTTGTATTTATTGATTTTTAGCAAAGCCTTCGACTGCACAAACCACATTATTTTATTAGAAAAATTAAAAAAATATGTTATACGAGGGGATTTTTATAATTTAATGAAAAATTATTTCAGTAATAGAAAATTTAAAAATTAAAATAAATAATATCATAAGCAAAATTTGTAATATGAAGTGTGGTGTTTCACAAAGATCGATGAAAAAATAAAGGTGATCTTTTATTTTTTATTCTGTATAGAAAGCTTATTTGTGATTCAATAAAAATGTTGCAAGAATTTTATTTATGCAGATGATGTTTTATTTCTTTTGAAATATAAATAATATTTCAAAATGAGCTTCAGAGAATAAAATGTCTTCTTCTTCTTTTATCGACAACAGTCAACTTTGGACCACGATCTAGCCCTACCTGACAACGTCAGGGTGAGGCTAGGAAATGGAAGAAAGGGGGCGAGATTTACATCTCGGCCAGAAATAACCCTCAGATAGTAAGTCCCAGGAAGAAACGGACGAAATACAGAAGAAGAAAGAAATAGCCATGCCCATGCCGGGATTCGAACTCGGGTTCCGACACATCGACCACACGGCAGAATAAAATATCTATTAATCAAAAGAAAACAAAAATTTTGATGAAACTAAAAAACTAAAAACAAAGCAAACAAAAAACTAAACTAAACTTACACTTTAAATTTCACGTTAATTCTTATGATAATAATATAAAAAGTAAAAATATAATCGTTAATAACTGTAACTGTCCTAATTTAAGTTTGTTAATAATTACAACTATTTAGGTATTTATGTAGATGTTAGCTAAAATTGGAGCACTCATTATAACTACGTACTCAAACGATTACATACATTCACTTTTATGTTTTATCATCTAAGAAACAAATACCAATTTAAACATAAAGTCATTGTATACAAATGTGGATTCGGTACTGGATTATGGTCTAAATTGTTGGTATAGCTTAACAAAACAACAGATAAATAATATTGATAAACTAATATTAAACTATTCGATAAGGATTTATATAAATTACAAGAATCAAACTGAAAAAAATAAAATAAAAATAAGAGTCAAGTACAGAATTTTGAATATAGAAGAAAATTTTATATATAATATTATTTTAAAGAATTTTTATGAATGTAAAAAGATTAAAGAAAAATATAACTCCAATACACTAGATTTTGTTGGCTTGGAATTTATGAATTTCTTAAGATGAAAAATAATTCTGGCTTTAGGATAAATGAATATATTTATTCCAAAGTATTTAGTCAGATAAATTGGAAAAATTACAGTAGTACAGTTTCAAAATAATTAAGATTCAAAAAAAATATTATAAAATATTTCTAATTTACTCATTGTATACGTTGATGTAAATGTTTCATTTACCTTAATTTAACCTTAAAGACACATAACCTTAAAGACACATTAAAATTTCCAGCACCTATAATGCAGGAGTAATTTAAATGTAATTACACCTAATAGCAATAGCAAATATTAAAAAAAAAAAGAAAAAAAAGAAACGAATTAGTTACTAAATTTTTATTTACTTTATTAAAATAATCAATTTTAAATAAAAAAATTCTTAAAAAAAAAAAAAAAGCTAATTCCACGATTTATGAATGAAATTACAATAAATAAATAAATAAATAAAGAAAGAAAGAAAGAAAGAAAGAAAGAAAGAAAATAAATAAATAAATAAAGAAAGAAAGAAA
>JAFIDM010009631.1:245680925-245693468 GCA_023159025.1 Thereuonema tuberculata | reverse complement strand
AAAAAAATAAAGAACATAATGAAGATATCCAAACACTAGAAATTAATGCGCAGATTTATAAATAAAAATAATAAAGTTATTCTTAGGAATTTGTAATTGTTAACAGTCATGAGTATTTTATTAGTGTTTTATTTGGATTTTTTTCATACAAGAAGAACACACATAAATTTTATATAAAAAAGGTGAATCTTACAATAGTTTGATGATTCTTTCAACGCTTCTTTTAAAAATTGAAATGTAAAATGCACACAATTAAGGAATTTACCGGAATAAGTTATATGGTTAAGATTTGCTTGGATAGGATTGGTAGCCATTACATCCGAGAAGTTATTTCCATACAGATTTCCTAACATTAGGTGTTAATAAAGAAAGAAATTTGATGGACTGCCTTGCTTTCGTTTTTTGTTTTGAGGAATGAAGTGTGAAGAGGGAGTACTTACTTGGTTGTCCATGTGTTCAGCGATGGACGCCGACCTGTCGAATGGCCGGTTCCTCGTTAGGCTGCAATTACTTGAGGGGTCGCTGATGAGGTCTGCCGAAACCTGTCACTCACCGGGGTTGATGAAGAGAAAGAAAGGAAGCTAAACCACATGGGTTCTTTTGGCGCCGGCTGCTTCAACCGAGGCTCAAGTGCTCCTCAACCATATCTATTATCGTGGGGAAATCTTAGTAATCATGTGTTTTGGCTTCGTTTCGATTCATGTCATCTTCCGATGCTATGTTTCTAGACGATTCGCCCTCTTAAGGAATTATTTATTATAGGATATATGTAATTACACCAACTAAGATATTCCTCTATTTATTTATTGATAGTAAATATTTTTTCCAAGATATTTTGTTCAATTTACCTTAAAATTGAAATTAATTTCGATATTATAGATCATACATGTAAATTCAATAAATGTCCTCTGTATTCGTGAAATTTCGTTAAAAATTTTAGATATTTAGGTTTGCAACACTCTTAAAAGCCTTGAAAACAACTTCAGTTTCTAAATTAAGATCATTGATCTTTTCTTCTACTCAAATAACGTAGTTGAAACTTCTAATATTTTTTTCTTTTATCTTTTTGAACATGTGATGTTTTATTTTAAATTCATATTAGGAGAGCTATTACAAAAACATTCATTAATTGGAAATCCTGTGAAATTTTAAGTGTTGTTGAATAAATCGGAAGTCACTTGTAGAAAGTCTGCTAAAATTAATTTATTTCATAATTAGTTAAAATCAATTGAAGTTTAATCCATTTATCTATTTCTTTAATTATCGTGAGAGTATAAGTTACTGTTAAAAATGTGTTCCCTTTTGTATTACGACAATACAATGGTTTAATACATTCTATTACAATTATTAAATTCTTTTAAGTATTTAATTCTTGCGATAAACAAAGACAAATATGGATACAGCTAACAGAGTGGAGGGGATGGGGGCGGCTAGAATAAGGCCCTCGACGGCAAAATTGCTCCCTCTAATTTTTTTTGTGGTTGATTTCAGTACAATATTTCCTTTTTTGTTTGGGAGATAAGATCCTTGTTTTATACTTTTGTTGAGGTGCCACTCGCAGGAGCGGATATGGTGTCCTTAACTTTGTCATTCACTCTGAGCCTATCATCACTGGTAAATCTGGCTGATGAAACCTAACAAGGCAGAAACAGCTGTCTCATTCCCATTATGGGTGCGAAATCTGTTTTATGCATTTTTAAGATTATTTCTATATTCAGCACGTTTATTTTCTTTCTTCGATAAGATCCTTGTGTTGACATTTTTCGATTGATCGCCTGCGAAGTCAAACAGCCTAGCTACTCTGCTCCTTACGATGCATCAAAGTTCCATTTTAAAAAAAAGAAATATAGCCTAAAAATACTTCTTTTTTTATAACTTTTATAAAGCATTTTTTAAGTTTAAATTTTTATGTTTTTATTATTACTATTGTCAATTTTCACCTCAACATTAAAGGATACATTAAAAAAAAAGAAATCTTGAAATATAATTCTTCTAAATGTAAGTTGACTTTCTTAAATGAATCAAACATTGTCGCAAAAAAAAAAAAAATTCTAAGAAATAAAAAAAAAATATTTGTCAAGTTGTTTGACCTGCATCAAAATTATTTATGAAGCTTAACTAAACTCAAATGAAACTATTATAATCTCAAATTAATAGACAATAAAAGGAAAAGCAGGTGATTATATCGCATCCTATCATTAGCCTACAAAAGTCTGATTATCAAATCTATTTCCAAATAAACTTCATTCAAACAAATCGCCTCCTTCTACTGAAATTAATGCCATGTTGAAACAACTTCATATTTGAGTACTTCCTGTTTTATCTGAGTGTTCAATAATGAGCTAGATAAATAAAAAGGAAGCGATTGTTTTTGCTAAAGAATCCCCTTAGGTATCTTTTGTTGTTAGTTTGCAAATCGATAGATGTAACATTCAAATAAGATATCAAAATACTGATTTATATGTATTCATTACGTAATTTGATAGAAAGAAAGGTCGTAATAGCATCAGTATATTTTAAATGAACTGATGAAGAATTATTAACAAAAAATCCAATCTAGTGCACGTAGGAATGAATGCCTTTCGCACACTGAGCCATCATCGATGGGAATCCCGAACAGTTGGTCCATCCTTATTAGGACTCAGTGTGCGAAAGGCATTCATTCCTACGTGCACTAGATTGGATTTTTTGTTTATCGTGTCTCTGGGCACTTTAAAATTGCTTTTTTTCAAGAAGAAGAATTATTTCTGAAAGACGTAAGAAGTTTTAAAATAGCAAAGCTACAGTTCTACATAAATAAAATGCTTGCTTAAAAATGTTTAAAAAGAGCAGCCCATTTGAGCGCTATTCGAGTAATTAATGAACTATATAGACATCATAAAACTACTGGTAGATTTAAAAAATAACCATATAAGTGTAGCTAAAATTGTTTAGTAGCACATCGAGAAGTATTTTCAAAACTTTTTTGCAAGAAGATGTTTTATGCTATTTGCCTGACTGAAAACTAATGAACGTACTTTCACCTTTTTCTATTTTTCAAAATGTAAGATATTCAATGTAATTGAAAGCTTTTATTTGTATGCGTATTACCAGAAATTCAGCAGAGATTGTGAAAGAAACATTATGAAGTGATTTGTATTATGTCTGATTTGTTTACTGTCCTTGTTGTAGGAGCTTATACTAACAAAAAGACTGCTGAAAATTTATTAAATGATAATTTCTTCCGATTTTTCTTTTAACAATCTCCTTTTCTTTTATCAAAAATTGCATTTTTAAAAGTATTGAAATTGCATTAAATTTTATGAAATCATGGATCGAAAAGATCTTTAATATCTTGCCTTTTAAAAAAATATTTTAAAAATATTAATTCTACTTGACTGATCTTTTCCATTTAATTCTGTCATTATTAAATGAGGCCCTGCAACTTCTATTGAGATTTAGCCTAATTGAGTGATCCCTTGTATTTCAATGCGAAAAAAGCTATTATTGATATTTCAGAATTTAGTATTAGAACTTGTATTAAACTCTATGATAATAACTATGCTTCTTCATAATCCTACTTTTAATTTCCCAATATAATTTCTGTGTAAACAATCATTTTAATGACAAAGCGCAATGTATATTTGGTTCATTCATTTAGAAAATTTATAATTTATGATTCATTGAAAGTTTGATGAAATAGAATTAGGCTATTGCTTGTAAAAACTAGTGCTTAGATTTTGATGAATGTTATATAATAAAATATATAATTCATTTCTCTATAGGGGAAAAATAAAGAAATGGAAAAACTAAATAAACAAAACTAGTGGATTTAATTTTTGAAATATTGAAAATTTATTATTTGAATTGTCTGCATCTTTTAATATTTCTCTATTATAATAAAAATATCGCATTTTGATTTCACAAGAATATTCCTATTTTTTTATTAACTTACTTCTTTTTAACAATTGAGTTGAGAAATTGAAATTATTTGTTAAGTTTTTAAATATAAATTTTTTGATTATTGATTTATTATCACTTAAAAAGTTAAAATTTTTAATTTTATTATTATTATTATTATTATTATTATTATTCATTTTGTAGAAAGTTCTTGTTGTTTTTAAGATTTTTTATAGTTAAATTTATTGAAATAAGTTTAACGTGCCGAATAATTTAAACAAAATAAAACAAGAAACAAGATGAGCACAAGCTTAAACAAAATATTATTTTGTTTATTAAATTTACTCAAGTTTAATATTTTTTTATTATTATTTTTCATTTCATAGGGGAATGAAAATTAAAGTCTACCATAGCAAAACAACCAGAAAAAAAGGTAAAAATTCTTCTTTTTAAAAAAAAATGATAATAAAGGTTCTAGAATTATTGGGCGCCATGAGTCTAGCGAAGGGAACGAAAAGTTTTTCGTTTATTGTACAAAAAAAATATTGATTATAGGAAAGGTAAAAAAAAGACCCCGACCCTTTTGGTATGGTATAATTTGAAGATGCAGCTCTTATCTTATGCATTTAATTATGTTGTTCTACCTCTGTCATCAAGATATTACTAAAGTTTAACGAGCTGTCACAAAAAATATGAAGACATACTGTCTGTTCTGCTGTACTTCACCGTTTTTTGTTTTTGTTTTTATCTGCATAGTAAAAATTATTATATTAAAATATTCTCAATTCTTTAATTTAAATCAAACAATTTATATAAAAAAAATATTTTATTATCAGTATTTAGAAAAAATTAAAAACTTTCATGCTCGGAATATTTATAATGAATTGAGTAATTAGGAATTTTTACCTAAATTTGTTTTTCTAATTTTGTAATCTTTAAGTTGTCTGCATCTTTTAATATTTCTCTATTTATTTATGTTTGGAAATGAATGGTTACATTTCAGAATTAGGCTGTAGATTATAGGTTATGATTACATAAATCCTAATTATGAATTAGCAAGACTGTCTTCTTGAAATCACCAAGTTAACAAATTTAATCAGGCCGGAATTTATTCAGTGCTGCTGGGATAATTTTCATTGATCCTATCTGACTTCAATTCTGTTTTTCTTTTTCTCAAATACTTACTAATTGTTATGGTCAATTGGAAAAAGTTATTTTTTTGTTTATTATTTAGGTTCAAAGATTTCGGAAAGAGTTAAAACACCTTAAATCTTAAACCCCTGACTTTGTATCACCAATCGGTATTGAAAGATGTTTAGAAGAATTGTTACAAACATTTACAAATAAAATAATAGTCAAGAAGTTGGGAGAATAAAAGTTTCAAAGTGATGCCTCAGTATTTTAATCACTTATTGCTTGTATTTACAAAAAAATACCATTGTTTAATGATAACTTTACAAGTCTTGGATTTTTATTTCTTTAATAAATATTTCTACTTTTGTTTAGGTCTTCTTTAACAATATTTAGATTTTACAGTTCTCTCTTTAGTGATCTACTAACATCGAGTTTTAACCATATCCGAAATTTTCGTTCTAGTTTAATAAATTAGAGAAAACTAAAGGAAGAAAAAAGAAAGATAACTGGAAATTAATCCAATTCAAATAATCTCTTTATATCAGGTAGTTGCAGATGAATGGGAAAAGGGAAACTTCAATTGGCTGTTGGGAAGGACTGCGAACGTTTGACAGGCGACCAGAACGTAGATCTCCGATCTTACCCGAGCATCTCAGTGGTCCCTGAAGGCACTGTGAAGTTCCTGAAGCCCCAAGATGGAGAATCACGATATTCGTATAATTGCTTTTATTAGTGGAAGCTGGGCAGCAACGCGAGCGAGATGGCGAAGAAAATCAATTTGACGTTTCGGGAGGGAACCACATCCAAAAGCACGGTGTAACGTTGGTTCCAGAAGTTTGAGGCAGGTGATGTATGTCTGAAAAATCAAGAACAAGGTAGGCTACCGTCAGTCATCAACGAACTAAAGACTTGTGTTGAAAAGGATACACAATAGACCCTCCGACAGTTTGCCGAGACGTTCAGTGTCCAATCTTCAACCTTTTCTCGCCCCTGGAGGCAATCGGCAAAAGTGAAGAAGTCGATTGAATGGTTTGATCCATCGGACCTTTCTGAAACCAGACCAGACTGTCACCGCTGCTGCTGCGTACAGGTCAGATTTGAGAGTACACCAAGCTGCTGAGGGAGCATCGGAACATGGTGAAACGGTCTGGCGTTCTCCAACTCCATGACAATGCACTTCCTCACGTTGTAAAGCAGACCAAAGAGAAGATCCAGCAGCTTAGATATAAGGTTCTTCAGCATCCACGTTACTCACCAGACTCGGCATCCACAGACTATCATTTATTTCATCATTTGGAATTCTATCTGAGGAACAAGCGCTTCCACAACCAGACCCAGCTGGAAAATGTCTTCGATGAGTTTATCAGTTCCTGTGCTTCTGATTTTTTTGAAAAAGGGCATTTATCAGCTTCCTGATGTTTGGCAGTGGTTGATAGATGCCAATGGTCCTTACTTTGACTGAATTTGTTTATTGCTAATAAAGTTATGCAACGTTAAAGTACGAATGCATTATTTTCCCATTTCATCTGCAACTACCTGATAGTGAAAGTAAAGATCTTCATTTGACTTAGTAATGAGTAAATCAATTCGAATTCAAAGCAGGTTCCCAAATTACTGCTTTCCTTATCGATCTCAGAAAAATCTTCCAATGTAATTTGTTTATTAGCAGTGTATATTACATAGATTACACTGCAAGTAAAAATTAAAATTTACATGAAATTATATACAGGTTGGGCCAAAAGTTTCTATTCAAAGGAGTATATAAAAAATTGTCCGACAAAATAATTTTATTCATAAAATAAACTCTTCATGATTGCCGTTTCTTTGAAAACAGAATCGAATACGCCTCTGCCAGAAACGCATTCTATAAACTTTTCTAAAAAATAAAAAAATAATAAGATGTTAATTTCTCTTATGAATGGAAACTTTTGGCCACCTTGTAGTAGACAGCGTAATGTGGAAGATTTTCTGTATAATTTTGTAAGATTGGCCAACTTGTTAACTTATTTTCCTGAAAACTGGGTGAAACGAGTTATATACTTTATATTAACTTCCCGATTCAGTTTATTTTACTCGACTAGATTTTTTTCTTCCATTATTATTATTTGTAATTATTCCCATCCCTTAAAATATATTATTTTTTATTTCAGTGATTTCAGTTAATGCCTTAGGTTATGACTCAAAGAAAATAATTTTTAATCAGGTCATTATTTCATTTCCTGTTTCTTGATGTGTTTGACAATTGATCTGTTTGACAATTCTTTGACAATCTTTTTTCCTTCTGTTCATCCACGAATTAGTTTACAAAATAAGCAAAAAACACGATTATTCTTGCCATTCCGAAAGAATTAAGCCTAATCTCAAATTGTTGTCATTTACCCATTTTTGCCGTCACTTTACTTTGAAAATGATTTTATAGAACAGCTTTGAAGAATTGATATCCATAAATTTGAAAACATAGATGTACGCTATTTGAAATGATCCTCTTATCTCGATGTAAAGTAAAATAAAAATTCTATTAAAGATTAAACAATTTTTTTTTTTTATTTAAACAAAATACTTTATCTTTTAGTCTTTAATAAAATTCATTTGAATCAAGAATTTAAAGTATATTTTTAAAATTAATGTATCAGTAAACAGATAACGCATAATGTAGTCAAGAATACCATGACCTCTTTTTGCCTTCTTATTTTTTTTCTATCTTATTTTTTATGACGTCGATAGACAGTAGCTCGGAGACAAATGTGTTCAGTCTTTTGACAAACTTGAAAAACTTAATATTGAAAAGTAACAAACTCAATAGTGTTGTTAACGCTACCATCTGACCATAACAAATACCCGTGGAACGAATACACGGGTGTCTTACCCGTGGACACTAATGATCAGTGTGCAGACACCGTATTATGCTGTAATGATAGTATTGTTTTCGGCATAGACGGAATTAAATCGGCCTTCGCTCAGGTCGGCAAATCGGCAGTGCGCCTGTATACTGTCTAATCAGCCCAGCAGCGTTGAGATAATGATAGCTGACAGCATTTCTGGGCCTTTCTGTCAACAATTAGATAGGACGGCGGATTAATTGTTGCAGCTGTCCGGCGGATATGGTCCACCTGCACAAGGTTTTTCCGTGGACAAATGGAAAGACTATCATAAAAATACAATTCGGGTCCTTCGAAATGAGAGCTCAAATACAAACACAGTATTAATAATAAATAATTCTAGTCACTTTGTCAAAAACTTCTTTAGTGGAGCTTTGATTGATTTTTAGATTAGGTTTCCCAAGTAATTAATCATTTTTTACGATTGTTATCAATAAAATAGTATCAAAAAAAAAAAAAAAACCCTCAGGCAGTTGATTAATGAATTCCTGCCTGTGTCTCGCAGCGAACAAAAGAAATAGATTAGTTATAAACTTCGCTCTACTATTTTTGGCCAACATTTGAAAAAAAAAAACCCTTTATTTTATGAATAATGTTGTAATATGTTAACAGTATTCAAAACTAATTAGATTGATAGATAGATAGATAGAAAACCTAAAAAGTTAACTATCTAAAATGCATGAAAGTTGCTTTATGTGCAATTCTATTTTCCAGCATTTATATATTTATTTCATATGTTATACAACATACAAAGATATTTCGTTTATTAACTAATTTAATAGATCTATCTAGTAAAAGACGTAATTTGTAATGCTAAAATTTATAGAACAAAGATCTATTCTACAAATCCTTATTCTAACAATTCATTCGCTTTTCCAAATATATTAAATTAATTAAACTTTTGTAGGCTCTACTTTAGCTAGTTCAATTTTGAAGCTTTTTTATGGCTTACATTATACACGTTTATTGAGGAATTTTAGGCCACCCCACATCTCATTTAAAAATAAAAATATACGTAAAATTAAAACACTGTATTTTAATTGTACATATATTTTTATTTTTAATTGAGATGCGTGGTGCCCTAAAATTCCTCAATAACTCTACTTTCACACGATAATTACTTGAAATTTATACATGTTTATTTTATAATTTTTCATTGCTTATTGTAGAAGTTTATATTTAGTAAATAAATGCATTAGAAATGTTACTCTTGTTATCATTAAATCATTTTTAGTTATTTTTTGCTTACAATTATTTCATGCATACAAAAAAGCATGTCCAGGCTCTTTTTATCTTCCTGGTCATTCAGGCCTAAACTAGATGTCCTGTGTTTGATTTATTGCCTTTTGTGTACTCGGAATAATTCCCAATGGACACATCCATATTTGTCTCTTTGTCGCCATCGGAATGAAATGGATCGCCAGGATGTTCGCCGGGAAATAAAACAATTGGTATTCCTGTGATTAGTTAAATTACCCTTTGCTAACAGTGAATGTCAATGACATAAAGTCCTCTAGGGAAATACCACAGCATTCGATAACTCCCTCAATATTTATTTTGTAATTGTAATTTTTTATCTAGTTCTTTATTTCCATGCTTTATTTTAAACTAGTAAACCTGTCAAGTAAACTTTTTAGTGATCACGTGACCTTGGATTCTGAAATCATTTTCTCAGTCACGTGACCTTTGGTCGCGATCGGACTACATGTAAAAAGTTCATCTCAATGAGAGAAACAGTTTTTGGTCATCTAAAATGAACAGTTTAGAAGTTGACCTCAAACTCACATGACTTACGGTTGATCCATGTCGATGAAAATGAAATATAGGCATCTCACTATTATAGCCTACCTAACATTTGATACCTTATTTGTATTTCTGTGCTTAGGAGGAGTAGCGGGCAGAAAAAAAACTCCAATGCTTTCTTCTATATAAATTAAAATACAAATATTAAAATAACCGATACTATCACCTCATATATATACAGGGTGTCCCAAGAGGAAAGGTCAGTATTTTGGGAGGGGATAGTATCGGTTATTTTAAGCAAAAAAGTGTCGAGATAATTGAAATTTGGCCGTAATTATCACTGTGCCTGTTGGCCGTTCTTTTCCTTCTCTTCCACCACACGGCGCTAAGATCTACAGACCTAACCCCCTTGGATTTCTGTTTAAAAGGTTGAATGAAGAGTGAAGTGTACAGACGTAGAGTGAATACATGAGACGAATTGCTCGCTCGCATAATTGTTGCTTTTGCGCTCATAAAGGCACGATGAACTCAGACAAGCAAGACATCATGTTCTCACAAGAGTTTAGAAATGCATGGTGTTGATGGTGGAATTTTTGAAACTTTTATTATAAACTGTAAGAAATGTGTAACTTGACCAGTAAATATTAGAAACAGCTGTTGCAGGATGTCACTTGTGAATAACTTGGTCTCATTCATTGTTCTTTTTTAGTATGTAGTATCTCTTTGTTATTATTCATTTTGAAACGGTACACTTAAATAGCTCTATCTTGGAAACTATTCGGAATAGGACACTTGTTCATATGACATTTTTTGCTTAAAATAACCGATTCTATCACCTCCCCAAACATTAACCATTCCTCCTGGGACACCCTGTATGTAGAATAATCGCAGAAAACTTAGCGGAGAACTAGGAGTTCGAATGCGAAATTTATAAAATTTGCTATTATGGAAATGTATTAATATCTTTCTTCTCCAAAGGCATTTCGCTATAATTTTGTCATTGTGTTAGGTTATAGTAAAATTGTACAGACAATCCAATGTAAAAACAAAATAATATGATTTTGAAACATTTGGTGTATCCCTCCCAATGCCAATTTTTATAACAAAATTTAAATTCCATTTAAATTATTCTGGGACTGTTGTAAAGTAGCTACAATGGATTCGTAACAGTTTATTATTATTATTATTATTATTATTAATAGTAGTTTCAAACCAGGGGTTTTCCCCAGCAAAAACAATATGGCGGGTAAAGGACCAAGGCACATATTGCCAAGTGTAAAGACGTGTGCAAGAATGATTAGGTTGTGTCCATAAATTTCCTAACTATGCGTGTTGTGTTGAGTATCACAGCCTTCTGGAGTTGTGCGTAAGTGTTTTTGTGAAATCCTAGTGTGCTGAGACTGTGGTGCAATGTGTGAGGCACCAGACCAGTGGCAGACAGAACGATGGGTACAACACGTACTCGGTCCTTCCTCCACTGCTGCTGGAGCTCGTGTGCTAGGTCTGTGTATTTACATATCTTGTCTGCGTGAGTTTTCTGCATGTTCTTGCTGATAGGCACTGCAATATCAATGAGATAGGTCTGTTTGTTGACCTTATCAACAAGTGTGATGTCAGGTCTGTTGTGATGTATGGTTTTATCTGTGTGAATGGGGCGGTCCCAGTACAGCTTATGTGAGGTTGACTCTAATACGCTTTATGGTATGTACTTGTAGTACGGGACCGTGTTTTTAATTATTATTATTATTATTATTATTATTATTATTATTATTATTATTATTATTATTATTATTATTATAGCACCTTGAATAGTATAAACAAAATTTACTATCTCGGTTATTTAACAGATAGAAAGTTTTAATCTACAGGCCTACCTTATTAACTAACCTGAAGATATTTTAAATAGAATGTAGATGTAGTTAAAGCGATCTATAAGGCATTGCAAACATCGGAAATAAAACTGGTATTTGAAGCTTCTAGTAAGCTTTATTGTCATATCTGTAGATGATCATTATTAGACCTCATTAGATCTTAATTCAACTCAAAAGTGACATGATTAGTGTTAATGCAACCAAGAAAGAGGCAGAGATATTATTGGGTTGGCCAAAAAGTTCGTTCGGTTTTTAAGTAAAAATAAAAGACACATTTTTCATTGTCACTAATAATTTTATTGAATAATATCTTCAACGGTTTGTTCCACTACCTTCTGCCATCTTTAGGCAGCTTCATAATTCCATCTTCCCAAACCTTTTTATGTTTTTGAGCAAAAAATTGTTCGAGGTGCCTATGGAGTCTTACAGGGAATTGAATTTTTTCCATTAAGGGAATTTTGTAAAGACCGAAATCAACGGAAATCTGAAGGTGCAATGTCTGATGAATACGGCGGATGAAATCAGAACTTCCCAGCTAAGCTTTACAGTTTTTGTCTGGTCATCAAAGAAACATGAGTGTTGCGTGCTTATTTTTTCCATTTTCAATATTAAATTGGCGATACAAAACTCACCAATTTTGATCAGTTTTTGTTGTAAATGCAAGCTGATATGACAGCTGTCACAATACAATCTAATAAAATGGGGTCAATGATGTTAAAGACGCCTAAGCGCTACTAGAGCCAAAACCTAACGAACTTTTTGGTCAACCAAATATCTGGCATATGATTATTTATTACGTAATAAAACCTATTGAATTATAAAACCAGATTCCATTAGAAATTAAAAAAAAAAAGTAACTAAGCTACTTAGAGGAGTATTAGGGTGAATCTACAGAAAACCTGCAATTTCAGTCAAAAATTTTTGAGATTTTAAATTACAAGATTTCTTTTTCAAAAAAATTGAGATGATTGCTTTTGACGTTCTTACATCCATGATATATGTGGTTCAGGTCAATGCATTTTGGTTATTTAAAAAAA
>JAFIDM010009631.1:245655185-245680525 GCA_023159025.1 Thereuonema tuberculata | reverse complement strand
CGGTATTTAAAAAAAAAAAAAAAAAAAAAAAATTTGATGGTAGGCCTCTATCCACAGAAGTGACTTGTGTTGATAACGATGTCGAATTTTAATATAAATTATATTCGAAAAAGTGAATTATATTCGAACAAAGACTGGAAGTGAAAGACAAGTCTTCGTGAAAAACATAGTAGCCGCTATTGTTGATGATCATCGCTTCCATGGACCCCAAATGTCCACGGAAGTGATGTCCACGGAAGTGACGAATACTTATGTTTCTTGACCCTTGTGCTCTTCGTTTTGAGGTTAGGAACACAAGTCATTCAGAAAATTAAGTTGACCATATTTCAATTATCATGCCTAGAAATAATCATTTTTCCATAGAAAAATTAGGTTCTAAACAAGACCACAGAAGTGATGGGATGAGCTGTGCAAATTACGAAAAATGAATAAAAAGGTAATATTTTCCTGACAAATGTGCGACTCAGACGAATAAAATCACTTCCCAATCCCAAATCGCCGTGTAAACTTTTGTTTTTAAGTGAAATGGAAGACAACTAGCACATCGGATGGATTTTTTAGGAAGTTTAGGAATGTCCACAAAAGCGATGGCTAAACCTTGTGACAAGACTTGAGGTTGCAAAAACTTTTTACTGATAATTCGAAAAAAAAATTCACTCAATATTATGTTAAATTTATATATTTTCTGATTTAACAATATGTATAGACTATTATTTGAAAAATTTTAAAAAATAAAGCAGTTTGGATCTTTAGAAGCTATCCAACTGTAGCTTGTGACAGTACATGGAAGTGACGAATCACCTTCTGTGGACAACTTTTTTTTAGGAAATTCCATAAAATTTAAAAAAAAATTATACTAAACTATAGTATATTTTGTACTTCAATGTGTGATTTTGAAAAATGACAAATATTTTCAATCATTTTCAATTTATTGCTCTGTGACACGAATTACAGGTTTTCCGTAGATTCACCCATTAGCTTCTGGTTTTCTTCCTTTTTACGGAAATGAAATCATGTTCAGTGACAGTAGATAGACAATACTCATTCCCACTATTAGTTGCACTTGTTTTTGAATTCAACGGAAACTAAAAAAAAAAATTAAAAAAAAAAAAAGCCAAAGCTTCCGGTGATCGCATGTCATTTTTGAACTAAGGATATGTTGGACTGAACTTCCAATTCCTGCCATTTTTCATTCAAGTGCATTGAAAGATGGCTATTACTATCACTCTCATTGCTACAAGTTACGGATTTTAGAGATTAAATGTGTTAAGATCCAAAACTTCCTAAAAGAATTTGGGGCCTACTTTCCTGTGAAGCACAAATAACTTCTCAGAGCAGTCATCCTTTTCTCTTAATATATTTGTTTGTTGACCGATATTTCCTGTTGTCTATTTTGTTTATTTAATGGCTAATATTTAAAAGCGGACCTGTGAGAGGTTGACGGTTTGCTAGAAATCACTTCAGCTACTTAATTACTATAATTAAAATTCTTTCAAAAAAACAAACCGGAAACTCAAAGGAAAAGCATGTTTCTTATTCATAAGTTGCTTGCCAAGCTTCACTAGTTAGTAAGAAGGAAACGAACAAACATAGGATGATGAATATTCCTTTTACTTCGAAAACTACATAAAAATTTCATCTCAGTAACATTAAACAGAGAGGAATGGATTCAATACCAAGAAAGATTCAAATGAATCTATATTGTGATTTAGTACGTAAGAGAAAGCAAAATTTGGATAGTTAAGCTATTAAGTAAGATGATGATTACCAATAAGCAAGAAACACGTGGATCTTGAAAGATGAATTTTAATTTTCCACGATCAAAGCGTTTATATCCGCTCAACATTAAAAAAAAAAAAAAAATAATTTATTGATAATCTCAGGAGAATGAGATTGTGCTTTATTTGGTCATACATAGGGCACTTGGAAAAACAGAACTAATCTATTAACTATTCGAACTATTAACTATTAATTTACATCACAAATTAGGAACATACACGCACAAGAAAAAATGGAATCACTGACCTGTTTTTTGAAATTTCGATACCGGGAACCCAGATTTAGCGGGGATTAAATTTCTGCCCTTTTTTATTCTTATTTTATATATTGTTGTTTTTTATTACGAAGGGCCATTTTCTTGTTGGTTTTTATTTCTTTTATAAGTTTCTTGGGATCACTGACTGTAAGATACTGGGCGAATCCAGCTGATGAAGGCTAGGAAGCCTGAAACAGCTGTTCTGGGTTCACGGTATCGAAATTTGAAAAAACAGATCAGTGATTCCATTTTTTCTTGTGCGTATATGTTTCTAATTTGTGATGTAAACCTATGTTCCGCAGTTAAACTTGTATTTAAATTAACTATTAATCTATTAACTATTCGAATTGCTTTGAAAAAATGTAATTTTTCAGAAAAGCGTATATTATTTTTCTTTTGTTGACAAATAGTAAATTTCCTATAAATCTTTGGAATATGCATCTATATTATTTTTAGAAATAATTGGGAAAGTTGACCTTCAATATTAATTAGGCTAATGAAACCTCAAAGAAACGTAAATTTTCAACGAGAAAGAAAAAAAATACTCTAGGGTCACTCTAGGATTTAAAATTGAAATATTTAGTCTTTATCCCATATTGCAGCTCTACCTGATATTTAAGTCACTGCGAGTAAAATGAACACTGCAGATGTGAGAATGAAAGAATGATAAAACATGAAGAAGAAAGAAGGACAGGAAACAGTATTTGTCGCACAGTTGGAAAACTGTCACATATCAATTAATATAAGGCACATAACGTCCAGTTTTTTTTGGGTTTTTTTTTTGTTAACATTATTATTAAAAAAAAAAAAACTATTTATGAAAGGCATATATAAACAAAACTCATCATAAAGTAAGTAAATATTTGTAATCTTTTATTTCATTTTTTATTTATTTTTTAAAGTCTATTTTTATAATCTTTGTTGGATGTTGACTCTTAAGGAAACTGGAAGTGGCAGCTATAGGTAAGCGAATAGTTTTAGTTTGATATCACCCTTCCAAAAAAAAAAAAAAAATAAATAAATAAATAAAATAAATAAAATAATGAAAGATGTAAGAACTGAGTATTCTTTAACAAAGCTAAGCTAAGCATGATTGAAATCAATTGGAATTCAATAGAAAAATTGGTATTATTGTTAGACTATAAAAATGTTTATGAGAGATTTATAAACCACACGAATTGTAACTATTTTGATGTGAATTGTTTTTTTTCGTGCCTTTTTAATCCAATATTTTACAGAACAAAAATCTCTTAACCCAGGGTTTCTCAACCTTTTTTTACACTTTTCCCTTTTTTTTTGGTGGAACCCCTAATAGCTATTCGATAAAATAAAAGCTTATTCTATTTTTCACTAATAAAAAGTAAAGGGATTATATTAATAATCAACGAAATAATAAATGATTACACTTTATTTTGAATGAAAACTAATTTAATGCAAATAAATTATTCTACAGTTAAATTCTATGGAGCATTTATGCACACTGATAAATAATTCATAATAAACCATTTTAAAATAAGTGTGATTCAATGAGATCCCTATGGTTGATGCTGCTCAGCGAGTTTCTTTATATCTGGTCCATCTGGTTCCATTTTGCCTGTGGACCCCGGTTGAGAACCCCGGTCTTAACCGAATAATTGAGATTGTAGAGTACATTACGATTAAATACCATATTAAAAATAAAAATTAGAAGCTATCTTTTAAAAGATTTGTTTTTTTTTATTGCAATTGTGACAAGCAATAAGCAGTTATTACATAAAAATGTAGAATCCACATTTTTTTTCTTTATAAATTTACAAGTAGCCTACTAATTAAAGCAGATTTCTGCTTTTCTTTCTAGAATTAAAAAAAAAAAAATCTGTCTTGAACTAATTCTTTTCCAACTTTGCTTCTAAAATATTTAGTTTAATCAGTGTGAATGTCTTACTTTTAAATTTGAAACGGCCTGATACGTTTTATTTTTTTACCTTAATGATCTTTTTATCTCCTCATAAAATCACCTTTGCTTTTTTAATTCTTTATTTTTCTTATCACTAATTTATTTAATCATTATTTCTTTACTTGTAGATGAGTTCCTTTTATGTCGTTCTTATTCATCCTTCTTCTATTGAATAGAATCCATTCTTGGAAATTAAGAGTTTTATTTCGAATAAATTAATTCCGAAATATTTTCTGGATATTTAAATATTTTTCTTAGTTATTCTAGTTCAAGAAATTGACGCTAGGAAATAAAAGCTTGTGAAGTTAAACTTTCCTAAAATAAAAAATGAAAATGGAAAATTATAAATTGACCAATAATTAAAGCAGTTTCTAATAGTTTCTTTAGAATATATAATAAAAAAAAATATTTTAACTCTAAATTATAATATCCAAAAAAATGAAAAATTAGATGTGCTAATCGTATAGAAATTTTTAAGGGATTATCTTCAAAAATTTTAGTATTTTAGGGAAGTTATATTAATTAAATGGTATATTTACAGGCTACGTATATTTGAAAAAAAATTAAATTTAACTTACAAAAAAAATAGCAGATAAAAAAAAATGACAGTTTTAAAAAATTCCAAAATCATATAAATTTATCTAAATATCTTTGTCGTGGACATCATAAGAAAATGAACTTCTCTTTTTACAGTTAGTATATTAAAATACGTAAATAAACTTATAATATTATGCAGCAATATTCCATATTATCATCTGAACAAAATTAGTACAAAGAAACAGTCTTTTGATCTTGAAAATAGTTATTAACTTATAAAACTCAAAGTAGCATTTCGTTCGTTAGCTGATTTCCTTACCAATTGCAAGGCCTCGTAGCCATTCAACAGATAGCTTTTCAGACCTATTACTTGGATATTTATATACCGTTCTTACCGACACCACATTTTTCAGATCACAAAGGAGGGCACGGGAGAGAATTATAATTAGTATTATTAAACTAATAACTGTTATTAAGTATTAATTCCTTTTCCCCTATCGAAAGCATTGCTTAACTCAAGCACAAGAGTTTGAATCTTTTTGTCTAATAAATCATGGTCGCGTAGCCACCTTATTGCGCACCGGCAGTTGCTTTCTTCCTCTCCGCGACCGAAGCTACTTTTGAGTTATCGGTTCGTAGGACTGCAGAATTCGTAATTGGATACATTCGTTTTTTTATCTTTCACCTATAACTACGCCTTGGGACGAATTTTGGCAATAAACGTCCATTTGTCAGCAATTAGTGTCTCTGCTGAATGCTATTTGTTATAGAAATCAAGCAAAGATTTATTGGAGTAATAAGCCCAACACCCATCCTCATTGACTTAATAACTTGTCCCGGTGTGTCCAGACTCTCCCTAAAAACCAATTATCATTAGCAGCCAATGCAACAATTAAAGCAAAGATTACAGTTGGGATGGGCCGCTTTCCTAAAGATAAAACAAACCCGTGATTTTCTCTAAGACATGGAATAATGGGAAGTTTTTTAAATGAGGATTGACAAAGAAAAGTTTCATTGGAGAAGCCAATTTTCGTATTTGCAAGAAATAATAAAAACTATAGTAGCGAAGAGACAGAATCCACACTATCAAATAGATACAAATAAGGCAGCAAGGTTTTGGCAATCAGGATGAATGATTAAATGAAGGATAAGAGAGTCTTTTCACACTGAAACAAAACGAAAAGAAAAGAAAAAACAAACAGCTATCAAAAGTTGAAATATTTATTCAAATGCTATTTTGCAGTTCAGACGTAATTGATCGACCACCTCATAGCAGCTTCCCCTCCAAAACAAAAAGAGACAGATATTAAGTTTGAATATTATTTTTTTCTTGTATTTTTGCTTTTCATTACATTACAGGTTTACTGTACAGGTTTACTGGGATTAATTATAATTTCAAAATACTTAATTATTACTTATCTTATAACTAACAATTTCCGTTAACTTAATTTCTTTTCACTTAATTAGATTCAAGTAATCACATATTTTTTAATCTTGTAACTCAATTTTGCTGTTACCAATTAGAATATAAGAACTTACCAGGTGTAAATTAGAATAAATAGGTCTTTAAATTAATTCAATTTCTAACAATTATAAGCATTGCTAACAATTTGAATATTTTAAAGATATGAACCAGAAATAATAGGTCAATTTTGTTTACAATGATATTAATATATCCTGTGATTAAATGACATGGAGTCCTTAAGGCAAGTTATAAATCTCTTGTGAATGAACTTCTTGTAATTTTTATCTATTCACTAGTGTTTCCCGTTATTATTTCCATTTGCTTGCTTCAGGCTTTTCAATTTCATTTCATTCTATCTGCCATTGCTATCAAATAATAAACTCAGGTTACAATATATGCTGTCCAATCCGATCTTTGGGATCTTATAAAGTTACCGCGCTTTTAATTACCACACAAATCATTTACTCTCCCCCCTCCTCATCCCTCTTTTCCCTTTGGCTTTACTGATAGCAATGAAATTAACGAACTGTTACAGAATGATATAAACATGTCCAATGTCTTTATAGTGTTTCTTGTCGTTGTATTTGTGTTTTTGGTAAAGTAGGTAGTGAAGACTTAGAAACAAAATTATTTAATTAACTTTACGGAAAGTCCTAGTTTGGTTACTTTACTGGAAGTGTAAATGTGCTAAAGTAATATTACTAGCACTTACAAGTAAATGGAGTTACTTAATTTTGTTCCAAAAACTCGCAATCTCTTCAGAAACATATATCGAGAACGCATGTCATGCTTTCGGAATGACATGAAATTTAAACAACTGAAATGAAATTCCACAGAATTTTGCATAAATAAATTAAACTATTTATGAAATAATTTTACGATCGTGACATTCAATTTAGTAAATGACAACCACGTGAATGATTCAACAATTCTACATTGTACATGTAGATCCATTTGAATAAAGAATTTTCTAGTAAAATAAGTTCGGATGTAAACATTCTTTAACATATAATGCAATATCTGTAATTTTCAGCAGATTTCCAATTAGTTCCTATTAGTTCAAAGATAGTTATCTTAGATTTGATGAAAATTTTTGATATTACGTTGTATGTTAAGTATTTCATGTTTAGCTAAAATGAAATCTTTTAAGACCGAACTCTTCAGTAAAATTAGTATCATAAACATTGTTTGTTTAAATTAATAAAAAAGTTTAATTAATGTTTTCGACACCAATTAAATAAAAATATATATAAGTTTTCTTCATAAGAGAACAGTATTCTAAAGAGGTCTCTTTACTTAATCGAGAGTGAAGATATTTCTCCAATTAAAATATAATCATTATGATTATAATATTGCTTCTTGTTTCTTTTCTCCTCGAGAATCTTAAGCCTTCCGTCCACTTAATTATTAGTGGTATCATAAAAGTAATTGAAGACTTAACTAAATGAACTAAACAGCATTTTTTAATTAACATCAATGTTCCTTATCCAAGATTTTGTTTTAAAGACATACAGTAAAAAAGAGATGATACATCACCATTGGAGTTTAAAAAAATAATAATAAATACTTTGAACTTCGTAATTTAAAAAGAAAAAAAAATGAACTAACTACATTCAGCAATTTAACAAATGAAAATTCTTAATTTCTCTTCTTAAGTTCTATTGTGTTGGATGTACTATAAACTTAAATTTAACCCAGTTTATTAAGGAAGTCAACTTAGGATTGAGCATTCGTAACTAAGATAACATAACCCGTGGCGGAGTTAATAATAGGAATAATATCATGGAATTAATCTCAGTCTAAAAAGTGTGAATAAGAGCGGATAACAGATGTTGTTTTGCATCTTTTGTTATGAATTAACACCGATAACGATCGTAAGTGGGATTTAAATCTTAGTAATAGATGACCAACGATTCGTAAACACTGTAATGTTATCTTTTTAATAGTGAATATAAATTAATCTTTTAGATAGTTTTTGTAATCTTTTGTTTTTTAAATAAAAAAAAATTAATTACTTGTAAATTTAAGATTAATTAATAAAATAATTTCATTAGAAAAAAATCTTCAAAAATAATTTATTTATAAAAACACAATTAAATCTCTTAATATATATATATATATATATATATATATATATATATATATAAAGTGCTTATAAAATAAAATTTATAAATTCTAATATAAAGTTCATTTCAAAATTTTATTTATGAAAAGTATAAAAAAAATTGGAAGTAATTTATTCAAGAAAAGAAAAATTCATAGCTTGGCCTCAAGTCATTACCGTAAACCTGTGTGAAAAAAAAAATCACGAATTTAACCTTTGATGATTTTTGTGTTTTGTTTTTTCTTGTTTTAGCAAAATGACTTATTCAATGACCAGATGATGATGAATACCAACTCATCAGACCTAAACCCAAGCATTAAAATGAGAAAAAAAAATATCATTATTTTACTTTAGTTTAACTAAATAAAATATGGAAAATTAGGTAAAAGCTATTAATATTATATTATTAAAAATATATCCCAGAATTCTTCTAGCTACTGAATAGAAATGAGAAATGATATTAAAATTACGTAGATAAAAATCACATTTAAATTGCTCAAGGATTATAAAAGAAGGCAAAAACAGAAAGAAAAACAACAAAAATAAAACAAAACAAAAATAGTAGAAATTTAATTAATGACTAAAAAATATAG
Source organism: Thereuonema tuberculata (assembly GCA_023159025.1). Classification (NCBI taxonomy): domain Eukaryota; kingdom Metazoa; phylum Arthropoda; class Chilopoda; order Scutigeromorpha; family Scutigeridae; genus Thereuonema; species Thereuonema tuberculata. Next base: position 245,671,855 of record JAFIDM010009631.1, on the reverse strand, counting down.
TTGATAAATTTTCATAAACATGATATTCATTGGTTTTTTTTGTTTTTTTTGTTTTCAATGGATAATAACGGCAATACTAATAACGCAAATTGAATGATATGATAACAATTGTAGCAATATTAGACGTGGCAGCATTACATTGAAAAGGCCTTTGGAAAAATTATCTCCAAGTGATTATTTTCGATCTCTTTAGGGAAGTAAGTTCATCAAGGGGTTTTCTTTTAAAAAAATTTTGAAAATGAAATGAGGCAATAACTTCAACTTTAATTTATGTGTCAACTAATTATTTTTAACTAACTACACGAAGTATTAAAAATAAACACTATTAATACAAAAAGTAGTAAATAGATTGAATTTTGTTAAAAGTTCTAAAAAAATATAAATTTTTCGTGTAATGTTGTCCCAAAATTAACAAAATTTAATTTAAGTAATCAGATTTAAAAACATCGTTTTAATTTTTAAAAAAATCAAATTTTAAAAATAAATAATAAAAACAAAAGTTTAAAAAGCGAAAAAAATTAAAATTAATAACAAAACAAAAATTAACAAAGAAGCATCGAGAAAATTTCAGTTCAATTCATTTTTTGGGAATTTTTACTTATTCCTATTTTTAAATTGTTCTTTTATTATCTTTATTATTCATTGTCTTAATTTATTTACAGTTGTGATATTAATAATTAAGATCTTGTGTTTACAAACTAAGTTATACGAAATGTTAAAAATAAACACTAAACTGAGCTCAGTTGATGATAATAATTAAATATTAATGGTTAAAGTAGTTTAATGTAGTTGTTTTTAACGTTTGATGAAGTACGATAAGTTTTATCATATATGAAATTAATAATGAGATGGATTAATAAATTTGATATTTTTTTTAAAAAAAAGAACAAAGTTTGATGTTAAAGAAAAAAATTACACTTTTAATTTTCTTCCCTTTGTTATTTGAAATTAGTAATTATACATATTTTTAAAATTTCTAATTCATTTAGGGTCTAAAGGTTTTCGTTGACATTTTTACCTTACTTTTTATTCTTGATCTTAATTTACTAAAATTATTGACTTAGCAATTCTAAAGAAGTAACATTAATTTTAAATATTTTAACTTACTAAAAAAAAAAAAAAAAAGAAAAGAAAATACACTTTATAGGGATTACCTTCTTCTAGGAGAATGTTGTTAATTTTTTTTCCTTTGGATTTTTCGACCTAAACGCTTTTCTAATAACCCTATGATTTTTTTATTTATTTTGTTATGAGTTCGATATTCCATTGTCTTAACTATAGTATTGCAATAACCGCAGGCAAGTTTTCTTTTCTTTTCTTTTTTTTTTTTTTGTGTGTGTGCCAGGACTAACCATATTTTCTAAAAACTGTTCTCATATAATTATCCCTTTCAGTCGAGGTCGTTTCGTAGACAAAATGTTCTCAGACAAAATTATTTTTGTGGATTATCGACTTTTTCATTTTTATTTTTTTTTTGCGAATCTTTCCCCAACGTTTTGTGAGAAACCGAATTATTATTATCTTTTTTTTGTTGTTCTTATTTTTTGAAAGTTGTGAAGGAAAAAATAAAGCGGAGGGGGATGAATAAAGTTCAGGGTAGATATAACGTACATTACTTTTGAAAGTGCCAAATCTTAAAACATAAAAAAACAGATATTGTGGGGGAAAAAAATGACCTTACTTGTGACGCTGACCAACTTTTAAGAAAATCACACAAATTGAATTCCTGTGAATTCTCTTTTAATGGCTCAAAAATAAGGAATAGAAGCCTACCTTATCATTTTAGGTCAACAACAAAACCTTTCTTTAGATTCCCTATTTCCCTTTTTCTTTTTGAAATGACATTCTTGGTGAAATATTAATTTGGCGTCTAACACTGTAATGATCACAATGTGTGTTCTTATCCTGAGGCAGCGAAAAAAAAATGAAAGAAATTAGACATACGCGTCTATTGCCTTTGTTCTAAACCCGTGGAAGTTGTTTGCCTTAACCGACAGACATTTTTTTTTTGGTTTTTTTTTGTTCCTCATTCAATACATCTGCACTGTAGTTTCATTAATTACCAGTCGTTTGTGTCATTGAAAAAGTATTAATAATAACATAGCAAACCTCCGTTTGAATTTTGAAGAGAATAATAATAAAAAAAAAGACTATTGTTCAAATGTTCTGCCTTTAGGCTGATATATTCAGTTTCAGATTAGCATATACATCATCGTAGGTGGTATATTTGCGGCTGTACTTACAGTGTCGATATTATTCCCTCCAGTGGGGTGGTAAGAAAGAAAGATAGAAACAAGTCTTCTCGAGATCTTTCCGAAAAATTTTCTACGTGGATTTGGAGAAAACAAAAATCGAATCCTCTTGAATTTTTAATTCAGACACAGTTACGTATCTTCCTGAATTATTTTCATTAATTCTTTATTTGAGCTGTCTAAAAGGGACAACCTTTCATAACTTTATATTTCATAACTCTATAAATAGTCAAAACTTGATATTTATTTACTTAAGATTTGTCAATTAATGATACAACTTAAAATTACGAAAATCATTGGGTGGACAGCAAGCACATGTCCGAATTCGATCGTGAATTATGATTTGATGTTTGCCTAAGAAAAAAAACAAAATTTTGCCTTTCTACATTGCACGGCGTGAATTTCCTTGGATGGCAGCTTGAGTCTCAGTACTCTGCAACGCTGTAGGAGAGAACTGAAATCATCTTTGGTATTTATTTCTATCTTGAAAAATTAGATAGAAATAGAAATTAGAAATAGAAATAGAAATTAGATAGATATACGTTTTATATTTTACGCGTGCAATGGCGTTCTACATAAACAATTATAAATAAAGAACTTATTCCCAAGCATTTGAAAAATATAGAATATCAGTAGTGTTGCCGTGCTTGATGTAATGTGTTATTATTTCAAATACTTTTCGATTAAAATAAACGATAAAAATAATTCCAAGTGCACCTGTGTTAATGACCATCTTGTAAAGCTCACCGGAGAGATGTCTTGTTTTTCTACTACTTAAGTGTGGAGAAAGAAGCTTTCTTCTTTCTTTTTGAAGTTTATTCCTGGTATTGGAAATGTGAAAGATTTCATTCTTACTTTGCTGCGAAGAGTATGTTAAAATATTCGATTCGGAGAACCGGATTATGGAGAATTTACTTTACCTTGATCATATTTTCCTATGATCTTGCAGTACAGCAGCTAAACATCATATTTAGAAAATGTAATATTTTCTGTATCTCCTACGGAGCTTCATTATATTCTTAGACATTCAACGAAAAGCAAATCTTTTGCACCTGTAACATTAGTCACTTACATTCATAGTTTTTGCCTTTTTTATTCACATTAAAGAAATCTTGGTTAGGTCTTATTTGATCCGGTTAGAGCTGTAATTGTATTGGGTTGATCAAAAAGTTTGTTCGGTTTTTAATTAAAAATTTTTCATTTTCAACAATACTTTTATTGAACATCTTCAACGGTTTGTTCCTCTACCTTCTGCCATCTTTCAGGCATTTTCATAATTCCAACTTTCCACAAGTTTTTATCTTTTTGAGAAAAAAAAATGTTCCAGGTGCCTTTGGTGTCTTCCAGAGAATTGAAATTTTTCTGCACAATATAAAAAAAGATAGGTATAGAACCTTTTTCTTTAAAGAAATTGAAAACGACCTTAACTTATTTTATTGAAAAAAAACTTACCTTGAGTGTCATTAAGAGAATTTTGTAAAGACCGAAATCAATGGAAATCCGAAGGTGCAATATCTGGTGAATACAGCGGATGAATCAGAATTTCCCAGCTAAGCTATAACAGTTTTTGCCTGGTCATCAAAGAAACATGAGGTCTTCCGTGCTTATTTTCTTCCATATTCAATATTAAATTGGCGAAACAAAATTCACCAATTTTGATCAGTTTTTGTTGTAAATGCACGCTGATATGACAGCTGTCACACTACAATCTAACAAAATGGTGTCGAATGATGTTAAAGACACCTAAGCGCTATTAGAGCCAATCTACGTAAAAAACAAGAACGAACTTATGGTAAACCTAATATTTACATCAAAGATATCGTGCTAAGTCACCTCAAATAATTGGGCCAAAAAGAGCAAGTTTTACATTTCTATAGTGCGCCAGCCGCCGAATTGTTCATTTGCTTACATTTGTATACGTTTGCTTAATACAGACTGCTTAATTGAATCAAATGGAAAAAAAATTCAACTCGGACAATGCGGTGTTTTTTGATTCAGTATGTACGCATGTATATGTATGTGAATGTGATGTATATACGCATATATGTATGTATGTGTGTTTATATGTATGTATGTGTCAATGTATGTTAGAAAAGCACAGCGGTTAGAAATATATAAACATTTATTTCCAATTGCTGTGCATTATATATTCATTATAAATTATTTTCGGCGAAGATCGACCTCAACTGATTCTTCGATTAGACACTCAAAATAAGTTTTGCTTCAATAAAATAAGTTAATGTCGTTTTCAATTTCTTTAAAGGAAAAGATTCTATACCTATCTTTTTTATATTGTGCAGAAATATCTGAAGTATCTTTTACAAAAACTAGTTTTTCGAAAGACATTGTCGTTTCTTTCAAATATTTGCATAATATGTTCATGCTATTAATAATAACTAAATAAGCGATTATTGTTATTAACTCAAACACTGATTCATTTCACGCAACTGCATACAAAATTACTTAACTTTAAATTATTAAATTTTATAGTTGTATTTGAAAGATTAAAAAAAAAAATTAGAGGTTAGGGGTGGATTCATCAACGGTGCGAGTTGATATAGACTGTAATTCCCCAGTTGATTTTAAAATGGATTTTGTAATTGATTTAGAAATTGATTTTGAGGAGGTTTGTCAGCTTTTCATGAATTTAATGATAAATAAATTGTCAGGTTCTCGGCTTTGGTGTGTCTAACGACGTCGTAACGTGAGACATTTTTTTTGTTTTTTTTTAATCTTTATTTTTTTTTTTTATGAATAAAAAAAAGAGGAAAAAAGGGAGTAATAGCTACTTAGTACGTGAACAGGGATACATTATTATTCCCTTGACTGTTTTACAGAATTTCCCATTCATTGCGTGTAAAAAGGGACAAACATTTTTTGTTAGGCTTATTTATTTTCTTAGTATAAAAAAGCAGTGGTAAATGCTAATTTAGCAAATATTAACATTTTGCTGAAATATTAAACAACAATTACAGAATCTCTTTATTGAAAACTATCATATTCCCAACAATTTATTTAGATTTACTTATGAAAATAAATGTAAATCTATTTCGTGTTCATAATAGTAAATATATAATATTTTATTTTTATTATTTTATTTTTTTTTGTTAGAAAATTTTACACTGGCTGTCGAGTGATTGATCGCTTTTAATGAATTCCTTCTGAATATTAAATTTTTTATGATTGAGAATTTGCATAAAAAAGCTTTGCAATTTGCTGATGTAAATGATTTAGGTAATCAATAATTTTCTTTATGTTGTGAGATTGCAATTCAGTTTTTATGCATTTATTTTATTTTTAGAATTATTCTTAGCATCAAGAGTTACTTACAAGATTTAAATTTCCTTTCAATTCAATGTAAACTTCATTCTAGGATATAGTATATCTGTTTTTTTTTTTTATACTTGCAAAATTTGAAGCTTTGGTTTTTAAATCAAGAAATAATTCCAAGGGTAAACCATTTCTATAATATCTTTCTAACACTTAGTATTTTTTCAGTAACTACACAAACGAAACGAACAATATATCTTATTTATCTATTTCTTCTTAGCTGTTTCAAATTATTAATAAAATGTAATATCATAAATGAATTTGATTATATATATAATAAAATATGTAATATGGAAATCTAAACTGATTGACACAGCAGCGAATATGAATATATTCAATCATTAAAAATTTCTAATACTACATTTTAATAAAATTCAAAATTTTAAAAATTTAGTTAATTAACTAAAGTAATATTGAATCATATTGAAAATATGATTAATATTCAAACAACACTTTAGGCTCCCTTTTTTACACAAAACTGATAAGTTTTGCCCCAAAGATTATTTTTTTTGAAGATTAAAGCCTTTTATATTCCGTATCATTGTTGTTCTTAAAGCTTTTTAAAAAATTCTGATGTCAGAATAAACTTTACAAACTTAGTAAACAAATTTTCCAAAGTTTATCCTAATGTTAGAAGTTAAATGTTTTGGTTTCCACTTGTGTCTACTCACTTTTAATTGTAATACAATTCTCACATCGAATTCTTAAACTTGTAAGCAGATAGCTCAGGACTCATTTTAATTCTCTCACAGAAGTCTCTATATCTGACCCTGTCCGAAATATTCTTATAAATCTGGCAATTAGGAATGACCTTAACCTGCTTTCATCCTTCCGATGGTTTTTCATTTCACCAATTCTGTCAGCGTCTTCAAAAAATTTAACACAAAATTGTGAGCAATAGTAGTCGTTTGGCGATAAATCACGAAGGAAAGACAGCCATATGGAGGACTTTTTTAAAGGAGCTCCTAATTTGCTGTAACTGAAAATTTGCGTAAGCTTCAATATTTAGTGAATAAGCACAGTGTGTGATTGAATATATGACTAAAAATCTTCATTTCTTTAAAACTCAAGTAAAAATTTTCTAAAATTTGCAGCTTCTTTAATTTCTTTGCACTAACCTGTAAGTCAAGATCGTTCTTCAATTAGACTTATCTCAAGAGGTTTTCGTGCTTATTTAGTTTATTCGATTCTAATACATGTTTGTCCTTTTCACCTACTCGTGCATCGAACTATTCTTTTCAAACCGTTAGAGTCGTGCAGCTCAATCGGTTACATTATGAAGTCATTGTACTAATTAATAGGCCCATTGATCTGAAGTGTAGAGAAATCTGTCCTTTTATTATTCTTCTGTAAGTGCGTGATTAGCTTTATTTTGTGTTAACCTCTTTTCTATTGACAACTCGGACAGCAGGCAAAACAAAAACCTGTTTCGATTTGATTCGGTAAATTGGTTCTTCAGCTTTGTAACTTATTTATTAATCGACTTCATTAATCTAATTTTGTTTTCCTTTTGAAATTAAAAAAAAAATCTTAGTTTTTATGGAAAAGGCGAATTCCCTTTGTCATATCAGGAGGAAACTCGTATTTTAACTATTAGCATATCTTACACGGTTAAATAACTGAATAACTACATCGTTATTTAGGAAGCAATATAAAACCTAACTACTGTCAATCATTTACTTGTTGCCTGTTGTTTTAATTTTTATATTTTAGGCTAATCTTATACTAAGTTGTACTAATATTTCCAATGAGATAGTTTACCATATTCAAAGCCTTTATGGTTTTCTATATTCAAAGCCTCTTTTTCAGTTTGGATGTGCAGTCACTTGCAAAGCAAAAAAAACAAAAAACAAAACAAAAACAAGATAGGAGCAGCAATCCCAGTCAGATCGGGGATATAAGGCTTCTCCTGCTATGAGCTACGGTCTGGATAGAAGCCTAAAACTACGTCATTCAGGTCCATACTTCCGTCTCTAATAAATAGATTTTTTTTAAAAAAGTATACATTCAACAAGAGTCCAAGGGTAAAATTCAAATTTGATGTTTATTAGATATTTCTAGCCTTTTACAAAACATTAAACATTAAACCACATTTATTAATCATTTAAAATGTACAAGATTATAATACCTAAAAAAACCGCTTCGGAATGCGCACAATGAAAAATGAAACAATTTACACAATTAAGAAAAATAAAAAGTAGGTAAGCAATAGGTATTTTAAATACGTCTCCTCAGCAGAATGTGGATCCACGAAAATTTTAAATACTGTATACTTACTATCGGTTATTAAATCAAATTTCAGAGAAATAGCTTCAAATTTGTTTTTACATATGGATAAACGATAGACAAAAAGCTTAGCCATGTATTTGAAGTGAAAAATAAAGCATAAATAAAAATAAAGTTAAAAACAATTTTAAAAGCAAAACATTAAAAAGAAAAGTTTAATATTAATATTAATAATTAGAACTTCTGTATTGAATGCTTGTTTTCTGTGAGTTGTTACAGCATTATTTAGACTAAATTGTTAAACTATCGTTGATCAACAGGCAATTGTTGTTGGTCACGTGATGACCAACAATTGACAACATTGACTGATAGCTAATTACATTTTTCAATTATTTTACAGGGACAGTTCAACATAGATTTCATTATTTCTCTTTATTGAGAAAATATAAAATTTGTTTATTACTGTCAGTACAATTAGGCTCTAACCTTATTAATTAGGTAATATCTTACCTAATTAATAATTTTTATATTTTTAATCACATTATTTTAATTGCACTTAAAATGTCAAAGCAGAATTATTTCTTAACAAAGGGTGAGACCAAGTTGTATACAAAATGACATCCTAGTACAGCTGTTTCACGCTAATACGGCGATCATCAGCTAGGAACTTTTGCGGACTCCACATTGGTTCCGATTAGAATTATTTCTGTTACATAAAGATTTTCAATATTTTCACATAAATAATCCCATCTTAATTTCAAATAAAAAACATGTTTTTCTTTGATGAAAAAAATAAATAAATAAATAAATAAATAAATAAATAAATAAATAAATAAATAAATAAATAAATAAATAAATAAATCCTATATATATAGAAGGAAAGACCTAACTGAAGCAATTACGTCTTTTAGCTCACTAAACCCTTTCAAAAACTAAAAAGAAAAAAAAAAAAAAAAAGGATTGGGAAAAGTTGTATTCATGTGAATGTGTTAAATACTTTCTGAACTTAGGGCATTCATTTATATTCCAATGTGAATTCTTAACATTCCTGGAGGCCTAAAGAAAAGACGAATAAAAAAAAAACCACACACACACACACACACACACACACACAAGGTAAAAACAGAAGAAGAAAATATAGGAAATGAGAGGAAAGCTGTCGAGCTGGTTTTTCCCACAGCATTGACTTTGAATTATGGAAAGATAAGAAACAGAAGTGATATCAGCAACAGGGAAAATTAGAAACAGTGGCTTTTTTTTTTCTTGTTCGCTTTACAAACCTACATATCACAATCATTAAGATTTATTTGATCAAACTAATCTAAGAAAAGCTGTTAATAATAAATAATTGACTCATTGAAATGAGTCTAATAGATTTGAATAAATTTGCTATCTTTAGGTTTTATTTTTCCTTTTTAGTCTTTTTTCCTCGGGAACATTAGGCTTATCAAATTAGTATGTCTGGTGCTTGTGCTTCTGTGCTTGCGTCTATAACCATTCTACGAAAAAAAATAGGATATCGTCTTGAATTAAAACACAGACAGAAATTCATAATAAAAAAAAGAAATGGTGAATTTCATTTACAGCTTTCTATCCATTCACTGGTTTAGATATTGATAGGCATCAGTGAATGAGTTCTTAGATGTCTATAACATTTAAACCAGTGAATTCTTTGTATGTGAAAGCATGTACTGCAAACCTCAAAAACAAAAAACAGAAAATATTCAAGTGAAACAATTAAAACTCTAGCGGCAAATAGTCATCACTGACATTTTTGGTCAATCTTAAGTTTCAAGTTTATTGATTGGATTTTATCAATCAATCAAAAAATAATTATATCTTTTGAAGATATGGATCTCTGAGAATATACACACTTTGTACGAAACATTCAAGTAAATTTCGACGAATGACAGCTTTAAAGCCCTGTCAACATTATTTGAACATATCTTTCTTTGTTTCTTTATTTCTTTCTTTACATTCTTAATTTTCCATTCAGGATCCAATTTCGATCCAAAAAAAAAGAGGGGGATTTAGAAACCTTTCTCTCTAAAAAGTTTCACGTTTTGAGCGGTTTTTCTCCTCCTGACGATTACTAATCCAACTTAGTCATATGTTCTCTATCGATATTATTAATCAAACAAATGCAAGAGGGCAGCTATTGATTGATGAGATTCAATACGACCGCACCAGAACAATTCTCCTTTTTTTTATTATTCATATGGCTTTATCCAGTCTGGTTTAGTTGTTTTTTTTCCTATAGTTTGGCAGAATGCAAAAAAAAAGTGAATTTTCATTCAAGTCATTTGGTTTTTGTTTTTGTTTTTCTTAAAATTCTTTTCTTAAATGTATAATTCTGACAAATTAAGGGGGGGAAAATGACGACTATTTCCAAGTAAAAAAAAATAAAAAGTAATATAAATAAACTAAGCATTAAAAAACGTTCTTAACCAATTCGAATTAATATCTAACATCTATTAGAATAGTTAAAAGAGAATGCTTGTTTGGGAATTTCTTTGATAAATCAATTAATGATTAATAAACTTTTTGCTGATGCTTTAGTTTAGCCAGAGGCAAATGTCAACTACTCTGGTCTAAATAAAGGAAACTGCTTCTTATTTGTTCCTATATCTTGTAATCACGCAATCTCCGATACACTCTTAAAGATCAATGAAAGGTCTCCATGTTTAAATCCAATATTAATATCGGAATTCAAGGAGATTACATTTTAAGGAGAATCAATGACTTGGAACTTTAAACATATTTTTTTAAATCAAAGAAGATTTCTTTGATACGATGCGTTTTAAAAACAGAAATTAAACTCACCATTTTGAATCTTTTTTTATTAAGTAAAAATAATAATATTTAGTTATACTATTAATTTGCTATTTTTTATTTTAATATATACATGTCATTTATGATATTACATTATAAGCTAATATTTTTGTCGGTTCTTTCTTAGAAAAGGGCCGTTATAGTAGTATCTTCATATGCAGTAAAGAGGTAAGTAATTAATCTCTAATTAAGTTCAAATAGACTACTATAAAATATTAACTAACTAGAAAGCTGTTTAAAATTTCCATATTAACTTACGTAAAATTGAGTTATGTATAAGTCGGAACATTGATAGGCAAACTTTTTGACTTCTTATATACTGTCTATACTTTTTAAACATTCTAGTCTGTACAACTACTTAATGGACTTTCTTTTCAATCCCCTTCATTATACAGATAAAATTTTAAATATCATGAAATACATCTAAAATTATTTCAAGAACTTCTTATCCCACTTATGAACAAAACCAATCCAATTGAACTGAATCAATCACAGACAGGTTCTTTCTTTAAGTCTAAGAAGGAAGCCTGATCCCTTTTGTAATGTATTTTAAATCTACTCAGGCTACATTAAATTTGGATTTAGATGACTTAATAAATTTGCAGATTTAATCAACTTTAAGTGAAGGGAAAGTATGAAATTGTAATTGAAACAAATTGTAAATGTAAAGTGTTATTGCAGTCAGTCTATTATAAATTTAAAAACTTATCATATTAGTAAGTAACTTAATCAAATCTATATAGTATGAAAGGAAAAGTACGCTTCTTTTATTTTTTTAAATAACTTCTAGTTTTAAAAAGAGTTTGATCGTTAAGAATATTTCAGTAGGCCTACTATTTCTCTTAATTCCGATGAAAAGTAAAAACTAGAAATTGTTAAAATAAAAAAAAAATCGAAAAGACCCTTACAACTTGATTTTTATTAAGCAGTAAAATGAATTAAAATGCCAAGCTTATGCGTTAGTCAGTAGTTCACAAGCGTATTCTAATCCGATGTGATGAAGCCAAGAAGACAGTGGGTGTCTCGTTAGGATGCATCTGGTGTTCATCTGCTAATGGCAGCGGCGGATCATTTGCAGGGCATTCCGGCGGCCAATTACTTTTCCATCGAAAGAACAGAGGCAAGATAGTAAAAAGAAGAAGCAGAAGAAAGAAAAAAAAAAAAACTACAGCAACGAAAAACGCTCGGAAAGGAAGTGAGCAATGGACCTCTATCACCTGCTCATCGTAAAATATCACCACGGTTCTTTTGGTTGTAGGGTGACTTTTTTTTTTTCATTCTTTCTTTCTCTTTCTATTATTGCTTCTTTTTCTTTCTTAGTTTTGTGCCGATGGCGGATTGTTAGCTTTGGTGGAGGAGGAGGAGGAGGACTTCTGTGTCCACACAGCCCTTAGCCACCGTCAATGGAGAATTAATTAGCCAAGACATCCCTTGGGATAAAAGATTAAACCAACGGAACTAAATAAGAAAAAGTGGAACACAAGGAAAATAAGTGATAAATACATGAAATATATTTCACTAACATTTTAATTCAGTTTTCATCAGTGAAAACTTAAAAACAACTCTAAAAAATTTAAGCTATTATAATATCCGTTAAGAGCTATTAAGCTAACTCTACGCGAAATACTGGATTATTCGATTAATAAATAAATTCTATTGAATTTATGTAGTTTAGCAGTAAAATAATATTTCTGCAACTTTTTTTTTTATTTCTGGCAAGTGCCGCAGAGTAAAAAAAAAAAGTAAAATAAAAATGACTCAATAAAAAAAAAAAAAATTCTCTTGCAGGCGAATTATTACCGTAGAATTATTATGAGCCATAATTTCAGTTGAATAAAACATTTTGTTTCATTTAAAGGCTTTAGGGATTTTTTGATATTTGAAACTTTCGGTCAGAATAATTTACAAGTTAAGAATGAGACTTTTTTTTTAACCCCTTCATTACTCTTCGACTGGCTTAGAGACGTTAAAACACTGTATTTACCAGAACCTTCAGCTGCTCGAATGAAAGGCCATACGACATATTAGTAATATATTCAATTTAAAAGCGGAAGAAATTTGCTTTCACTTGAGACCTATAATAATATCTTAATGCCCCATTCATTTCAAAAGGGAAAAAAATGGAAATACTGAAAAGCACGTGGAAATACTATAACTTAATAATAAGGTATTCCAGGAACTTATAGGCGACTATATGAGCTTACGCATTCATAGGGGAAAAAAATAGATTCATTAAATTTCAAACTTAAGTTAGAGAATAATGTGGTTATTTTATATTAAGAATGCATCCGTTAAATTCAATATCTACATTATCTACTTTTATCTGTATAAATTATTATGGTAATTGCACTTTTGTTTCGCGTGGACAAAATTGACGCCAAAAGGGGTTTCATTGTTTGCAAATTGCCACGTTTTCTACGACGACTTTTGCAATTTTGAAGCCAGGTCAAGCACAAAAGCTAACGGTATTTGTTGTTCATAGAAATACATCCGTTTTCATTCTACTCTTATACAGCTTATAGAGACAACAAAAATAAAATACAATAAAATAAAAAACCAAAAACATCTAGTTACGTTCTTAGATTGAAAGAAAACTTTTCTTGAAGTAAGAGAACCCTTGATTAATGGTCTGGATTAACCGGTTTTAATTAGGCTGGAGCTTTGTTCTAACGGACAATTATCAGCCCGATAACTTGAGACTCGTCTTTGAGCTTGGGAATATTCTCTGGTTGAGTTTTCTCCAGATGGTCTCTAGAATTATTACATAACTCTCCATTAGATGGTAGCAGGATTTTTATTCCAAAGCTGAATATGGACGAGCGTCGAATTAGTCTCCCGCTGTCAACTTCGCTCAATTAATATTCACTTCCAAGAAGCTGCTAGACCCAAAAATGCATAGTTTCCTGTTTTAGTTTTGAAACGCTTTAAAGTATCTTAATGGTTGAACAGTTCGTGCAGTAACTGAAAAAAAAGAGATCATCCCACAATCAAAACTTAAAACCGGAAATATTGAATTTGTATTAATGCAAATCAAATTAATGGATGCTGGGGAGTGCGTTGATAGTAAAGACCCGTTTCGTTCCTTTTATGTAATCCAAGAGTAACTACGCTTTACTTCGGGGTAAAAGCTTGACAGACTCTGGTAAATGTTTTCCTCTTAGTTCTTAATAATATCTTTTCGGATTCTTCTGAAGATACCAGGTTCGGAAGTGGAACATTCTTTTTTTATTCACAGAATTAGAACAGAGAAGATTTGCTGCTGATGTTCGCGTTACAGGCGATGATGGCTTTAGTAGCTACAAGAAAAACTTGTTTTGGTTTATAGAAAGATAATTCTGAAACAAAAGAGACAATCGTAAAAACACCATTAACCGTCTATCGCTCTTATACAAGACATATTTTTTTTTCTAACATTTTTAATGTAGATCATGAATGCATTATAATACTTATTTAATTCCTTTAATTAAAACATTGTGTGATGAATAAAAAATAACCTTTCATTATTAATTCTAACTATAATTTTTAATTACTTCGTGAAATAACATTCCTGCAGTTGAATGATAATGAACGATATCACATTGTAATTTAGGCTTTTTATTTCAGCTAAAAATAATGTAGCTTAATATAATACAATATAGTAACATATAAACTTCCGAAATGGCGGCAGATTTCGAAAAGAAAAAAAAAAGAAAATAAAGACTTAAATATCAGTAATCGTAAATAGTCCATCTGAAGATGAAAGAATTTTAGGTTTAAAAAAATGTAATTAGTTATTTAATTAAGGAAATTGTGTTTTATAATTTAATATCAATCTATTTTCAATTACAGCTGTAACTGAAAAAAAAAATCATTTGTTTCGGGATTTTCTAAAGTTTCTAGCTTTGCCAATTGTGACTTAATGATGGTTGTATTGCTTTCATCTGCCAATCTTCAGAAGCATTGCATAGACATAAGGAATCATAAATCCTATTCTTTTTTTAGAAATTACTATATTGCTTTGCATTTAAGATATTTCAAACAAATTAAACAAAACGGATGCATTAATAGACTATAATGTTGGCGGAGGATGTGCATTATATAAGTTATATGTACTGTATATTTAATATATTTTTTTTAAAATATCTCTATTTGCCGATCCGCGATAAAACTAAATTTATGGTCACGATCACTTTTTTTTCAGGTCAAAAAACGTTATTTCAAATTAATCGTTTATTTGAATTTTGTATAATCGGATGTTAATTGGAGAAAAGAAAGTTGTTGTTTTTTTTCTTTGTAAAGAGCAGGTCGCGAAATTTCGCGCATAACAGCAGTAATAGGCGTTACTACGATTTATTTCACAACAGAAATAAGACACTGATTGTAGAAGCTTTTTTTCGATGATGTTAGTTTTCGTCGTGCTTCATTAGTTACATTTCTAAGCACGAAATAAACAACAATTTCATTTTGACATTCTTCTAATAAAAAGTAAAGAATAAATAAATAAATTAGTGAATTGTCGAGAATTAATTGAAGCGTTCTTGCTTGGAATTGCTAATAACGAAAATTATTAGCTTTAGAAAATATCTTGGGATGAACAGTGGCACAGGACAATGGGACCTGCTAAACTGGTGTTAACGAAACGCCTCTGTAGTCTTCCACAAAGAGATGCAAAAACAGGTAAAAAAATAGAAAATACAACACATCTGTTCCATTAACAAAAGGAACGTTATTTATCAAAGAATCATCTCTAATGAGTAAGGATGTATTGAAATGCAAATATATCGATTTTTTTTTTCTTAACCCATGTTAGTATCCTAGAAAAAAAACTTGAGATCTAGGCCAGTACAAGAACGGAAGACATATGGCAGGCTTTTTTTTTAAAGTTTTTATGAATGCCTTGTTAATAGATGTGCAATGTGTTTGGTTTTATAATCGTGTAAAAATGCTTGCTTTTTTTATCTTTTTTTTTAAGGATATTTTCATATTTACATTATTTGTTTAATAAATTATTAATTGACATTCATTTTTGTTACTATTATTTAAAACAGAAAACAATTAAATAGGCATTAATTAAAGTTTTTTATTTATTTTTGTTTTAATGAATAGTCTACAAATGTATTTACGTACTGATAGATTTTATTTATACATTTAAGAAAATTACGAAGAATTATATGATTAATAAAAACTTTGAAAAAATTCATTAACGATATATAAGCTTATACTTTATATATTTTATATTGGAAGATATATAAAAAGAGTAATACAATTGCGGGTAGTTACATTAATTGCACGTGAAAATTGATAAACACGAAAACGTATTAGTTAATATACAAAATTGAATTGTATCAGAGCAATCTGTAATTCAATTAAATGTAGTCTATTAATTAAATATAATACTTATCATTATTATATAATAGAACAACTCTAAACAATACACCGATTGGAATAGAATAAAATTTGATTGAAAATAAGCAGCAAATGAAGCATTATAGGCCTACTATACTTTTGGTCCCGATAGTCATTGAAAGGTCAGAACGATAGTCATTGAAAGGCCTCATAGGCACGAAGGTTCAATGGGAAATACCTATCTATGGTTTGATAAAGTGTACGTAGATATATAGGCGTCCCTCATTTTTCGACGGTCCGCTCTTTCGACCCTTTTCAACTATAACAAGAACCCACACAATCGATGCATGGTTCGCTCTTTCAACCTATTGCATCCATGTTTGCACGATCTTCCATGCGTTTCTGCGATTATGCGCTGCTTCTTCTCTCAATCGACTCGGTGCCATCTTGAAAATAGATATATGTTTCTAATAAAGTATAGAAGTCATACTGTACATTATATATAGTGCGTTATTTAGCTTTTGCACGCATTCAAAAATGATGTTTGTAGGACGTTACTATGTTTTTCGGCGGCCAAAATATCTTCCAAGCTAAAAAAAAAAGTGGGTTCTACATTTCGACAGTGCTCTGGTCCCTAACTTGTCGAATAAATAGGGTCATATATATATATATATATATATATATATATATATATATATATATATA
>JAFIDM010009631.1:245627539-245655085 GCA_023159025.1 Thereuonema tuberculata | reverse complement strand
TATATATATATATATATATATATACCGTATATGCTCCAATAGAGGCCCCGGCATTTATTTGCAAAACTAGCCTCGGCTCCCGGCGCTTAATAGAGACCGGCTGCTATTAGAGGCCGGCCATTATTAACAAAAACCTTCAGAACGCAATATTTTTACACATAAATACCGGCTAATATCACATATAGCTACTTTATTTGAATTTCACATGCTACATAAGACTGTTAAAGATAAATGGCAATGTCTTTCTCTACCTTTCGTTGGTATTCGTCGAGGGGCCGCCTTACCGGAAGTTTCTTTCGCGTATTCCACCGCGCGAATCTTAAAAGCAATGTCAAACGACCGTTTCGGTGGCATTTTGTAAGGCAATGTACCGTAAGGTATTACGCACGACTATAAAGATACGGACGCTTACACTAGTACCGGTAGGCAAATATCAAAGACCCGGCTACTATTATAGACCCGGCTACTATTTGGCCGTGTTCCCTCTGCAGGCCGGCGCTTATTAGAGACCGGCAACAATAAGAGCCTCGGCGTTTATTGGAGCATATACGTATATATATATATATATATATATATAATATAATTATTATTATTATTATTACTAAATGTACACTATTTTTATAATACTGATAAAATATTATGTCGTTTATTATTATTTAATAGGCTATTAACCATTTTTTCTTTATAAATTTGGTAACACTTCAACTGTCGATAAACTTTCAGAAAGCAGGTGCAGCTCTTAGTATTAAAATTGTCCTTTACAAAGTTCCATTTCCGAGTTTCGATTTCATTATCCTTAAGAAACGACTCTTTAAAAGAGATAACATGCATTTTCGCGAAACTGATGGGGATTTAACAGATTCACACCCGTGTAAATACAGTTGCACGCGAACCCCCTGCATCTAATCTAAAAGCCACATGGGTTCGTTTAAGGCAGATTTAATTACAATACCCCGAGCTGTCGTAAATCAATGAAGAAAGGAGAATAATTGAATAGAGCCTAATAATAACAATATAAATCATCAACCTTTCTTGATAATTTATTGATCACCCACCTTTTATTTTCAAGGTATTAAAATTAATGTTAAACATTTTTTCCGGTCGCTAATAGTTTCTGGAATTTTTGACAGTCGATGATAATTTATATATAATTCATATAAGTTTCGTGCATTTTATATTTCTTAGGAAAATACCAGGTGTTTCAATTTGGTGGAACAACTTTCATATATTTACTATGAAGTGACTACAAAATCTATAATGACCGAAATAATTGGAAGGAAGTGTCTAAATTTTATCTGAACTAAACAATGGAAATTTGTTTCCTGTGAATGCCATTAGGGAAGACTTATTGCATAAATAACGAAATTACAACATAAAATCTGCATTCTGAATTTAACGAACTTCATAACTGGTGCAAAAGCAGTTCCGTTTTACTGCATCAAAATAGGAAGATTATTAATCTTCATATTACATATACATAATATTTATTCTTAGAAGAAAATACTTTTAAACAACGAATCCTTATTTCTGTTGCAACCACGGAAATGCTGTGAAGAATAAAACAAATATTGGATTCTCGATAGATGTTACCATATTGAATGCTTATTTAAAATTTTCGGAATTTTTTGAATTTAAAGTCATTTACTGCATTTGATGTTAATGTATTGTTCAAATTACTTTGTAATAAATAATTGAAAGTATTATTTTGAAACTTTCAGTATATGTTGCTATTTCTTTTTCTCTTTTTCATGAGGTTTGAGCCTTTGGTTTGGATTTCAATCCTGAATAGAATTTTTTTTCGTCTTTATTTAGTGTTGTCTTCTCCTTCAGATATGATGTTGATTTGTGCCTCGTGGCAAATCCAGGATAATGGGTACAATCCATGAAGGTACAATCGCAACACTTTTGGACATTAGCAAGGAAAAAAAATCTTTAATTTATAATTGTTAGAAATTTTCATTGTCAGGATTAATATTAAAAAAAAAAGCTTTGTTTTCTGATATCATTGGTGCCACTAGACAAGATTTTCTTTGCCATTCCTGGAGATTGTCTAATATTTCAGACAACGTACCTATAGCTCTATAATAATAATAATAATTCGTTTGGTGTTATAAAATGGTCACAAACAGATTTGGAAGCAATTGACAGAAGCTTCCAACTTTGTCTTCTAACAAAATTTCGAATGCATCACCCAAGAGCAGCTATTGAAAGAGTTATATTACCCCATGTAGAAGGAGGAAGAGCTCTCATTAATATCAGAAATCTATATAATAGGTTGATAACAAAAATGAAATGTTAGTTTTATAGCAAAGCGAACAGTAATCTTTATGAAGTTATTATAAAGAATGATCAAGGTTTCACTCCTTTGCATCTGTCATCAGAAAGTATTTATCTAAAAGAACCAGAGTCTGTCAATGTCCAAATAACAGCTTGGAAGCAAAAGAACTTCATGGCTCCCATCCATACCAGCTCAGTTAAGATTTTTTTAGATAGAACACCATCGAACTTGTAGTTGAAACATGGATTTTTGTTTGGTGAGACAGAAGGTTTCGTAGTAGCTATTCAGGATCGGGTAATTGCTAAGAAAAATTATTTATAGGAAATTCATCATCCAAGATGAAACGATTGACGATTCTTGCAGACGATGTGGACAGGCAAGTAAAACAATTGAGCATATTATCGGAAGTTGTACGACTCTGTCTAGTGTGGATTGTACACACAGACATAACAATGTGGCAAAGATCGTGCATCAGTCACTCGCCGTAAAATACGGCTTAGTAAGTTTGCAACACCTTACTACACATATAATCCTGATGCAGTTCTTGATAATCAAGCTTACAAATTGTACTGGGATCGATCAGTTATTACCGATCAGAAAGTTATGGCCAATAGGCCAGACATTGTATTGCTAGACAAAACACAGAAAACTGCCGAGTTCATCGATGTTACTGTGCCTCTTAATAATAATCTTCATAAGGCCTACGCTGATAAAATTAATAAATACGTAGCTTTAGCACAAGAATTAAAAATTATATGGGATTTATCAAAAATTACAATAAGGCCTACCGTCATATCAGCTAAAAATCTGATTCAACAACTTCAATGAAATCTGTCGTCAATTGCCATTACTTCAAAGGGCAGTTTTATTAGATTGCTGTCAATTGTGAGAAAATTTTGGTCACAATAGTGAAAGTATAATGTTTGGAATTTTCTCTCATTGTAGGCAAATTAAAAAAAAAATAACCTAAAAAAAGTCAAAAAAAAAAAAAAAAAAACTGAGAAAATTTATAAATAATAAAAAATAATAATAATAATACTTTCATGTTACAGGAACTTGAATTGAAACAAAGGTACTTCGGTCAGGTAATTTAAAACATTTATACAGCATATAATATAAAAACATCTAATATAGAAATTAAGTAATAGTATACAGTATACTCCCCATACACACTGTGGAGTAGTTGAAAACAACATGTTTCTAACGAAAGAAAATGAATATCAATGATATAACAAAAATGGAAAATAGAAGATTGTTCTTTCTATATGAAAATTAAACAAGAATAAAAAGGTATTAACCAAAACGTAATATCTTAATAATAATAATATTTTTTTTTATTAACATATAGATAAGCTCAGTACAGTCCCATTAGGAAAATGTCCTCATCAACGGGTTCTGAGAATTAAATACATCTCACCTATATTGAATCCTATATTATTTTTGCTTGAAACAAACTTTTGAGTTCATTAATAAAACAGTCCTCAGTATTATATTAAAACATTTATTAACTTTTTCTTTCAAATAAACTTAAATTTCGTTTCTTATGAAAATCCTCTACTGTGATGATAAACGTTTTCAACTTATCAAATGAGTGGAATTCTTTTTAGTTCGCTAGACATTTGGTATTGCTTTATGAATAAAGATATAATTAAATAAGATATATAGAGACTCAATTAAAATAATAAGCTCCATTGAGAAATTCTTTTGAACTCTTATTTGAATTTTT
Source organism: Thereuonema tuberculata (assembly GCA_023159025.1). Lineage (NCBI taxonomy): Eukaryota > Metazoa > Arthropoda > Chilopoda > Scutigeromorpha > Scutigeridae > Thereuonema > Thereuonema tuberculata. The sequence continues at coordinate 245,651,081 of JAFIDM010009631.1, read as the reverse complement.
TTTAATAATTCCTATACATCGAAGGTGCTTTGAAAAATCCAACAATATTAGTCAGAATTAATGACGATGAGAAACCGGAAATTATTTTGTTTGATTTCCTTTTCATTCACGTGAACTTGTATTTTGATGTGTTCACATGTTTTCGTGTGAAGCGTAATCGGACCAGAGGGTGACTTGACAGCGAGACCCACAGATTATATGGTATTTGGTGAACTGATGCTGATTGTAGGGTTCACTTTCGGAGTCTGGTTGAAAGAAGGAACCCCTATTTGTGCAGATGACGACGAGTGAAAAGGAAAAGAAGAGGGGAGGGGTGGAAAACGAATTTTATACGTTCGGAAAAAAGAAAAAAAAGAGAACGAATGAAAGAAATAAAAGCCACCTGGTGATAACTATCAACCATAATGAGTAGTGGTTTCTCTTCTCTTTTTTTTTTCTTTTTATTAAGTTACTTTTTTTTTTTCACGTCCGTGAATTTTTTTTCTCGTTTCTTCCTTTCCGCCTAAACATAATTAATTCACTTATAGAGTTAATTATCAAAGTAAACTTACCAGCCTTATTGGATGCGATATCTTTGACAAAGACTTAATGTTCACCGCCATGTTGTGGTTTTTAACAAGAGTCCCTCAAGTCTTGTTCTACTTCCGGTATAAATGAAGATTTAAGTCTTATAGAAAACTGAATGACCCTTGGCACGAATAGTTCTAGGTCTATTGAATTTTTTTTTTTTTTTATTATCAGAAGGGAGAATATTGCCCTACAACCAACGTTATTAAACACAACGAAAATATAGGAACTATTCTTTTTTTTTCTTCCATCTAAAAAAAAAAAGAGAAATAGTGATTGATCAAAAGATTAAGAAAAAAAGCATCTAAATCGATTAATTCCACCTGTCCACTGTAATTAATTTAATTTTGTGCCAATTAGAAGGTTTCTATATGTTAAAAACTGGGTCTTATTTATTGTTCTTATTCATTTTCCAATGACACGTAGGAGATTTCTTATCAATGAAATAGAAAGAACATTATTGATGGAACACAATTGAAACATCGAAAGAAACTTCCTAAGCAAGTGAATAAATAAGGTTTTTATATTGATAATTATTATTAAAAATAAGAAATGAAAATTAATTCAGTTTACTAACGTATATATGAAAAGAATAGCAAACAATTCCTGATTGATTTATGAACATTACTACACCAAAAATTGAATATTCATAGCTTACATTTGCTTCTTAACAAAATAAGCTACTAAAACAATTGGGAATCTATTTTTTCTTGGATTATAAACATATTTTAAATGTTAATATTTCTTTCCAAAAACTAATCTCCATTAAAATGAAATTGATCTTTAAAATGTTTATAATGATTTTTTTTTTTTTTTTTTTTTTTTTTTTTGTATTTATTTTTAACTAAAGGGTATTATGTTATAGCCGCGCTGGTGTGGTCGAGCGGTCTCAGGCGTCGGTCTGTCGTGAGATCAATGTGCCAGCGCCCGGGTTCAAATCCCGGTAGCGAGCATGGATGTTTCAAAAATTTCCCTTCCTGTGTTGTAGCCTCTTCTTCACTTTCTCTTCGGTCTGACGTCATTCCTTAATGGCGTCCTGGGGAAGGCCACGGGAAACCACCCCAGTATCTTTCCCTTGTAATTCTAGGGAGTCTGCTAGGGGTTCGCCGTCTTGGGAACACTAGCGCTCCCTGGAGCACGGATGCTTCGGCAACGAAGCTCGCACTTCGGTGCGAACCGACCACACACACATTATGTTATAATACCATCAAGAGACCAAAGGCGTAAAAGGAATTTTGGGATAATGATGGTTCTAAATGTCAAACCAAAATCTCACTTCATTATGTTTTTAATTTCGCTGGATGGAAAGTTTGCATAAAGTAATTTCTAAAGGTTTCCTTCCCTTTAATGAGAATTTTTGAAGATGTTTCAAACAAAAGTTTAATTTTTTTAAAACATAACAACGTCATCTGAATTTTAAGAAAATCGTTCATTGTTTTTTATACATACACACACCAAGATATAATGAATGAATAGACTAGATCTAATAAATGTGTGTAAATACTTAGGTATTCACGTAAACAATAACTTCATATGGACCAATCATTATATACTTGGTACTTCACCATATTAAAAATATCTTTCCAATTAAACAAAAAAAAAATCATTATTTATAAGGCTTTTATTGACTCCCTATTAAACTACGGATTATACTATTGGATACATATCACCAAAGCATAAATGAAAAATATTGAAAGGCTATTAAAGAAAATACTTAATTTAATTTTCTCAAAGTACATTTCTCTAAACAAACAACAAAAACGTCAAATAAGAATCAAACACAAAATTCTATTACAAAACAAAAAATAATCTATACACAAATACGAAAACCTTTTATGGTGAAAATAATAAAACAAGTGAATATAATTTTGTGCTAAAGCATAAATTTAAGGGCGCCCCATAATAATAAAAAAAAATTAAAAATAATAATACAAAAAGGAAGTACAATACCGTAAGGGTAAATAAAAAAAAAGTTAGGAAAAAAAAATAAAAAAAAAACCGTTAGGAAAATAAGAAAAGAAAAAAAAAACACACGCGAAAAAAAGATTAAGAGAAAAAAAAAGAAAAAAGTAAGATATACAGATTTGAACCGACAACCTTCAATATATGAGTCTGAGACCCTAAGGATCAAGCTACAGCTGACAACTGAAGTAGTTACATTCCTAACATTTAAGCTAATAGCGGAAATCCAATGAAAACAATGCCAAAAATCTTGAACATGGAGGGGGGGGGGGCGTTGGCCCCTGAAAATATCCCATTCCTACAGTGTTTGGGCCTCTGAAAACGATGGTGACATCCGTTTGTCGATCCGACCTTCCGTTCGGGAGTTGTTAGGAGTGGACAGACGGACGGACGGACAGGACAAACGCAGTAGCTACCGATTTTGGTCGCTATCACAATAGCTCCCAAATGAGTCGCTAATAATGACAATTGCTAATATAACAAATACTAGCAACAAGCTACAAAATATACTACGGCATGAAAATCCAAAAAATAATTATGACTTTAGAAACAATAACAGAATTTTAATGAAACTATTCACCCACTTGGATCCTCAAATTTATAACATGAAAAAATATTGGAAAATTAAAAACCTTCTAACAGAAAAAATAATCAACAAAAAAATAATTTGGAACATATAAAAAAAGCTTAAGGAATTATATTTTATATCTTGTTCACGTTGCTTTTGTTATTTTAATGTTTAGCTTATATTTTTAATCATACTAAAAATATTTTACCAGTTAAATATAAATTATTAATTTACTCAGCTTTTTTTTATTCCTATATAAACTATGGAAATAGTATTTGGTCAAATACCAAGAACATTAATCAGGTCAATATCAATAAGTTACAAAAAAAAATTATTAAAAATATTTTTCAAACTAATTTTGGTAAAAAGAAAATTACAATTGAAGAATTAATTAAATACAAAATTTTCACACCTGAACAAAAATTTCTGTACAATCTTATTTTGATAAATTATTATAAATACATCTATCTGTATAATCGAGATGGTAAATTGTATAATTTTAGGAATGACTTAAATTTTAGACTTGATTATCCGCAAAAAATTTTTACAGGACATAATTAATAAAATAGGTATAAAAAACATAAACAAAATTGATAAAATATCTTCATTAAAAAGATTTCTTAAGATTTGGTTAATAACTAATGTTAATCCTATGGTTAATTAGGAGAAAAAAAAATGTCTTTTTCAGAATAATGATAATTTATGTTTTGTTTTATTTTGTCTATAACTCTTTGTATGCATCAAATCAGTGATGAAGCATTTACTTTGTTTTATATTCTGATTTTTGTATGTTATTCTTTTTTTGTTTAATCTAATGTATTCGAACCTGTTGATGGGATTGCTTTAGTTCAATCCTAACAGGACGAAAAGAATTTAATGAAAGTAAATAAAAAAAAAAAAAAATGTAGTCTACTCCTTATTATCTAATAACAATACTTAACTACTCTCAGCACCTACATCACAGGTACATGAGTATATCTAGTAGGATTATAATGTAAATATTTGCAAAATAAAAAAAACCCTCATCGTATTATCCTTTTCCTGTAAAGTAGACTTAAATATATTGATCTAATCATCTCTGTATTGTAAGTATTGTAAGCGTTCAATTACTGTAACTTAGAATAATTGGACATGGAAGTGAAATCGATGGTCGTTATTGAATTGTTGTTTAATTACTGAATATATTTTTTGCAGCAATTACCTCCTTTAATGAATTCTTTAGAAAATTGTAGCTCTCGAATAGTCGGGAAGAATAAAATTTATATTCTATATCTTTTCTTTGAAAAAACAGAACAAAAACGAATAACTTATATAATAATAATTACAAATGATTCAAGCAAAAATATATATATAGAGCAATTTACCACCTATGACAAAAAACCAATGTTGAAGAATGTTATGTAGATCTTTACATCTATCTGGTTTCATTGTTCATAGTAAGGCTCCATTCAGATAATATCAAAGCTTGAATGAAAGAAAACTTAAACTTTTATTAGAATGAAAACTTAGCTTTTTATAAAAGTTCTACCTATTTTCAGAACTTTAACATGAACTTAATTATCCTCTGAAAATACTGATCTCGTTGATAGGCCTAATTCCTAAGGTAAAAAGTTATAATTTATAATCAAGACAAAAATATATAATGGAACAAACTGTAACATTTGAAATATTTTTAAATTTTTCAAACACATAATAAAACTTCGATGAGATAACGTCAATATTAAATTGTGTGAAATGAAGAAAAATTATTAATCTTTCTAGAATTCAAGTTTTTTGAAGTACTTCATAATATTCTTAATTAATATAAAGAATAACTAACTACAGAAGATTTTTTGTATAAATTCTATCTATTATTTTATAAATAATATAAATATATTATTTTATAAATAAATTGATAATTTTTTATTTCCATTGAAATGTCATTTTGCTAAATTTCGGAGTCAGGATAAATCTTGACGAATATTATTTATTTATATCCATTTAGTTCTACTTCTAAATTGAATTCTTCTAATTCTACATAAAATTCAGTAAATAGTAATATGTTTAAGAACAAACAGTAACTTTGTTTTTGTTTTTGTACTTTCAGGTATTTTCTTTATTAATTACTTTGTGTTATAAATTTATTAGTCCGTTGCTATCCGAAATACATATAAAAAAATAAAATAAAAATAAGTCCGAAATACGTACTTATTAATTGCAGTTCTATTTCTTGAGTAAACGAGATATTTTAAAAAGCTACATTATTTTAAATGTTTTATTGAAAATTAATTCTAATTTCGAAAACATATATAGGCCTATATATCTATACTTTATTATTATTATTATTATTATTACTATTTTAACTCTATCTATAGTTATTATCGTTGAACTCTTTGGCATTGAAGTTTCCTACAATCACACATTGGAAATGTATGTCTCTTTGTCTCTGTGAGGTTTTCCTGGTTCCGACAGCAGCAAATCAGGTTGGTGGGCGATGTGTCACTGCGTGGCGTTGACGAAGGGTGGAGTCAAGCTACGAGTCGCTGACTATTTATGAGATGGGTTGCCATAGCGACAGCGCAGCCAGTGAAAATAGGGCCATGGCTGGTAAATCACTGACAACAAATGGCCAACTGGCAACTGTTAATAGTTAATGATGAATAGTAATCGTTTGTACTTCAATTGTACAAAAACGATTCCAACGAAAGATAAAAATAATACACTGCAACTACACAAAAGTCTACCTGATTTATTTGCACATAACGTTAATATAATAATGGTAGGGAGTTCTTTTGCTTTAATTATGAGGAACAATAGATTAGCGTTTATTATCATATGGAATAGGCTTTACAAGTCCTACATTTCATGAGGAGTCTATTCATAATTAACTTAACTCATAATTGCTTATAAACCAATGAATAATTACAAGAAAATGTAGATGGTTCAGAGGACCGTGAGAAATGTTAATTTATAGAACTGATTATTCCTCGACGGCTTCAGAGCTTAATTCAAATTAATAGGAGTATTTCTCAAACTGCTGATCTCTGATTCTTCCTAAATATATATTTTTATTTATATCTTTCTAGGTATAGATTGTTCTTAAATTCAATTTTATTGTGTAGAGGTTTATTAACAGTTCAGGATAATTCGGGAATTTTCAAAGTTTAAAATTTAATCCCTAAAGCTTTGATCAAATTTACAAATGGAATATAGTTAACTTATTTCTTGGTTCTTAAGGAAGGAATACTAATCTTACCCCTGTACTAGAAATCCCTTATAGTTTTGTTAAGAATTTAAGTCTTCAATCAAATACATTTACTATTTTCTTAATTAATGCATAGAATAGGCAGAAATCTTTGAACATTGGTAAACGGTTTGAAAAGCATTTTCAAGTTCACGTTTGAAAAATTAAAATAGAACAAAAAAAAAACTGAATTTTTTAAATTGACAGATATTAATTTTGTTCTGTACTCTCAGAAATTATTATTATCATTATTATTATTTTTTTAATATCCTTCATTCATTTTACAAATGTAAAGGAGTGATATGAAGTACTTCACCTTTTCTCGTGACACTGTTAGTACTTACGTTTTTACTTGTGGCAATTGTCGTGCGTCTGTCTGTCATTTCTGTCCCAATTACTGCGGATAAATAGAACTGAAGACAAGGACCAAAGCCAGGTGGTCAAAGGTGTTGCAGAGGCCTCAGGTGACAGCGTCTCACACCTGACAGCAATTACGCTTCTTCTGATCGATTAATTTCTTAGGTGAGAAGGAACCCAACTTATATCAACTCATGGATTGGAGAATTCGACATTACTGGGAATTAATGTTACTTTGGATTGACCGATACAAAAACATTTCTTTTGAAAAGGGTACAGAGACAGTCCATGATTTACTGAGTTTTGAATTATGAAATTTCTCACCAACGCCTTTTTGTAATAGCCGTAACATCGTCGATTTACTTCGTTCTTCCAAATCCCTTCCGAAAACTGAAACAAATGAAAGTAATTTCGTCATTGCCGAAAAATATTACTTTCCCATTGTTTCATTTCTTTAAAAAGTTATTATTAATATTTTGTTTTTGTAATAGTGTGGATCTCCAATAGTTTTTAGAACAATCCGTTGTAACATTACATTACATCATCCTTTGTTATTACACAATAACAATAGCAAAATGATGCTAAAAAAAAACCCACCAAGGTAATAACCAACTTTTTAATTAAGCAAGAGAATTATTAGAAAAGAAAATAGCAATAAAAGTCATGTAACAGGAGATTCAATGGCTTAAATAGTAATTAGTTTTGAAAATTTTTCTGTTGTAAAAAGAAGAATCTCTCCCATTAAGCGACTGAAATTCCTGCCAATCTTCCCTCACTTCATACAATTAAAGTGAATTGGTTTTTTAGAGAGATTATCAGTTCGTTTTTAATAAAAGTTACCTTTAGTTAGTACAAAAATAAAGAATCAACAGAACATTTAATTTAAAGATTAGAAAAATAAATATATCGAGATAAAAAGTTTAATAAAAATTTTAATATCATATAGAATATTTTAATATTAAGTATTTTTTAAATACATTAAAGAAATATTTATTAATAAACAATTTTATTTAATTTATTTCTCAATTATTGTGTAATAAATTTTATTTTTCTACAATATTCACATTCTTAAAGTAATTAGCAGTAACGACATCTGCAATATTCTATCCAAATACAGTACATGTCTAATGTCTCTCTTTTCGTGATTCTTGGATTATCTTTAAATACTTTCATTTTCCTGCAACAATTACATTGAGTTTTTTTTTTATTTGAACTTACTTTTCTAAGGAAAGCAAATGCTATTTGTTTTATGATGTCGTTTGTGACTTTGCGTAGCCCGTGTATTTTCACCTTCTTCATTAATTTCTGGACTATCTACAAATTGGATAAACCAAAAGATTATTCAAATTCATGAAATATGATTGTCTGAAATATTCTGTTTAAAAAGTAAAGAGTAAAGAAATAACTACAAGTGGAATTGCGATAACATTGTAGTTTGTTGAGAGTGTGTAAACTAGAAATAAATCTGAAACTAATTTTATTCTGAAAAATTTCATTTCCTTTAAAAACTAAAATTACAAGAATATCGACCAATGTGAATCAATGTGGTCTTTCAAACAAACTTAATTCAAAGAATGGGGGGGGGGGGGGAAGAAAAGCAACCAAAAAGAAAATGGTTAATCTGCGAATATGTCATGATTGTTTTCTTGAGAGAAATGTTAAAGATTCCAGAAGGAAACTTAAGAGTACAAGTTTTTTGAGGAACTTCTTATTAATTATAATGATTTGTAAATACCAAATTACTCGCAGGTGGTTTCACTTTCAAAAGTTTAATGAGTATTGCACTGCATAATATTTTTGTTTTTTGAAACAATATTTTTATACATAGTCTATAGACTCAATTAAATCCAATTTTATCATGGGTGAAATACAATATTGAAGTAGATGATTTTTTTTTCAGCTCCATAAATAATCTCCGCTCATTTGTTAATTGCTTACTAAGCATAAAAAATTATATTATTAAAATTGTTTGTATTAACATAAGCACAAAAATACATTGAAGAAGTTGTGTACGAACAACAAATCCCAATCCAAGATTTTAATCATTTATTTATTTATATATTCTTGGGCTCAACTTCAACTAACATGGAGCTGTCAGTTCCTTTTTTTTTTTTTTTTTTTTTTTTAGAACTAACTTAATTTTATTTCTTTAATCTCTTAATATCTTTCTTTTCTTATATTTCTTAAGGCGAACTCCTTTAAGAGTTGCCCAGAATGAACTGCCATCTAGTGCTACCATCTTGTACTATAAAAGTAAGATTTATTGCATTCTGTTAATCGTCCTTCTCCAATTAAATTTTCTTGGCATACTCGAATACATTGTTGTTATTAATTCTAATTTCATTTGCAAACTTGCCTGAATAGTTAGAACATTCTTATTTCGAGCAGTAGTAATTCTGAAATTAAAAAACAAAAAAGCAAAAGTAGTGCTACTATTTATTATTTGTGAGATTTCATTTATTTTTGCTACATCATTATAAGAAGATGCACAATAAAGGTTTTTTTCTAGAATATTTTAGATTTAATTTTTTTTTTTTTTTGTAATCGAACTTATTTCATTCGATTTTTGTTTACAAAACGAATTACAGTTTTTTATAATAAATAGAAGAAACGAATAATAATAATAAATAAAACGAAGAAACTAGAATTCGGTTTTTTTCTATCAAGTTCTAGTTTTTTTTTTTTTTTTTTAAGAATGAAGATCCATTCACTTTTAGTTTAAAAAATAAAATCTTATCGTTATTAAAAAAAAAATCCTTAAAATTGTCCTAACTCTTTTTTAGATCAGTTTTGGACATCTTACCAAAATTACTCATCATATTGTGCATCAATGGATACTATTTCAATTGCGTTCAAAAGGGTTCAAAAGCATAAAACATGTGATGAAATTTCAAATCATTGTTTTAATGTAGGCTAGATCATCATTGTAGATTAATTCAAAATGTACTAAAATCAAAAATTTACGATCAATAGAAATATCATTATGTAGAAAGAAAAAAGAAAGAAAGATGATAAGTTACTGAAAAAAAAATGCAAAATCAGTAATTCTGATATGTTATTAAACCCAATTATAGGCCTATCAAAAAGACCACACGTACTTAAAAATATATTTTTTTTTTAAAGTAATTAAAATCTTAACGTTTTTTTAAAGTTTTATTTTTTAAACAGTCTTTTTTTTTTATAATTGCATCAAATTAAATTTTCCACTCGTTAAATGGTTGCGTCAAATGAAGTCAATAATCATGTATATTTAGTAGTTATTGCTCATGATCTCTGAAACAATGTAAATATTCATTACAATATGTCAAAATAATTACTCCAATATCGAGTAATTCATATATTTAAGTTGAATAGGTAATAGTAGCTAAAGTATCCCACTATAGGCCTATGGGGTCCCGTGAGATAAGGTTCCCGGCGTTTCGTGACCAACTGGACTAAGTGGAGGTCGGATGATCAGTCTGACACCCGCAGGCCATTAACCATCGCGAAAGAAACCCATTTTTTGGAAGGGCTGGGTGAACCCTAGAACCAGTCTGGAGGATAATTCAGCATGGGAAAATTCTCGACCCCAGCCGAGGTCGGAAATTGAACCCGACTCCTTCAGATCACAGTCAAGCGGCTTATCACTTGCCTACTTTTAGATAGTTATAGATAATATAAAAGATAATATAAAATTATCAGGACTTTTTTCAATCAGGGATTTAAAGGGATGAAGATCAAAATATAAAATAAAATTTTTTTGTGTGTTTTTAGTATGAGTATAAACAGTATGTATAAATAGATGTTTGCCTGATCTACGTATAAATTAACAGAGAAGACATTTGTAGTTGAATAATAAGTTTTCGCATACTCAGTAAATAAAATAATTTTTCTGTTGAAATTAACATTTTTACAATTTTAATAAAAAAAGAAATATTTTTTTTTAGATCTTTAGATACACTTAATGCCTTAATTATACCTGAATCCTTCACTGTGTTTTTATTTGCTATATTTCTTTTTAAAGTATTTATGAATCAAGTAGTCTTGTCTAATAGTGTCTTTCTGGTCACGACAGTGCCTCTAACTATATAACAATAATGACAACTTCTCTGTTTGTTATATAGGAAATGCTCACGTTTGTCCTGCATTTAAGTAGAAATTAATGCTAAAAGAATAGTAAGACTTAGAACTATTTAGATTTCCATTCGTCCAAAAGTAATCTCAAATAATAGCTTTGCCTACCCAAAATCGCAGTCATCCGAGGAAAAAAAAAAGAGCTAATTGAAATTTCAAATTCAATCTTTTTCGTTTCGTTTGTAAATTCTTTTTTGCCTGCAATTGTATTTCTTTTCTCTCTTTTTTTTTTAGCGACGCGAAATGAAAGACATCCCTTTAGAAGAAGCTCTTATGGTAAAACCATTTTATGGTGTGTAATGTGTGTTATCAAACGAATGCTAATGGTGCAGACAAGGCCTTAGGTAAGGCTCGGATGTCCTGGCCATTCCACCTGGTTAAACCGACGAAAGTTTTATCGGAAGAAAACTTCCTGAACCCCGTGGGCCAAATCTATTATGATTCATGACCACGGAGAGAGTTTTCTCTCCGGGACATTATTTCATCAAAAATTACACTTTCCACCAAATTGTAAGTTTGAGCATTTCGAATGCATAAATAATACCGAGGTCCATCATAAAACTTGGGATGATTAATGGTTTTTCGAACGTATAATATTCGGAGAGATGTCCTGAATTCTAGAGGAGTTATATTATAGCTTCACAAGCAGACAATGCTTAACATAAGTGAATATTTTGTAAAATTAATGAAATTCTCTGTCAGAATTGTGGCCCATTGTTCAGAATTGAAGTTTTTCAAGTCTGGGTAACTCATTAGATTATATACTATTTTATACTTCTAAAACTAGAATACATTGACTTCCATAACTTACTTAATAATACTGGTAAAATCTAGAAAGGTCATGAATCTTCTGAATGAATTTACGGGAGTTTTGTTTGTTCATCTCAAAAGAACTCTTGGACAGCTGTTTTGCATTATTAGAATATTTCTTGTGGTGTCGGCGCGAGCAACATTAGATGCTAATTAAACGAACATGCAGTAAAAACTTCAGCATACGATGAAAATAATTTTTTTTAGCATATCTTAACCAATACGGTGGAATAAAATTGTCAGATCTGCTTGAATTGGTGGTTTTTGTTATGTTTTATTTTATTATTATAAAGGTTTTCATTTCACGATCAGAAAATGTTGAGCATTGTTACATTAAAAGTCAAAAAAACTTCAAATAATTAATTAAGAGAAATATGATTAAAAAACATTAAGCTTTATAATTAGAATCCCGATATTGGTTTAATAGAAATAAAACTCTAGAAATGGATTTGCAAATTAGAAAAAAATGTCTGACAAAATAATGTTTTTAATTTTTACAAAAGATTTTGTGAGTTTAATAACTATCTGTTACAACACAACACTTACAGCAATTAATTCTGTGAAATTACTATATAATTTTTATTATTTATCCGCATATTGTTTGGCATTTAAATTTTAATTATGCTCGACAAGAGATTACATAATAAACCTTGAAATTACTTCCGTAGTAACGCTCATAGTCTTGTTGTGTCTTTTCGTAATTTTGATTTTTAAAATATTATGTAATAGCTTCTTTGGTTATATCTCTAGTAAAGGTTTTGTCTGAACTGATAAATATAATTTGAAGCTAAGTTTTTCACAATTACCTTTTGCGTTGTACGCACGTTAATTTTTTGCATTACTTTTTTTTATTTAAATATTTTAGGAAATTTTTCTCAATAATTTAGAAATTGAATAAATACCAGTAACAGTTTTACAAATATGTTAATAGATAGTGAAAGCAGTCTCACAGGAAATGGACAAGTGGAATAGAAAGACTTCGCGTGATACTTATTGCTAACTGGTAAGACAATTAACATGAATAGAATATCTGTCCGTCATTGATTGTAAAAAGTACTAAGAGATTCATGAAAGTTGTATTTGCTTTGCAGTGTTCACAGAAAGATTCGTTTGAATTAAGGCTTCACGTATTTATATATGGATGGCATCTCTTTGAGTAACATCACACAAAGTCATTTTGAAGTAAGAATTTCTAAAAGAACAATTCCAGATTCGAAGTTATATTTAATTCTTTATATCCGCTTGTTGAAATTTTGTAGTTATAAAGACATATGGATTCCGAAACTTAATTTACATAACCATTTTTACAGTAATGAATAAATACTTCTAAAATACTATTAGGAGAAGAAGTTGGAGCGCTACCTATATTTTGTTTGTTTAGGTTCCAATATATTGTACCCTTTCAATTACCTTATCCTAACTGAAGAAAGAGATAAATGCCTTGATTGATATCTTGAATTCTCTTTATTTTTTGTTTTGTTTTCTAGGTATTTAGATACTAAAGGGGAATTTAATAATAATCGATTCTCAAATAAGAGGAAGTTGATATCAATCAATTAAATATTGGAATTTTTTTCATATGATTCATCCCTTCAGGGAAGAAAAAGACCAATCCTCTTTTTGCAATTGTTTCTCCTTGTGGAAATCCAGTTTAGTCATAGAACTGACCACACACTGCGATCTCTTGTACAAATGGGAATGACAAATATTTTGACCATCCTGTTTTTATCAGACAAGAGCATAATAAAAAAAAATATTAGACATTATACCGTTATTAGCTACTTTCCAATAGAGAATAGATCATCAATTCAGATGAATATTGTGTGCTGTGTGAATAGATAAATCCTCCACAATAAATTTTGAACCAATGGATGAATTTTCTTAAAACTTGACATGCTTATTCGATCTAATTTTTTGTATTTGAAATATTTTCCAAATGGGCCTTTGTCGAGAAATTAACGCGAGAAGACGATAAAAAATTCCCATAGAAAAGCATTGGAATCTAAACAATGGAATTCTAGGCTACTTCTGTTAACAATATTTCATTGTCTTAAACAATGGATATTAAGTGGTTTGATGCGATTGAAATCCTATTTACACAATTCAAGTAAATAATGCGGATTTAATGGAAAACTAGTTGCGACCCCGTGAAATATTCACGGAAGTAAAACAAATTCCACATTTTTGAAAAACACAAGAGTGAAAAGATGTTCTAAGCTAATTTTTGTAGAAGCCATGACTTCCACAACAGCCCATATGTAATTTGAATGTAGGCTTATTTGTTAAAATAATATTATAATATTGTTAAAATAAAAAAAAATAAAAAATTGATTTACCACTTTCGTAGTAGCCAGCGCTGCGGTTTCTCATTATGAACATAATGGCAACCTGCTGACCTAAAAGAATAGGCTCGTCGATATTAAGGCAATATTAACGGAAGTAAAACAAATGCCACATTTTTGAAAAACACAAGACTGAAAAAGATGTTCTAAGCTCATTTTTTAAAAGCCATGACTTCCGCAACAGCCTACATATAATTTGAATGACTAAGCCAACTTTTGTTAAAATAAAATAAAAAATTGATTTACCAGTTTCAACAATAACAATAACGAATATCCAACAGCCAATACCAATAATCCTGTCTGGACAACAATGACGGCACGTGCTTCGTCATTGTCCCCTACTTGTTGATTAATGAGCGAATGGCTACACAGCCGAAATTATGTAAAAACCGAGGTTTTACAAACTCTCTGATAAATTTTGTCGCATGAACTTCATGCATTTCAGTCTAAACTTCATTTATATGGGAAAGAAAATTTCAATACGCTGATAATAATTGTGTAATTGCGATCCGTTGCAGTGAAGTGGGAAGAATATTCGAGACGCCATGTTTAAACATGGGCGTGACGTCATGCCTGACATGTTCCAACGCTGCACTGTGATTGGTTATTTCAAATTACAAATTTACAAAGATCCGTACAACTTTTGCCTATCAATAGGATGATTTGTATGTGTAAGTCAATATTATAAATGGATATAAATATAAGCTTTTCGTTTTTGTTGTTTTCTTTGTTTTAAAAGGAAAAAAAAAATAAATAGATAACTTTTTAAGGACCGCAGACTTTCGAACTTTTTATTTTTTTTAAAGTATCATTTGTAAAATTCATAAAAAAGTTATTCAGAAAGATAATCAGTATTTTTCCCAAATAGTGATTTCTCCCGATAACAGCGCTTTAAATAGATTTAAAGGTCTAAGATCTTCAATTATGGATTCAATTTGTTGCTCACCTTCTCTAACATTAACCTACTTACGAAGTTTCAACTTTGTAATAGATTTTGAATTAATGATGATTGTATCTTTAAGATTATTATTTGCAGCATCTATATCAACTTAACTTTGAAATCTGAAATTAAAATTTAAATTTCTAGAATAAAAGTTTGATCTCAGAGGCAAAGTTTGATCTATTTCGACTTAAAATTACATTTTGATTTTTTTTTTTGGTAATCTTTTTTTAGCAGAAATTAAAAACAGCAACAATTAAAAAAATTAAAGAAAGCGTTAATTTTTTAAAAAATGATTTTCCCGATAGACTACTGTCTTAGTTTTCAATGATGGCTTTAAGGCAGAAGATAGACAAGAGCGACATCTTTTTTTTGGAAATTAAAAGGTTGGGAGGCGATTATTGCAAGATTTATTCCAATAGAATAAAAATAATTTGCTGTATCCTTAAATAAAATTAAAAATAAATAAATAAAAACCATTGAAATCGGTCAAGTAATTCCGGAGGTACAACCAGTTTTTTATTATTATTATTATTATTCAATGTGCCTTATTATCGGTGTATTTGATTTTTGAGATATGATTTCTCAAGGATACAATCACTTTTGATATGGTTTCAATATAAAATCTCATAAAAGAGAAGTTTATACATAAACATGTTTACCAGGTATTGGAGTTTTCCTAATGGTCAATCTAAGATGTTCTATTCTCTTCGCTCGTTTTCTGAATATGTTGAATACAAGTATTAAAATTAAATTTCTGAGTTCATTGGAAAGTTGTAAATAAATCATAATATTAATTAAAATTAATTATATATATATATATTAAACATTTTATTGTTTTTATTTTATTTTTTTTTACTTTAAAGACTACAACAGAGATAAGACAACTCTTTTTGCTTATTTTGAATCACCCTGTATACCGGGTGATTCATAAAGTACTGGAAAGTACTGGTGGTTTTCACCGCCCCATATCTTTTAAACTACTGCTAATAAAAATCTGAAACTTTTTATATAAAATTGTCAAACATATAAGAGTTATATTATCAGGTTATTATTTATTCATTATTATTGAAATTCATTTTATTTGCGTTCAAACACCCCCAATATATCGAAATTATTATCCAAAAAAATTATTCGACTGTCTCCCAAAAAAGTCATTTGTCAGAATGCATTTTCAAAAAAATACAGTTTGTTTTGTTTTAAATGAAACAAAGGAATTAATGACAAAAGTGTTTAGATTAAATTTTCCTAATTAGGTTTCTGTATCATTTGAATATTGGATCCAGACTTTTAGAGTTTAAACAACATCACAACAGTTATTTAAATGTACGATATATTGAGGGTGTTCGAAAGCAAATAAAATGATATATTTTATAATATAATAATGAATAATACTGAATAAATAATAACATGAAAATGTAACTCTTATAAAATAAAGTGAAGAAATACAAGGCTGCGCCTGCAAAAGGTTCTCGCAACCTGAGCTATCATGTCGAGAATCTGGGACAGCTTTTATATTTTTTTTCGCTTGATGAGTTTAATTATGACTTAGAAGCTATGTCCTCTCCTTCAGATTCCCTCCACATGACATCCAAGTAAGAAAAAGGAAGTTAAGGGCAGTACGGATTTTTCTACTCTTTTCATCACCTGTTTATAGGGCAGTTTTATAGAATAGAAAAACTACGAAACCCTCTACGCTAACGAGCCCCAAAAGCTACTCCCTGGGTGGGATTTGGAAATGCTTTACTGTAATTGCTTTAGCAAAATTATTTATTCCCATATGCCTTACATGTATTTCTTGTTTATTAGTAGTGTATAGAGTTTATTTTAGTTGTAGATGCATTGTTTACGTGTGGTAAACAAGTATAGGATAATTGCAGTGCAGTACATAGATCGAAGCTAAAAGTGAAAAATAAGGAAGTGCTTCAACATACGTCATCCCTCAGAACCAAAAGGGATGTAAGTGCAACGCATGCCTGAACGTGAGCAAAATAAAAGTTTGAAGAGAGACAGAGATTTAAGATGAGATTTTCTTTCTGCATTTCCAGTGTCCTTTCCTTTGAAAAGGGACGGTAAGTAAATTATGAATATTTTTTTTAATAACTTCCCCTTTAGACTTATCCTTAGAGCTCAAACTGAAGATCGCTGTTCTTTATCGATTCAGATGATGTTTTACAATCGATCATTTACTTTCGTCTAACCGCAATCTTCAGAAAAACCTTTAACCAAAAGTTCACTGGATCAGTTAGAATATTCTAACTCCACAGTGTTTCTCCTTTTGGATATGCAATGACATGAATCAAGGTTAATTAAGTAAAGCCTTTTTCTTTCCTCAAGCACTTCATTATTTAATAGATAAAAAAATATAATTGATAATAAATATAAATGAATATAAGTTATTATCCTCTATTGAGTTCTTTCTTATATTTTTTTTTTTCCTCTTCATCGATTTTGTTTTAGTTCACAAATCAAACTGACAGCTAAAAAAGTAGTCATTGTTTTGTTGTTCTTTGAAAAAAAAAGGTGGTTATATTTTTCTTCATTTGTAATTCCAGAAGAACTTTGGAGTAATTTAAACTCAATTGCTTATAGTAAAATAAAAAAAAAACAAATCGATAATTTATAATGAAGACTAATAATGTAGATATTATCAATTCCCATTAAAAAAAGTAACACTACAGTTTTTTTTTTTTTTATTATAAGCTACAGTTCTTTTACGATCAAGAATCTAAGATTCTTATTTAGCATTTGTAAAATAAGATGCTTTCTTATCTCACAAACTTACAGGAAAGAAATTGTTGGTCATATGTTATCGTTATATGTTATATGTTTTTTTAATTTACTTTTTATTTTTTATTTTGTCGCAGTTTGTGAATTCGAATAAATCTTAGCAATGACTAAAACTATCGGCTTAGATCTCTTCAAGCAGAAATTCATTCTTCTTCAGACTTAACACAAACCATTCACTGTTGCAAGATGCTTATTTTCAATCATTAAAAAATGTTTGATAAATTTATTTTTAAAGAGATAAAGAGAAACACGAATTAGTTGAAATGTGGTGTTGGCATCGAATGCTGAAAATTGTAAGGATGGAGAGAATTTCAAATGAGAAGAATAGAAGAAAGAAGAGAAATTCTATATACTGTAGAAAAGAGAAGAAATAGTATGTTAGGCCTTCTCCTCCTCAGACACTCTGAATGAACCACCAACTTAATTGAAGGAACGATGAAGGGAAAACCTGGTAGGGGGAGACCAAGAGTAGAATATATGAAGGAAGCGAATCAGTTCGACCCTACAAGGATATAAAGAAACTAGCAGAGACACGAAAATTCTTATACGGACTCCATGTCACCTACCAACCCTAGGGTTGAGAAGAGAAGAAGTGCTAACTGAAATATTTAAAATTCTTCTAATTATATTTGATTTCTGTAATTCCTTTATTTTATTTTCCTTGAAGTACTGTTGTATCATATGCTCTAAATCACATGTAGATGAGGCAGCTTTAGAGCTATAGATAGTGATTCCAAGTACGATCAGAGACGTTCTCCGATTCTCAAAATTTTTCAACCAGATTAAAACAAAATGAATACTGAAAGAAAAGATAAGGTGAATACTATTTTCGTCAAAATTTTAATCAATATTCTTAAAAAACGTTAGGAAAAACAAAACAAACAAAACAATGCTGTTTTGGGAGTACAAATTGATTCAGATTTCTTTTAAAAAAATGTAGTTAATGCATTTTAAGGAAGAGTGGTGATGCATTATATAGAAAGGACATGTTCCGTATCTGTGTGGGATCGTTTTCAAATGCATTTAGCTATTCTTCATAATCAAGAGCAATTTCAATTAGTACGATAATAACAATCGTGCTTAAATACTACAGACTAATGGTAAACACTAAAGATAAATACTAGTCGCTGTATGAAGTGGACAGCATTCATTCTCCTAACCTTAATTCAAAGAACATTCTTAGGGTCATCAACAAATACAAATCGTTCTTAATATGAAGGAATCGTCTACCGATCTAATACTTAATTTACTACAGTTGAAAATTCACTTAATTATTGTGATACTGAAATGACAATCACAGAAGTAAGACGGCAAAACCATTAATATTTTATTGTCTTTAATTACTTCCTTACCAGTTTTCCTTGTAGATATTTTCTTTTCATATTTTTCTCTTTCAATCAAAAAGCAAGTTATGTACAATTAAAACATTGTAAGAAACTGTCTTTATTCTTTTTAACTTACTGCCATTAAATGAATAATATTATATACAGTGAACACAAATTAAACAAATCGAAAGCTAAAAGAAGTTCTGTTTCATTTATTTTACTAAGAGGATATTTTACAGTTAAACATCAGGACAGGAAATGAGTAAATTGTGAATGAAATGTCATTAATGCTTTACTACAAGATCCTAACCTTAAAATACTGTACAAAACATAGTGCATTGACTTAAGCAAGGGAGAATCAAACATTAACTACATTTACATTAACTTAATGAAATGCATAAACTGAAATAACTATTGCATCTAAAGTAATCCATAAGTTATTACTTCCTGTAGAGTGTGTAGTACAGAGCCGTCGCGTGGGAGGGGCGACCGGGGCGATCGCCCTGGGCGCTGCGGCCAGGGGGGCGCCGCGGCACGGCAGAAATAAAAAAAAAATGGAAATTCCGTTTTTTTTTTGGTTGTTGAATTGGAAATTCCTGGGCGCCGCGGGGCCAAGGGGGGCGCCGCGGCACGGCAAAAATAAAAGAAAATTGGAAATTCCTTTTTTTTTTGGTTGTAGATTTTTGGGATGATGGGGGGTGGGCGCAAATATCAAGTGTAGGGCGTCTGACGAAATCTTGCCCCGGGCGTCAACAAACCACGCGATGGCCCTGCCTTTAGAATTTATTTTTTCCTATGCAATCGTCTATTGTATAGCCAATAAATATTTCATTAGAAATATAATCAACTTCCTTCATTAATATATCTTACTTGTCGAAGGTTGAACCATTGAATAATTTTATTATGTATATATTTTTACACAAAGAAATCCATCCTCCAATATTGGTTTTACAACAGAGTTAATCTAACCATAGCTGAACTTCAAAGAACAGCAATATGAGAGTTATCTAAAGGTTTTCATTGTAAAGAACCAGGAATGTAAAGAATTTCAGTAATGAAGAGATAAAACTTTCTTTAACTTTCCATTTTCACACACCTGTACGCCCTATATGTATTGTTCTACATATAGAGTTGAACCTGAACACATAACATTAAACTTCTAGGGCGTAGGCTTATAGGTGTGTTAAAATGGAACACTTTTTGATAAAGAACTTAGGTCCAGAAACGCTCCGATTCTCTTTTACACTCCCTGTTTTATTCGCTGTAATATTGTGAACGGTTTTGTATGTTTTATTTAATGCTTGGTAGTAGATTGTTGCGTATACCATTATGGTCATTAGCACAAAACATAATGATCACGTGAATTAGTGATTTATGTCACCCTCATTTGCTTTTCATTGTTTACCGAAGTTCTAATTCAAGGATGAAATGACTGCGGTTACTATTGCTGCAACTCTTGCATCGATGTTGGTGGCCTTCACTTCGAGCATCTCTTGTAAGTATGATGCAATGAAGTACAACAATAATCTTCCGTTAGGCTTACTGGTTTCATGTGATCATTATGTGTTGTGCTAACGATAACGATCGTATACGAAAAAATCTAAGTAAAACATGCCAAACTTCAAACTACTGAAGTGAATAAAATAGGGGGTATAAAAGGGAATTGATGCTATTCGGGACCCATGTTCCATTTTCAAACACCTATACGCTCTAGAAGTTTGTTGCATGTGTTCATTTACACCCTGTAAACATATTGCCTTTAGCCAATGGAAAGTAATTTAAGCATTAATATTAAAAGAAGAACATTGAAGTAATTAATTGTGCTAAAGAAAGAAATTAATTATGCTACATTATATTACAGAAATGATCAATATAGCTCACAATGACACTTATTATTTTTAATACTTAAGTTTGAGAAAGTGCTTTTGTTTGAATTACAGACCGGATAGAAACATTATTTTCCGTAAGTTTAATGGATTGATAACAGTAATTATTTATCTTTTTATCTTCTTATGCTTCGAATTTAATAAATCAAAATAGATTAGTTAATATACACATCCTGTTTTCCGACGACTTATCGCTTTGCTTAATATTACCTATTATAACCCTTTTAAGATATTTAAGTAGGCTAATCCGAAAAATGCCAACAGATAATGACAAGATTTATTGTTCGATTTTATTATAATTGCTTGGAAATGACGAACAGTTGACAAATGATGAACATCCTTGTTTTCAGTTAATGATATCTCATCCAGGTGTTTTTCATTATGTTTTTTATACTCTCTTTTCTTCCATACAATTCAGTTATTGTTGTTGAAACTATTTTGCAATAGATATTTATAATAATAATAACAGAGTAATAGTTTTTCTGATTGTTTGTTTATTTCGTGCAACCTATAATTCAACAGCCTCTCTCTCTCTCTCTATTTTTTTGTTTGGAAACCGAAATCCTTCAAAATTGTTTCGAATTCTTACTTCGTTTGTATATGCGCGCCTTCGAATGTATTCAACTAAAATACGGTCCAAATACTTTAACATTTCAGCCAGTAACCCTTAGATAATAAAAAAGTATTTATATACAGGTGCTTATTGACTTACGATAAGGCCATCGCTAAGTAAGAAAATATTAAATAAAGTCGAATATGATATGATAAATACTAATAAAGAGTAACTAAATAACTGCTGCCACTGAAATAAATAAATAATTAGTATAATTAACTATTGTACATACCATTACTTTAAAATTAAATAATTGAATACAAGTTTATACTCCTAATGTAGTACAAAAAAATAAAGGAAAATTGCAAGGCTATCGCGCCATCGTAAAATCGAAATATCGCATTGTAAAGCGAGGAGCAATTTGTCTTCAATTCCATGATTTATTGTTGTTTATGCAGCTTAAGAATTATATATTAAGAATTATATATTCTTAACATGGTTTTCTATGAAACTTTATTTGTTTTAAGATATCTCTTATAATTAAGTCTGATCCTTAGCAAATTCTTTAAATGCTGCAATGCTTTTTTTTTTTTAATATTTCATCTTTTATCTTATGAAAATTAAAGAAATACTATATTAATTTAAATAAAAATGAGTTTTTTTTTAAAAAAATTATCTAAAAATTAAAATTTATATAAAGATAGATTTAAAAGTACAATATTGAAAGGTAAATAATTAACACGATTCAATTAAATTCAATTAATAAATAATTACTTTTTCCTTTTTAGTCTTCTTTTCTAGGAAAGTGAGGTTCATGACATCACTCAGTCTGTGTGTAACCGCTGGATGCATCTTCTTAAAGCTTAACGTGCACATTTATCTAACTTAAATATTTGAAATCTTTTAGAAGATGTGTTCTTACCGAGAAATAATTAGCTGAGAAAGCATTGGAATCTAAACAATGGATTCTTGGCTGTTTCTATTTCATTGTATAAAACAATGAATATTAATTTGCCTCGTGCTTTGAAATAATTAAAATTAATTGACAGCAAACAATTTCAGGAAGTAATGAAACTTAATTAAGTTTTTCAATAATAGCAAGTTTCTCCTGTTTCTATTCAGTAGATTTATAATTTGAAAATAAACCTAGGCTTTTGGTTTTTGCTATTTTCACGGCTTTAAAAAAATAAACATAAAGAAATTTTAAGAAATAACATTTTTAAGGAAATTACATTGAACTTGTTATCTATAATAATTTAGTGCATTTATTTTTACTTTTTAAATAAGTACTTCTTAAATTTAACTTATATTCTTATTAAATAACATAATTATTTTTTATAATATAGAAATTTATTTTAGATAGTACTAAATGCTTCATAAATTGTCAAGTTGTTTTTGGAGGGTAGATTTTATTTTTATGGTTCAAAATATGAAAACTTTCAGAACTTTCTTTTCTTTTTTATCTCTTGTTGTATCGTTTGGGATTATGTAATTACAAATTAAAGCTGAGCATCACTAAATAACAACAATTTTTCTTTTCTTTTCTTCTTTTTTTTTAATATAAAAATTTCCCATTCTCAGGAAATTTGGTATTTTCTCAAGAATTTTTCAGATTCAAAAAGCATTCTTTGCTGGTGAATGTATTTTTCCCCTCGAAACTAAAAAGAAAGAAAAAGAATCACATCAAAGAATCAGGGTTTGGTGTCAGCAACTGAAAAATCCTTCCACTGGAACCTAACATTTACCTCTCGAGTCCGAAAGATGTTAATTAGACATTTTTCTTGATTTAAATGACAGCTTCTGATCACTGAATTTATGTTCAGTGGAAGAGACCGACATTATACAAACAAATGTAACGTAAAGGAACCTATTAATTATATCTTTTTACGACATCTGCATTCGGAAACATCGTAAAAATAGTGGTTCTCTTGTGCCAAAAGAAACATTAACAATCACATATCAGTGCAAATTCCTAACAGAAAGCAGGTTATTACCATTGTTTGAAGGTTTCTCTTCTGGCATTGGCCTCTTCCTCTCTTTTCTTATGGAAATGAGTCTTCGGAGGCAAAGTACTACAAGGTCTTGTTTTTGTTGACATTCAAGATT
>JAFIDM010009631.1:245614566-245627139 GCA_023159025.1 Thereuonema tuberculata | reverse complement strand
AAATTTATTAAAAAAAAATTATGATATTTTGAAATCTTGTAGGCTTCATCTTTAATCTCAAAACTCTAATTACAGAGAAAAAAGTACGGAAATATTCATAAAAATCCAAATGAATGATGAAATGTATTTCGTAAAATAAATTTTATTTAATACATACTTAAAAAGTAATTTGTAAATAGTGTGCTCTTGGCTTTCTGTTGCCACACTCACTAGATCATTAACTATTGTAAATAATTTCTATTCTAACTCCAAATGGAATACGTTGCTATGTAATTTTTTTTAAGTTTTTTACCAAGAAATAAAATAAATAGCAATAACGAAATCTCCCATTTAAGTTTTCTTTGATTTGACTCTTAAATAACTAATCTAATTATTTATACCTATTTTACATCTAATATCTTAAATCTTTCTTAATAAATAAATTTATATTTGTTAAAATTACATCTTTTTTTTCTAAATTCTTTCTTGTAACGGAGGAAAATTATCTAAAGCCTAACGGAAATTCAAATGCCAATCAACTTCTTCAGACCCTCTTTTTTTCGTATTAATCTAAGGATATTTTCATAATTTAGCGTTTTTGTTCAAATACCACCGAAATTAGATAAAATTATGATAATCTTAACGTTTTATTTAATAATTACGTTTGAATAATATTTCTTAGGTAAATAACTTAGAAATTTAGTTGTACATCAATAATTGAAGGATTGAGAATTACAAGTGGAATTATTATTTCGTTATTTAACTTTTTTGAAGAGCAAAAGCACAGTGTTGTTTTACAATAAAATTATATATACTCTATGCAGCTGCTTTATATAACGACGTTCAGTCGCCTTAATATTTTATTCACGGATTAGTAAAAGCAGATTTTAAAATTCCCGCATAAAAATACTTAAAAACAAACGAACACCTCATTTTTGGTATATGATCGTTAGCCCACTTATAATTCTCAATCCTTCAATTAATCAACATTGACATGTAAATTCAGTTTCTAAGAAAAATACAAACCATTAAATTCCTCAAATCTATTTTTATAAAAAAGAAAGAAACTATCTTTAAATATTATTTCTTTAAAATTCCTTTACTTTTTTTTCTTTTGTGAAATTGGAAAACCTACCTATGCTTTCCAATTACAATATTTACTGAATACAAATAGTACAATTTTCATTTCCTGAAAAATAATTTAAATCTGTATTAATTACTTAAAGTGTATAGATCGGATTAATTTAAATCTTATCAAACCAAGCACAATGAGAACAAAGGTCAGCACATGAATAAATTCCCTTTCTGATTCGATTATCGGAAGGAATCGGGAACGGCCGTTTCGTCCTGCATGGGACTCATCCTCCCGATCCGCCTTCCCCAATAAAAGAGTCAGAAAGGTAAGATCTTAAGTGGAGGCCACCGTCATACCTGGCAGTGACCCCCGAAACAAGAAAATCAACAACAATAAATGTTAGCAAGTTAGCACTGAGTCTATTATCGGGGAAGGCAAATCGGGCTGATGAGTCCCATGCAGAACGAAACGGCCGTTCCCGATTCCTTCCGATAATCGAATCAGAAAGGCAATTTATTCATGTGCTGACCTTGGTTCTTATTCTATTATTATATCAATTATATTATTATATCAATTTTCCAGCACGTTAAATTTATTCCAAGCACAATGGATTAAGGATTTAACATTCATTGCTTGAGACCATGGGCTTTTATAGGCGAGGGGCGGAAGGGCCCCTGTCTCTCACCAAACTCAAAATTATAGATATCATTATTTTTTTTTTTTTTTTGAGTTTGATAATTAGTTGAAGGGATTTTGGTCTCCCCGTCTTCAACGAAATTTTTAAAACCACGCCTTTTTTTTATTTTTAATTGTTGTTGTTCTCTAACTTGGTCCCCCACCCCCGAAATAAAATCTTGTTTACGACCCTGTTTCAGACAATGAAATATTAACTTATTTTGCGTAGAAATCCATTGTTTAGATTCCAATGCTTTATATGAGAATTATTGTCTCCTTTTTGCGTTGATTTCTTGACAAGGAAATCATTTGGAAAATATTTCAAATTTAAAAGATAGATCGTGCCTAGTTCTCGAATATGCATATCAAGTTTCAAGAAGATCTATCCATTGGTTCAGAAGCTGTAAGGAACACATAGACAGACAAACGATATGATGAGCCTACGGAAAATAGACTAAACATCATTGTATACCAAAACAATTCTTATGAATTTAACTTTTTTTTATTGTGAATGGATTTATTTCAGTAAACAGAACAAATCGAGGAAGAGAGAGTGATCGCTACAATAAAGACTCTCCCACATCAAAACATTCTCCCTTTAATTGTAATACTAAATTACTACATCAAAGGATGAAGAATAATTCCTTGCAAAATCCTTAGTGACTGTACATAATAATAATATTTCTAGGATGACCTGAACGGGGTTTCTCACTGGACTTTGATTTCTGGTTGAATCATTAGCATTGTATTTCCCAAAAATAAAAAGCATCGGATCATCTACAAATTTACTTGGAAAACGACAATTGATTCTTGAAAAAATAATCAAGTGCACGAAAATACAAAATAGACTCTACGCACATAGCTTGATAAAAACTACTAATATATTCTGTAAATACAATAAAAATACATCCGAACCGGTTTCGTTGATATATCATCAGCTTCTTCACGCAATTATCATTATGCCATTGCAGATTTGTTTAAATCAAGGATCTCTTATTTTTATATTCTATTCCGCATGAAGAAGCTGATATATCGCTTCGAATGTATTTTTTTATTTATATTTACTTGAATATATTATTTTTTTTTTATCAAGTAATGTGTTTTTATACTTATATCGACAACACACGTTAAATTTCTTTAACATGAAATATAATTTATGTCGCTTAGATACTTTAAAGAGTAAAATATTAATTTATGGAATTGGAGATGTGGATACTACAGATAAATATTGAATAACTAAGATTGTCAATTCTTCAATGACAATGAAGCGTCATTCATAATAAAAGATTTTTATTCTGAAGATCCATTGACATTATTTCTTACTCTGCACAAATAAATATTACTTAACCTTTGATGAGAATCGTGATCTGGATATCCTGTTTGGACGGACTTAGCATTTTTTTTTTTTAAGGAAACACTACAAAATTACATGATATTCGAAATTTTCATATAACATTTTCCCTTTTTTAAATAGTATTAGTAATATTAAAACAGATCTAATTTTTTTCTAGTCTTTTTTTAGCTTCTACTCTTAATAAGGAAATACGCTTATCAATAGACATATTTTAATAAATTTTGTGAATCCACAGCTACTGTGGTGAAGGATTCATCAAGAAATACGTCTTCTATTTCTTTCTGTCTTTTTTTTCTGAAGTTTGAAATTGGCTTAGAATTAAATTAAATGTAACTAGTCAATAAGTCTATTTTTTCTTGTAATAATTTATAGCTTGTAGCATGAATAATTGAAAGTGACTTCTGTTTTGCTTGGATGATCTACTGCCAACTGCTCTATTTCTCGTTGGCTGCGGGCTTTGTTTATTTTAGCTGATTGCAATTCCCAAAGGCTGCTAAAGTGTAAATGAATTAGGGGAATAATTATCCTTTCGTAGCGATAGTTCGGAAGATCAAAGGCAAAAGTAGAAATAAATCTCGTCGCCGGCATCTTAATGCTTCCATCGGGACTGAGGCATTTGTACGCTTGTCCAACACGGACTCCTGCTGTCCCAGTTCCGATAACTCTAAAGAAAAAAAGAATTTGTATTATTGCTATTTTTATTTATTTATTTTTCTTACTTAGCTTAT
Organism: Thereuonema tuberculata; assembly: GCA_023159025.1. Classification (NCBI taxonomy): domain Eukaryota; kingdom Metazoa; phylum Arthropoda; class Chilopoda; order Scutigeromorpha; family Scutigeridae; genus Thereuonema; species Thereuonema tuberculata. The sequence continues at coordinate 245,623,328 of JAFIDM010009631.1, read as the reverse complement.
TGTTTTCACTATCTAAAAAACGTAATTCTGTGAAAGTTATTATTTAAATTTAATAAATTAATTCAAGTTTCATAAATTAATTCAAATTTATATTTAATAAATTAATTCAAGCAGTGCTTCTCAAACGTTTCACTATCAAGCCTTAGTAAATTGTGATCCTCTTCCGTCAAACTCATTTTCATTATTAAAAGCTATAATTTTGTTATTCACATAGTTTATTTGTAGCCTACTTATTTGTTTTTTATTAATATTTATTTCTTGTTTACCGATATTTTTATATTAGCCACAATTAATTTAAATGAATTTTAAAACAAGATATAGTTGTCGTGCCAACTTTTGAAACTGCCAGGTTAAGATTCAAAAGCATTTATATCAAAGGATAGTTCCAACATTTCTATTGTCCTCCCAATGAATGATGGCCGCCCTGTTTTTGTGAGATCTGCGCATGTATCATCGATTAGTCTGATCAGGCACGTCCGTCTGATTTCATGAAAGGACGCCGCCATTGTGCTAATCGCGTGTTACTTTGCAAAAGAGCATTGTATTTATAAATAATATATATTTATTTATTTATATAAATACTTATTGTTAGCAACTGGCATTGAAATAACGCTAAATAGTCGAGAGAAGTTTTAATTTGGCATTATCAACATGTCTTTCTCAGTGAAAACAGACTACGTCATCCATTGTGACAGGAAAACATAACCGGAAGGGCTGCGCAGTTCAAACTTCCGCCGGTCATCTTTCATTTGGAGGACAGTATGTTATTTATTTTATGGCGGTAAGACAGATAATGATATTTTTCCTAAGAGTGCAATTTCTCTCAAAAATCACATTTGATAACAATTATCTAGCATGAAAGTGCAAGATAATGCTTTGCAATTAATTTTTTTGAGTTAACGATTACTGCGCTTTAATATATTTTGACTAGCTTACTTGTAGCTCCTTACCAATTTGTCGGATAGAAACCAGAATTAAAACGAAGCTTCCATGTTGCAGCATAAACTACTTTTAAATCTTCAAATTCTGGAATGAATAGTTTTTTGGTTACCTTCTGTTATGTACAATTCTTCATTATCGTAGCGAAGAACAAAGTATTCATCTCCAACTTGTTAGGGATCTGAGAATGTTTGAAGAAATTGGTTGAAATGTTGTTGTCAGTGTAGCATTTTTTATGGAAATGATAATATTCTTAACAGCAACAGCAATTAGCAAGTTTCAAAAGTTCCCGCCATTTTGAATTTTTCATATATATAAATGGAACATATGTCCCATTTAAATCTCAGCACTTAGGCCAATTGCATTGCAATAATTTCACTCGAAATAATTATTTTAATGTGTTTTCTTCATCTTGTAAGTTATTGTTTTCAAAATAAGTTTCAAAATAAAATAAAATTCAATGCTAAAAAGATAAAAAAATGTCTTCCCAATTACATTGAATTTATAGAAATTATTTTTTTTTAATTAATTATCAGAAACTTTAACTTACATATAGACTTATTCGAAAGCGAAAGTTAAAAAAAAATTAATCCGAAGAAAAAGAAGAAGAAAAAAAAAAAAACAATAAACGAAATAGAAGGAGTGAAAAAAAAAGTAGTTCTGTTTTTTTTTTTTTTTCCTTCTCTACTGAGGAGGAACGAGATATGAAATGACAGGTCGAATTTCCCACCGCCGGAACGCGGGACCACAAAGGAACCGAAAGAAAAAAAAAAACTCCCGATATAATAAGAGCAAAAGGAACTTAATCATATGCTCAAATTCGGGCTGGCTCCTGGCCATTGAGGTCCCTTATAGACATATTAATTCTTGGAGAATTGATAATTATAATGGTCCTCTGTAAGGATAACAATTCATGATTATTCTTTTTCTTGTGCGAGATTCCAAGGATGGCTACGTAATTATATGAAGCTGTAAAGGGTGACAGTTTGAATTCAACGTAAACCATTACTTGTCAACATTTTTTGTTGTGTTGTCGTAACTCTTGCTGCCGCTCCAAATTATGGAGGCCCAGACACACAGACGCTGTCTTGCAAATATAATAAGAATTCAGGTAGTAATTTGTACTCTTTAATATAACCCAAGATTTTTCCTTCCCATCAATACAACAACAGATGTATTTATCGAAAATATTAAATAAAGATTAGTTTTTACTGGTTATCAGATTTTGACATATTATTGCCATTTTAATAAGATTGTCTCCATAAATAATTCATTAGATATTTCAAAATAAGGTGCGATTGTTTTTTTTTGTTTTTTTTTTTTTAAAATTATATACCTAATACAATAAAACGGTCTTGAAGGCAATATTTCTTCAAGAAAATGTTTTAAAAATTTTGCCATAACTCTAAAAAAGAAAATGAAATTGAATCATAGATGTATGCTTTTGGCCTGTTTTCCTACGGAAAATGAGTGAAAGTATATCAATATACTATATATAACTATACATGTGCCGCTTTTTTTTAAATTGAATGGCTCCTTACACTTAGTATGCTGATCTACTACGGTCAAGAGGCGATTACAATTTGTATTTTTCCTTATTGTTCGTTCATGTAGAGAATCTGAGAATGAAAATGATCAAAATTTCATAAGAAAAGGCATTAGAAGGGAAACAACAATGTCTGTTAATCCATTGACTAATTCACTGTCATTTGCGTTTCTTTTAATGAATTTGAACAACTGAAGTAAGTATTTCCAACTTAATTAAGTTTCAGCAATTTTGAAGATGATGATGTATTCTGAATATAATACACTTTGTACATATACACCATCTTGGGCATCAAATTCTTTCAGAAACTTCTTGTTTGTTTGTTTTTCTAAATCACTTTCTAATAGCATTTGATTAGTTTAATTTCTTATTAGAATGTGAGCTCATTAAATCAATCAGTCTGCGTGTGTGTTTGTGTCTAAATTTCCCCTCCTGCGCCAATAACTTTTTCATATCCAGATGAATCTCCTTGAAACTTGGTTTGCTCATTATAGGACTAGAGACGATCTAACTTCTATATCTGAAATCTAAATAAATTAAAACAAGATAATTAATGCTTTTAGACAATGTCAAAAGCAAAGCGGCTCCATAATATGCATAATTTGATAAACAAACTTTTTTAATAAAACTTTATCGGAAGCGACCATTTTTGACCCACAACTTCCGGTCAGGGAGTGTTCATAGACGTCTGATTTTTTACACATGGTGACCTACTTTTTGATGCTGAACACAATGGTGAAGGTTTCATTCGAATATCTCTAACCGTTTGGCCGCTAGAGAGTGTGACATCCAGACAGGATAAAAGCAAGAGCGGTCCCCTAGCGGTTTTACAGGGAAGCTGTAACCTAGGGACCGCTAAAAATGAATCTTGTGTTTTGAAAATCTCTCCGCTTGATTCAAAGCCTTTTTTTTTCAATCTACTGTCGAAAATGAATCTAGCACTATCTTCTACTAATAACTTTTGAAAGGGTGTCTTGAAATTTCGCAAGATTATTTTAAATAAAGCGCATTGCACATGGATCCGAAAATCGGACGGCGGATCTAAAAATCGGACGTATTCTATTTCACTTAAGGGTTTCCTTAAGTGAACATTCATTTTATTTTAATTTTATTTTCATTTATTTTAATTCTCCGAAAGGAATTTTCCTCTTAAGGAAACCTAAACGCTACTTTGATTTTAAGAAGAAAAGTACAAAGACACAGAAGCCTTTGTTTGAAATACAGTGAATTCTCCGAAATGAATGTTCGTTTTAAGGAAATCCTTAAGTGAAATAGAATACGTCCGATTTTAGGATCCATGTGCAATGTGCTTTCGTCGTTTTTTTTTTTTTTTTTTTTTTTATTTTAAAAAAAAAAAAAAAAAAATATGACTTAGTTTTTTATTTGAATATTTTTCTTTTGGACCCGGTCTTACCATAGAAAAGCAATAGAAGTGAAATGACTGAATTTCTAAGAGATATAAAAAAAGCATCTTAATCCCTACGGAATGCATAGGATTATTTGATAGGATTAAAATTAACTTAAATTTTTTACTGATTCAATTAATTTTCAGAAAACAGAAAAATTTGGAGTTGGTGTAGCCTACAATGTATAGAAAAGAAGAAACTAAATGTTTCTATTGTTTTAAAAAAAAATAAGGAAAAATAAAAACCGGAAAAATTTTAAGGAAATTAATTGTTTCAAGTTCTTGATCTAGAATACAACGTGTCTTAAATATTAAAATGCTTTCCTGAAACAAGAATATGAAATTAATTGCCGAAGAAGTGATGTAATTGTATGAATTTCAAGGTAAATATAAGTAATGTTTTTTGTGTGTATGTGTGTGTGTGTGTTTATTCTGACGAAAATCTTGAAATTTGAAATAAGAGAGAAATTAAAACAAAACCTAAGATTTGTTGTTTACGGGATCGTCGTTAATAAAGGCATCAGAAGTGCTTTTGTGACTGTGGCTGGCCAAGGGTCAGTGAAAAGCCCTTCGCCAGGTCAGTCTCTAATTGAGAAAAGGTGGAGCGAGTAGATCGCTCTGATTTATGACCAACCATATTTCTCAGATATTTATGCTCTGGCTGTGCATCTGTCTTGAAGCCCAGTTCGACTCAGCAGCAAGGAAATCACCTTAACGCCAAATTAGAACGAAGAGAAGAAAAAGAAGAAGAAAAAAAGGATGGCGACGTAAAATAAAACGATCAAGCTTAAGCAGTTGATTATGACTTCTGCGTTAAACCCTGATGAATAGGAACTTCTTTCTCTCTTTTTTATTTTGTTTTTCTCCGTAGTTGTTCAATAACAAGTTTTAGAAGATGTTATTCCCTCCCCACCATTGATTAGATGTCCCTAGAAATGAATAGAGTCACGCCAAACAGGAAAATAAGGATAATAAAATTGAGGCAATATGTCATGTTCGTTTCCATTGAGCTTATTGACCATCCATTCTTTTCAATTTCGTTATAGTTAATTGTTTCTTTACAATCTTTTTTATTTTTTTTCTCTTTACACTCCGATCGTTAGTGTTAGCTTAATTAATGTTAGAAAGCATCAGAAAAAAAACGTGAAATAAATAAACATTCTTACAAACTAATTTCATCAATTCGAAACGAATTTTTTATTTTTAAGTTTAATTCTTTTATAGTAATTACAATACTCTAGTGCATTATTCGGAATATATATTTAAAATATCAATATTATTCGTCAGTCATTCACATTGACAAGCCGTGACTTTCAAATAAATATCGAAAGTCACACCTTTTGTTTCAATTATTTTTTTTTAATTGATATGTTCTTCATTTCACTTCGATGAAAATGAGAAATATTCTGTAAAGAATTCTACATAGATAGGGAAATTCAAATTGGTTGTATGTCCAAATACTAAAAACATTGTCCAAAATGCTTTTTCTGGGTTTTATTTCCATGTAATTACAATCATTTTAGAAATGATTGTTATTAACTGACAACTGAAAAACAAACTGAGACCCTTTGATTGCAAAGAAAATAAAAATAGAATTTTTCAACTCAAGCAAGAGAAATGATTCTGGTGTAAATATTCGCAGTGAAGTGTCTCCAAATACGTTATTTTTCATCTTGAACTGATCAAAAGATGAAATACCTTCAGAAAGACGGCTTTTTCTAATTCTTTTAATTGGAAGAGATCAATTAATCGAAGGTAATTCCTAGAATTCATTTTTGTTTGTTATTTTTACCAGCTGCAAAATAATTTTAATTCTTAATCTGAATTAATATCCACATAATCTACAGCCATGTAATGTTTTGTGTGTAAGTGTGTGTGTGTGTGTTTATTCTGACGAAAATCTTGAAATTTGAAATAAGAGAGAAATTAAAACAAAACCTAAGAGTTGTAGTTTACGGGATCGTCGTTAATAAAGGCATCAGAAGTGCTTCTGTGACTGTTAAATCTGGCAAAAAAAAATAATTAATTATAGTTTTGAAAGTAAGTAAATAAAATAACACTCAGTAGTATTCGTAATTATTATCTTAATTACATCTACAGATTAAATTAAAAAAGTCAATATCTCATTATTATGAAAATAGAGAACAATAGAGAACAATCTTATGTATGACATTTGTACATTTATTTATATGTATATTTATTTAAAATACATAAAACTGTATGTATGTGTGTGTACGTGAGTACGTCAGCACAACAATGGAATTTCGCAATAATTGTTGTATGGTCAACTCAACTGCGCAAATTTGCGACTATTACAAATGGATTTCAATATTGTATTGCATGTAGTTTTTAGAATTTAAACTATAGTTTAGTTTTAGTTTTAGTTTTAAGTTTTAATTTTACTTTACTTGATGTAGTTTGTTTTTTTTATTATTGATAAATAAATTAAATGCTTTTTTTCTATTACACATTTGAGGCTTCCGGAGCGAAGAGACGGACAGGCATCTAATTTCTTTAAAGTAATTGTCATTATTTGCATTCAAATGATTTTGAGTGGCATTCAAAGTTTTTAATTGTAAATACGACTGCAAGTAAACATTTTGAACAGTGACAGGAAAGGAGAATGGCCAAAACTATATGGGAATTTGCCCCACCCTATATAGTGATAAGATATATACCTATAGAAAGATCTCCTTACATAGAACATATGTTATTATTACGACTCGTCTCAATTATTAGTCCGTTCGGAGCTATATAAGTCTAAATATGACTTATCTCGTTGACATCTTACTTCCCGGATGTATTAATTAATTATCATTTAATAATTATTTTCAGTAATAGTAAATATTATTTTCATTTATTACATGTAAATAATTATTATTTACTTGAAATAAATGATAATATTAATTATTAATTACGTAGAATAATTATTAACAGTGTGATTGATTGATTGTGGTGAATGTGGGTGGCAGGGAAGCCAACCACCCACAGCCAAGCACCCCCGCCTGTAGGTGGTTGGCTTCCCTGCCACCCACATTCACCACAATCAATCACTCAAACGTCATATTTAGACTTATATAACTCCGAACCGACTAATAATTGAGACAAGTCGTAATAATAAAAAATATTCTATTTATGGAGATCTTTCCTTACGTATATATCGTATCTCTATATGTGGTGGGGTAGATCTGCCCATTCTCCTTTATTGAATTACCAAACAAAAAAAAAGAGAGATACAAATCTCAAAAAAAGCTTTTCTTTCCATTTGGAATTGTGATTCATAAAAACAACTTCAGGAATCACTACTTTAAACACTACTAGAGTAAGTTGTACCTTGAAAATCGAAGTATTGAGGAAGAAATTTCAAAATATTGGAGGTTTGTTTCTCTTGACTATTCATTGATGTACTAATAGTATTTTATGCCTTGATGTTCACTTTCACCATGAGCTACGTATTGTAACGATGAACGATAGGGTTTCTTGTCGGTTATCATCAGTACTATGAGTTCACTGGAGATTTTTAGTTTACTTCTATCGGAAAGTGAGACTCATCAAATCACACAGTCTGTGCATGAGTGTGTATGTGAGAATGTATCTCCCTAGTAACTTTTGAACCGGCGGATGGATCTTCTTGAAACTTGGTATGCATATTTAAGGATTAGAATTTTCAATTTGAAACTCTTACCAAGTAGGTCCTTGTCCTGAAATTAGCACAAGAAGGAGACAAAAGTTCCCAATGAAAATCTTTGAACTCAACAGTGGATTTGTGAAACAATGGATATTAATAACTTAAGCTAATCCTTTATTTTGTGCATGGTTTGATATAATTACAAGTCATCTTATTTACACCACTTAAATAAATAAATAAATGATACAAATTTAACTACATTTTTTTTCGGGAATGGAAAATTTTCTACAGTTTGTATTCATGATATATTATAGTTATAAATAGACGTTTTTGCATTTTTTTGCGCTGTTTTCGATTAAAAAAAAATGAAAGTTAATAAATAAATTTTAAGAATACCATTTTAAGGAAAGTAGGCCATAAGTTCTTTCAAGAACTTCTTTAAATGTTTTGTTTTCATTTACAGTTATTGCAAACAGTGTTACATGCAATTTCCAAAAGATCTCTTTTTGATATAAGACTGGGCATAATCTGTATGTAATTATTTCTTTGTATCTTTTGAGTCGACTGTATTTTCTTTTAAAGCTTTACTGATTTGAACAAAATTAATTATCGTTTTTTCATTTTTATAATAAACTATTGTTTCTATTAAATTATTTAATACTGAAATATCAACCCTTCAGACACAATGTAAAGGGGCTCTGCCATTTGTAAAGAAGGTTCTGTCCGTCCGTCCATCACCATCTCTGTAACCCAAACTCCAAGTTCGTGATACCTTATTAGAAAGCTTATAACTTGTAGGGGACTTGTTCGGATGCAATGGGGGAGGAGTTTTTAACTGCCACCAACTCCCCCCTCTCATTGGTTGATCAGTGGACTTAATTATTATTTGATTATCACATGCCAGATCGGAAGTGAGGCGTACGTCAATCATATATGTTTCAGTTATTGTGCATATTCAATGCTAAAAGCAATTCATATAATATAGTGTAGGGAAATTAGACAAAAAAGTGGCCGAACCCGGACATTTGAAATATCAAGCTGAAAATTGGTAGAAATGTTGAGAATAGTGTTCTGATTGATATCCCAAAATAACCAAAAAATCCATCTTGGGGAAAATCCGCCATTTTGAAAAAACCGCCCCCCACCGTGGATTTGTCGAGTTTTAAGCATAGCGACTGAACCGAGTGTCTGATTGTGTTCGTTTTTGCACCAAATTACTTAATTCAGGCTGCATTACCTTCCGA
>JAFIDM010009631.1:245542823-245599566 GCA_023159025.1 Thereuonema tuberculata | reverse complement strand
ATTGACTTTTATACATCTCCCGAAGAAGGCCCGAGGCACGGGACCGAAATATCGAGATAACATCTCATCCCGGAGTGAGAAAATCCCTCAAAAAAAAAAAGGACCTCTACAGTATCATGTCTCACTCCTCCTTCAGGATCAAACTATGTTAAATACATATTACTTAGTTTTCTGAAATGGAACTTGTACCTCTCTCTTTACATACACTGTAACAGCAATCCAAATTTGGTCATCTAAGAATTTGGTTGTAAGATTTTGCAATAGCAGTTACACAGGAAAACAAAGAAGTTTTCGAAAATCCAGATTTTCTATCTTAGAATACAAGCGACATTGTTACTGTAACTTTTGGATTAGTAAAAAATCACACAGGATTTCAGATTTATTTGTTTCGAAAACATTTCTAAAGTCGTTACATTCTATGGCATTGAGGTATAGTTGGTTTTCTTACTCAGTGGTGAGGAGCTTGTTTATAGGAGGCGTATTGTTCAGTCACCGGCGATGGATGTTTCTTCCCCAGACGGTCATCGGCTCAATCCTCTTCTAGATAGACGCCAAATATTTTTCCCAATAATTCAGACGGACTCTCAAATTGGTCCAGAATTGAATCACCAATATCTATTTCATCAGATTGGTGATTCAGTAGCTTCTTGAGCTGCTCAAAGAAAAATAAAAAAATAAAAAAAGGAGAAGCAGAATTAACTGAAAATAGAACTAGCTAAAGAACTCTAAATAATAATAATAATAATAATCCCATTCACACAGATAAAACCATACATCACAACAGACCTGACATCACACTTGTTGATAAGGTCAACAAACAGACCTATCTCAAGAACAAGCAGAAAACTCACGCAGACAAGATCTGTAAATACAACGACCTAGCACACGAGCTCCAGAAGCATTAAAGGCAGGACCGAGTACGTGTTGTACCCATCGTCTTGTCCGCCACTGGTCTGGTGCCTCACACATTGCACCACAGTCTCAGCACTCTAGGACTTCACAAAAAACACTTACGCACAACTCCAGAAGGCTGTGATACTCAACACAACACGCATACTTACGAAATTTATGGACACAACCACACATCCCTAATCATCCTTGCACACGTCTTTACACTTGGCAATATGTGCTCTGGTCCTTGACCCGCCATGTTGTGTTTGCGGGAGAAACCCAAGATTTGAAACTTTTACATAATAATAATAATCAGTTTTGCTTTTGATCATGATTTCTTTTAAAATCCAGCAATTTCGTCTGAAGAGTTTTCCTGTAGTTAAATTAGGAATTTGTAATTAGTTAAATAAATACTTTCGTTAATTTTTAATTAAAAAAAAAAAATCTTTCTCTCCCGTTGAATAAGTCTTAAGGTAAATTTTCAACAAACTCATATTGCTTTTATCTGTTCGAAATTTATCCTCGTCCTCGTAATAGGATAGAATGTAACTTTATAATTTTTAAATTTTATATATTGATAAAAATAGTATATTATTAATTTTTTCTTTTAAAAACTTTTCCTGAATGCCTTTTAATTCTTTTGATATCTTTCTTTCTTTTTTTTTTTCTGATAATACCGACCTATTGAGTATAACTTTCGAAAATCTATTGAAAAAGGACAATGATCGCTGTGTTTATAAAAACCCATCACTAGCTTTGTTTGATAGAAGAAAAAAAGACCCGAGCGAAGGGTCCCCGAAGTGCGACTGCATTCAAACGAGCCAATTTCATGGTTTTATGCGGGAATAATAGGAATTGCTTCTTAATAATTGCACTGAAAACGTTGTCTGCAAAAGAGCCTGTGACGGGTTATGGGTTTAGGTTATGAGTCCTAATAATACATCACACGTCCCAATGCAGATATTTTTCATAGAAATCGCTGTGAGAAAATGGACATCCTTCTCGTTTGATCGCTAATCAACTATGGGAGGAACATCACTGCCAAGGTCATAGTAGAGATTTACTTCGGTCTTGTATGAATAGGTTCTCTATACTTCCCTGCAATTTAAATTTCTTTTAACTCATTCAATTGCAATGGAATTTCGCTTTGTGAGTTTCCAGAATTTCTGGAAGAGCATTTCTCAAAATTCTAAAACAAGAAAACCATTAGTTAAATTGCTTTGAGATTTTAGGGAGATAGGAATCGACTGTGCTATTGTATTGCTACTGTATTTCCCAGTGATCTTAGAAAAAAATATACTAGATTTCACATTGAATATTTTTAAAGGAATACAAAGTCGGGCTGAAATTGCTCAGAATTTAAAATATAATTCATTGGTTGATCTTTGCTGTTTTTAGAATCGAATCTTTAAATAATACGAATGAGTTAAAAATACATCAAAGCGTGAAGGTATTTCGTAAAAAATACCTGTATGAAAAAATACTAAAAATTACTTTTTTTTTTTTGCCTTTAAGATCATCAGTTCGAAAAAGTTGAAGACTGCGACTACAAAGGACAACTGTTTAAGGCTATAGAACGACCTCTTTGTAATAGTATTATGAGACTTCAGTTGATTCAGATTCAACTAATAAGTCATACGATACAAGTAAGAAATGTTGTAGCCACAAAAGTAACAACCTTGTTTAAGTGCGAAAAAAGCTCCCGGTTCTGTTGACAGATGGTTGGATAAATAACAGGACCTTTCAAATAAAAGAAAAAAATAATTAAAAAAAAGTTTCTAGAGAAAGAATAAAAATAGAGGAATTCTGTCGATAAACCTCCGACGCTTGAAGTAGTTGGCATTTTATGGTTTAATAATGAGTGGATCAATGTTCAATTGTTTCAGAGTTTTCTTAATGTTTGTTCATTTCGTGATGATAAAACTGGAACGGCGATCATTTTTAAAACAATTCAACTATTCTTGACGAGCTTACTGTCTTTATTCAATGACTTTTTAACCGATTTCAGGACAGCCGTTTCACAATTATTTTTATTTTTGGGATGAGATAAAGTTAATACCATTCTGACCTCAGACGGAGCAGATTACTAAAATTAATTAAATTGCCGATGATAACGTTATTGCGAAACAGCTGTCCTGAAATGCTAGAACTGGTTTTGAAAGTTCGTTCAACAAAAAAAAAAAAAAAAACTACTTTTAACAATGTCAATTTACTAGTTAAGAATACGTATCTCGTAAGCATTTAATTTTTGAAAACTACATTTCTTTATTTAAAAAAAAATAATAAAAATTTCTAACAAAATTATTCTTTGAAAATATAAAATTAGTCACTGAAGAATCAATGAGTTTATTTCAGGGCTGAGTTTTGGTTTTCTTGCGCCATTGCCTTTATCATCTTTGGACTATCAGCAGTAAATAGATTTTTAACAAAATAGTTAAAACTGATTCGGGTTAATATATTTGTCAGTATGAAACTAAATTTGCACTGAAATACTTTGCGTAAGTTAATAGATTAAAAAAAAAAGGTTGATTTCAAAGCTCTACATTTAACATTTTTTATTTTTATTAATTTGTAATATTAATGCGTTTTAAATTTTCATAATACAATTTCTCATGAATAATCGAAATCTTTTGAAACGATAATTTTCTTCTGTTATTGGTAATCTGCTTCTTTTTCTTTATAAACTTACCTTAGAAACATGAAAAATGCACTAGATTACAGCACAATATTATCTTATAAATTTCACTTAATGATAAAGAATTTTGCCTGTGTTTTTTTCTTCTGAAGATTTGCCAACCAAAAGGGAAGCGAAAACAATAGTTCACAAAGCGATGTAGACCGAGACCTTGTTGCGTGTGACACGCAATGTATCCCCCTTCCCAACCACTCCTCTTGTATTGACATCCTTGAACTTAACAATCAGCGCAAAGAAGGACGACAAAAATTTACTAACAAACAAAATAAATTTAATTTTGAAATGACTTGAAATTCTTTTGAATTTTGATAGTTAACTGTGTGATAGGCTTAGTAGATGTTTTTCTACTTATTTCTCTCAGCTTTAAATATAGAACGATTTGTGTTTGCATTTTCCTTAATTTGAATCCAAAACATTGCGTTGAGATTTTTCATGGTTCACTAAATCCAGTACTTTATTTTAATAACCTTATCATATATTTTAGAAAATTTGTTTGTTGTGTAGGCTTGAGTTATATGTCCAACAACAAAAGTTAAGGTCATTCAGATGATCAACAATTTGAAAATAGCGTCTGTTAAGCTCGTTCCGTTGCTTGTTATTGATATTAGTTGGAGAAAAGGCAAAAAAGAAAGAAAGAAAAAAACAATCCTTACAACTCATCATTGATAGGAACTAAAGATGAGAATCTGCATATCTTCAAAAGAAACTATCAGTAACGGATTATTTTATAAAAACAGTGATATGAAATGCTGTTGTATGATTCCATAGATCAATGCCAGATTTCGGATAAAGAAGAATACTAACAATATAATACCGATAAACAAAAAGTAGAAAACAATAAATAACAACTGACTTCCTGTCAGTTTTATATCAAATATTCCTCGTTTGAAATATTTGCAATAGAATTCTTATACTGTTGAAACAGTATCATTTTACAAAAATAGAGGCTTTTTTTTGCATACTGCAGACATTGTTTTTATTGATTTACTATAATTAAACATTTAATAGAAGAGATTTGAATGCATTCAAATATACGTTTACTTCTCTACTTCCGTTTATTAAAGAAAGTAAAAATAGCAATGCTTATAGTACATCATCAATTATCCTTAGTAAAATAGAACAATACTGAACTTAATAATTTTGACACTTTCAGTATAGATCATTAATAACGTTGTTCTGCGGGTCCTAGTTTCAACATCGAAGCCTGCTAATATGAGAGGATAGGAATCTTCTTTTTTTTCCATAGGGTTTTCATACAAAATGCCTATTACCTCATGAATCAAAACGATTTCCCTGCAAAATACCGGCTCCAAAACAACACCATCCCCCTGAGGTTCTCCTGGTGACTCTAATGGCCAATCTATCTCTGCCTACTGTTGATGATACCCGTTTTTAGTTCATCAAATCAGTCTACTTAGACTGTATGCATTTGTGTCCGCCCTCTCCTCTCCCTAATAACTTTAGAACAGCTGGATGGATCTTCTTGAAACTTGGTATGCATATTTGAAGACAAGGAAAGATCTAACTTTTATATTGGAAATCTTTTCCAAATGAGTCCTTCTCGAGAAATCAGCGCCAGAAGGCAACAAAAATTTCTATAGAAAAGCATTGAATCGATTTATATCCTGTTTCGATTAATGTCATTGTCTTAAGCAATGAATAGTAAATCTTAGGTAATCCATTGTGGTAATCTTAGGTAATCCATTTCTTGATCTGATTACAATCCGATTTACACAATTCACGTAAATGATACGGATTTTAATTCATTTTTTTTCAGAAAATGGAAATTTGTTAGTGTTTTTTGTTCAGTCAATATTAGTATTTGAAAATAAATCTAAACTTTTCGTTTTTATGTTTTCATGACTTAAATAAAAAAAAAAAATGACATTTTAAGGAAAGTAGGCTTAAAGTTCTTTTGAACAATCTCGTTATTTGATGCAATTTTGTTATTTGAAATTATTTTTGAAGCCTCCTGGACAAGAAAGGGACTATAGCTTATAATGGTCCTATTATGAAAATAGAACAAAACAAATCGAGATGATCAAAGCAAAGGCTTTAATAGAAAAAAAAAGTATACATAATGAACTATTGTTATTTTTCCTAGCTTAATATTAACATTTATCATTCATTACATTTGACCTTCGCAATCCTAGTGAGATTGAAGTTATCCTCTGTGTCAACATTAAAACAAATAATAAATTAAAAATATTTTCTTTCGTTAACTTGCAATTTTTTTTTATGAAGCTCTATGCATTACAAATTTAAATTATCAGAATAGAGTTGTAGAAATGGTTTATTAATTTACACAAATGACAAGAAAACAATTGAATGTAGCACAAGCACTTCATTAACATCAGTATGAAATGCGTTGCTATAATAAAATCCGAGTTTTTTATAGGACATTTATGATAAACTCTGTAAGTTATTGTGTATTTATTCAATTGATTTTTCTGTGATTTAGATGTAAGTTACGGATAAACTTACTAGAAAATTTGGGAATTAGATTAAACATTTTAAATAGAATTTAATGATAGTAAATTATTATCAATTTGATGCATTACTTTTCAGTTTACTTCAGTTATATATGAAAGAAAATGTTTTGAAGTTCATTCTTATCTGTTTAAGCTTTCTTCAGATCTACAAATTAAAAGTTCGACAGCAACTTTTTCTTTTAAAGTCATTTTGATTTCAGGATTATAAAGCAAGATGTATCCATTAAAATCTAGATTGGAAACATTTGCTTATTTAACAATAATCTAGCGCTAGATCTTCGATGAAAAGTTACGACATAATATTGGCTGCGATGAACTGCTTCTATAAGGGATCGATACTTAAATTCTATTGGGGCCAGGCGGATTTGAACTTTTTTTTTTTTCAGTTACAAAAGGACGAGAGATAAAAGCTTACTGTTACAACGTAGGCCTCAGCAACTCTGTATTTGTAAATATTGTATTATTATAATAACACTAGCAATGGTCACACATCCATATAAGTCAGAGTTCATTATAAATCTCACATACGTCTGAAAAAGTTCTAGGATCTTTTCGCCAAATCTGATACTGGAGAAGCCTCTAAGTTTTTGAAATTCGGAAACTCACAAGTAACCCTTCTCTCCTTTGATACCGCTTTTCCGGAAACCCATATATTTTCTGAAAGCTTATGTCACAAATAGAAAAACTGTGAAATCTTAGGGGCAAAGGGACAAGCGTTTAGGAGCTATAGGCCCACAAAGTATCAGTAAAGTGTGTATAGATGGACATATTCCCGTAATGACGTCTCTATTTTTTGTATGTTCGCGTATGTTGCTGTTAAGTACTAACGTATTTTATGTCTTCTTCTTAATTGCAGATGGATCCTAAAGTCGTTGCGAAATACTGCGGCCAACGTATGTGCTTGTATCCGAGCCATCTGGAAAATTCCCGCAGTCAAAGCCGGCAGATCCCCGAATATAATATCGTATGCTGGAAAAACAGCGAACATGTCGAAAGCAGACCTCAAGCGGTTCTATCGTGACGTATTTTGGCCAAGTATGCCTGATGATAGGAAGAAAATTCTGCTTTTAGTGGATTCATGGTGTTCTAATAAAGATCATGCATTGTCTGCTTCTGAAGTACCTGATGGTAAAGTCCTACAAAAAGAACTGGTACCTGAAGGATGTACGGGAAAGATCCAGCCTCTCGATATTCATTTTTTCAGACCTACAAATCTTTTGTTCGTTACATAACGGACACGATCATTATCCAGACACAGGAGCACATCTGGCATCGCGATAGTTTTCTGGCCCAGCAGTCCTTTTCCCTACATCAGTTCAGCGCTCCTCGTTTCAAGAACTTGATTAAGTATGCTTTTTATAAGGACGGATACTTGGACGACGAACCTGGAATGTGGATTGCGCCAATGGATTACTGCTTTGATTCATTGACAAATGATGAGTGTGCAAAGTGTGAGGCTATCGCTTTTGTAAAATGTGCCCATTGTGAACTGTCTTTCTGCCCGTCTCACTGTTTATTTGATGAATTGCACATTGATTGTTCTTGTAATAGATTTTGTTTGAAGTAAATAACAAGTCACATTTTCAACATCCCACCATACATTGTTTCTTTTCAACGAGTTGTTTCTTTCTTTTTATTGAGATCTCCACCTTCTTAAGTTTATGTTATTATTATTATTATTATTTCCTTCATATTATTAGTTCATGTAAGTACGTGAAACGAGCATTTTAGCGACTTTTGGTGTCATGTTTCCAACACTTTATTGATACTTTGTGGACCTATAACTCCTAAACGCTTGTCCCTTTGCCCCTAAGATTTCACAGTTTTTCTACTTGTGACATAAGCTTTCAGAAAATATATGGGTTTCCGGAAAACCGGTATCAAAGGAGAGAAGGTTTACTTGTCAGTGACTCACCATCAGAGACCCAGCATCAAACCCAATACTGAAGCCTGTTAAAAATGTTAACAATAATCATTCCAGAGCTATGGAGTAGGAAAACATTTTTTTTCGACTCCAACTCCAGAAATATAATGATTCTGACTCTGTCAAAATATTGCCGTTTTCAAGATTCCCACTCCTACTTCGACTCGACAACCGTTGTAATGTTTTGTAGTCGTAATTTTTATTTTCCGAATCTGAATACACACAAAAGTATCAACTCTCGACTCCGACTCCATAGCCTTCATATTATTATGATCTTTGAAAATTTTGAAATAATTATCGAAGTTTTAATTGTTGAACTACAACCCGATCATTGATTAGTTGATCAGTGACTTAACTAGGGTTTCAGTAAACTATTTACTTTTTCTTTTTCTTTTTTTTTTTTTTTTTTCTACATTCCTTTTTTTAAAATTTATTTCAAGAATAGAAGAATTGCTTTACTTTGCGCATGATTCAGAATAAAATTCTTCTTAGAAATTGATTTCAATTGAAAATCCATTGATAAAATTCACAATAACAGGCTTTTAGCTGCAAATTTTAAACATATCATCGGCGATCCAACCAATAGAGTGCTAATATCCGAATAAAGGATTAGTCCTTTCTATAGAAGCGTACTTTGATGTAAATTAAAAATTCAGGGTTGACAAAATACGATTTTATATTTTTTTTTCATAAAAAAAATGCTTTAATTAAATTAGGACATATGTTTAAGGCAAGTTCATGTTATCAATAATTAATCTGTCGTAAATGTGAATTTATTCTAATAATTTTTATCGTTTTTTCTTTCATATCCATCTGAAACGTAACTTACAGATGGTAAATATATCGTAGCAAACATTATTGTGAAAATTTATGTATAAACAAAACCGAAAAACACATGTTTTCCATTATTTGGACTGAAAAATTATACCTGGTTAACGCTGCATCGGTTAGCTCGTAAGTGTTCACCAACAATAACTATCGCATTATACGAGGTATTTATGAAGAAGTAACATTTGTTTAGGCTTCCTTTTTTCCCAGAAACATTTAGATTAACCAAATACCAGTATCAGGTGAAAAATGTTTTTCTGCTTAGTTTATAACCATTGGGAAAACTAAACTATTCGTTTATTACTTCATGAAACTTTACAAAAAACAAAACAGAAAAGAAGTTTCATGAATTAATGAATAAAATAATATATTATAAATAATGAATAAAATAAATAAAAATAAATAATTAACGAAAAATAAAAAATCAATTCGAATAAAACCTGCCTAATAAGAAACAATGGCAGAAAAGTATAATATTTACAACAATCTGAAGTTAGTTCGTTATTACGTTCCTGGAAATCTTATTCAATTTCTCCATGTTTTTCTTTTGCATATTTTAGTCAAATTCTGTATATCCTGATACTTATCTACGGACAATTAAGCAAAAGAATAACTGTTGAAGTAATTAAAAAATTGTGTTGCACCCACATCATCATCAATTACGAAGTGTGGGAGATTAAAGGAGGAAAATTCTGAAGAAAAATGACTGTGTACATTTGTTGTAATCATGTCAGCATCTTACAGTTCCTGATCGTGTCACACGAAAGCCTTATAATTTACCTGATGGTTTCCAGTCAAGCGCTAATTCCTGATCAGATACCACATGACAATAACGAATTCATTGTAGATAATATGACAGCCATAATTAAGTCTTTGATTTTCTTTACTTCTTTTGAAATTTTCAGATCTAAGCTAGTAATTTATTAATTCATCTTAACAAATTGGGATAGTTTGATATTTGCACTCCATTTTTTTATTATCAGAATATCAGATCATTCGAACACTTAATTTGGAAGTTAAGGTAATAAAATTAAGTCTTGTTTTATATTTTTATTCGTATCGCTCGGTATAAATTTCAGAATACTTTTTTCAAATTTAATGTTTTAATTTCAGTGTTACTTACAGTTACGCATCTATGGGGTAGGGGGGGGGGCTAAGGGTGCTGAAGCCATCCTCCCAACCCAAAAATAAAGAAAGAAAAAGAAATGAAAGAAAGAACAAGAAGAAAACCTTTATTAAAGCACTGACGTGTCTGTATCTTCTTATTTTGGAAAGTGATCTTTGAAGCAATTGATTTTTAAATAGACCTAAATCTGAATGGACTCTTTACAACATCCTGAGCCACCTCCCCCTAAACCTGAATCCTGGATGCGCCACTAGTTATTTAATTTCGTTTAACGTCAGATAATTTAATTTCCACTACTTGTGATTCTAATATATTCTCAGAATCTTTTAATAAAGTATTGTTTTCTGTACTTTTTTTTACCTTCAATTTTTTTTTTTAGTTTATGTTTATAAGTACAGTACGTTTATGGTTATACGTAACTCGTTTGTACATAGTTCTGGTTTGTTCGTTATTGTAGGTCCTGGCGAAAATTGTATTACATATAAATTATTTCTGAGATACATGTAACTGAGTTACACGTAATTCGCCTTTATATGTAGTATATTTTTGAAAACGAGATTGAATTGTACCCATTTTCAACTGTAGATATTCCCCAGTTGTACCGATATACAGCTCGGCGATCCGTATCGATATATAATCTTCGCATTCATGAGGTTTCTGGGTGGCTTTACTGAAAGGTCGGTCAGAGACAAAAACTGAATGAATTTTGGCATTGATGAAACATGTGTTCCCTTCATTTACTTCAGTCTTTCTCTCTTGTAGCCATGGGTAATAGAAGGAATAAAAGTTACACTTTAGAGGAAAAAGTGAGATTTATTCGGGAAAGTGAAAGACCCGCAAAAATCAAAAGCATAAATAGCGAGTAGCGTAAATATAAATAATAACAATGGTAAATATAAGTTACACTAAATTATGTGCAGTCATTAGTAAGAAGTCGTCGATTTTAGAAGATGTTGAAAGTTAGGTTTAAAATCTGTAAAGCGCAGCCGTCAACAAAAGGGAAAATTTGCAGATACGGAAAAGTGAGTAATAATGTGATGGAAAATTAGTGAAAATTTGTTGAATTGCTTTTCACTTATCTTAGAACTGTAATTGTGTAATGGGTTTAGATACAGTATTTTATTCAATCGTGGGCCCAGTGGCCGAGCGGGTAAGGGCGTTTGCCTGCGGGTTGGAGGTAGCTGGTTCGACTCCCGGCCTCGGCTGAAAGCAGGAGTTTTTCTCCGCTCCATTCTCCTCTAAACGGTCCTAGGGTCTACCCAGTCCTCTTTAGAATGGATACCGGGTTTCTTTTGATCCCCTGGCCCAACTTCGTCAAGGCCTATACGTGGGAATCTTTAACTTTTTATTTTATTCAATCCCATAAAAGTTTCTTAAAACACGAAATCAGAAAACCTCTATAAAAATGAAAACACTATTTTGAAATTGATAAATTTAGCATATCATATGTTGAAGAATATATACCTAATACACAAATGTTTATTACGAGTGAACATTATTTAAGTTTAATCGAACTATATAAAAAGACAAGACCTGACTCACTCACTCACTCATTCACTGACTCATCAACGCCCAGCGCAAACCGTTGGACCTAGAAAGCTGAAATTTTGCACAGAGATTCCCGTTATGATGTAGACAAGGAATAAGGCCGAATTTTTCGAAATCCCCACGGGTTCGGGAATAAATAATAAATAGGGTTTATTTGCGCTTTAAAGGTTTCTTATTTCCGTAATTATTTCCGTAACGATACTTAATAGAGACTTCAAATTTGGCAAGTAAGTAGGTAATTAGAATCGGCATAGGATAAAAACCCTTGCTTTAAATTATAAAGCTGAAAGTTTGCTTCCGTTACTATTGTTAGGTTGTAGAATTTGTTATCGTGACAATGAGAACTATATAAATATTGCAACACTTGGAGCTAAACTAATGTTCTTCACAATAGCGCTACATACGCACCCGGTGGCGACAATGGGAACTATACAAATAGTGTTGTGCAGCAATTGCAACTAAAATATTGTTGTGCATAATAGCGACGGGGTTTTCGGGTTAGATATAGATTTGTAAAGATCAGATGATTTTTTACGAACTAGGAAAGGTTTGAAGTGATAGGTTACAACATTACAAAATTCGAACTAGGGGTGTACACTGGGAGGACAGTGAGTGGATGGGCAAATATGGTTCAAAGATACTTCTACCAGGTTTTCGGGATAGATATAGATTTGTAATGAGATCAGACCTTTTGAGGTGTTGTTGTTTTTTGTTGTTTTTGTACCAATCGGGAAAGTTCCAAGTGATCTCGCAATTGCAATTTCTTTATCATCAACATTAGGACATTTGTTTTTTTTAACCCGTTTTGCTAGTTAAAAATAAAGTTAAACCCGAGTTGTAAGTAATTCTCAGTTATGCATAATTTAAAATTTTGCTCTTGAAATACGTATAAACCAGTTTTTACTGTACTTACAAGTTAGTATCACAAATTACTGAGTTCTGATCAATCATATTATTACAGTTTTCCGCGTAATAAAACCCATAGTTCTATAGTCGATCTCCTTACAATAATGCTTTATTATAAGGAGATCGACTATGGGTTTTATTTTAGCTGGTGTTTCGAAGAGTCAGACAAGTTAAATATTAAAGAGTTGTTTTGTGGAACACTGTTGTTTTCGAAATGCCATACTAAAAATACATTTTTTGAAATGTATTATTATTTACATTTTTTAATAATTTCAACCTAGCTAATGTTTAAATGTAAAGCTACTATTTACAGACTCTAAAATATACTGAATATTAGAAGTTTCGATTCAAGGAAAGAGAAATTCATAAAATCAAGTATGTCTCATGTGAATCTACGTAAACTTTGCAACTTTTGAATGAATCTTCTTGAAACTTTGAATGCTCGTTTAAGAGATGATCTAAATTTTTGTATTTGAAAATTTTCCGCTTCAGTCCCTGTGAAATTTACCCGTAAAAAGTAAATGGACTTATTTCTTTGAATAAAAGGAAATAAAAGAAATAAATACAAAATGAAAAAAAAAAAAAAAAGAACATTAAAGAAAAAAAAGCAAGTGAATATAATTATGTGCTAAAGCATAAATTTAGGGGCGACCCATAATAATTAAAAAAAAATTAAAATAATAAAAAAAAGGAAGTACAAGGAAAAATTAAAAAAAAAAATAGGAAAAAAAACAAAAACAAATATCCATGCGGACATTGGGAAAAAAAAAATTAAGAGAAGAAAAAAAAAGTAAGATATACAGATTTGAACTGACAACTTTCAGTATATGAGTCCGAAACCTTAACCATCAAGCTATAGCTGACAACTGAAGTGAAATGATTGCATTTCTAACATTTAAGCTAATAGCGGAAATGCAATGAAAACAATGCGAAATATCTCAAATATAGAGGGCGTTGGCCCCTGAAAATACCCCATTCCTACGTTGTTTGGGCTTCTGAACACGATGGTGAAATTCATTTGTCGATTCGACCTTCCGTTAGGGAGTTGTTAGGGGTGGACAGACACGGACGGATGGACAGTTCAAACGCAGTAGCTACCGATTTTGCTTATTACCACAGTAGCTCCCAAATGGATCGCTAAAACAAAATGAGGATAGACCAAACTTAAACTCACGACAACTTAAAAAATCAAAAAAATTGAAGAGGTCTTACTTTTTGTGGCACTTGCCCTTAAATACAACCTTTATTTAAGTAACTACATTTTGAAACTGTTTTGAGGTTATTAGTTTTTGAAATGATAAATCTGTAGTTTTCGTATTAATTTGTAATTTAAATATTGTGAGGATCACTTGATTTGCTATCTTGGTGAAATGTTTTAAAAATCTAGGCATGTCATTTATTACTTAATGTTTTTGAAGTTCTACGTATTTTCTTTACATTATTAGTGGTTTGTTAACTCAACTCATAAGTTTTTGCAAAAATATGAGGAGCCTGCTAGCTGAAAGTACAAGAAAAGTCCCCCAATCTTTGTATTATAGAAGATGATGTGATTTGAATTGCTGTTTTAGTCACTTTCATAGTATTTATTTTCAGTGTTCGTAGAGTTGTAATACTGTTACTGGTTCGTGAAAATGTAACTTACTTCATCTTATAACAATTTTGAAATATGAATAAATTAAGCTTTACTTCTGTTCCATTAGCCTGTTCACATATTTGTGTCACATCTTGCATTCGTGTTCTAAACTACCAATGTTTGCTTTTGCACCATATGCGTGATCTATGTAATAGCTATAAGACGCTCCAGTTCCTTGGGTTTCTTATAGACTTCGTCTCAATTTGGAAGCATTGGCTTGTAATTCCTGGTCAGCTGCTATGAGCTCCATCTGGAGGGAGACTCCCCATCAGGAAATTCGGTTCCGTGTGATTGACTCCTTTGGTTTGACCGGCACGCAGGAAATGCTTAACTTTCGCTGAATTTGAGGGTTAAAACGTTAACATCCGCCGCCTTAAATGATGAAACAACCAACATTTGAACCCCATTCAACGAAAAGGTTATTGGGGAGAACCTTTGATGTGAACATAAAGTGGGAGTGTACAGAATGAACAACAAGTTCAGCCGCTTTACTAATACATTTACAAATCACTTAATACAGAATTAATAAGATATTAAAAATCTTATTATTCAATTAAATAATAAATCTTAATCTTCGAAATATAGAGCTAACTAAATTTAGCTTGTTTTTATAGACGTTAAAATAGATATTATCATGCAGAAAGATGAAGTTGAAGTTCCCTAAAAAAATAAGATTTTGGTAAAGGAAACATATAAACAAATAAAGCAAAGCAAGATTCATACTGTTTATACAATGCAAATATTATCAGCTATATATCATCTTTTTCAATTATAAATTTTAATAGTGTTTTGAGATAACTTAATTTCTAAGAAACACATATTTTTTAGTTTGAACTTCTAAATTATGAACATTTCTAAGCTTGTTTTATTAATCATTCAATTAATTAATCAACAAATTATAATTAGATTAGCTTGGATATTCCCTTCAATTTTAACAAGTTAAAATTATTACATTAAGTCCTTTTTGTTATTGCTGGTAAATCTTACATTTGAAAAATGATATGGCTTTGATTTTCAGTTTTGGTGATTTGTCTAACATGACAAATCCCCATCTTCCACACACAATCTATGATATTAATTTTACAAAAGGTTTTTTTGGGCCTTTATATCTTACCAGAAATAGATTTGAATCTTTATTTTTTTAGTGCTTTCTAAGAGCTTTAACAAAAAATCATATTAAAATTTGTTTAGCCGCAATCGGTTCCGAACTGTTGTTCCAGAAACTTCGAATAATTATTAAAACTGGGAACTTCCCATTTGGTACAGTAATAAAAGTCATGATCTCTGTATCGTTATCCTCAAGACGGAACCGTTTAGAAAAAAAGTTTAGTTTTAAACATCCGAAAGCTTCTTGCCTCATTAGGCCATCGATAGGTTAATGGGAGAATTGCATGAAAGACGTTGGCGCTCGCTTTTTAATCGGTTCCCTGTCGTTACGTTCATGCTTGGCTATAATTTGATATTTTGTAAAGGCATAGAACATTAACTATCCAATTTGGTTGAATTGTAAGCAAGGAACTAATTGGATATATTGGGTGCCAATTTCAAATACTTAGAAAAGAAACAACAACAGTAAATTAGTCACAGACAGTTTTATAACCTTTCATCATTACTTGAACATTTTAATTCGAAGCATGCACTTCAGGTTCAAATAAATATTCATATGTAAATAAGCAGGAAGGCAATGCAAATTCGTCGCTTAATAAGTGCTATTAAAGGCATTCATGAAATCCAATCTTTCATCAAATTATTTTCTTTCTTTCTAACATACAATGAAAGGAGAAGATTTTCCAATTGTTAAAAATGTAAATGTCTAAAATCTTTTTTAAAAGCTTGGCTTAATGTGTTGAGTAAACTGTACTGTTTTAAATATAAAACATCTGCAGCATAATATATATATATATACCATAAAGGATAAATGTAATACTTCATTCTATAATCTGCCGTAAGTGTTAAAAGACCTGGCAGAGGATTTTCCTTTCTCTTTTTTGAAATTGCAAATAGTATAGTTGCTATCATCAATATGGTAATAATTTTTTTTAAAGTTTTACAATCATTATTTAGAACAATGTTTGTTTTTGAAATTTTGCTTTATTATCCTGTTACATTGAAGTCCCATTAGGAGCTGAAGACTCTTATCATCAGGTGTTACAGATATGTTTGTTGGATATATTTAAGTCTATATGAATGTTAAAAAAAAAAGTTTTTATGGATATAAATGATATATAGCACAGACACTGCACCTTCCCATGTGTGAAAAGGACACGACATTTTTTGAACGACTACGGCCATCATAACTCCTTCCATTCCAAAAGCCTGTATATATATATACAGTAGAGCCCCGATTATCCGCGGGATTGGGTGGCAAGGGCTTCGCGGATAACGAAAATCGCGGTTAACCCGAAAAAAGACTAAAAATGAGGTGTAAACACGAAAAAAAATATTTCACCATTAAAAACTACGTGTTATTGTACAAAAAACATAATATGTAAAACTTTCAAAATATGTACAGTAAAGCAGAAACCTTTGCTCTACGATTGCATCCACAAATTCCGAGAAGGCCTATAGAATCACAATGCGCAATAAACCTGTCAGTAATTTTCGACCTTCGCACTGTAGGGCCTATTGTATTTACCCTATTGTTGGCTTGGATGAAAATTGGTTTTTCTGAGGTTCGTAATTAAAAAAATTTTTCGGGGCACTCGCGGATAATCGGGGCTCTACTGTATATCATTCATAAATATATTAGTATTATTTGAATTGGTCATTTTGAAGTTCCTGTGAGCGTCGTTACTAAATATAAAAGGTTTTCGAAAAGCAATTTTCATCTCTGTAATATCCGCTAACTTACAAAAACTTTTTATTTCTTAAACTACATTTTTATTTACTTTCATTCCTATATTTAGTTTCGCATTTCAAAGTACAAGCCTACAACTTGGAAGAATGTTGCCCTTGTTTCCAATTTTAGTATTAATCATTATTTTAGAAAGGCTTAATTTCATTCTGTAATAAGTTAAAAGAGCTTATCTGATATTGATTATGATATTTAAAAGTATTTTAAAAGTATTACGAGTATGAGTTTTTTTTTTTTTTTTTGCCGATAATAAACTAGACTGTTCTTGCTACTGTAATATGTATGACCATAAATATATTACTCACTTATGTAAATGAGTTAACTTTGCAACCAATATAACAAGTCCTAATTTCATATGCAAAATATCCGATATTTTTCGGATCCAATATTCTTTGTGGAAGGGGAAAAAGGCAATGAATAATGGTACTTGGCTTTCAAAGTTAAGGAACAAACAAAAACCAAAGGCCGTCCTAAAGATGTCACTGGAATACATCTAATAATTTTGCATCATAAATACGTTACAAAATTTGACTGCCTTATTTGAGAATTGTTTCTGTTTATTATATCTATTGTTTTTACAAAATAGCAAATTAAGCATTATTATGTTTAGATGTAATTCTTTCTAGCTGTAATGCAACGACATCCAATGAAAAGAAACAGTCCGCGATACAGAGAATTTTAAAATGCTTGACGGATACATCTTACTTTTTAAAAGTTGCTCTTATATTTGAAATTAAAATTTTATAAGAGACTGCTAATATGATTAAACCAATATGATTAAGTGTAAATTTCACCTTTTAATGCCTATATTGTTGCCTTCCCGTTATATTCGGTATAAATTGGTAGGTTTTAGTAGGCCTATTTATAATCTGTATTACAAAATATTTTGTACGATTATTAAGTATGAAAAATATTAACAGTGATATTTTTATTGAAGAGATTAATATGATGCTGTTCAATTCATAATTCAATGACTAATCAGTTACTCAAAACAACTTATTAACAATGTTAACCAATATCATTTAATCCTTAGATATGTCAGCTAGAATAGTCAGCAATCAAACGTCTATTTACTTTTATGTCTTTCCTATTTTGAAAGTATATTAAAAAGCAAAAATTTGTCATTTAAAAAAAATTATTAGCTGCAGTATATTATTTGAATCTTTCAGTCGAGGTTTTATAATAGTCTTTCATAAGCTATCTTATCTGTTTTAGGTTTCTGTAGACCATTTTAAGCAAGCAACAATAACATTGTATGTTTATTCGATCACAGTAATAAATTAACAGTGATATAGAAGACTCATTATTATGATCTAATAAAAAGAAAAACTCGGTTAAAGCGGAAATTGTAAATAAAATAAATCGTCTAGGTTTAAATGTATATTTTAACAAATATAAAAGTTATACAGCTACACCACATGCAATTCATATTGTTACGATAATTAAAGAGTTCTTTTACTTAAAAAAGTCCTTAATTGTTTTTTGTTTTACGTTACTTTGGCGTTTTTCTAACGCAATGTTTTCCCCGATTCCAGGTAGGGGGTCTAGTCAGAATGAAGATTAATTGCGACCAATATTCTGCGAATTCTCTTTCGTTTTCCTGAGTGTTTGTGAGATCAAGTTCAGAATTTTTTTCGGTAGTTTTAAAAATGGAAAATGTAGAACCAAAACACACAAAAAAAATCCTGAAAATATTTGATCGCTCGGTTAAAGCGGAAACTCGGACAATCGGGGCTCGGATAATCGGGGTTTTACTGTAGATCAATGAAGAAAACTAGAAAAAAAAGGAATCACTCAATATAAATTTCAAATAAAACTTGTTCATTTTAGAAGGCACATGGATCGAAAATTTTCAAGTCAACAGCAATTTGAAAAGTAATATTGGAATAGAAGTTTTGTATTAGGCTACTTATTAACTTCAGTTTCGTAACAATTGAATTTGTATCCACACTTCTGACAAGAAAATCAACTTTCACAGAAATGACCTACTCTTGCAACGACATATTCGTTAATGGATAAAATTATTTTTATTCTGATATTTCTTTGTTTGTATCATTTTCATTATTCATTAACTTAATAACTTGTTTTAAATCTAACACCTAGAGTTTATGCGTCTTTGTTATGTATTTTTTAAAAATTTAATTATTCTGGTTTTCACTGAAACGGGATCATAATTTTTGAAAATATAGATAGTAACGACTTCTGGTCCTTGACCTTTGTCTATTCCGACAAACACCCACTGCCGATTTTTTCCCTTGATCGGCAGAGGTGCGTTTTATCTGCAAACAATATCGGAACCAAAAAGGTCTTCCAGTTTTCCTCCATAATTCTCGGCGTTACTGTAGAGGGAAGTTGTATAAACTAAGACGTTAATTAATTATGTTTGGTCTGATGTCCATTAGCCTTTGGACCTGATGGGGTTTTCTTACAATCTGTGCTTCCAATGATCACAATCGGCCGCTTTTATCCCGGACATGCCGTGGCCTCCACTTGTTGTGGTGACTACTAAGCTCGCATGCAACATGATTCATACATATTGTGGACCGTAATTATCTGGGTTTTAGCGCCGACTTCGAACCGAGCCTTTATCTCTTATTTCTGCAGCAACTTGAAGGGCGGAGGTTCCGTAAGAAAAACCTACGCATAAGGAAACTTTTAATTATTAGGGCTTCATGGGTGGATTGCTACTCACCATGAAAATATGAGATTCCCCTTCCAAATTATAATCATTAAAACATGTTATAAGGCATAAAATAGCTTAAGATATTGTTAACTTAGGTTATATAAACGTTGATAATGAATGTTTAAAAAAAAAAAAAGTAGTGAGGAATGTGCTTCAAAGAATTTTTTTGCAAGCGAAGTCTATGAAAAATTACTTTTCTGTAAAATACTTTTGAATCACCATATATAGCTGTATCGCTATAGAAGGACATAGGCGAAAAGCGAAAGCGTATGATTTACACTAATGTGAACTATGCATTAGCTGTTTTTTCTTCCATGTATTCATAATTAATTAAAAAGTAGTAATTACTTAGTACTTTACATCTGTCAAGAATCTATACAAGTTCTTATTAAATGGAGAACTTTACCATCGATTTGATTATAAATCGGCATTATTCGAAATATCTCAAAATACTTTTTTCGGCAATTAGTAATCTCGTTTGCTAGACAAATGGGAAATTTGTCAGTTAACTTAAAAGATCATATCCAATAAGACATTCTGAAATAGAGTGAACATCCTATATCTATATTGTTGTGTTTAAATTCCTAACTGACATAAATAGAACCAATCACTGTGATCTTTTTCGTATGTGTGAAATACATTTTCTAATATTTTCAAGATTTAGGACATCGCCATTTTAATTGCATAGTTTTCATATCTATTGTTAGATTATAGTTGAACGATAGGTAGATTACATAATTCGTCAAAATCCCTCTTTTCTTATGATGTTTTGTATATACACAATAAATGTTGTATAAAATTGCTTGCTAAAGTAAACTTAAAGGCATCAGTTTGAAGACCTTATTGGGTAGCTACGATGGTCGTCTTTCCCGAATGTAGATAAAGAAATATTATTATTAGAAGGAAACTTGATTCAATGCGAAGCTAACTATGACATCGATGAAGATCCCACCTGGCAGAGTTCTAACAATAAAAGAATTATCCGATTGCCTGCGTAGAAGGGCGCATCTATTACAAGTTTTATAAGATACTGATTCTGATTTTCAACCAAGATTTTTAAGTAAAACTAAATGTAAAAAAATGATGAGATACTAAATGATTTTGAGAAAGCGAATCAACAGACATTCTTGAAGTCTAGACTTAATTTTCTGAAGTCTAGCGAACGAATTATTTTTTGAAGAATAAGTTTTTCGTTATTTTTGTTATCGATATTCTTCCATGTTGTTATTGAGCAAAAGTTATTTTAAATTACATTCCTTATTTTGAATTAATTCTTTTTTTTCTTTTTTCAAGTATAGAAAATAGCTATTGTTCATTGAATAAGTAAAAATTATTTTAACGTGTGTTTTCTTTTTGACATCTTATTAAAAAGTGAAAATAAATTCCATATAACACACATCAGATAAGTTAAAAATTTAAAATTTATATAGCATTAAAAATACAAACAACGGAGCTTTCGCATACCTTTCCGGTAATACTTCAGCGGCCTAAAAAGATTTAGTTTTACAAATATTACCTTAAATACAATTTTTCATTTTAAACAAAATTTATGTAAATTTACATAAAATTTTGTTTAAAATGAAAAATTCTATTTAAAGTAATATTTGTAAAATTAAAATCTTTTCAGGCCGATGAAGCATTATCGCAAAGGAATGAGAAAGCTCGTTGTTGTATTTTTAATGTTATATAAATTTTAAATCTTTAACTTATCTGATGTGTTTTATATGGAATTTATTTTCACTTTTTGATAAGAGGTTTACTGAATAAGAATGTGGTTCTTTATTTTATGTATTATTTTTTTATCTCCTTTAATGATGTTTTTGCTAATCTACTGGGTTTTCAGAATGCTCACATACCATTATATATGGTCGTAGTTATTTTTTATAGAAATCAACTGTAAGCCGTAAAAAAGAAGGAAAAATCCAAAGTGGAATTGAACAGTTAGTTGAACAGTGCTTAGTGGATAATTGTAAAGACTTGAAGTAAATGGCCCACATATAGAAACAAAAAATACGAATGAATTAAAAAAAAAAAAAAAACTGGATCCTATTTAATTCTGTAGCAAACTATTTATTTGATACAAAGTGATAAGGAATGTAGTTATGTTTAGAAATACACTATTGATTCTTCGAAGAATAATATAAGGCAAAATTTAAACGGAATTTTGCAATAGTGGGAGGCGTGCTTCTCTTCCTGAAGAGCAGATTGCAACAAAACAGTTTTTTTTTTTTAATGGGTTTTTTCCATCTGAAGTAAATGTAGAATCCTTAAATGTGATGGTTGAACTTAATGTCTATAATTTCTGAGACATTGTCATAAGGAGAGAAACCTTCTTTGGATCAGTTAGCAGGCTTTTATTAGCAACCACCGCTTCTCATATGGAAATCGGATAATATTGGGATACAAGTAATGCTTAACTATCGCTGACAGCAGAAACCACATACTGGCCTCTGGCAGACACATTCCAAGTTTTCTTTTCTTTTAAAGTTGTATTTGATTAGTTTAAATGGAAATACAAATTGTAAGAAAAGAAGGAAATTTTAAAAATCTAATTTTTACGCAATCGCTATGCAATCTCAATTTTGTGATTATATAAGATTTTTCATGAAGACTAAAAATTTTTCAATTCTGCATTTAAAATGTTAAGGCTAAAAGAAAAGGATTTTCCAAGAAAAAAGATGTACTGAGATTCTGAGCAAAATAATTCCAATTGTTTTCCTAAGGCATTCTATATTTTTCCAAAAAAAAAGAATTTCAATTTCATAAGTCCAGACAAAATATTATTTAAGACGAAAAGAGTATCTGCCAAAGCTAGGGATAAAAATACTTCAAATTTTAAGTACTTTATAATAATCGTGCATCGCTTGATCGTTTTCTTGCTTTTATGAAATTGCAGGACTTTTTAGTGAATATGTTAATTTCGTGTTTTAGTTTTTGAGATAATTAACAGAGCACACATTGACAGAAATGCTAAATAGAAGTGTAAACTATTTTTATTCTCTAGCGCACATAATGAAATCATATAATGGCGTTCGGAAAAAATGTTTGTCATGTACAGATTTGAATTTATTTGGTAATTAATAATCTGAAATCGAGTCGCTCTGCAGTGTGGTTCAGTTAAACTAATTAATCAATATTCGCTAATTAATCCAAACATCATTTAATTTACTTATTTATTGCATAACAAAGCTTAATGTTAAGTTTAGGCCTAATAATGCTTTATGTTTGCTGAAAGAGGTTTCTATTAATTTTAGTCAGCTTTCGTTAATTCAGACCACATTTAGTTTTTAGGCTTTTTTTTTCCTTCAGTCAGAAGAAGAAGAAACTTAAATCAGATAGT
The DNA here is from genome assembly GCA_023159025.1 of Thereuonema tuberculata. NCBI lineage: Eukaryota > Metazoa > Arthropoda > Chilopoda > Scutigeromorpha > Scutigeridae > Thereuonema > Thereuonema tuberculata. Next base: position 245,576,646 of record JAFIDM010009631.1, on the reverse strand, counting down.
ACTAAGTTTAGTCGATTTTAAGCTTCATTATTTGTTTGAGTGTAACATTTTTTTTTTTTTAATGTAACCTAAAGCACAACACTTGGATCTGAAGGAGGAATGGGCCAAGATAATTGGATATTTTAAAAAATACAATCGTTGATCAGTGATTTTCATACTCTGACCCTAAAGTTGACCCAATATTTCTCAACATTGACAAAGCAGCAACGCAGGAATACATGTAACTCTGCAACATCCCCTGACGAAGGCTGAAGGCTCCTAAACGATTGTATTTTATTAAATATTTAATTACTTAAAACACTTTGACCTCTAATTGGTTGAATAAGACTAATGTTGGTTTATATATACAGTGCAACTTGGATAATTCGAACGTCTTTAATTCGAAATCGTGGTTAATTCGAAGATTTCGCTTAGTCCCTTGAATTTCTTATTAAATCAATGTTAAAAAATCGTGGATAATTCAAAGTTCAACTTCCTTAATTCGAAGTTTTTTATAAAAAATTTCCAACCATAACGACTTTTCGGCGTTTCATTGTTAAGAAATTCGACACGTGACAACTGAAATCCCCTTCCCGCCACCGTTCGACACATGACGCCATTCGACACGTGACGCTTCAGACGCCATTCGAGCTTCCTGCTGTCATTGTCACCATGTCTTTCAGTAAACCACGAGTGTACAAGAATTTAACGTTCGCTGAAAAGGTCGCCGTCATTCGCGCGGTGGAAAAGGGTGTGAAGAAGAAATGCCAAATCGCCAACGAGTACGGGATAGCGCCGAATTTCGTCGGTACATTGAAGGACAAACCAACGTAAGTGAAGCTGTTTTCCGTTCACTAAACATGCTTGATGATTTTGCTAACCTTAAGCGACTGAATTCTACAAAACAATCAGACATTGCACAATTTTTTGAAAAACTATAATTTTCTATATTGAATGTAATATGTACTGTAGCTTACATAATATAAATCTTATTTTGTTTACATGCATATAGTGCTTAAGTCTTTCATACCATGATCTTTCTGAATAAATATTTACTTATTGACAGAATAATTTTTTCAAGCATTCAGTGGACCTGAAATTAAAGTTAAAAGATGTAACTTGTCTAATTCGAAGTCTTGGATAATTCGAAGTTTTGTAGTGGTCCCTTCAGCTTCGAATTATCCAAGTTGCACTGTATATATAAAATCCGTTAGATTCTGCTTGGAAAAAGTACAAAAAGTAAATTGACTAGAAGGAAAAGAAGTACAGTAAATCCTCGTTATCCGCTGATTCCGATCCCGCGGATTCGCTTATCTACTTCTATAAAAGTGTATCTGTTTCGCCACAAACGCAGACTCTTTGCACCCATTCATGCGCAGTAAAAAGGGGAATTCTGACAAACCTATCGCGCAGCGTTGACATGAGCTCCACCAAGGTCTTCTGTGGTCTTCTGTTGTGTTAACAAGTCCTTCTCTTTCTGATATATTCCCCGCATTCTCAGTATTTTACGCTTTTTTTGTGGTTATTTTTTTAAATTTCAACAACGGTAGTGAAGCGTAGTACTAATGAAAGTTTTTTACTAAGCCTCCTGAGTGCAAACCCGGGTTGTGATGAGCTTAATGGATGGGATTCATATATATATATATAGTGAATAGGGTCTGCGGGAACCTAACCCCATTTTTCTCTTAGAATTCTTTAATAACCACAGATTCATTTGCTGCGGGGTTTTCCAGGAACGGAATCCTCACGGTTACCAAGAATTAACTGAGGAAGATAGTGTACAAATAAAAATTAAAACGATGAGATGAGGTCTTCCAAGGCAAAAAATACAATAGGAGAGAGCTTCTCAATCGGTGTGCGTTGAAGATGCCTTTGGTTTGTCGCCAGGAAATTCTGAGAGTTCGTGTGTAATTAGCATTTAGTTTCACACTAGCCAAATGCTCAAATCTAGAATAAAATGTAGACGAAAAATAATCTGGGCAAAAAGAAATATGAACTATATTCTATATATATTAAATCACATTCAAATCGGGTTAACAAATATTTAATTGTTTAAAAATAAGGTCTTTTGTATTGATACTATATTTGTAAATCATGGATGTTTTTCAAAGGATTCTAATAATTATAAAAGCAATAAAAAAGCTTGGTGTGTCGCGGGATTTCTGCAAATATAAAAGTCAATGTAAAACACAAAAGCACTATAACAGGGGATTTTAATCAAAGGACAAACACTTTGTTCTGAAACTTTGGAAAATTGTTTCAATGATTAAAATCATCTTTATTTTAATCTAATATACTTTAATTTACCTTAGAATTAAATTTAAAATGTCGTGATTTATTTTATTTATTTATTTATTTTTTTTGAATTTTTAAATAAACTTTAATGTGATTTACTTCACATAATCATTGTTCAGATTTATATTCATTAATTTCTAAAAAATCTTTAAAAAAAATAAAACTTTACAATTAATAAAATTGATCTACAGTTTTGTTCCTTTTTTTTTTGTTTGAATTCTGTATAACTTGTCCTCTAATAAGTCTTGGTGTCCTGCATTTACATATAAGCCATAGTTTCTTTGTATCTTCGCTTTGGTGCATGACAGAATCATTCAAAGTTTCTTTGTATCTGAGTAAATGGACAATGTTCACAATCAAAAGAATCGACGGTGTTTTTATCATGGGTTTTTCAGTTCTTTTTTATCGTTATCAGTGAGTTGCTTTCATATCACGATTTTAGATTTTAGATCTGATATTGCTTGTTTTGTCACTAGTCCTATAGTGAATATTCATTGTTATTTATATGATGGTAAACTATGATAACATTCCACTGCAATTAAAAAAAATATATTTTTTTGAGAAACATAGTTAGGTCATATAGGAATTTATATTTTAGACTTTCAATTTTAATTTACTAATTTGCATTAATTAAAAATCGATAAAAATAGTTTGTATTGTTCTTACAGCATCATCTAATTTTATTTTATTTATTTATTTTATCATTATTCCGTTTATGTAATGAAATTACTTATAGTTTATATTAAGCATCTCTCTAAGAGAAATTAAGGATGAAAGTATCAGGTCTAATCCTTATTTGAGGAGAGGCAGCAAATTTGATTGTGAGGAAGTTAAAGTAGGGTGACCAGACATCCCATATTTTACGGGATTTGAGGTTGTGTCCCGTTGTCCCGATGAATTTATTATGGACAACGTAAATTTATGTGCAATATTTAATGCAATTTCTAGATAGCTATTTATCCGCATTTCTTAGCTTTATTTTCAACCGTTGAGAACGTGAAAAACTGGGAAGAGACAACCGTATTTTCACTTGAACCATTTGCATTGAGCAATATTAAATCATTCGTTTCTGCGCTATAAAGTTATGAACACGTTTCCAACAATGGATATTATGCTCGCGTTTAGGTTTTAGATTGATTAGATTGATTTTAGATTGTTACTACTCTCAAGAATGCCTTATTCATAAAGTTGCTACATTTCAACCTAAAGAAACACTTTCTTTATGCCATTGTATATTTATAAACACATTTATGAAATTACACGAGAAAATGAAATTATGTTATTACTTTAACGTTGTGATTATTGTGAAGAGTAAGAAAGTAATACAAATAATAAAGTGTTGGTTGATTTTGTCCGCTACATTCAAGTGACCAGTATTTGTATTTTCAAAATCGACTCACATTAAGCTAAAGTCGGACTGCAAGTTCTTGATTGCTCTTCTAATCCCTCGGAAAGAAACCTGGTACTTGTTAATAGAAAGTTGGGTGAATCCTGGGATCGGGTTAGAGGAGAAATAAACATGGGAAAAAAAATCCCAGATCTCTTCCGGGGAATGAACCCAGCACCTTCTACAGTCCGTAGACAAGTGTGTTACCATTTTAGCTGCGACGATAGCAATAGATAAGTGAGTGATTTATTCTTGCGCTGATTGATGCCTGAGTTGCAGATTTTTTTGTACATATATAAATTGCAGCAGCAATAGATAGGGCTCATATACAGAAACTCAAACGCATAAAGAAAGAATGGGAGACTTTCACATTGAAGTCTAAAGGAATCTCATCCATTAAGGTAATAAATAAAAACATAAACTGTAACAAATTTTCGTAGTATCTGTATTTCTTACCCGATTTTTTTAAGCTTTGTATTATATTACAATGAAGGAGAACAATGAGTCTGAATCAGGAATTATTATTAATCATATGAACAAGAACAATAATATGTAAAACAGTTAACTAAAGAAATTTAACGTGTGAAAATATAAATAAATGAATAAAGACGTAATCACATACATTCCTAAAAGATATAAAGAGATTAGGAATGTGTGTGATTACGTCTTTATTCATCTATGTAAAAGAGTTCTTTCAAATCAAGAGATTGTCAAAAATCCAACAGTGAAAACTTCTCCACATACTCTGTAACTGCTTGTTCTTATTATGTCTTTGTTTTTTATTTTTTAGAAAAGTTAAGTTGCTTTTAATTGGAAATGCTTTTGGAAAATCTTGGATGGTTTTGGCTTTTATTCCGTGGAAATCCATCCACTAAATGAAGAGTCGGTTTCCACAGCACGCATTCATCAATGGCTGAAGTGTGTCTTTTGTAACTCGCAGGGCAATTGGAATGCGCTTCTCTTGTTTCACGACTTATTGGCTCGTTCCGTTAGAGCAAACGTTTAAAAATTTACACTTAATGTTTGGGCATTGGTTCTGCCTCACATCATGTCGGTTCCTTATTGCGTTCACTCACGACACCGCGATTGGCACGAAACAGGGAAGAGGCAAAACAGGTTCCTGCAAAACTAATGACAATTAATTCCGGGAGAAGACACAAAGACGAGACACAAGTGCCTTGCTAACTAAACTTTCCCTTAAAAGAAAACAAACCGGAAACCCTAAATCCAATAATTTTTCTTTCTTTTAGATTTTTTTTTTAGATTTCAATTGCAAAATTTTTAGAAAAGAAGAATCAGAAATTACTAATAAAAGGTGTTAACTTTTAACTGCAAAAAAAATAAAAATAATAATAAATAAATAAATAAACTGTATTGGCTTAATAAATATTTAAATAATGTAATTTGATAAATGTATTCTTAATTATCTTATTTTATTCTTATCAATTGTCTTATTCGTGTAGTTAATTGATATCCAATAACACGATAATATAAAAAAATGATTAAAAAGCAATTGTTAAGCACGTTAATAAGCATATGTTAGGCGTGTGATTTCATACAGGATGTTGTTGAAATCCAAAGTTGCACTGAGTTTTTCTGAATGAAAGTATAGTATCTCATTATATGAATGAAATATCAAAATTTCTACTAAAATCTGGCTTTTACCTAATCCTTCTCAATTTTTTTTTTATTTAATGCAAACTTAAATAGACTATTTTTTTTCTAAAAATTATTTATATTATAATTATTTAAAAAAAATAATGAAATGTTCGGATCTGTATTCCGATCTTTACAACTCATTTGGTGAAGTTTCACGATGCCGTATGTGTGTTTCAACAAAAGACACCCAACGAAAGGAAAGCGACAATTCTTTGTTTTAATACAGCATTAATATTTTGAAACATTGACAATTGGTTGAAGAAGTGTGTATGTCATTCATTCAAACCGAAGATGTATAATTCCATTTCTTAAATGACTTTAACTGTTATATAAATATTTATTTTTAAGACTTCTATTCAAATTCTCTTATCAAAAATAGTTTACTGTACTAAAAAATAATAAAATTCTGCAGTTCTTTTCTATTGAAGATTACCATATTAATTTACAAACGTAGTATTTCCAATAATTTCACTTTCACAAAAAATATTATCACTCTAACATTGATATTAATTTTATGGTGTAACGATTGATAAGTCGTGTCGTAAATCGTAAACATGAAAAAGTTAAATTTTTCATCCCCCCCCCCCCCTCCCCCCCCCCTCTTTTTTTTTTTTTTTTTTTTTTTGTATCTTTCAGATATTTCTCATTTTCGTGGTTTGGTCTTAGTTTTATTTTTTCCTTTTTGTCATTTTTGGTATTATTTATTATTTGTTTGTATTCTTAAGCTTTTTCTCGTTTTAATATAGATATGATTAATAAATTTAATAATGCTTTTATTTAATGATAAACGAATGATATTCTAATTTGTTGTTAGATAATACATATCTGATTAGATCCTTCATTATTTTAGTCGTAGTGTGATTTTATTAATGCTATATAGTAGTTTGTAGATCTAGACAGTTGCGTTTTAATCTAAGATGTTGTATTTCCCAATAGCTGATCATTCTAATATAGGCTAAATGCGGTTTTTTTGTTGACAACTCTTAAGTATGTTTGGTAATTTTTGTAATGCAATTTATATTGTTTAAAGACATATTTTCCATATAAATATTTTAAACACATATATTAAAACTGTATATCTAAAGACAGCAATTTAGTCTACATAGTTTTATTAGCTTTGAAGACAGGAATGATAAGTCTTTTAGCAATCCAATATTATTGGCCATTTTATTTATTACTTTTATAAAGTGATCATTCCAAGCTATCTATTAGCATTAAAATTTGTAGTAGGAAATTTCCTCAATATTGTAAGTGATCTTATTACTAGAGAATGATTCGTTGGAATTAATATAGAAGATATTGTAATTAATATGCATATATGGTGCACGTTAAGCTTTTTATTATATTAATATACAAGATTTTTAGCAGCTAATGAAAGATAATTATAACTAGAGATGTACTTTTTGACAGAATTACCTGCATGAGGTCAAATGATGATTTCTTATTTATTTATTTATTTATTTATTTATTTATTTATTTATTTATTTTTGCTATGTTGATATAAATATTATCCACAATAATACAGGCTTTTCTGAAAATGATCGGAGCACTTCTGAAAAAAAATTCAATTTTAATATACATGTATAGAAAGAGAGAGAGAGAGAGAAATAGAACTAATAAATAGAACTAAAAATAGAACTTCTGAATTCATTTTTGACCATTTCTTGAACAAACCTGCAGAAAGGTGCCTGAAAGAAGGAAGATCTTTGCTGTTTATTGTAATAATTTGCATTGCACCTTCCGAAAGAACTTATTCTACATTATCAGGTTAATTTTCGTTACAAGAACAGTTGAGATTGCGGATGATTTAGCTATTTGCATCAACAGTCATTTACATAACCTGGCAAATTCAAACCCTAGACGTTCTGACCAATGGATTCCATCAGTGGTTCATTGAAGCAAGGGCTTCCATTAATTCTTGAATCCATTCCAATCACGCAGCATTGAATGACACCGGCTCTTCAACACCTGGACCGCTGTTGACAAGAGAAGGGGGAGGGATGAAAGCCGCTCTTGTTTATCAGCGCAAATCAACTGTTTCTTTGCGGATCAAAAGATACGTCATTCAAGAATTAAAGAAAATGAGCTGCAGATGGGAACTTCTTCGTCTAACTTCCAAGTTATTTTAATGAACAAAAGAAAATACAACATTAAACATATGGTTTCCATTGAATTATATAAAAGATACTTCAGAATAACTCAGTGATAGCCAATGATATTCATAATAATGTTTACGATGCGTTTGAATTAGAAGGATATACATATAAATGATTTATTAAATATAAAAATAATATAAATTGGTTTTATATTTAATGAGTGGTTTATATATTACTATAAAATATTAGGGATGTATACATAAAATGACTATATATCGCTCGTTATCTACCTCATTTAGGTTTTCTACATCTTAACATGTAAAAAAAATTGGTCTTCTCATAAAATATTTTTATCTGTCTATAATGTATATTAATAAATAAATAGACAGATAGCACTTTTTTTAAGTGAAAAATGAAGATACGAGAATGTTTTGTAATAACTGTAAAAAATATAAAAGTTTTTTTGCCAATTTGCTATAGCACTTAAAAAAAAAGGAGTAAAGATATGTTTTTCAGGAAAACATTCGAGATTGGCGAGCTGAACTTACAATGTGTAATACGTTATTTAAAAGAAAATTATTATTATTATTATTATTAGACTATTGTTATTATTATTATTATTATTACACTGAGTTTTTTATGCATCTTTTGGTGTCATATCTCCATTCGCGAAGATAAATAGTGGTTTCTTTTTGCAAACAAATGAAAAGCCTTGGGCTACATTTAAATGGTTGCAGAATTTATTTATTTTTTTATTTTTTTTTTACCAGACGTCTTTAGCCTCCGACAAACATTCGATCGATAGCTTTTGTGTCCTGTCAAGTGTTTCTATAGTAACGCAGCTGCAGAAGAGTTTCCAAGGCAACGCTCCTCCTCCTCCAATCAGCCGAGTAATGCACCATTGGAAGAAAATGATTGGCATCCATTCACTCAGTTGAAGACCTTTATCTTACGTTGGATTCACCAAAGGAAGAAAAAAAAAGACAACAACAACTCTAGAGTAACATTAACAGGTACAATCTTTTATGTTGTAAGATAAAGAAAATATATAGAATATAGAAATTTGTGAATAAAATTAACAAATCATATATTTCTAAATCCTATTAATTTCGTTTCATTTTTCAAATCAATTTCTTATTTTCTCATCATTGCTTTTAGGGACTACAAGTATTATTAATAATTTTATTTTAAACGAATTGTAATTTGAAACATATTGTTTGTTAAAATGTTCTTTATATTCTTCAGAATATTCTTCTATCAGTGAATTTTAGATATTCATTGTTGGGATACTGTCAAGATACCAAGTACCTCATTTCGTTCTCAAGTTAAGTTGTGGGCTGATGTCTCTAAAGTGTACTGATAATGTTCTTATTTAATTATTTTTGTTCTGAAATAAGCTAATTTCATATTAATCTCCTTAAGTGTTACTAATGAAGCGTTTGTTTTAGATCATGTTATTGTTTAAAAGGGTATGTCCACAAAAATAGGGACAAATAAAAAAATAAAAAAATTTAAAAATTTTTTATTTTTTAATGTTTTTTTTTTAATGGTGTAAATTTTGCTAGATGACATTTTTTTTATAGTCCAGTTACCAGTTTTTGTACCTTTGACTGAGTTGTGTGTATACTCTTTTACTAGATTTTAACCTAAAAGTAACATGAGTTACCGACTTCGTGTAACATGAGTTACCCACTTTTAAATAAGGAAAATATCTTAAATGTCATCTTGGAACAATTTTTTTTTTTTTTTATGTTAACTTGGACTGTTGGTCAAAATGTTAGCCCATTACAGTTTTTAGAAGATATGCTTTGAAGGAGAAATCCCATATGTTCTTACTAAGCAGAAATAGAATGTCTCTTTGGCTGTAACATGAGTTACCAACACAAATTAATTTTTTGCTTTAAAATATCACATGTTTACAACAAACCAGTAGGTGTTAAAAAAAGTTCATTGAATCTGTAGTAATATCAAAAATTAATTTGGACTAGTCTGTACATTTTTGGTGAACACTGTAGCTTTGAATCTGATTTAAAATGTCAAACCGTAACGTGAGTTACCGTGGACATACCCAAAAGTCACTGCCAAAAAAGAGACTAAGATTTAAGTTGGTTGGAATTATATTCAGAAAAAAAAAAGACTTCTACATTTCAACCAAAGATTCTGAATAGATGTATTACTTGAAATTCTTATTAAAACAACCTCACTCTTTAGAAATTTGAACTATAACTTCAATGTTATTTTGTTCGTGAATTACGCAACAAGCTTTTTATTATGACTCTTGCAAATTAAATCTGTCAGTTAATTGTCTGGAACAATTAGAGATTTGATAAAATTCTTTGTTCGTATAGTTTTCATTTTATTTTCTCCATTCCGAAAACATGTCTTTGTTTATTCAGAATTTGCTCGATATAAATTTAAACTAGAAATTATTAGCGCGGAAAATATGAATTAATGAAGCTTCGTTATGATTTTTAATATTTTAAATTACAATAAATTTCAAATTTCAAAATTTTTAATTTTGAAGTATTTAAGCTAAAAAAAATCAAACTCTTAGTTTTAAGAAATCTTTTTTATTAAATTTTTATAAATCATATTTTCTTATTAATATTTTTTATAAAAGAATGCATTTTTTTGTTTATTTATCTATGCTAATTCCGTTTAGTTATTTAAAATAAACGGAATTATTATTTTTAGTTTTTTTTTGTTTTTTTTTTTCCCTTGCTTTTTTTGTTAAAATACAAAGGAAGTGACTTTCATTTGCTGAAAAACTATAAATAATAAATAAATGATATTAGGATAATTAAAAGAGGGAGAAAAAGAAAGCACTGAATGAAGTTATAAGATGGTATATAAATCACAGAGTTTTTTCTTACTGCTTCTCTTTTGACCGTTAAAAAAAAAAAAAAAAAAAACCCATATGAATACAGGACATTAATATTAGAATATCAACTAAAAATCTTTTCATTAATACTGAAGATACAGTTGTCGTTATTACTACGTTATTTTTTTATCCTTTTTATATAATATTAAATTTAAAACGTTAATTCTCAGCAACACCTGCAGTTCTTTGAATTCTCTTTTCTATATTATTATTTTTTTTTCCACCTGAAAAGGGTCCTGAGACGTTAATTATAAATTTTAATTAAAACCTTGGTACAAATAATTTCCGTTTTTGCAGCTTTCCATTCCAATAATTGAAATACGACAGTGGCGAAAGTTATTAGGCACTCCCTTCAACGGTTGCCATAACAACAACCACGTGAAATTAAAGATTAAACCTGTGATTATATCAGTACGAAAATTAAAAAAGAAAGATTAAAACAATGGCCACCGAAAGTACTTTTGAACTGAAAATGTATGTACTAACATCCTTCGACAAATTTACAAATTTTAGGTTAATATCATCAGGCATTTTTGATTAAGACAAATTATCCTAAGATAAAGACAAAGAAACCAGTGCAGATAAATTTTATTATCCTTTAGCTTAAGCTTAAATCTTTATTTTTTTGTTGTTGTTTTTTTGTTTGTAATCCTATTTATATCAAAATAGAACTGATTTCATAAAACAGAACTGTACTGCGTAATTAAAAAAAATAAAAAAGGCGATCTTGTAGAAATGGCAGATGGCTGCTATCAGATCACTGTGTGTTTCAGTATTTGTGAAATTATAATCTTTCAAATAAGTCTCTAATGTGTTTTCTAAGATGTATTTACTTCAAACGTTGAGAATTCGAACTTCAAGACTACATGGAATTGTAAAATAAAACTAATGATTTTAACGAAGAAAATATATTTGGTATTTATAACTTATGACATTCTGTTTATATAATATAACATTACACCATTTTAAATCTTCTTCCTTCAAGATAATTCAATATATCAATAATAACTCAATAATGTTATAATGTATTAGTATTGAGTGACTTTATTGAAAAGGAGACTCAATAATGTTGAGATAGACTCGAAGTTATTTTTGAAGAAAAAGGCTTGAAAAAGCGAAACGATATAGTTTCGCGACATATCGCGAGAATATTACCAGAATATTAAACGAAGAAGATTTAAAATGGTGTAATGTTATATTGGTATTTATTTTATTTCAAACATTACATTGACATAAATAACAATAAAATAATAAAGAAACTAAAAAGAATATATTAAGAATACATATATTATACGAAGTGTAATGAAATGAAGAGTGGTCGGAAATAATCATCTTCTTTTCTCAAGGACTTGCAAAAGAAAAAGAAAAAAGAATATTGGGGGGGGGGGGGGAAATCATAAAAATTAAGAAATTTTGCTTAACGGAACTTTATGCAGGTAAGCATAAACTTCACAAAATTCCATTAGTTCCACAGACATCTTCCCTGAAGTTAAATGGACCAGTCGGACTCCATGTAGCTGCTTTTCAAGAACTGAACATGATTTGCTAAAGAAAGTATTTTCTGAATTTACGGAAGAAATAAGAAGACGTCGGATACAAAAATAGAAAGGTTTCTGAAACTCTGAAATCCACTATAAATACTGAGTGAATAAAATAAACAAAAACAAAAAAAACACTCAAAATTACAAAATTTCAATGTTAAATCGTATCTGACGTAAAATTTTAATAAAGAAGATAATAATACTGTTTAGTTTACTTTGTTGGCTTTCGTCAGGACTTCAACCATATTTTTTGAACATACGTTGAAATTTAGCTTTCTTTTTTTATAAATGGTCAATGAAAAATGACAGATTTTCGGACTCTTTTCTCCCTCTCTAAAAGAATTTTTTCCCCCTCTTGGTTTACATTTAACAGCTGTAAAACAAAAAAGAAAAGACAAAAATGATCAGAAAAAAAAGAGAAAAAGAGCAGCTTCACATTGAAAACTTTCATTAGAAAACGCTATTAGCGTTTGTTGGAGGCGTAATCTGCACTAAATCTCTCATTGGACATATCGAACGGCAAGTTACTTGTGCGTTGATGCATTTTCGCTCAAGGAAATGTCTTTCCTGAGTTGATGGTCGGTCATCAGCTGAAGAGCACCACGCAATGTCTTTTTTTAGACCGACTTATCTATCTTCTTTTTTTTCCCCATCTAGTCCTCTTGATTGCTCTGATTTCCCTTGGCGCTTGGTTCTGGATAAAGCGGCCTCTTCGATAAAACCACCACAAGATGGCGCTGCTTTGTTTTTTGTTCCAATGCTTTTTTTTTTTTTCATTTGTTCTATTAAGATCTGTCAATCTCTGGTCTAAATATTGGTCACATTACACTGGCAGGCATATCGGTCTATTGCTATAGACTCAACATTAATTATTGATTTAATTCAGTCATGAAAGCAAGTTACTCTAACTACATTTCTTGTCTTATAAAATGTTAATCTTAAAGTTTTTCAATTTCTTGTGTTCCCTTTTGAAAAATTGCAAAAAAACAAATGATTGGGAAAGCTTAGTTTGACTATAAAAATTGAAATATTACAGAGAACTGTAATTCAAAATACTAACTAACTTAAGATATTACCTCTTATCAAAAACGCTAAGTGTATTTATAACTTTTAGTGTAACTACCACATTTCATGTTCTTATTTTTAGTAAAATGTTTACTAGCAGAATATTAAAATAGTCAGAAAATGTGAAACAGAAAAGGATCTCCGGTGTTGAAAGTGAAAGGTGGAGATAGAAAGGAATGGGCAGATGTCATTAAGAAGGCCAAGGCTCTCTCTCAGAGGGTCGTACAGCTATTAAATTAACCTGACAATCTAGCCGACCCTCTGCCAAGGTTGAGAATCACTCTTTTAAACATTTTTGATCTGAGACAGTGACAATAAATGTCTCCATTTTTGGTTCAACTTTACCTCATAAATTCATTTCTTTTTTTTGTCTAAGCGAATCAATAAATTCTTAAACGTATTTGTGCTTCTGTTAGTGAATTCAGCCACTTGATGACTGCAAGTATGTTTTAACCACTGATATGTAATCGTAGTCTGGAAAAATTGTTTCATTGTTCTTATTGTAAACACAGCAATGAATCTGCTTGTTCTGGTCGTACAGTACGAGAGAACGACGAAGAGAACAGTAAGTTACGCAACTCTTTCACTCGAAATACTTCAAAAATTAAAAAGTTAAGATTTAAGGGAAAAAAAAAACAACAAAATTCAGAGCCAGTGTCTGCTCATTCATCTTGTAGATTGGGGCCAAGCCAGTTTAGCCAGGAGCTGAGGTGGATGCAGACAGTTTTGAAAGCATCTCCAAGTTGAGTGTTAATTACAGGGTTTTCTGATCCCATACGCATCCTACCATTTAATGAATGACAGTAGATTCCGATGGTGAAACGGATCAGATGCCTTCCGGCTTCGGCTGCTTGGTTTATGGTTTCCTTCACATTCCAAAATGTCCATACAGATATTTAAAAAAAAATCTCAACCATCAAGACTTTTTTTTTTTTTTGTTTTCGTCAAAGAAAGACGGTGAAAAACTTATGCTCTCTTTCCATTCTTTTCTTCTTCTTTTCTTTTAATCACAGCAAAAATCTAATTCCTAGCCTGGCTTGGTTATCGATGTTTGTTCATTGTCTCTGATCCCACGCACCATTCTGCCACTAAAACATTCAAGGTTCCTTTTTATAGATTGCTATCTGTTGTTGACGTGCCTACAGAAATGGCAACTAGTAATTTACAGAAAATGATAACTTTTCGTTATTTGTAAAACATGACTTATAATCGCATAACTGAAACTCAGTCATCAATAGTAAAATTAGATAAGGGATAATAGATTAGATAAGGAGAAAAGAAAGCAGTTTTTATCTAAAAATAAAAACAAAAATAATTAAAAATTGTAGATTGAAGATAGCGACTTATAGTTGCCAAATTCACTATCTATTGGAATACATTGGATATTAGAAATTAAAATTAGATATTTGTTTTTCTCATTTCAATGGTAAGTAGATCTATTTTTGAAATAAAATAAAATAAAATAAAAACGGTGAATTTAAGGGCAGAACTAAATAAATGATAATTGAAAAAAAAAATTCACATATACAAAAGTATTATTGCAATGTTCGTATCTTTTTGGGAATCAGAAGGCTGTCATATTTCAAACTGATAAAAGGTTATTATGAAAATAAGAACTGTCTTATCTGATTAAAAAGATGATTTTTTGACAGTAAATACCTTTCAAGACTCAACCCCTTACAAATTTCTTTCAAAACTGAAATTTTATTCATTTTTATATAGGTTTGATTTTTCTATTTTTTTTTTTTTCAGTTAAAAAAGAGATACGACCTTTTGTCTTGGAAAAAAAAAAAAAAAGATCCTTCAGATTTTTAGAAAGAAAAAGAATAATATTGAGTTTTAATTATAATGGTTTCTTTTAAAAGTGAATCTTGTGAATTAATTAGGACTACAAAATAGTTTGATGATTATTTTTATAATATTTATATTTCATAATGACGAATGTGATGATTCAAAAAAAAATCTCAAACGTGAATTGTTTCTAGAATTATATATTCCGCTTGACAAATGAATCGACTAAAAAAAAAAAAAAAATTGAAATTCATTTTCTGAAGCTTCAAAAAAATGAAACCCTTATATTTCAAGATTCGCGAAGGCTTCGCGTAGACAAATGATGTAACATCTGTTAAATCCGACTTTAGAGAGCATTACATGCTTTAGCCAAACTCATTCGAACTCGTCGGCTTCAATTTCGTTTTTCTCTGTTTTAAAAAAAAGAAGTACGATTAGTCTTCCCGTTTCTTTCCTCCACAAGTTAGTGAAATGGATCTTCTTCACTCGATAGAAAATAGATCTTTTAATATCATTAAGCTAACGTTGAAATAATTCTTTAAACATTGAAGTAATAATATTATGAAACTGTGCTCAATGAATTTCTTTCAATCTAATAACTTTTAACAAGTAAACTTATCCTCATGAGATCATCTCCCTTATGTATGCAGATGAAATAGGAATATAATGAATTCGAACTTTAATATTGCATAACTTTATTAGCAATGAACAAATTGAGTTAAAGTAAGAAACTCTGACACCTAAACATCTCTGGCAAAGATCAGGAAGCTGATGAATGCCCTTTTTAAAAAAATCAGAAGCACAGGAACTGAAAAACTCATCGAAGACATTTTCCAGCTGGGTCTGGTTGTGGAAGCGCTTGTTCCTCAGGTAGAGTTCCAAATGATGAAATAAATGATAGTCTGTGGATGCCGAGTCTGGTGAGTAACGTGGATGCTGAAGAACCCTATATCCAAGCTGCTGGATCTTCTCTTTGATCTGCTTTACAACGTGAGGAAGTGCATTGTCATGGAGTTGGAGAACGCGAGACCGTTTCACCATGTTCCGATGCTCTCTCAGCAGCTTGGTGTACTCTCAAATCTGAGCTGTACGCAGCAGCAGCGGTGACAGTCTGGTCTGGTTTCAGAAAGGTCCGATGGATCAAGCTTGCAGTAGTCCACCATACAATTGCCATGATTTTCTTATGGTGAAGCTCTGGTGTGGGAAAATGATGCGGGGGCTGGCCGACGTCGACCTACGAACCTGACCGCTTGGGTTTGTCGTACACAATCCACTTCTCATCATAGGTTAGGATCCTGTCCAGAAACTTGTCCTCCTTGAGGGGCTGGAGATGAGATGTGCACACTGACATTCGGCAAGTCTTGTTTTGCTCACTAAGCTCGTGCGGCACCCATTGGTTCAGCTTCTTCACTTTGCCGATTGCCTCCAGGTGGCGAGAAATGGTTGAAGATTGGACACTGAACGTCTCGACAAACTGTCGGAGGGTCTGTCCTACATCCTTGTACGACGTCGTCATTGGTGACTGACGGTGGCTTACCGCCTTCCTGATTTTTCAGACATTCATCACCGGCCTCAAACTACTGAAACCAACGGCACACCGTGCTTTTGGATGCGGTTCCCACCCCAAACACCATGTTCCACTCATAAAGAGCAATTACACGAATATCGTGACTTAGGGAACTTCACAATGCCTTCAGGGACCATTGAGATGCTTGTGTAAGGTCGGAGGCTTATCTATCATGATAAGCCTACGTTCTGGTCACATGTCAAATGTTTGCAGTTCTACCCATCAGTCAATGCGAGGAATAGAAGTTTCCATTTTCCCATTTCATCTGCAACTGCCTGATATTTGAAAACTTTTACAGGAAGACTGCTCTAACTTTAAAGTACTTTTTGTTTTGATACAAATTTATTGTCTTCATATTGAATTGTTCCAATTTGTGACTCATATTAAAGTTTTTTAACGGATGACATCACTAATTTTGAGTACTACATAAAATCCTATTAAGACCTGCTGTTTATAAGTTTGTAAAAATACCAGGATAAATTTTGGCAGACATTTTAATCATGACAGTAGCAGCTAAATTCAGTTATTAAAAATGAACCCTTCAATTTCTTAAACCACCTTATCTTTATTATTGTTTTGTTTTTTTATTGAATACTAATTTAGCAACAATAAAATTTTTCTTTAATTTATAATGAGAAGTTGAAGCCATTTCCCTTTAGGCTGACAAACAAACCTAAAATTAAAGATCATTTCATTCAGATCGTCTTTTAATAGGCTTTTAATAGCTTTTTGCCTGTAGATGGTTTTGTCTAAGCCAATACGAGATTCGAATGCAAATTTCTAAAAAAATTAATTACTTTCCAATTTAATCAATTTTATTCGACGAATATTTTACATAAATCAGAGCTGGGATTTTAAAAATTAAGAATTTGGGAGATGCTAAAATATCTTTTCAAATATAAAAATTTAAAAAGTGAATAAACTTGATTAAAAAAAAGCAAGATGGAAAATAAATAGAAATTTCTGTACTCCATTCGTATCAGGAAAATGTTGTGAGATTACGACAAGAATACATATGCGTTCCACAAAGAACTTGCAGAAATTATCTTTTTTCTGTAAGGCTGCAAATTAAATAGTCCCAAATCTTAAGTTATGAGTAGATAAGATTAATATGGAGGGATTTGACAACAATTCCCATAGAAAAGTATTAGAAGAAAACAGTTTAGTTTCATTGACGATAAATAACGAAGTTCAACCTACATAACGATTTTTGAAAGTATAATCCGTTTTCTTCCATTTATTTAAATATAATTAGATTTACACGATTTAATACAAGTATAATCACGGACTCGTGATTTTCAGTAAACAAAAAAACTTTAATATTGATTCTTCGTATACAGCAGATATTATATTTTTAATTTCTTTTTCTTATTATAGTTTTCACTATTTCAAAGAATAACTTCCTGTAGGCTGCTTTTCTCAAAACGTTGCCTTTCTTTTTTTTAATTTTTTAAATCGTGAAAATAATACAAATGGTTTCGACCTATTCTTATGTGGATACAAATAGTTAATATATTTTCGAATTCTGAAAAAAAATATATATATATATATGTACATAGGTATATATATATATATATCGTCCCCCCTTATTGAATATCACTAGCTTCGCCCTGACGTTGTCAGGTTGAGCTAGTTCCGTGGTCCCTAGTTGGCCAAATTCGATAAAGGAAGGATACGTATAAATAAATCGACGTTATTCACTTAAATTGTTTAAATCCAATTAGCTTAATCACAACAAAGTCCAGGCAAATTAGTGGATTAGCTAAAAGAATTGTTAAAGACATTGTAAAAGACAATCTTTGAAAGACAATTAAAGACAATTGTAAAAGAATTGTAATCAATTGTTAAAGACATCGATAAAAATTCTTAAGAGCACCTTTGCATCTTCACAGGCTAATCTCACTGGATCCTCACTGAAAAAATTTCAAACACAGAAGTTTGAAGGCCTATCGTTTCTTTAACTTCGTCCGTAAATACTTATAGCAAGTTTCAAGAAGATCTATCCATCGGTTCAAAAATTATCAGGCTAACATACAAGTAAATATCCACACAAGTACATATATATAGATGTAGTCCTAATGTGACTGCAGGCGAAGTTACTGCAAACGAGACTCTGGGGTATTTCCCACATCGTTGAAAAGACGATAGACGAGGTCTTTCGCGTCCTATTGTTCAGGAATCGTCTTCAGGTCTGACAAGTGAGAGGTAGAGATGGGAGGTTGTATTTGTATAAATACACTACTGGCCATGACAAGTGCAACATCAGATAGGATGCATCCGATCGACCCGAAATGTACGATCGACCGTTGTACCATAATTTATTAGAAAAACAAACATGGCTTTGATAGCTGTTAGTGTTGCACTTTTAATGACCAGTAGTGTAGATCGTTAAAAATTGGACAGGAGAGAGATAGGTCTGGTTGGAAGGTATAGTGTTGGTTTTGGCGGGAAGGTTAGATTGGGAACAATCTAAGGTATGTTTGAGAAGAGAAGCCATTTCCAAATTTGGTGAGACCTAGACCATAATATAGATTGACCGAAGGGGAGCAGGCCTTGATAATTTGTACGCATTCTTCAATATTTCTGGAAATATAGGTAGAGGGTTGAGATAGATGGTGGCTTTATCCCGGCTGAAGGTGTGACCGGGGATGTTAGCTTGGTTGGTGACGGCGGTAGTTTTTCCATTTTTTCTTGTTGGTATTTGAGCAGGCATTTGCCAAGGGAACATTTAATTTGGCCTATATAATGTTGGCCGCTGCAACTCGGAATCAAGTACCTTGTTTTGGGGGAGTAGGGATGGGATCCTTAAGAGTGGGATATGATGTTTCTGATTTGGGGAATGGGCGGAAAATAGATTAACGTCGTAACTTTGAAAAATTCGGCTGACTTTTGGGGTTATGGTGGGAAAAAAGGGAAGAAAGCTTTCGATAGAGCAAGTGGTGGGCTTAGAGTGGAAATCTTTACTAAAACTTTTTGATTATAAAAGGGAAAAAAAACATTGTTGTTGGCAACATTTTTAATGTGTTGACAGGTTCGTTGGTGGAACAGTGGGACAGGCTACGAAAAGATGCAGATAGTTGAGATAAGTGACGGCAAGATTTGGCATTCAGATATAAGTCTGAGTGGCTGGGTTTCGGCTAAACTGTGGTGGAGAGGAAATATCTTTTCTAGTAATTAAAAATATAAAAATGGCAGGGATTAGTGATTGCTTTCCATTTCCATGGTGAAGGAGATGTGGGAGTCAATGTTGTTGAGGTGGTTTAAGAACTCGGGGAGTTTGAGGCGATAATGGGTCCATACACGTCCAAAAACGTCATTAACCTATCGCCACCATACGATAGCGGGTGGAGAGCGGGTTTTTCGAAGAAATCCAAAAAAATGTTGGGCTTAGGGATGATTTCCTTCTGTTTGTAAAAAAAGATTCTCGATCAGAACTAATAGAAGTCAGATGGTCTCCCGCCTTTAACGCTCTGAGTAAGAAACCCGGTATCCATTTGACACAAGGCTGAGTGAACCCTAGGGTCCGTTTGGAGGAGAAACAATCGTGGAAAAATAGAAATTCCTTAGCTAAGTCTTGTTAAAGCAACGTAAGGTAAGGTCGCCAAATACCGCATCCGGCCCCATTTCCGTACCCATTGGTTTCTTGAAAACAGGCAGTGCCATGTGGAATCCAGTTGCGGAACTAATTAACAGGTCACCTGATTGGGACATTTTCACTTGTGAAGGAAGGAGCTACAGAAATTATCGCGTGCAGAAGAAAAATAACATTATATTGAAAATGTAAGTTTTTTTCTAAAATCTTTGCAGTAACATATAGTGTTTGTCTATAATACAATATAGTTACCTTCAGTTTTAGACTGTTATTATCAAAGATTTAAACGGATTCATCCAAATTTTAGGTTACATTTTGTAAATGTTTTTTTTCGTTTGGTCAAGAAAAGATGTCAAACAGCCTAATATCGCACCCAGTGGTGTCCCTAATACCGCTCCGGGTGCGGTATTAGGCACACCACTGGGTGCGATATTAGGCTGTTTGACATTTTTACTTGACCAAACAAAAAAAAAAAACATTAGGAATGATTCGTGTGTTGTCAATGACACACTTTTGTTTCATTTTTTGTTATTTTTTCTACTTTCGATGCCAAAGAACAAGACATGGGATTCAGATGCTATAATTAAAGCAGTGAACGCAGTGAGAAAGAAGGAGATGGGTTATAAACGAGCGATGGGTTATAAACCTCATAAAAAAACAATTAGAAGAATCAGAAAAGAAGAAGCAAGAGAAAATAACAATGACAGCGCAAAAACAAAAACGTACAAGAAAGAGGCGAACTGATAGTAAAGATAAAAACTCACCTGCCAAAAAAAAGATATGTTCGAAAAGACAGTCTTCGTCAGAAGACGAGACAGATGAGGAACCTCCATTGATTTCCACAGACGACGAAGACAACGATGACAACGATGCTACTTGCCCTTTCTTGGAGAAAAACTTTTCGGAAGATCGAGGTGGAGAAAAGTGGATAAGATGCACTAAATGTTTTACTTGGTGCCATGAAGACTGTGCAGAAGACTGCGACAATCCTAGATTCATTTGTGCTACATGCTTGGAGAATTAATATAGAAGACTAAAACTTTACTTTGTTTGATAATACATGATTTTGTAACTTTAATATAGAAAATAATTAAAAACATTTGCAGTACTTCAACTTGTTCTTAGTAAGTTATATTAATTATGTGTCCCTAATACCGTACCCGGGGGCGACATTAGGAACACACAATTATAAATTTAAGAAAACTATTGTTTACGTTTCGAGCTCATAGTTACAATTATTTGCTTAAAAAGCACAATATTGTTTCTTTTTATTAATACACTAATAAATAAGTAGTAAAATGGTGTTGTTTTTGAAGTTTTATATGAAAATTTAGAAAAATTACGATGAACAAACAAAATGGGGTGCGGTATTTGGCGACTTTACCTTACTTTTGAAGAAAAAAAAAGAGTAAAAGTTATTAATTAATTTCTTTCCAGATTAGAATTTTAGAATTTACTAAATGATGACGTGTAGATCTTGAATATTAAGGAGTGAGTTGCGGCATTCATTTTATAGTTAAATAAAATTAACAACTGCTATTTTATGTAATAAAAGAAAAAAAGTCTCTCAGATGACTCATCAAAGCACTTAAAACTTGTTTACAGGCTGCATTGGTGTAATTATGTTTGTTTGTTTTTCTTTCTTTTTTTTTTCTTTTGTTAATTACTTGATAAGAGTTGATTCGTTTTGAATTCTGATTCCAATGCATCAAAGAAAGGCTTTCTGTCCAAAACTTTCTTAGACAAATTCCCTTGTACAAACAACCTTCCTGGCTATGCTAAACAGTAGCAACAAATTCTAATCACTTGTCGTATAACATTATGATAGCGATTGGACAAGACGTGATCAGCACAGGTTATTACCTAAACTATCACCTGTTGCATTAAAATCATTAGCAACGATCAAATGACAGATAAAGTGGTATAGACGAGTTCTTATAGTTAAGGCTTCATTCCGGTCAATTTTGAAAATAAATTAACCTATTGAAACTAGTTTTAGAGCTAGTCAAGTACTGTGATTACAAAATCCATACATTATCTAAATTGTTTTCATCAAAGAAAAAAAAAATCATCTCCATTATGATTGATAGAATAAATACTTTTTCAATTTCGAATTGAAAGAAAGAATAATAGCCTACTGAAAAATTGCCAAAAATACACAAAACAAGAAAGCTGCCAAAACTACTTTTGAGATAATCGATATGCAAGTAGGTAATTGGTATGTTGAGAATCAACAGTAAAAAATACACTCTTTTTTTTTTTCTTTTGCAAGCTTATTATAGATATATTAAAATATTGACTTAAATATATTAAAATCTTATCTAAGTCAGAATCGAAAGTACTTAGTTATTTTCTTTTCATTTAATTTGTTTAATGAAATTTTCTTTCGTTTTCATTTTGAAGTCCCTCAAGAAGAAGTTTTACGTTTTCTAAGAATTTGTAATTTAGTTTTATTACAATTGGTTTCCCATAATTCTGGTTTTCTGTGTTCTAAGTCCATTATCGGTTATTTAATATAGTAATGATATAATTATTGGTCGATTTCGGGTAAATTGGAGCAGCTAATGGTTTCAGAACTTAAGAAAGGAACGATCTTTGGTGAAATTAGTAATGAGTATTTCGCGCATTCTTGGAATTTATTTTGATCTTCCTTAAGATTCATTGTTAAGAAAGAAGAGAAAGCATTGCAAGAATTCGATAACAGTAAATGATAAATTTTCTTTCTTTTTTTTTTTTTTTTTTTTTTTTTTTTGAACAACAAGGAAAAAAAAAATGCAGAAATTGTATACGTGTGTCAAAGACAGTTTAAGATTGTTTGAGATCCATTTTAAGTAAGTCAATGTACTCATTTAGTCCTAAACAGATCAGAAACGCTTTATTTAGTAAATAATAAAGCCTTTTTTTATTTTTTTATTTTTTTTTTTGTTTTGTTTATTCTTTCGTAACAAAAGAATTTTTAAGGATTGATAAATAAATGAAGTTTCAATAGCATCAAAAAATATTAACTGAGCAGATTTCACATTCTTAAAAGGAAAAATTTTAGTATTTGTTTTGTTTTTTTCATTGTTATCATTTTTGGTCTTTATATTTGAATATTTTAAAAGTTTATATGTAAATATTTTTTTAGAAATTATTTATCTCTATTTATCTCCATTCATTTTTTTCGTTAACAGGTATTTATTTCTATTCTATTTACTAATTATTGCTGTTCTGTTTATTTTAAAATTGCTTTTCGTTGTATCCGTTACATCAGTTAATTAATTTAAATTCGTTATGTTCTTGTCCAATGATTCTGTAGTTTTTTAATTACTTATCCAATGAAATCCAACTATATAAATACTAAAAAAAAATACTATTAAAAAAAAAACAACAATGTTTTTCATTTAATAAATTAATTCAGTTCAGTTCCAGAATTTGACTCGTTGTCTTTAGATCCCAAAGACTCTCCCACAAACACCATTACAATATTCATAAATTAAATAAACATTTTAATTTCCAATGATTAAGAAAAAAAAAGAACTTCAAATTGACTTAGTGTTACATTTTTAAATAGTTAAAAATTTATTAAAAATTATTACGCAGATTTAAAGGTTTATTTAAACAAAACCTCGAAATATGAAAGAAATAGAAATTTTAATAGAAATTTGAGTAATGCCTTAAAAATTCTTTTTTCGTTGTTTGTTGAGGTTTCTATCAAGAAACTAAAAAAAAATGAAGATGGTTTAATGTAACATTGACATTGCTATAAAAACCACTAGCTGCCTTGGGCCCGGATACACTCGCCATAATAAAGATAATAAAAATTATAGGATATAGAAAAAAAATATAAACATAACCTTCAGTCATAAAAATCAAATTAGACGCTTTAATTATGTTTTATTGCTTTGTTAATTAAACGGATCTGTTGCAAAAGTTATGTGTCCTGGTGGGGAATCATTTATATACGAGCGGACGAATAAAAGTCTGATCTGATGTACCTTGGGCAAATGTCTTATTCTGTCCATTCGCCGAGAAGTTGATTTACTAATATTAGTTCAGCATCAGGTTCATCCCCTAAGGGAAACAAGCTCAACTGGACCCACGACTGTTTACATTATACACCTTTTGTATTAATGCAATATGCATATACAGCTTTACGCTTTTCATATTTTTTTAGATTCTTTTGAAGTAAACCAATTATCTAACATTAGATTTATTGTATGTTCGATATCAGAAATTACTTTGAAAATCTCCTTTAAATATTTTTTATGCAAAAAAAAATGGTTTTTAATATTCTTATTACCTTCAATTCTCGAATAAATTGTAAATCTGTATTCACAGTAACAGTAGGTATACGCTCAGTTATTTACTGAGTAATGGGAGCTAAGTGAAAACCAAAATAATCAGCACATATTTTAAGTTGCATAAAAAAGCATCCTACGAAATTTTAAAGAAATCCAGTCCATCCGTTTTGGCGAGAGATTTGTGGGATTGGAGGAATATAGACCAGAACTTTTAATGTAACGTAGTCAGGGCAGTCTTTATACTGTGATGCATAAACAGACAGATAAAAGAGAAAAATGTTCAAGTGGGTAGCAACCCATTGGTCAGTCAAATGTAAAAGCTAAGTCTTTTGGAGTTTGGAGCTCTTCTAGGAAGAATTGAGAAATCTCCTTAGAACTGTTGACAGTTGAAGTAACAGATATTAAAACTCACAACTTGCGATCTCCAGGTTCCTGATTCCTGTAATTTGACAAGGATAATAAATTCTGAACCATATCCATGATGAATAGCAACTACATGAAAACAATATAGGTCCTAGGAAGTTCATAGATGCTTCCAGGTTCTAATCATTTGCACTTTTATATTTTTGTGATTTTCTTGATGTATTCGAATGTATTATTAATGGTATTGAATTACAATTTTTTTTGTGCAATTTAGATAATTTTTCAATATAAACCTATTAAATTGCCTTGAATATTGAAATATTTAATAAAGTTCTTCAAAAAGAAATTAAAATATTTGTACTGATAACTTATTCAAAGATTCAAAATAAAATACGTATGTTTATAAATAGCTACTTCTTCCGTGCGTAAAAGTCACTCTCCTGAATCACTGTCTAATTACAATTGTAAAATGATAAATACAAAAAAAAAATACAATTCCATATGTATTTGAACATACCTAGCTACATGAGGTACAGGCCCTAATCGACCCTGGCCTACATTTTAAATATGAGATGGTCCATTAAGTAGCAATGTATTTTTTAATGATAAATCTCAATTTAGAATAATAATAATAATAATAATAATAATAATAATAATAATAATAATAATAATAACAATACTAATACTAATAATAATAATAAGCCCCCATGGACCCTACCTCCTCGCGGTGGGGGCGGGAACTACACTAGCTTTAGGGTAGGCTAAAGGGTCCAACCATCTATGATGAGAACACGTTCTAATATAGATCACGCTGCATCGGGTGTGGCGCAGGATAAAGTCACCCGCGTTCGGGGGTTAGGCAGAGGCTAACCCCCGAAAAATATACTACAGTCTCCCGCAGGTGGTGGTGGAGAAAGTGGCACCCCATCCTGTAGTATGGCTACCACAATGCCCGGGCAACACCATCCAGCCCGAACAGTCGGAAGTGTTTCGACTGTGTCAGAGCAGGCGACCACCAAGACTGGAAAACCACGCCAGCGCATCCGATGGTCACCACAGATGAACCAGGATCTTATGCGCGACTTCTACACTGTTACACAGTTAGGGACTCAACTCACAGGATACTGACAGGCACTATACCATGCATTCACTACACGTTATCCATCGTTAGGGCTTAGCGAACAGCGGGTAGCGGATCAGTGACGTTCCATAGTAGTAAACAATCTTATTCCTCCATGCATACTTACACAAATTAGGGAAGAGGTCGCTGAAACCAACCCCAGGACACCATACCCCACCCCACCAGAAGACATTACCTTTATGGCAAATATAGAAGCAATCTCTACCCCTTAGTCGAATGATTGGCAATATGTGCTTTGGTCCTTGACCCGCCATACTGTCTTAGCTGGGGAAACCCATGGTTTGAAACTTTTTCGAGATAATAATAATAATAATAATAATAAGTGCCCATCAGCAAGAACATGCAGAAAACTCACGCAGACAAGCTCAGTAAATACACTGATCTAGCACACGAGCTCCAGAAGCAGTGGAGGCAGGATCGAGTACGTGTTGTACCCATCGTTCTGTCTGCCACTGGTCTGGTGCCTCACACATTGCAACACAGTCTCAGCACACTAGGACTTCACAAAAACACTTATGCACAACTGCAGAAGGCTGTGGTACTCAACACTACACGCATAGTTAGGAAATTTATGGACACAAGCACACATCCCTAATCATTCTTGCACACATCTTTACACTTGGCAGTATGTGCTTTGGTCCTTGACCCGCCATATTGTTTTTGCTGGGGAAACCCAAGGTTTGAAACATACAAACATAATAATAATAATAATAATTAGCACACAAACTCCAGAAGCAGTGGAGGCAGGACCGAGTACGTGTTGTATCCATTGTCCTATCCGTCACTGGTCTGGTGCCTTACACATTGCACCATAGCCTCAGCACACTAGGACTTCACAAAAACAGTTATGCACAACTCCAGAAGGCTGTGATACTCAACACAACACGCATGGTTAGGAAATTTACGGACACAACCACACATCCCTAATCATTCTTGCACACGTCTTTACACTTGGCAATATGTGCTTTGGTCCTTGACCCGCCATGTTGTCTTTACTGAGGAAACCCAAGGTTTGAATCTTTTACATAATAATAAAAACAATAATAATAATACTCAACACAACACTTATAGTTAGGAAATTTATGGACACAAACACATATCCCTAAACATTCTTCCACACTTTTTTTTTTATACTTGGCAATATGTATTTTGGTCTTTGCTGGGAAACCCATGGTTTGAAACTTTTACAATATAATAATAATAATAATAATAATAATAATAATAATAATAATAAAAATTTCAGTAATAAAATGCAATCAAGTCCCGTTACGAATTTACTAAAATTCCTAGTAACAGGTACTTTAGACAAATATGGATTAAACTATAAAAATTTAGCAAAAAAAAAAAAATTCAGTATTAATCAAATAATGATGGCCCTCAGCAATTGAAATGGGAAATAAAATTTTAATATATTAATATATACCATAAAATGTAAATAATTACAAAACGAGAATTAAAACTGACAAATAATAATAATACTAATTAACAAAGAAGCTTTTTTTTTTCCTTCCAATCTCTTGAAGGATGACCCAACAGTTGAAATTATACTTTAAATACTATAGTGAATGGTTTCCTGCAATTAGAAATAATGAAGATGAAATCGACATCAGAGTAATTATATTTTCTTACAGGATATCGGAAGGGAGAAGCAGCAGCTGCGAATACTAACTCACTCAAAAGGAGGTTGTCCTTGTCTTGTTGGGTGGTAGATATTCCGGAAGTGACTTGCAAAGTAAGAGAGGGGGTGTTGATCTTTCGCACTATAATTCAATTATGAGTTGAGCTTTCACACGTGCTTCTGCAGGAGAGCAGCCATCTAATTAGTCGTTAAATTAGCCTTTTCTTAAGCTTAAAAGAAAGTTAGAAAAAGTGAACCATGTGTCAATTAATTATTACAAGTTATTCACTCATTAGTTGGTGAAATCTTCCGGAAAACCAACGGAGTAACTGAGTCGGACGAATAATTGTCGCGGTTTTCGTATGATACCTTTTTCATTAACTTTGAAAAACTGAAGATTAATATTCTTAAGATAAAGAATATTAAGTAAAATAAAATAAAATTTAAATGATCAGTAATTACTGAAAATCCTTGTTATCCGCTGATTCTGCGGATTCGCTTCCGCTTCTACGAAAGTGTAACCTATATGCGGTCTCTTCGCGTCCATTCGCGGTTATTAGCAATAGCGAAAAACAATTCGTAAAGAGGCCTATCGAGTATCGTCGACACGAGCTTCACAAAGAAAGTTAGGATTTTCTGTGGTGTTAACAAGTCTCCACGTTGTTCTGATAATATTCCGTGTTCTCAGTGTTTTGCGCTGTTTTATAATTCATTTATTAAATTTCAACAATGGCTGCGAAGCGTGGTGCTAATGAAAGTGTTTTACCATAGCTCCTAAGTGCAAACGCATTGTGATGAGCTTAATGAGTAAGATTCAAGTGCTTAAAATAGCTTCAAAATACATTAGCTTAAAATACCTTTATAAAATATGTATGGCAGTATGAAAAGTAGTTCTTTATAAGAACAGTGTTTATGCTAACAGGAAGCGGATATGTATAGTGAAGAAGATCAACGTAAACCTAACCTCATTTTCCCATATTCTATCAGGAATGCTTTAGTAACCGCGATTTCCGTTACCGCGGGGTTTTCCAGAAACGTAACTTCGCGATTAACGTGAATTGGCTGTAAATATTTTCTAAATATTTGTTTAATGACTATTCAAAAAAGCTTTTATTTATTTTTTTATTTTTCAAATTAATGGACATTAACGAAACAAATAAAAAAAAAATGAACTGATACAATTTAAGTAATGTTAATGAAAAAATGATAAAAATAGAAGGTGAAATATGTTTATTTCAAATTTAAATGCTTATTTCGTTATTTACATTCCTTCAAAAATACTTCACGAAAATTATGCTGTAGTTTTCATTATATTCACTAAGATTTGACTTTGTTTATAAAGGGAGAAAATACAAAATGTAAAAGCTTATTCGTATAGACGTGTTACACGAAAATAATTAAAATAAATACACAAATAAAAATACAGTGAATTATACAATAAAATAAAAATAATAAAAATGAATTGAAAACTTTTCTAATTTATGATTTTAGATTACTCTTGACTTTTGATAAATATATGGTACAGTAAAACCTCGTTAAGTCGTCACTCAAGGGACCAAACATTTTTGACGACTTAAGGGAGTGACGACTTAGGCGGAGTGGGCATTTTTGAAAAAAAAAAAAAAAAATACTGAAATACAGAATTTTCATGAATTGCTGTAGGATTCGGTGAGAAAAACATGACTTTCCGAGATCAATACATGCAAATGAATGAGTTGAAAATAATAAAAAAAAAAGCACTTTTTATAGTTATCACATTTTAATAGTTTTAAAAGAAAGGCAATGTCTGTCTGTTCCGGCCAACCAATGCTGCAGCCGAAATCTTCAATGTTCAATTCCTTAGCAATTTCCATGGCTTTTTCTTTGAGAATCACGGCAGAAATCGGCAGATTTTGCGATCTGGCATGTTTTAGCCATCGAACTAAAACCTCCTCGATCTCGTCAAACTTCGATTTCCTCATTCTCTTTCTTTTGTCTTTGCAGTCAGCTTCTTCAATTACTTGTTTCGATGATAGAATGCAGTTCTGGGAATATGGTGTTCTTTGGCAAAAGCTGTTTTCGAAACATTTGATTTTTCAAAAAGTGCAACTAAGTCTTTTTTTTTCTTTAAAAGATAACGAGGTAAGTTTTCGTTTCCCTGGCATGTTAAAAATGTAATCGAACCACGAAATTGCAAGAGAAAAAATAGCCCTTATAGCGGGGCTTACTCGCTATGAAATGAAGTCACACTCAGGAGCGGTCAAGAAAAACGTCTGCACTCGACAAAGTCCCAGCGAGAAGTGTGCTTTGAATGATTAGCAGCGCGATTCCAAGAACCCAAACGATTCCGAAGGGATAGGAAAGGAATGAAGTGACAGGCGTGATCGAAAATTCCCCGTAAAGGCTTGGCTTTCTTAAAATAAAGGGGCGGGGCTGAAAAGACAACACGATGGTATGCAAAATGGAGAAGAAAGATGCTTTTGGCCCTTTTTGAGGGTGACGAGTTATCCGGAGTAGAATTAAATTTGGTGACGGGTAAAGGTGGGTTATTTTACAATATTGTGTGTGAGACCTTGTCGGGACCAAAGGAAAACGACGACTTAAACGGAGTGACGACTTATCCGGGTGACGACTTAACGAGGTTTTACTGTATAAAGCAAAAAAAATAAAAATAAATAATAATTATTTAATGATTTGTGCATCTATATTAGTAATTCCGGACTGTTTTACTTAATTCAGAAATAATGAACACTAGAACATAAAACTAATCAGAGGCTAAGTGCTGCATGAAAATGTTATTTTCTGTGAAATTCTGTATTCTAGAGAATTGGTTTTAACTTAAGAAAAGTAATATGCTTTGCTTGTGATAAAATGAGACTGGCTTTCCAATATAAATTAAATATACTTACTTGAATAACAACAACAGTTTGTAATTTACTGAAGAAATTCTTGTTTTGTATGCACCGCAGGGATGCAATCAACTATCAAAAACAAGTACATTAAAAAAAAAAAATTAGTATTTTTATCTGAAGATTTTGATCGTTCATTTCTGGAAGTTATTTATAATTTTTTACTAAAATTTGTGAAGCGAATTAGCCTTACCATTAAACCTTATTTTTCTGATTTTTGTGTGAATTTCGCACCTGTTATTAAATTATTCATAACAGACCTCCAACAAAAAAAATAAATAAATAAATAAATAAATAAATAAATAAATAAATAAATAAAATACCTAGCTAATATTTTTCCGTAAAATTGATGTAACAATAAAATAGCTGAAGTAACGATTTTTTTTTTCTTTTTGTTAAAAAAGGAAAAAAAAAAAACGGTGCATTTGTGAATGACGTCCATTTATTCTTTCAATGAACATTTGATAATATTTAAAGCTCCAACCTACATAAAAAGCCCTCTCCTAATTACTACATTGCTCTAAATATCGATTAGGGAAATAATAGAGAAATAATTAGCTCTTGGTTGTTGCACATTTCGCTGAATAACTTATGGATTTTAATTCCTATTTTTTTTTTTTTTGTTAGAGTCTGAAATAAGTAGACATTTTTTTTATTTTTTTAATGGGTGAACTTATTACATTCAATAACTTATTACGTGCTGAACATTATGAACTTATTATCAACAACTTTTATTCGTCTGATTGATTTATGGTTACCATGGAAGAACACCAAACAATTGCCTTATGTCAACGAACCAAAAAAAAAAAAAATGGCAAAAATTAAAAAAATTAAGTTTCTTTGCTAATAAGATAATTTTATAATAATTTATTACTATCGATAAGCACATTTATTCATGATTTATTTTCGATGGAAGAAATAGAAAAAATTAATATTAGAAGTAATATACTAAGAATTTTATATTAAGAATATATAATTAATATAATTAATAACACAAACATTCTGATTGTGTAACATGTAATATAATAATGTTTGTAATAAACTTACGATACATAAAAAAATCTTAAAAATAAAGAAAATTATGTTGTTTTTTTTTAAAGGTAATTCTGAAAGGTACATGAACCTGTTGGATACTGGGTTACTCCCTTATTGTCATCCGCTGTATCCTTATGAGGACTACATTTTCCAGAAAGACGAGGCATCCTCCCATACAAGCCGAGTGATCCAGAATCATCTAAAGCAAGAGACCCCTAATTTCGTCAGAAAGAATGAATAGCCGTATCCCGACTGCAATCTGATAAACTTTTCAGTATGAGATTTCCTCCTTAAAAAAGGTTTATGGCCGCCAGAAAGAGAAATTCACCGAAAATGGTCCGAGAAAATTCACAGAGAAAATCAATAGAACATGAGAGGATGTCACCTTAGATAAGGTTCAGGAGTGCATCTCCTCATGGAAAAAACGATTGAGGACTGTTTGCTAGCAAGAAGGTTACACTGACCGCCACTAGCGTGCTGGAAAAAGGAATTGTTTAAGTGAAGTATGTTAAATTTAAATTCCTTTTTCCCGGCACGCTAGTTTTAGCCATATGTTTTTAATTTTTTATCTGTAATAAAACCATAGAACCCATGTATTTGAAACTTGCCGCAATTTTATTAGATTATATTCATCTGTTAATGTGTTTTCCATCGAATAAGATTTGAATTCTTGAAGCTATTAAACTTTGAATTAAGAAAAGAGTTTTCCTGACCATTTGATGTATATTTAGATTGAATTAAACTGATTAAACATATATATTAAAATAAATAACTTAATTTGCAAGCCTTTTTATTTTTTTTAGCAAATTAAATATTTTAATTCAAAATGTGAGGCAAATTGTATCTTCAAGATTGAAATAAAATAAAAAAAAATTAACTGTCAATATGCTAAGTGTATTTGTTTTTACTATTTTAAGTTTTTTTTTACTACTAATAGATATATTATTTATTTATTTATTTATTTATTTATTTATTTATTTATTATTGAGGAAATTATCGGATGAATGAAAAAAAAAACATCTAATGGTTACGATTTCTTTAGTTTCTGTTTTTTCATTCTGTTTCTGCATAAAAAACGTTTCCAGTCCTCCTTCTTCCAGCAAAGAAGAATAAACAGCAATGAAATTTAATTCCCTACAATGAATTGCTTATAATTGCAGTTAATAGCTTAACTGCAAAATATTACAATAAACGTTTCTAGAAGAAATTCAGGAAGAGAAAGAAAAGTCCTCTGTTATTAATACATTAATCTAGCTTCATCTAACCTCAGTCATTAACACACTTTTGGGTGACTTTGATCACGGCGATATCTTTTACATTATTATTATTATTATTATTATTATTATTATTATTATTTTATGTTTCAAACCTTGGGTTTCCCCAGCAAAAACAATATGGCGGGTCAAGGACCAAAGCACATATTGCCAAGCGTAAATTGTAGTTGCGTGTGGAGATGACTTGGTCCTGTATCGCGATCATGAACCCTTCGGTCTCCCCAAACAGCTCGCCACTTGTCAGCCATCGTTCGACGCTTCCATGTCGACATGAGGCTGGCTGAGTTCGTAGTGATGTCTGCCATGGAGTTACTTACGAGCCCATGATTCACGCAGCTGCTGAGAGTGGGTGTTAGGGGTGGTGAGTGTTGGAGAAAGGTTTTCGAAGTCCAGAGGTGTGAGGTGTGTGTCAGCCTTGACAATGGCTGAGTGGAGTGAGGAGTCTTGTGCTTATTATTATTATTATTATTATTACTATTATTATTATCCTCACATTTTGAAACACGGTCAAAAAAAATCACTGACTGGAGCCTTTAGTTGATACAAGTTTCAGCCAGAAGCCTAAGTATCCACCAGGTATTATTATTATTATTATTATTATTATTAATATTTGTTTATTTATTTTTTTGGTGAAAAAAAGAGAAACAAAAACTGTTTTTTTAAGTTTGGATCAATCACTTGTAATGCTGCATATGTGATAACAACTAGCAATAACAAGTAACTGTCTATTTGGTTGGTAAAAATTATTACAGCTAGAAATTTATAATATTG
Organism: Thereuonema tuberculata; assembly: GCA_023159025.1. Classification (NCBI taxonomy): domain Eukaryota; kingdom Metazoa; phylum Arthropoda; class Chilopoda; order Scutigeromorpha; family Scutigeridae; genus Thereuonema; species Thereuonema tuberculata. The sequence goes on along the minus strand of JAFIDM010009631.1, from coordinate 245,543,420 downwards.
CTTTACAGTTACTGAGATTTTACAATACAATTTTAGCAATTTTCATTTCACTGATTGAACAAACAATTTCCTTCGACAGGAGACATCACTTTCACTCTCTTGATTTTGTTTGTTATTTCTGGCATCTTTTAACATACATTGCAGAACAGTATCAAATTAAAATGTTATGATAAATGTTACTATTCATCTCTGTTATCAAAATGCTACAAATATTACTTATCTCATGGAAGCTGAAACATTAATTTTCATTTGTCTATAAAACATGAGTTCCAGTCGATTTTGGTAGAATTAGACCCAGCACGTAAGATCCAAGAGCACAAAAGAAAGCATCAGCATTTATTAAAGTGTCGCAGATCAAGAACTTAAGAAGCAGAAATTTTAATCGAGGATCTAGATTATCTTATTCTGTTGATGTTGGTACAAATTTGCTAATAAAGCAGAATATTAAAAGATAATTATAAACTTATATATATATATATATATATATACAGGGCGGTGCAAAAGTCTGGACCCATAAGCAATTTATTATATAACAATTTATAGTTTACAGATAACAATTGATTTACAAAATTGTACTTATGAAAATGTAACTATAAA
>JAFIDM010009631.1:245513007-245542423 GCA_023159025.1 Thereuonema tuberculata | reverse complement strand
TCCCTTAATACTTCATCAAAATCAATGATTGAGATATTTTCAAGATTACGTTCACCGCTAATGATGAAAAATAAATAGATTGTTTAAAATTAATGTTTTCGTAAAAAAAAATTATTTTAAAAATCTTTTTTGTAAAAATGTAGAAGGCAATCTATTGACAATCTCTTCATTTATTTATTTCCACATTACCATTCGGTGACTGATCAAGATACCATGCGAATTATTCGCACGGGTCAACTTTTTTATAAAACTTGAGAAGACGCCATCTATTGATAATGTGTTTAACTAACATGCACACAAGCTGTTGGATTTGTTTATTATTTCTCAAAGGTGGTTTTTTGTTGCGAATTATTCGCACGGGTCAACTAGTTGTTAAATAAAGGTTTAAAGTCAACGCCGTACGGCTTAGTCATGTGGTTGGCCCCTTAAGCAACAGTTCTGCTTCAACGAACTAATTTTTGTGGATGTGTTTGGTTAATTTCATTGAATAATTCTATGCGTTTCCTATATATTAGGTACTAATCGTAATAGGTAAGCGTACGTTTGACTTAATATATATAAATTTTAGTTTTTAGTTACGTTTAATAAAATCAATTTGTAGGTAGTTTTTTTAATAGGTTACAACGATCGTGTTATGAATAGATAACAATATATTATAGACAACGAGAAAAAACTAAAAATATCGTCTACAATGAAGTATTGTACATTTTCATTAAATAATTTAAAATATATCGTATTCGTAAAGAACCTCATTATCTATTTTATTATTTCTTAGTATATAGCCATCAAACTGAAGACACTTTCTGTCAAGTCGGTTTATTTTTTAGTGATTGGTCCTTTTATGTTTCCACATAATTTCCAGATGATATTTATAGTTAATGCGATGCACTTAGTTATGTACTCATAATGTGTATGAAACAGATATTTAATTTAACGCGGGTGAAACCGCGGGGCACTGCTAGTAATAAATAAAGAACATTTGTAGCAAGAAAAATAATTAATAAACAAGTAAAAAAAAAAAAAAAAAACCTAATGAAAAGTAAACAATTAAAAATAAAGCTTTCTGGAAAAAATATACATTTTTTCCTCCCTTTCTTTTTTTCTTTTTTCCCTTTCCTATCTTTTTCTTCCACTTGTTCTTCTTTCATCAGTTATGGCAATGAGTTACTTTTCTTCTTATCGTCAGGCTTCTTGATTTCATATTGTGCAATTGCTTGCACCGAGAATGTATCATTGTAACATCTTGGGTGAACATCTATTGACTGCATTGTAACATCTATTTGACTGCCTGTTAGTGCAACAGGACATTGTAATGATTTTGAAAATCTTGTTATAATAGCCCAAGCAGCTAACTCTTTTACCAGAAAGTGTAAGGAGTCCTTATGTAACCTATCATTGTTCACTCAAGATGTTACAATGATACATTCTCAGTGCAAGCAATTGAACAATATGAAATCAAGAAGCCTGACGATAAGAAGAAAAGTAACTAATTGCCATAACTGATGAAAGAAGAACAAGTGGAAGAAAAAGATAGGAAAGGGGGAAAAAAAAAAAGAAAGGGAGGAAAAGATATATAATTTTTTTTCCAGAACGTTTTGCTTTTAATTGTTTACTTTTCATTAGGGTTTTTTTTGTTGTTGTTGTTTTGATTTTTTTTATTTGTTTAATAATTTTTTTTCTTGCTACAAATGTTCTTTATTTATTATTTAATGACTAATATTTTTTCCTTTATAAAAAGATTCTCGTTACATTTTTTTATTTCTTTTTATTTATATTTTTTTGTTTTTTATTATTTTTTAATTAGTTTTATTTCTTTTCTGCAAATGTTCTTATTTTTTTTTGTTTTATTTTATTTTTTATTGATTAATATTTCCTTCAAAAAAAAAAAAGAAAGAAAAAAAAAAAGGTTCTTGGTATTTTTTCCCCCCATTACAGGTATCCTTGCTGTTGTATTCACAATTTTAAATGAAGATTCTTCTGCAAACAATACTTAGTGTGCCATCAGTGTTCCTGTGCTGTGCTGTCACCCAGTTCAAAGGGTAACCCTCATATTCAAATGTAACTGCTTGTCAGAGTGCAACTAAGGGTTATACTACACCCCCGTTTATTAATATTGAACACTGCTTTGCTGAAGTCTGATGGGATTGGCGGCAACGTCATTAATCTTTGGGTTAATTCGGTCTTATTCTTGAGGCTTTAAATTCTTGGACCATTTTTGATACCATCACCTGAGGATGCTAGACGACTACATTCGCTAGTGAAACCGGTCGTTTTTTAATTGTATATATGTTTATTTTTAACTTAATTATGTATGTTATTTTATCAAACTTAACTTCTTTTACACACGTTAATAAATTTTCAGTATGTTATGGATAAGATTCGATCCATAGATAAGAAGTCTTGCTAAAAAAGAAATAACTCCTGTCAAAGCTTTCCTTGCAGAGATTCGAAAGATGGCACTCAATTGCAATTCTGTTGTTTTTATTCGTATTTGGACTTATTTATGCCTGTACTATGAAACAATTACTTTTTTGTGTGTGTTTCTGTGTTCTTCATACTTTTGAGGCTACAGAAGAAATGGATCCTCCCACACATGTTAATAAACCCTTTTTGAAATTTTAATGCAGCTCTTTTTTTTTTCAAAATTCAGGGTATGTGAACCATTCGTTCAACTGTAATTATCCCAATTCATGCAAATTGCCTGGCAATAAAATCCGAAAATTATTAGCAATTTCCCACATGGGAATTTGTCTTTTTATGCTAATATGTTCATGGTATTGATATTTTTCTGGGAAGTAATGATAGTTTCGAAGGTTATATTTAGTATCCTTGCGCCATTCTTCTTCAGTGTTTTTGTAACATGCTTTTGTTTTGTTTTTTTCCCAACAGCCATTGAATCGTCAGCCGGAAGTGCAATCCTCTGTGTTTCTAATGGGCGGAACGAGCATTGAGGGGGTGGTAAACAGGACGATAAAAAAAAAAAAATAAAAGATTGCAACCTCGAAAGTTTACGTCGTGCTTGGAATGTCGCTGTTTTATGACCAAGGATGCGAAATCTGTGTGTCTTCAATATTTCCAACAACACTTCCGGTGAGGCAACGGAGATGGGCGTTACACTTCACGACAGTCTCCAATGAAACACAACAGCATCGACGTTCATTTCATAGCCCGTAACGAATCGAAAGCAGTCCCAGATTTCTTGTGAACTAATTCGAAAATAATAGACTTATAAAAAGAATATTGCATAGTACAGCTCATTTTTTCCTTTTTCTTTCTTTCCTCCTTTTCATTTTCCGCAATTATGCTAACTGATTTCGTGAATTTTTTTTTCGTGCTTTTAGGAGAATTTATCAAAATTAATATGAACAAACTCGTTTCCTCAAAGAGTTCAATAGCTACTATTATTTAATGGTTTCTGGGATGCGCTTACAACTGTGATTACATAATACACAAAGATATTTATTTAGAACTAAATTTTGACCAGATTTATTGAATTGTTGAGACGTTTTCTTTAGAAACTATTTTTTTTTTATAATTTTTCGAGCACGTAAACAGTTTTGAAAAAATTCTCTACAAAACGAAAAAAAGCAGAAGGAAACCATTAAATCGAACGCAGTATTAAATTTCTTAGCTACGTTACTCGTTGACTAAAATAATAATAAAAAGTTAGAATCTGAAATAGAAACATGAGGATGTACCTTTAGATTTTATTTGGTTTGTATGTTTTTTAATTGTAACCTTCCCGTCCAACCATTATCTCCCCAATTAGATTTCTTTAGAAATAAGCTACACATGTACACATTATAGAGAAGCATTTGTTTTATTGTGTTTTTCTTACTCTGACTAGTTAATGTTTCTCTAGTTAAAAATTTATTATTTTTTTAATACATTAATAATAAAACAGCTTCTCCATCTTCAAATAATGATTATACAAGTGTCAAATAATTCTGATTTAATTTTAGGATGAAGTAGTTTTAATATATATGAATTTATCACGAATTATTTATTAATGACAATATTGTAGGCCTCACTAATTTGGTTTCAAAATTATCCTTCCCTTAATATTTTTTTAATCCTTAAAAATAGTTTTTTTGGATTGAGGTTTAAATAATAGATATTTATTTATTTATTTATTTATTTATTTATTTATTTATTTATTTATTTGTTATTTTTTATTTAGTTTCAAAACAGTTATTCGAATTAAAGAACGGCATTTTATTATTTTATTATTATTTTTTAAATAAAATGTCAATCTTTTTTTTTTTCCTTATAATTAAGCCTCATAAGAAAAAAAAATCTAATCTTATCAAGAAAAATCAAGTTAGCTACAAACATTCAAAGCCTTAAAAATGACTTTTATTTTATTTTGTAAAATAAAAATAATTACAACAAAAAAATAAAAATAAAATTTTCTTTGATTCTTTTTCTGATTCTTCTAAATGATTGTCCTGTACAGTACAAATTACGGTCTTCCCATTTAATGTCCACGTTACAATGAATAATATTTAAATATAACTTTGAATTAGGAATTAATAAAGCAAATGCAGTACAGATTATTTTTTTTTTCCCCTCATCTTTTTTTTTTCTCCAAAAAAATAAAATGAATGAAAGAAAAAAAATAGATTCTGCCTAAATGAAATATTCTTTCATCCGCTGAATAAGATTTCCATATAAATCCCTGTGCGTATTTGGTATCTTGAAAATTTAAAACATCGGTGAAGAAACAGTGTAAAATTAACAATTAGCGCTGAAAGGCTGGCGTCTTAGGCAGTGAGGAGGAAGGTCAATCGATTTGGCCTCCGCACAAAGGGGTTCCTACCTCACTTCCCTTTTAACCGATGAGATTTCAGGCGTCACGGCATGTGTACGAGCACAAAACAGATTCATTAATAAATGATGGATCTAGAGCCGAGTGGGTTGGTTAAAAATGACATTTTTTTATCCTTGTTTCACGCTCTAATTTAATTCGTCGTCCATCGATGCCACCAGTATTTTGCTTACATTGAATAAACATTTTTTATTGAGCTTAGATTCTGATTCCGAAAGCTTTTAATTCTAAATAGAAAGAGGATTCAAGGAAAACACTTGCTTTATTAATAAATGTTCTGGAAAAGTCTGTAAATATTATTGAAATTATTGATTTTTGCTCGTGTCTGAAACAACTATATCAGTAAACAAAGGCTCCCTCCCCCCCCAAAAAAAAACCGACTCAATTTTTTATTACTGTTTGGAGTCAACAACATCTGACCGTTTACGATATATTATAATAAATATTAAATATTCATTAATTTCATATATGCATTCATCATTAGGCTTCATGTATTGAGAGACTGTGAAGATATAAGAAACAAACACAAGTGCTTAATTTTCTTTTTCTTTTTTTTTTTTTTTTTTGATAGAAATTAATTTTACTTTAGCAACAGGTGTTTTATTTAATAAAATACATTATCGAAATCTCAGCAAAATTAAAGTGCATTTGCTTTATTTATAATGTGATGCTCGATAACTGTAACATTCCAAGTTTTAATTGCAAAATTACGTTGGAAATTTGAAATCCTTTTGGAACTTTGATTTTAATAGTATAGTGCACAAAGTGATAACGCGAAAAAATATCAAAATAATAATAATAACAATACATAAAATTTAAGGAGTTCTCTATACTCTTTTCTCTATTTACTCTATTCTCTAAAGGAGATCATAGAGTAAGATTATTCCTTACATTTGTAGATCAGTGAATACCAGGTAATCATTAAGTCAGGAAAGATTCAATTCCTCATTTGAGAGCCGAAATCAGTTTTTTTCAAGAAGAGAAATTTCTCGTAAAAACTAAGAAATTAGCGGTTTTATTAACAGCATTATTGAGTGGCAGTGAAATTAGTTCTTCGTTGATAAACTTCACACTCAAAGAGAACTAAAAGAACTACTTCAATTATTTTAGGCTTAGGCCAGGTTCTTAAATTTAGTTCAGAGAATGGCTACAGAAAGATATTGAAGTTTAGATATTGAAGTAAGTTTATAAATCAGGAAAAGCTTAAATTTAAAGAATACATCGCTGTAATTAGTTTAAAAATTTTAACTCTGGTCTGCAAAGAAATTTTCACTAGGGAGAATATACATGTTACTTTGGGTCATCCAACCAAAAAAAATATCCGTTGCCCTGATTGAGATTGACTCAAAAAATGAAGAGATAAATTTCTACATATAAGGAAGGCTCTCTTTAGAACCAAATTAACAATTTTTTTTCAATTGACAATTGCCCAGCAAATTAAATGGAAAAAAAACAACTCCCGGTTTATGGAACGTGTAAAGCAGCTTTAGATAGTGATTTTTGTAACCAAATTGCATTAAGACCCGGTAATATCATATCGATAAGCCGTTTATATCATAAGCCTTTTTTGTTGCTGTTGTCACGAATTCTAAACGTGGTTATACTTATTTTTCAATCCTTCAAGCATGTATCTTCCAGAAGCGAAACTGAATTGTATTACCTGAAATTTCTAAATAATTGTATTTATTTAAATCATTCCGTGAATTAATTTTTACGTAATTATTTGCAATTACATGTATGTGAGAAAACCAAATTCAAATTAGATATAATTCAGTTTAATTAAATTAAAATTCTTTATTTCTTGAATTACCTTTAAAAAGAAAGGAAGGGGGAAAAAAAACTTCAGCTCAATTAGGAGACGCAGTCCTTGTCGTAAACCATAAATAATGCTGCAGTTATTCAAGAGAAACGAGTTGTCACGAAATCATTAGGTTTTAATTAAATTATGCAGTTTTAAACCAAAAAAAAGTATTTCCCCTGTCCTCCAATCTCGACGTTCATATGGTAATTATACATTTCTAAAGCGTTACGTAAATAAAAAATATATATATATATAAAATCTACAGTCTTTGTTACCATCTGCAACTGACACAGATTCCGTCAGACATGAATCCTCTATGGCATTATATTTTTTATTGTTATTGCAATGACTTCTTGGGTAATATTGTTTCTAGTAATTGTACTTTTTTATTGCTTAAAAAACATGCGAGAATATTTTTATTTAAATAAATTATATGTCATGTCCTCAAATATTACTTACTTCTATTATCATGAAACGAAGCCGAAACTTTTGGATATGATACACTTTTTTCTTGTTGATTTAAAAATGAGAATATAGAGATTTCAATGAAGATACAATTGAAGATTAAAATAAAAAAGAATAATAACATGGATTAGTTAGATTTATTGATACCCTTGTCTAATTCTTATCTAGTCTTGTTAATTTTGAAATAAAAGTGTAGAGATGATGAAGCAGACAAAGATTTTATTAATAAAAAAATCGCTATCATATAATGTAACATTGAGTAATAAACCATACCCATACTTTTCAACCAAGTTCCCCAACCAATATTTACATGTTCCTTAACATATCTGGAAAAGAGATTTTATAATTTCAAAATAATAAAAGTGAAAAGCTAATAAAGATAGTAAGTTAATAAAATATTCAAATTTAATCATTTTTGAAATAGAAGCGTTATTTTAGTTTCATCCAAGTTTCTATTAAAAAGTGCAAATACTGTACTTACATGTTTTCCTTGTATGAAATTACATAATAATTAATCATTATTAAATATAGAATTTTAATAGTCTTTTGATAATTTAAGCTTATATAGAAAAATATCTTTTATTGAAAAGAATGTATGAATAAATTTACATTTACATAAATTCGTTTATGGATATTTTTCCACGTACTTTTACAATCCAAAGGATTACACTATTGGATGGGCCTATAGCATATTTAATCACATAAAGCATACTTTTGAAATGAAATAATATTTCATCTTACTATTATGTTTCATTTTTTTTTGAATAACTATCCACTGCCATTGATACACTCTAATTCATATCTAATTTATTATCAAAACTGAAGAAAATACTTAGTATATATACATCTTAACATTTAAAAAAAAAAAAACTCGCATATAAAATCTGTATTCAGTCTAAATCGCAATAAGCTTTTAATAAATAAATATTTATTTCATGATGGAAAGGGTTAAGTACATTGTGTTGTTTCGAGGTCGCTAGAATCCCTGTGACAACAGAGGTCACCAAAGGGTAATTGCAACTGCGTGGTCACAAATTCCGTTGACCATTAAATAAATCATGATGGGTATTTGCTGCTGCACCATAACAAAGGAGAACTAAATAGATTACTGGACTTCCTTTCAGCTAATTCTATCTTACGCTTTTATTGCCGACTTGCAATTAATAAAATAATAGCTTTCCGCACTGTTATAAACGCAACTAAATGATTAAGAAGTTTCAAATAGAAATTAACAAGTTTCATGAGAAAACTTCCTCTATTGAAAGGATTATTCGTGACATATATAGGCTTATTTCTCTTTTATTTGGTTAGTAATAAGATTAGTTTCATGTTTATTTTTTTTTTCGTTATTTATTTTCATTCATAGTCTATATACATTAGTCAAAAGGGTTATTTGCTCAATTAAAAAATCTGTTTCAAGCGCTTAAGCTAGTTACAACATTTTTTTTTTATAATTATTGTTTTTACTTTAGTATTATCATTAATAAACTATATGAACACTTACCATCCAAAGATCTGCAAATTAAAAGTTGACTGCCAATATTTTTTACTATATCATTGCAAGGTCATGCAAATATTCCTTTATGGAAATACATCGAATTTGTTGTTTATGTATTGTTGAAATATTCAGAAATAGAATCCAAAATTAGAAATTAACCTGCAATTCCCTAAGTAAAAGGAAAAGTATGTTTAGTAATTTTAATGATGTAATGTTCTTTATTCAACTTCTTCCAAATATTTAATGTATGGAATTAATAAATGCATACTGCATCTTTCGTCTAGCAAATTGCAATATAAACTTTTAAGCTTGCTAAAAGTAAGAACTTAAAATGATTAAATTATTTTTAATGAAGAGACATTGTTGTTAAGAATATCCGATCTGAGATTCCAATCATCATTCCCTACTTGCTTGACTTGATAGATTACATTTCCTCATTTGTCTAGGTGGGTTCTTCTGACATTCACGAAATTAATTCTCTGTATTGAAGTCAGTATTAATTCCTTGATCAAAATATCCCTTGCTGAGGTAAATGTAAGTAAATAGCATCAAAACTGAATGAGCATCATATTTTCACCTAATCGACATTTCTTGAACCTGGCAGAGTTAACCGACATGGAGTCACAGATGAAGTTTTATAAGTAATAAAGACATTTGAGAAATGCATTACCTTTTGAATGTATTACCTTTTGAATATATATATTCATTATTATATTACATACATAAAATTTCTATAGTAGGTAATGGAAAGATTTACGATGACAATTATTTTATTATCTTTTCTCAATCTAAACTCGGTTGTTTTTGTCTTCTTTTCATTGAGATTTCGACTTGAGATTTCTTGGAAAGTACTATTGTGTTTTAAGACGGATTAAATTTGTTTTCATTCAATGACTCAAACTTTACTTTTTTGTTTGTTTAAGTCTCAATAACAATATTATTGATTAAATGAACTCTGGCCTTAATTTTTCCTTTTTAATCTTGGATAAAGGTCTTCAACCTTTTAATCGTCTATCCTTAATATAAATGCTTTATTAAACTTGTCTAAATTTAAGATTATAGTTTGCGCTACAATTAAAAGTTCAGCATTGAATAGGCTATTATTATTTATTTACATAATTCAGTGTGGTCAAAATGTCTAACTTTTAAATTACTGACTATTTTGTAATTACCTAAAGCCATATTGTTAAGTAAGAGATTTTACATTCTAAAAAGCCTTTCCGTTCCTTGTTATGATTTTTTTTTTATCGTATAATCATATTTTCGTGGTATGCAACGAAATTAAATGACATTCTTTCCTTGTCACTGCTAATGAATCTTAATACAGATGATCTATAATCTTCAACATTTGAAACCCTGCCAACCGTAAAACCATTGACTTTTGCAATTATCACATTACTAATGATAAACACTCGGAGATTATAAACTTCTGTCATCTGTTCAGTTTAAATCATGCCTTTATTTTTAATTCATTCGACATTAGAAATTTAAAAAGAGTTTTCAAAATAGATTTCAGTTAAAAAAAAATCTAACCAAGAATAAATCAAAACAAACCAGTTCAGGCAGTGTAGAATCCTGGTTTCCGAAGTATCTGTATGGGCAGAGGAAAAGGAAATTTCAAGGAGAGCAGAATTGTCTGTACTTTAGTTTGTTTTTTTTTCGTTGTGACTTTTCTACACAACAAAGGGATGATATACTGTAACTTGAGAATCACTGACGTAGACTCTTAAGACTTTCGACATAATCAATATTTATAAGCAACATTCTGGATTATTTATTTCATCTCTTCTGGCTATTCATGTTACAGTTTATTATCATATTGTTGCTAAGTCGTAATTAAATCAAGCTTTTCAATTATGTTCTCCCGTTGTATAGACACAGAGTTTAACGATAACTCAGTCAAAAGTTCCATGTTTTACATTAACATCTTATTTTTCTGCAAATCCAACTTCGAAAACTTCGATAAATCTCGTAAACGGATATATAAATAAAAATCTTTGTCATATGGGTGATTCCAATAATTTCGATTCCAAAAGTAATTAAAAATTTTTACATATAAATAAAAATAAAGAAATAAATAACTGGTTGTTGTGAATCGTTTCTGGCACGATATTCCCTCTACTCTGGTCTCTATAGTTCTATTTCCTCAAACGATTTGCCACTCATTTCTTCCCCCTCCCCCCTATAAGCCATCCTTGACTTCATCCTTGACTTCTTGTGAGAGTTTCATTTAAATAAATTATAACGAAATGAGCAAAGCACTTTCTTTTAAGCACATTCTTGGAATAATTAGAAGTTGGTAAATGCACCAGTTTCCTCTTCTTAATTCTTGAATGTGTAATACATCCGGTTTCACACCTGATATGTTTTACCGAGGAAATGCATACCAAGTAAATTTGCACTTAGTCATTTCGACCCAACCATTGAAAAATACTGATTATTATGTGACAGCCTGGAATTAACTTCCCCTTTCAATTAAAGTGGATAATCTTTATTGAAGCCGAGACCACTTCTACATATAAGCAAAAACAAAGACAAAAACCTCACTGCAAAACAATTTGGCTTTCTCATTTAATTCACTCTGTCTGTATGTACTTTACAACTCCGGAATAAGTAAGTAACTAAAAAAATGCGTTTTTCTTTCTTTAACACGGCTATTATTATTATTTTATTCCTGTGTGGTAGAAGAATATTAAAGATTTGGTCTAACTTTTGTAACACCCCTTAATATGCATTGCACAGAAGAAAAGGTTAGAATAAGAAGATTTGAGAACGCAATTTTAACTCAAAATGTATATACCCGTTCGTCTGTGATCATGAAATCTCAAAAACTATATGGCCTAAGAATTTAAAATGTTATATGTAGGATTAGTTTATCAAAATAACGATCCCTGTTCATTTTCATAGTTATCCGATCAACAGATGCAGGCGTAGGGCAAAATACTACCAAAATATCTTTGCACACTAATAACTCAAAAAATATTTATTAGAAAGCTAACATTTTTAGGGCAGAAAAATTAAAAGCGATCTTAATGATTTTGATAAATTTGGACCCGTATGGGCCAAAACTACCAAAACTCAGAGTATCTTTTTAAGTTTCTTTACAGCTATTAATAAACATTAATTACATAGAAAATCTGAAATTTAATTGGTAAATTTAGACTGTTACTGTTATTTGTATAAATGTTTTTAGATCTTAGATATTTAAAAGCTGGCATCCAACAAATCTTTCTTTAATTTTTGAAATGTTTTATACTTTAAGGTTCAAATGTAACAAATGTTTAAATTTTCTGTTTAAAAATTTTGAAAAATACGTTATTCCCATTATTAATTGAGTGCATTCTAAAAGAGACATCTTGAAGCTAAAAGCAAAAACCTCTTTGAGCTCTAAAATTGGAAAGAATAAAAAACAAAATATATTATTGATATTATTATTAGTCCAGAAATAGACTCTTCACACATAACTGATAAAAAAAAAATAATATATTCCGCATGAAGAAGCTGATGATATATAAGGGAAACCGGTTCGGATGTATTTTTATTATGACTATATTATTATTTTTATCAAGTTATATATGTAGGATCTATTTTTGGGCTTACATCGACACCACACGTGAAATTTAGCAATCTCATTATTGTTATTATTACATCTGAGTATTAGAGATTACATTCCGGCGCTGTGAAGCCAATGTAATTCCCTATGGAAATCTCCAATGATATATACTGTATATATACATGTACATATACATATCTCCAATATATAATTGAAAATATTTATTTTTCGATAGTTTTGCACTCAATAAAATTTTTTGAAGTTTTTGTTAACGCATAACTATAGCTGACAAAACCTCATCATATTGAAATATATATCGTAAGTCATATATTTTATATAATAAAAATAAATGCTGCATATATGACTGCGGATATCCTGTATTCTGCATTCTGAAGGTTATAATATTCTTTTTTTTTTTTTTTTAATATTCTAATTCTTAAGCATTTCAGTGCTGAATCAAATTTAGAAACAAAAAGATAAACTAGTAGGGCATCAGAGACTTAATTGATGAACAAGCTTTTAAAGTTGACCTTAAGTCTCAGTTTTTAAGCCTTGTTTTAAGTTTCCAAATAGGTTTTCTTGATTCAGGACAAAAGTTCTTTGTTGTTTTTTTCTTCTTTAATTGTTTCTTATAAATAATCATTTCTTCCAGTGTTAAGAATACCAATGAAACTTTATTTACGCAACTAAATACTACGCATTGTATTTCATAAGTTTTAATCAAAGGGAAAAAAAATTGGCATTTTCCCATGGTGCAGAAACCTACAATCTATGAGAAATTTCCATATAATGGTCTATAGTTGCCTTTCTATGCTAATGAAACTAATAGTAAGTTACTGAATTTCTCAGACATTATTAAATAAAATCTTGAAAATTATACCTTTTATATTTCGAAGCTACCATTTAACATTCATTGTTTAACATCTGTTGTTTCATATCTCTTTAATTAGTATAATTTCTAATTCGATGCTCATCATAAAACTGCTTTCAAATGTAACTATAACAATTTTATATTGAAATCTACGTTGTTTTTTTTCTTATAGTATATGTTTACTAGCATACATTTAGAGTTTTTCGTAATGGAATAGTTATTATATGGATTTGCTAGATCGCTTACCTATTAGATATGGAAACGTTTTCTAAGTTTCTAAGTTACTTACTTTATATTTCTTAATATTTATAATTTATTAAGTAAGAGCAGAAGTTATTAACATTAAATTCGCAAATTCCATTCTTCTTTGAGGCAATCTTCTTTGAACTTAAAAAAAGAAAAGAAACACAAACTGAAATTGGTCTTCTTAAATATTATAACAACAGATTATTGAAATATTGAAATTCTTCAGTATGTTATATATGGAAGAATTTCAAGTTAATCTGAATTATATGAAATTTAATTCAAGCAACTGTGAACTAATTTGAGAAGATACCGTCCACTCAGTTTCCATTACAGAGTTAATTTTTATCATATATTGTGTAGCTATTTTGAAGCTTTAAATGTTAATCCTAACTGATCTTTTAACATCTTAGCTATCTTTATGATTTTCGTCCCTATACCATAGTGGATCTGTTACTTTTGAACTAATATTAATTACAAATGCCTTGTAGGATCATCGAAGACACATAAAATGCAATTATCTTTTATGAAAACTTCTTTTGATTTCTTCTATCGAGCGAAACAGATGGCCAATTTCACTTCAATTTCCATTTTCTTTTTAGCGATATTGCTGATCTGTCAAACAGTTTTTAAAGTTATTACGATATTACTAAATCCTCAAATTAAAAAACACATACACACACACACAAAAAAAAAAAAACAACAAAAATTATTTTTAAAATATTTATTCAATAATTTTTACCTAAATCCATACTATTAATGCATTAATAAATAAAAATTAATCATTTAAATAAATAAATAAATGAATAAATAAATAAATAAATAAATAAATAAATAAATAAATAAAATAAAATTATTTATTCTAAATAAGCTAATTAAAAAATCTTATTTATATATATATATATATATATTTATAAAATTTATCTTATTCTCAAAAAATACAAAATAAAAAAAACAATAAATTTCACTGTTCAAATTTAACCTTCATTATTACGTTCATTGAATTCAGCAATAGACATTATATGTAAGTTATAAGTAATAAAATAAATAAATTCTAATAAATTGCAATAATAATATACAGAATATATTGATTTTACTTATTGTTAGTACTATTTTTGTTGTTATTATAATTATATGATTTTTTTTTATTTATTTAAAGAACAGTTTTTTTTTTTGTTTTTGTTTTTTTAATGTTGGCCTACTAGTATATAATTTTCAAATTACATTGGATTTAAACTCTATCTGTTATTATATTTATTATATTACGTTATTATATCGTAAAGATTTATGATTGTAAACTTTATCAATTAAAATTTTATATAATCTTAATTAAATATTCTCAGAAATGCTTTAAAAAATATTGTAAATCTTAAATATGAATACATTCCTGAAGAATGAAAGTAGACGTTATGAAAAAGCTTTAAAAAAAAAAATGTATAAAGAATTGGAACATATTTAGGTTATCTTTGCGATCTTTCTTAGTGTCAAAACATTCCTGATGCATGCGATACTTGAAAGATATTGCATTTATTGTATCAACACAATAAGAACTCGCACAGGGTGTTGTCTTTATAAACCAAAGATCAGAATTATTCAAAGTTAGATTTTGCATTTTCTTGCAGTTTTGCAGGAAATGTCTAAATCAGTAATTCGAAACATTGTTCATAGGTTTATTGCAAAAAAACTTCATGTCCAATTTCTATTATATTAAAAAAAAATAATAAACACACTAAAAATTTGCCTGATATGAAAGTTGTATTCTCTCTATTTTTATTTTATATTATTTAGTACAAAGGTTTTGCCCTGATAAATCAAAGTGTAGAGGCGCTTGTCTACGGACTAGATGTTCCGGGTTCTGTCCGGTCCGGGACTGAGTTTTGTTCGCAAGCTGTTTTTCTTCCAGACGGATCATAAGTAACTTGTGTAACGTAACGTGTGTTTAAATGCAAGGTAGCCTCTATATGTCATTGCTTTAACAGCTCTATAGCAATTATGTTAATTAAAATTATGTTAGTTAGTTAAAAATACCTACTTTTCACATAGACTTAATCATAATGAAGCATCTTGATGTTGTTGCTTATATTGTAAATAAATGAAAGTTATTCTGAAACAATTAACGGTAAAAAAAAATCTTCATATGAAATTTAAAAATTTAGATTTTGGCTAAAGCTTGAAAACCACAGCTATAGAATTTAAATATTATTCGTTTGGAAGGATTGAAATCATTTGAGCTTATCTAATATAAAAAATAAATGATTTTTAAGATTTCCTATTTTTTGAGAGAGCTTAGTTAAATGCTCAGCAAATTGTTTGCTTGTTGATAATCAACATAGTAGAGTAGTTAGAGTAAGACAAGGAAATATACATAAGTAAAATTCTGTGAGAAACTTGAAGTTTTGAATTGTTCTATAGAAGTTTGTGTTTGCTTAAAATCGCTTTGGAAAAATTGATTTAGCTAAAGCGTATCTGAATGGTTATATATTTTCGTAGTTTCTCTAAAGTTGGGCTTTATTGTATAGCGTTCTTGCAATGTAGCGAAGTTTTTACTTTCCCGAAGACACACTGTGGAAAATTGCAATATTTGAACTTTAACAATCGTTGAAAATAATAAGGTTTGGAAAAATACAAATTAAAACAAAACAAAAACAAAAGGCTTCGAGAAGTAATAACTAAGATTTTCCAAAGAATGATGAACAAATTTTATCTTTAATATTTCTGGTTGGTTAAAGTATTATTGAATCCGTTGAAAATACAAACAAACAAACAAACAAAATATGTAAGTCACTAAATAATTTTTTATTTCTCTTCTTTTTTTTTTTTTTTTTTTTTTTTTTTGCTGAACAAAATATATCTTTCATTTTAAGAAATCATGAAAAAATGTGAAATTAACACTTTACACAAAAATGTTTTGAATTTTTTAAAAAATTACTAAGAATGTAATCGTTAAGATTATTTGAGATGGAATGTACAGGTTACCAATTCCTTTGGGCTTCATCTAAGTATTATTAAACAATTCTAATAGTTTGTGCTTTCTTCAGGAGTTCCAATTAATACTCATTATTGCTCAAATTAAAAATATATTATATTTGAAAAAGTTCGTTTCATTACTTTTAAATTTGATTAAAATGAAATATTGCAGAAATACTAACATTTCAGTATTTCAATTACTATAAATAAAATGTAAAACATGGTTAGGCAGCATCAAAAAGAAAAAGAATTCACCCATACAACACACACAGAAACCCCACTATCAGTTAAAAGTGTTAAAGTGGTGTTGTTCATTGTGACTGCGGTTCAATTTAATTTTTATTCTGTCCGTAAACGTGTTGGAAGATATAAGATCTGGAAAGAATATCACAAGTACTGTAGCGATATAGTCTATAATGAACTTCGATATCCCGTAAGGAATTGTTTATAAAAATCATTTTGAGAATGAATTCAAGAGTACTCTCATTTCGCGGCCATTGAAGACCACTGAAGTCACAAAATTTAAATACAATAATAATAATAAAAAAAACCTCAGAGAATACATTACTATAAATCATCTCTGACAAATATAGAATTTCTGCGAAAAGTTTTAGATAAAACAAGATAAATTCATGATTTAATATAAAAGCATATATTGAAGATACAAATAATTTTAATATATCATAATAAAAAATATAAAAAACACTATTTTTAAACTTCATTTCAATAAAGCGAAATGATTTTATTTTTTTGTTTCTTTGTCACTTTAATATTTATTTAATGATACTAACAAAATTACTCTTCAGCTTGTTATCTTTTTCTTTCTTTTTTATCTTTTGCTTTTATGTTTAGTCGATGGCTGGTCGTCCATTCTCCTCCTCTTCTAGGTTATCGGAGTAAGTCGTGCATTGGCCACCAGGGTCCGCCTCTAGCGGCAACTGGGAAGTGTGATGGCTTGACTCAGTTTTTCACTCTTTTCTTTGGATCTACTAAGTGGCTGCGCTGCATCTCATGGCCCTTGTAAACAATAATTAGCCCGCGGAGTAGAACCGTGTCCCGATCTCTTTTTCTGTATGTCCTCCCCCCACCTTCCAGCACTTAAACATGGCTGCCGCCGCCCAGGTTTTTGTGTCGAATAGAATAATGGTGGTTTTCAATTAGGCGACAGTAATGCTAATGCTCTCAGTCCATCAGAGCAGCACTCAAAGGCCAGCGCTTCCACAATAGATCCAACAAACAACTAACTTTCAGCGCTTTATTAGATCATCAATGAAGGCTACATGGAAAACGAAAAAAAGAAAAGAAAACCAGTGAAAGAAAAAAAATTGTAGGGGCTACTTTAAGGCTACTTTACTAAATAACATTATTTTTAGCAAATACTTGTTTCGATTGCTAATTATTTTATTTATTGCAGTCTTTCCATTCGTTTCTATATATAAAACTTACAGTTATAGGATATTCCTTCACTTTCCTAGGAGTTTAGAAATATGTATTTAAGTTTTTGCTAAAAACTTAATGTTCTTTATAATATATTATTAGTCAATATATTTATACTTCTTCAGTTTTATTTATATTTTTTTTAAATAATCAATTAGCGTATATTGCGAATTATTATTTAGATCAGAAAAGTATGTAAGTAGTTCAATGGTGTAGTAGTTTTATTTTAAAAATCAGTATTTTAATCTTCTAAAATTTTAGAATTCTCTTTTAATTTTCAAATGATGGAAAAAAAAATCACGAAAACTTAATATTTATTTATTATTATTTATTTATTTATTTACTAACGGTCAATCTATTTAACACAGTACTTTATTAATTATATATCGTTTGAAACAAGAAATAAAACCAAGAACCTGAATTTTCGAACAACTGAAACTGTATTTACAAATAGGATCACGGTGTAGTTGACATAATTTCCAGGTATTTCTAAATCTCTTATAGTTTAATGAAATATTATTTTAAGGAATCTCTGAAATGTGAAATTCTTCGTTTTCAGTTTAAAACCTTGAAAAATTAATATCGATTGAATACTATTTAATTTAAAGCAGAAAACTAAAAAGCCTATTTCATCAAAAGACATTTTACGAGTAATTTCATATAGTTCATAATAATAATAATAATAATAATAATAATAATAATAATAATAATAATAATATTATACAGTTTTTTCCTGCTCTGTTGTTTTTAAGAGGTGTTAATGAAAGTGTTATTTTTTTTTTTCTTCTTCTCTGTCCTGAGGACAAGTGAGAATGAAATCCTATTCCATTTAAGCAATCAACCAAATAAAAACAAGAACAGGTTTTCCCGCTTAAGTTAATGTTCGTCACTGCCTCAATCATAGACTCAAAGAAATAAGCAATGAATTATAGCTTCAGCTTTTTCCGGTGTCTGTTTAGAACGTTCCTCTTTTTCTTTGGATCTTCCGACCGACTTTGAAACAAGTGTTTGAAATAATGGCCACCTGATCTTCACTTTTTATCCAAATATTAATATTTTACTCAGAAATTAATAATATTTTTTTTTGCTTTTTTTTTTTTTGGAAAACTAGAATAAAAATTGACTGAATAATATATAAAATCATAAATTAGAAATAAATACTTATATATTAGTATTATAAATAAGTTAATTAGGAGTCAAAATATTGTATGAGCAGAAAAAAACAATCTGCAGTAATTTTTTACAAGAAATATATAACGATTTTTAATTATATTTTTTATCTTCAGCAATTTCTTAAACTATTTGCGGTAATGTCATTAATTCATTTATTTGTAACAAATGATGCTTTCAAAAATAAATATTGTTGTTTTTTTTTAATACTTTCTAATTTCAGAATCTTTGGTTTCTGTCTTTCTTTCATTTTTTTAATTGTTTAATAAATTTATTTTTAAGTTTTAAAGATTGCATTTTTATAAATTTAACATGGGAATTTGAGATTTATGAGATTATTTATTTAATTTAATATTATAACGTTGATTTATAGATCAACTTTATTTAAATAACAAAACCTCCTTTTCGCCAATTTTATAATATCAATCAAAACAATGAAAGTTACGGAAAACTCAAAAATAAAAAGACAACTGTTAGCTTCATTTTGAGGTGTTATGGCTGCCTTTCATCGAAAATACGATCTATGAAAAATTGATAATAACAATGGCTGTTTGAAAATTAGGTCATCATTTTCCCAAAACAAAAACTGAGTATGAAATCCTGATTTTCGGTGTCAGAGGTAAATTTTCTTTTTAAGTTATAAGAAGTCGGGAGGAATTTTCTACAAAATCGTAAAATTTCGTTTTCTTGAGAAAAATATAACATTAGCGGAACGAAGTCAAACAGTTTTGGAAAGAACTGAAATAATTTGAAGTAAAAAATTTTAAGGAAGACATTGATGTGCTTTATGTTTGTATAAAAGCTTGTTTTTAAAGTATTTCCTTTTAGTATTTCAAAAATACTATGATTAGTTTGCAATGAATAATCAGATTAATTAATCATTCTTTATAAAAGAGAGGAAAAATAAATCAATGAAGAACAAAAACATCTTGTGATATTGGCATTTTTGAAACTCGAAGAAAAATTCAGTAATGAAGGATAATAAAAATATAACCGTATTTATTTTTTATTAGTTAAATAAGCAATATTCAAGTTTAAAATTTTAATTTTTATTGTTATGAATACAAATTGATGGTATTTTGAAATTGTTGAAATTCTTCTAAACTGAACCAAGATATCTAATTTCTAAATGAGGGAAAAGAAATCTTTTCTCATTTGCCGCTCAAAGACTAAAGGGATTTACAGATTTTGTATATAAATTTGTTTTGTAAAAATCACAATTGACGTTGTTTGCATTGTCTTCACTTCAGAGATATATGTCTAAGTTATTCTGTTTACAAAGGAAAATTACAGATTAACAGTAAATAGTAATCTGTGTTCAGATTCTTACTGATTAATGACGCGAATAATTTGTGAAAAATTAGGGTTATTTCTTAGCGAAAAGTGCATGAAACGGCTTATTGAATTAGAGCCGCTGTTGTTGCGGACCTGGTTGTTGCTGCTGTCCGCCTCAGGTGAGGTTGGCGCCGCTCCGAAGCAATGCTTTCACCCCTCGAACACTGGGTGTTGAATTACCCCCTCAGACACATCTATAATTCTCCCGTTCTCATTTTTTTTTCCCTAACGTTAAAAAAAAAAAATAATAATAAAAAAAAAACGTTGTAGCTTTCATTTATTTGTGACAGATCGTAGTGGCCAACATTGTACTGAATGCCGAGGCCAATAGCTGAGTAATTATCTTTTGAATGATGGAAACCTGAGGAATTGAAAACCCACGTCCAATGAGTAGGGGATAAAATCTAGGGTAGACTTTTATCTCGTTAGAACTCATTGAACTTCACCGCTCAAGGCTTTTTTATTTATTTATTTGGTTTTTCATGATTTTTTTATTTATTATTATTTTATTAAACTTTCGAATTATGATTAGTTATAATTTTTTTAAGTATGTTAATTCCAAGATTTAATTAAAAATTCTAAATAATATAAACTGTAAGCATTGCTATTGAAAAAAGAAAAAAGTGTTTAAAAAATGTTCTGGTTCACTTTGAATATTTTTTTAGTGTTTATTTGGCCACAAATTTAATATAAAGTAAATGCAGATACTGATTTTATATTAATATTATCTATATGTAATTTGCTGTTATTCGCGGTAAAAATAATGACATGACATATAAAACTATTAAGATACTACTGTAATAGTAAAGTATGTTCCCTAAGAGAAATAGGCTTATTCCAATTGTCTTGACAGTTCTGCTAGCCATCTAACAATACAATAAATGTTAGGCCTAATGTTTATTAACATATCTAATAACAAACAGTAACCTAATTACAACGTGTAAACATAACGATTATTTTGACATAATAATATAATTCTATGTAAGAATATAAGCATAATGTTACCAATGATTATCTATACATTCTGAGAACACAGAATAAAAGTAATGTTTCACGGGAACTGGAGTTTTTGTTGTAGATTTAGATATTAGTTTAGTAAATAGATATAAATATATATTTGTATCTGATTTTTGTTTCGTTATTATGATACTGTAAGGAATTTCTATTTCTATTAACAACGTTTTTAGAACTAAACATTTTGGGACATTTTGAACAAAATAAACAGATTGATATAAAATACATATAACTTATATAATTTACAATACATCGATTTTTTTTTTTCAAAAATATTTAAGAGAGTCAGTATATAGAATTACGAGAAAAAATCTTGCATTAATTTTTACAAGTAATATTTTTTAATTATGTTTTTCATATTCAATAATTTCTTAAACTATTTGTGTGAATTTCATTAATTCATTTATTTGCAACAAATGATTCGTTCAAAACTAATCGGAATCTTTAAACGGAATCGTTATTAAATCCTTATTTTCAAGATACTGTTGATAAATCTAACCAGTAGGAAATGCAAAGAAAAAATGAATAATAATAATAATAATAGTAATTTGTTATTGATATTACAATAAAACTTTGAGCGGATAATTTTTATGTTATTTGATTCTTTGATTTATTGGCTAACATTTAGAAGAGTTCTTACCGTAGAATATTTTCACCCGAGGATATCTGAGGATTATTTTGAAATACCAATAAATACAATAACAGAAAACGCGAGAAAAAAATAATAATTGGCAGATTTTAATGCGGTTTTAATGTACTTTTTTTTCTGGTTCTATTGATAATTGAAGCGGTGGCATTTGATTCGATGATTAGGCCTATCGACACCGCCTCTACGCATTACTCCACCGAATTTTCTTGGAATTTGTCCCGATCAAGTTTGAAGGACAAGCGGCCAACCTAATAATTCTTAGCATCGACATTAATAGCTCTTCTATCATTATGACTTGAAAGGATATCGTTGCGGATATTGTTTTGAATACAAGTTCGACTGTCGTTCTAGGCGATTGCAAAGATGTGATTATAGGAATTGCTATCCAAATGTAATTGTTATCTTTAGACGATATGTACGTGAATACATAATAATCTTTATATTTTTTAAAACGTTTCATTTAAAAGAGTGGACGTCGGATGTATTATTTAGTTGTGTATATTTGTATTGCAACCAAATAAAAAGAAAATTCATTATGTTGTCTATTAGAAACAAATTTGGTCGTGTGGAGGGTTTTTTTTTTTTTTATTCTCTTGTGCTGTTTGTCAAAGGCAGCTTAGATTTTTCTTTTCGTGATACATTCACCTTTCTTTTTTGTTCAAGTACATTTTATATGAATTTATTATGTATTTATTATTGCGAAAAGATTTATGTAACAATTGCATTATAAATATTAATTGAAGCTTTATAACCAAATAAAAAATTGAGTTTTTAATCCTATCAAAATCAAGTTTTATTTAAAATTAAGTGATTTTGTAGTTCGTATTATCAAGATGTTTAAAGGTTATAACAGTAATCCGAAAGAACGACAAAAATTAACGTTTTTGCTAGTTTTAGATTTTCTTAGTCTAATTTACATAGATTAATTACATCGATTGTGTTAATTAAATTAACATAATAAATCTAACAAATGTTAATTCAATTACTTCTGAAATAATAGGAAACTAAAAATAATAGAGTGATTATTTGATTTTTGAAATGGGTAGTTTTCCGAAAAAAATGGGTAGGCTGTTACACTAATCTAACTATAAAATTAAAGCAATAACTGAAGTTAAATCATCAAGTAAGCTATACTTGATGAAGAATGATAATATTATTCAAATTGAAATCTAAGTATATCGTTACGACACATTAAAATGTAGTGTAGCCTTTGTTGATATAACACTCACTTTGAGATAAGAGAATATCTTAGGTTTGCTTTGCTTCTCCAGGTGGTCTTTGATTCCCCGGGGCTCCCTTCGCGGCGGGAATCTTTCCTCCCGTGGTTTCCTCTGTATAGGCTGGTCTCACCTTCGACTGGACAGCGTTTGTTTTCACCATTGAAGACTAATTTGGAGATTCATTATAGCGTTTGCGCAGAAGATGAGTCAATAACAACGGCCAGATGTTGGTGAATGCCTACTGTGGAGAGATCAAACAGTCTTTGAGAATAGCCATTCAAAGGGTCAGTGAAGATATTGTACGAGGAGGCATTGTTGTCTCTATAAACAAGTAAATATTGCAGTTCTTGGATCGTGTATTGTAGGCTTATACATTTCAATAGAATAGGTAATTCCACACTACCTCAATATCTAACCATAAAGAACTTCAAGATGAATTTTGGATAGCTTACCTTACAAATATATATAAAAAAAAAATAATGATTTTAACATATTTGCTATTTTGATTCTGCTGAACTTCTGCAAAGCTTTAAATTTGCTAGCAGTCTGTAGTAAACGTTTGTTGAATTTGTTATTAACGTTGCTCGTCTTCCTTTCACTTCGATAAACTGAGTTTTACCTGAAAACTTAAGTTCAGTGTAGAATGATACGATTACCGCTCACCGGCACTTCCTTGGCCGACCGGAAAGTTGTTCATTCCGCCGTGGCTTAGCGAACATTGGCGGCAATCTTTGTTGAAACCCCGGGAACGGACCCATCTGCCCTTTTGATGGCTGATTGAGTTGTGAGCTTGAGTCCCTTGTGCTGTCCTTCGGCCACTGATTTCCCTGAAGCGTAGAATAGAATCCGATCTAATGTCATATAACTAATAAGAGACATCATGTTATGTTATTCGCACGGTCTAACACCTTCTTCTTTAATTCTTTAATGCTGTAGCCTTTCACATTAAAATCGAAAGTGTATTATCATCTACAACAGAATAATTCACTTTTAAATAACAATTCTAATTCATAAATTGAAATTTCTATTTCTAATATTTTCTAATATTACTACAGTAAAATCAAAATAGATGATGACAAAAAGCTGCCATTACTAAACAAAGTGGGTTTTTTTTTTCTTCACTAATTTTTATCTAATTAAACAATTAGTTATTTGACTTTCAAATAAATGAACCAAACATGTTGGACTGATTTAAGATGTATCTATAGCAATTCTAATCACTTTAGACACATACACTATCTTAAAAAATTTAAACGTATTCAAATGTCATCTGTAGTGGATAGACATTATGTTTTACATTTTATATGTTTATACTTTTTAAAACAGTATATGCCCAAAGTTTTAAGATTGCTACAAGTGAACTAAACAATTAACTAAATAATATATATTTTATCGTTTCATCTAGCAATTTCCTTGATTTTCAGTCAGTTATATTTTTGTCATCTTTGTATAACTTTTTTATTTGTTTATTTCACTATTTTTTGTTTTTACATTTTTTTTTATATTTTTTTTTGTGTGTAAAGATCACGAATCTTTGTACAAGACAAGACAACAAGATTAAAGCTAATAATATTGTACTGTAGCCATTTTTCAAGTATGGTTTCTAATACACTACTGTAGAATATGCTTTAATAAAATTCAATTTTAATACTGAAGTTTAACCATTGAACCAGTCCAGTTAAATTGCTCGACATCCATTTCGAAATAGTTAATATTGATGTATAGTTTGCTTCTATTAAATCAATGTAGTAATCAAAGTGAGTCCTTTTTTTTCGGCGATGTCATTTATATCCACCCAACAATGACTAACAGAAACTTCAGCGTCGGGTGGATATAAAAAAACACTGATGCATGTTTTTAGATAAAAACTAAAATCTAAATTCAGAATTATTGACCTAAGGCTTTACCGGTACCAAATCGAAATATAAGAGTCGCAGTCCAATTTACATTTGTGTTGATCATTTATTAGGTGTCTAACATTTCATTGTTGGCTCGCAAATATTGTGAATTTCCTACATCACTGTTCGTTATTAAGGTCAATCTCTCTCAAAAAATAAAAGGGTCATCGTTAACCAATAATCTACAAACTTGAATTTAGTCATCCTTGAAATAAACTTAAAGATATTTTTATATTGTGTTTGAAGTCTTTTATTTTTAGAGGTCAACTGCTTTTGTTAATTTTTCTGATTTATGTTTCTCATCTTTCCGCTTGGAGCCAGGAAACACCGGCCTCCTTCTCACCATTTTTTTTTTTTTTTCCTTTCTTTTTGAAGCAACGTTCAGAGGTTTTTGATAGAATTTATGTGGTTGCGTCTTGGTCTGATGCCTCTAAGGAGAAGTCTACAATGCAGATGCAAAAAGGAAATTATTTTTCGATCAGTAATTAAGGGTCTAAATACTTGATCGATCGTTAAGGTTTTTGTTTAGTTTTTGCTTTTTTTTTTTTTTCATACATATAGGCTTTTTGAAAACTGTTTCGATTTTGTAATTATTGAGTTTCTATAATGACAGCGTCCCTTCAACATTGTGTAGCTCATCGGTTTGTGTTTTAAAAAAAAACAAAACATCCTATTATGCAACGATGATCCTTGGATGGCTAACGAGCCATGAAATAGACCAAAATCGTTAACACCAAATTTTTCCTCCTTCACAGGTGCCTTTTAGCAGTTCCTTTTTTTGTGTGGCTTTCTTTTTTAAATACTAAGTTAGATAATTAAACGCTATATCCTCTCCTTCTCGTAGATATTACCAATTATCTTACATTTTTATTATTACTGTAGTAGCTGATAGCCACGCTCATAGCCATTTCTGTAACAAGTTCTTACGCTACCGGTTTAGGATATTAAAAGCTATTTCTTTTTTTATTAAATGAATATTTTAAGAATTACACTAAAAACTTACACTTTACTTCCAGTTTTTTGATAATAAAAATGGAATCTTTTTTTTATCCTCGTAAGTTGTTGTTCATATAGATTACTATATTCTGCATTAAATATTCGAAACAGCCGTATATTTGAGATTGTAATTATAATTTCGAATGAAAATAAATATAAATATAATATAAATATAAATAAATAAATATAAATATAAATTATAAATTTTAATATAACAAGCGCTTCTAATTACTAGTTGTCATTTATTATTGGGCTCCGTTTTGGCGACCCCGACGTAAACTGAGAAGTTGGACGATAGGAGGAAGTCCAAAGTCACTATATATACACTATATACTTAATACACCAAGTGTTAACATTTCTGAATGTTTGTATTTTATATTGTTTTTAATTTAGGCTACTCTATATTTGTAAAGGAAAGGTACAATGTATAAATTATAACAAACAATGAAACAATCAAACAATTTTTTTCCTTCATTTTACCATAAAGACTTATATGAGAATCTTAAATGAGAAGATTAAGTAACAATTTTCAATTAAACCTTTGAATTAAGGAAGATTTTTTTTTAATGAAAGAAATTCCTTTTGCTATTTTTAATGACGTTTTTCTAAATCTAAATTTTGTGAAGTAATTAAACCGTTCTTTGTAATTTTTGGGAATCGAGGCTTACAGTGAAAAAGGAGTAATGGGTTTGCCATCTTAAATACGAGAAAGAGTTATCGGAAATGGAAAAAGGCTATATTAATTACTATCTCAATTATATCACATTTTCTAAAGCTTTATCTAAGAAAATCAAGTTCTTTTAATAGAAAATTTTTTTATCATTTTTTTTATTGCATCCTATAGAATATTTTCTTTAAACTTTTAAAATGAGTTGTGGAATACTTAAATCAAATAATAGTTGAATACATAATGAAAACACAGACATAGACTCACGCAAACCCAACTCAGGAAAATTAAAGGATTACTTTTGATAAATGCGATTTATATAAAATATTAATGATGTTCATTATTTTTCTTAAGTAGTGTTTGAAATTATTGCGTATTATTTAGTAATTTTGATTTATTTCATTTACATTATTATTTGTTTCTAAACCTTAATTCTATTTTTAAGGATCATCTGTCATCACTTTGTAATATTTGCTGTGACATTACGTGAACCAAAGGTCAGTCCGTGAGGCCAATTACATTAATTGCTTCTAATTGCTAATTAGAAGTTCTGTAACAATTTGAAAAGATAAGCGCTTAAGAGAAGTAGTTCGTTAATTAAAGCTTTTTCAAACAACAATTGGAATTAGTTTTATTAAGAAAGAAACTGTCAATAAAAAGAAGCAGAATAGCTCCAGAATCTAAGATAAGTCAAAGCAGGTCATGGTAACACAAGTCAATGTAAACCTTTTAGGAATCAGTTTTGTTAACTAAACTTGTTTTATCTTTTCTATGAAAAATAAAGTATGCCTAAAGCTTATCCAGAAAAACTAAAGAGAAAATTAACTTTTCTGAGAATACTGACCATTTTATTTTTCTTTAATTTTTACAAGCGTCTACATTTAGATGGTAGAGACTACCCTGAGAGATCTTCGTTCCACTAAACCCCGATAGGATCGGACGTCGACCGATTAGGACGCAGTCGGTGACGGTGCTTGAGAAATACGATCGGACACAGAGTCGCACATTAGACAAAGAAAGGCTGCGTCCTCCCTCTGGTCAAGTAGATAAGGTAGATTCAAGGAGATAAAGTAGATTCGAAGTTCTTCCTTCCAGCTGGTTGACAGCACTCGACTTGGCTGTCGACTCAATCAGTTTGTCCTCGGGGGGAACATGTTTCTATGACAGCTACTTTACTGGTAAATCTTCAATTTCTTTAACTGTGATCTTCCAGTCTTTAGAGATTATTTTAAATCTCTTGGAAAATCCTTATTTTCAGAAAATAAAAGTTTAATAAAAGAATAAAATTATATCAGACAACTGGAATCAACACAATTTCTAATAAAGGCCATTTTTACAATCTTTTAAAGTTTGAGATATCATTTACAGTTTGATTTGCTGACTAAATTTTCATCATTAGGCTCGGATTTCCTATTTATGCTGTGACGTTTGATATGCTCTCTTAATTTGCTTAAGGCGATGCGAAATGTCTTCTTAACTATCAGTTAGAAATATTTCGTTTTTCATTTTAATTGATTTCATGATCAGAAATGAACTGAAGGAATGAAATAGGTAACAATTTAAAACCAATACAATTTCTTCCAATTACCTATTTCGCTAATTGTTGTTTTTATTTTTTTTTCCCTCTTAAATAAATTTTTTCTTCTAACAAAGAATTTATTTAGTAATAATGAAAGAGATAGAATTTATTTCATTTTTAGATAAATTGTCCTGTTTGTTAATAATTTTAAACAAAATTTTTCCTCATCCCTTTCTTTTAGCGCCGAGATATTAAGACCTTTAACACTTTACTTTCTAAAATTTACAAAATTTCTAACATAAAATCATTATTATTATTATTATTATGTTTAACTGACTGTAGGATAGTTATTTCTGTTTTATTTTTTCTATATATGATCTTGCAATCTCTATACCATTTAGGCCTACTAGTAAGAAAATAGGCTATTAACGTAGTATATATTTTCATGTGAAATAGGAAAAAAGAATGATAAGTTATAGGAAAAAAGCTTACACAAAAACTTTTCTTTTAAACAATTTAATTCAAAGAGTTGTTTTATTTTATTCGGTGAACTTTACAACTGATATATTCAAGGGATGGCAATCTTAAGGTTTACACATCAATTACTGTAAATATAAATTATTTAAAGAAAAGGTAATTTTAGTTTTCCCCTATTATTAGATTAAGGTTATTGTTTAAAAAAAGCTTGAAGAATAGAAAACAGATTTTATCTTGCAATAAAATATCATTCTAAATTTATTTACTTTAAGCGCCATAGATTTCAAATCTTATATATTGTTTGGATTCCAGTTCCTATCGGGAAAAAAAAACCAATGGTTACGAAGAGTTTGAATTTTAATGAGATGTTTTGGTTTTTCATGGTTGACTGTAGATTCCTAATGTCTTTATTTTCTTGATTGAGTACCACTTTAGATTTCAAGATTTCCCCTCGATTTCATCTGAGGGAAAGAGGAAAGAAGTAATTGCAACCACAAAACAGTGTTTCCTTATTCCTGTAGGGGAGTCATAGCAGGTAATGAAAGACTCGCGTTCAGTCTTGTTCGCAACAGTCTTTACTGGTTTCAAAAACTCACTCCAATCCGACAACGTATGTTTGGCT
This sequence comes from Thereuonema tuberculata, assembly GCA_023159025.1. Lineage (NCBI taxonomy): Eukaryota > Metazoa > Arthropoda > Chilopoda > Scutigeromorpha > Scutigeridae > Thereuonema > Thereuonema tuberculata. The sequence goes on along the minus strand of JAFIDM010009631.1, from coordinate 245,513,193 downwards.
GATAGGTTTTCAGGACGGGTTCAAGGTCGGTTTCCTTAAGAACACAGCTATCCTTGAACTAAGAAAGAAAATACTCAGATGCACTTCTCTACTTCGGTTGGGAATTTAAGAAGAGAATTAAAGAAAAAAGAAAAAGAAAAACAGAAAAAGAAAAAAAAAAACCCTTAATTTCTGCGTTAATGCATC
>JAFIDM010009631.1:245396606-245508007 GCA_023159025.1 Thereuonema tuberculata | reverse complement strand
TACTTTCATTGGTATTTAATTTATATTTCATATTTTTTTTTATTGAATGTATTGCTTTTATTTTAAGAAGAATCAGTCGTCCTTATTGCAATGAAGCTACAATAAGTTAAAATAAAAACAAAGCATTCGATTAAGTAAACCATGATATTTATTCTAAATACCAATGAAAGTAGGGATAAGTTTTCGAGAAAAGGTGACTGAAGCAAAGCAGATGTTTCGAACGAGCAGATCATTTAGATATAGCCTGACCTCGAAATTTCTTGCTTCTGACAGATCTGATCCACTCCCTACGACAGAAGTAGCCACGCCCGACACCACTCCGATTTCACTCAAACATCTCAACAGATTAGCTTTTTACAAAACTGTATCGAAAAATACAGAAACAAATTCTCCAATAATGGAATTTTGACTTACTCTTCAGCTATTTTTTTTTTCTGTTATAACTTTATGTTTTCGTGTACTACATTACAGTTCTATAATAAATTAATACGTTAAGCTAGTAATATTGAATATTTTCTGTGGTAGCTTTTTTTTGGGGGTATACAATTCGATAAAATGTCCTTCCTAAGCAAACGTCTGTGTGTATTTTAGCTTTTGAGGAAACACTTCCACGCAAGACAAACAGGGAGAAAAGGGAGGGGATATTTATTTTTTTTTTTTTTTCCGTTTCCGAACTCAGACACATCCCTCCTTGCCTCAGTCAGTTCGCTGGCCATCTGCGCCCGACCAAAAATCTTGTGCCTTAAGGCTGCAGTCACTACGTGTTTACGCCGATCGACTTCTGCTCCACCGATCAGAGCGAGAGAAAAGCAGCCGAACAACAACAACTGACCGCCGCCGTCGCAACCACCTCACGGTCGCGAATCGACTTCCCACCGCTCTCACTCATCTAGATATTTGTACCGATTTTGTTTTTCTTTTATTTCATAGGATTTGAAATTACTTATGAAGTGACAGACAAAAGGGGTATTTTCTTTTTCTTTATATGTTTTAATAAGTACGTTAGAAAGTTTAATTGCCTGCGATAACTAGGAAGGTTACTACTGTGATACCCGAATAGGATAAGCTGTTGAATAACAACGCGAATCGTTGTAAGGATCCGAATTATCAATCTGATTTTTAATTGAAGAAATGGTAAACTACTGTTTTGTTTTGTTTTTCTACGTAACAAGTCGTGAATTCTTTCAATAACAGTATTAACTAATTTCCGAAGAGAATAAACAAATCAAAATTTGTGATTATTCAAACACTACGTTCTAGTGTTAGTAGCCCGGGGGTTTTCATTTAAGATTTACCTTCAAATATCCTTAGCTTTTTTAATTTCTTCCATTTTTTTCCCTACATAGTTTCTTCACTTCCTCAAATTGCGTTTCGTCGAGAGGGTGCCGACATTGTGTGGATTTAGGTTTGGTTAATTAATTTGGTTTTTGTCCGATGACGGATGGATCCTATCTGGTGGACAGAGATGAATGAACATCAGAGGGATTTCATTGATTCTCGGCTCCCACGAATCAGCATTGTTTGAATTCCTAATGTGTTTTCAATATAGTGTTGGGTGAATCCTTTCTTTGTGTGATCTGGTCAGGGCCTCATTTGTTACTCGAAAGCAACAATAAGTAAGCACATAATTGAACTGCATTAACGCAATCAGTCAGTCTTGAATTTCGGTTGCAAAACAAAATCACAGCGTTATTGCCTGTAATTTAATAAATAGCATTTGGAGAAAGGTTTTCATTCACGATTAGCACGAGCCAAATTATCAATATTTGTGTATTTGTGAGGGGAAAACATGAAGCCATCATTAATTGTATGATTCATCGTTATTACTTTAGAATCCTACTAAATTAATTATTTACTACTCGTATACAGCAGTGAACATAAATTTAATTCCACTTTCACAATTACTATTGGACAAGGTTTTAATAAGCCTCTTTCATTCTGTAATTAGGTTAACTCTAAAATACAATTAAAAGCAGAGATAAATGGAAGAAGAACTAATTTGCTTCTATATAAAAATATTGTCAGCAAATGGAAATTCTTTATTACCGGTATCCCAAAACACAGAATCTGTAGGAGTCTTTTTTTTTTCCTCTTTAATCTTCTCGAAGGTTAGCTTCTCAATTACTTTCTTAAATATTCAAGTTTTTAAAAAACCTTTATAATAAATAACTTCAGTCGATTAAAAATTGAGATTCGAAGGAACAAGAATTCAACACTTTCAATAAAACCTAAATATATTTCAGTGTGAAATGTAATGGCTTTATCAAAAATTAAGTTTAAGATAAACAATCCAAGTTTGTGAGGAGGGGATTTATTTCTTCATTTCATTTAGTTTGTATTTAATTTCTTTGACAAAAATCCAATGTTTTATTGGATTTTATTAAAAATCCAAAACGTGAAAATATAAGACTTTCCACTCCAAGAAAACTGGAGACTTTTTATTTACTGAAGTCTAATAATGGAGCTCTTTTATTCTGTAATTAAGATACAATTAAAAGCAAATATATGGATGAAGGGCTAACTTCCTTATTCACAAAAATATTATTAGAAAGTGGAAATTCAATGTTTGAAGTAAGGAAACCTAATGTTTGTTAGGAATGATTTTTATTGAGGTCTGAAGAATAACATGTGCTTGTGAAATTAAGATTCCAAATAATGTCTCTTACTTTTTTAAATAACAGCGATAAGTTGAAGTTCTATTGCCATTTAATGTAAAAATTCCTCTACTTTTCAAAATTCTTCTATTTCTCAAAATTGCTCTATATTCCATCATCAAAAGTTAATTCAAATGAAAATTTCTTTTTTTTTTTTTTTTTGTAAAATTCGGTTGTTGTTTTTTTTATTATTTTTTTTTTTTAATTATTCTAATCCTATACGTAAAGAACAAATTGAAAACACTTATTTCTTAACTTTACTTTTGATAATAATAATTTTAAAAGTGTTTGTTTGCTGAGATTAAAACAATTAACGAAGAAATATAATTGGATGAAAAATTTACTGGAGAAATTTAACTTAATTGGATGAGATTTTTGTTAAATAAAAATTTAAATTAAATTATTCTTATAAATTTTAAACGAAACTAATAATTTATTAAGTCTTAGTTTTTTTTTTTAATTATAAGTTGTTGTTTTTTAATTATAAGTTGTTTTTTTAATAAATATTTTTTTTATTAAAAAGAGAGATAATTTAATATCTTAATTTCAGTCAAAGTCTACAAAATTATTAATAATTTAGGAGCTTAAATATCTATTTATTTATATAAAGGATTCTTAAACATAAATTAAACATAAACTATTTTATTATTGCTAATGCATTCGGCAAATAAAAAATTAAACAATTTATTAAGAAAATTACCTTCTTTTCCTTTCTTCTTTCTTTCTTTTCAATATATTGAAATATTTAAATTTAAAATATGTGGATATTTCATTTCTAATGATTCATTGACCAGCCAGTTATGAATCTAAAATCTATTGTGAATTAAAATTTCTAAATCAAATTTTCAGAATTATATAATTAATTATTTTATAGATAATTTTAGATGTGAATGATTGGGATCTTAAGAAAAAAGAAATTACATTATTGTTATTATTATTATTATTATTATTTCGTTACAGTATTTTATTTTTTAAAAATCAAAATAATTCCTATTTTAATTCTTGTAATAAGCTAAATGTATTAATTTTTATAAGAAGAAATTTTTATCAATTAAAAATTTTTAAATATATAATTCCATTTAAAATTTTGCAATTTTACAAGGTTAAATAACTGAAATAAGATTTAATATTTTTTATTTTAATTCCCTTAAAGAATTAACCTATGGTTCAATAAAAAAATTATGAAAGTAATAAAAATAATTATTATAATTCTATTAATTTAAATATCTTATAAAGTTTTCTTCTTAAAAATTTGTAGAAATGAGAATCAAAGGTTTTCTTGGAGGACAATTTATGTTAACTACCTAAAATGTATTGTTGAAATAAAAGGCCCTTTTGCTCAGGTCATGGAGGTTTTCTTACTAGCACTAAAATTGTAAACGTCATCCCAAAACCTAAAATGTGTAAATTAAGCTTTTTATGGAAGTACGTGAATTAGAATAAGACATTCTCTAATTATTCGTCTAACTAGGCAAATGGAAAAGAGAAGCGTCAAAGCTATAGAAAAAGCAGTTCTTTACCGGTCGGTCAGGGCTTGGGGCCATGATATCGCACATCAGCCGCCTTCAATATTTTGCTTGGCTTGTCCATCACTTTGGATGACGTCAACTTAGCGGAACCTTACCAGCCAATGAGGCTGTGGGCGAGCCTTGGAGGCGGTGCCATCGTCCCCGCTGTCACGCAAAACCCACATATTCTCTTCCTATTTGTCTGCATTCATTTCGGCCCATGAAATAGACAACAGAGATATATGGCATCTCGGTTTTATCGGCTTTTTTTTTTTTCTTCTTGTTTTCCTATTGTTAAAGAATTATGAACGAATTCTATGCACAAAATTTTATTTTTGCAAAAATATTTATTTTCTTTATCTTCCATCCTTTTAAATCATATATATTTTGTGGAATGTTTTGATTATTACTTTTGTTGTTGTACAAAAATATATGGAATGTATTATATATAAGCCTGTTCTACTTCCACTAGATTTGCACGCATTACAATCTTTGCTTCCTCTGTTCTCATAAGTCTACCGTAACTATTTATTTAATATCCTCGTAGCATTAGTTACCACTGAATAAAAGACTGCTATTGGATAGAATTGTTTAATATTTTATATTAAATCAAAACAGTTATATTTTACTGTTTATAATGTTTTTTATTCTTTTAATATAAATTCATTCTGATTTTTTATGTCAATTTTTTTTAAAATACAGTAAAAAAGAAATCCGAAATTATAAATTTAAAATTTAATAGTGCTTTAGAAATGGAATCCAATTTAATACTATCTTAGTAAATATTGATTTGTATTTACATAATATTTCAATTTAGAATTTCAAAATTAATTCTATTTCCTTGCATCGTAAAACCTGCAAATGAAAAAAAAAAAAAAAATATTTTAATGAACACTTCATTAAACTGAAGGAAGTTAACTTTCTACGTTTTATTATTTTTGGATATATGTAATTGTAGTTAAAAAAATTTAGAAAGATAAACTGACTAAATAAAAGCACTTTATTTTTACTTACTAATGATCTTGATATGAACGCACAATAATTAATTAAATATTAATTAATATTAATAACATTAATATTTAAAATAAATTAATATTAATAACATTAATATTTATAATAATATATAATATTAAATAAGGTATAATATTAAATTATTTGAAAAAAAATGAAAAAACTTAATAGGTCTAGTAATAAGCAAATTTGTAAATTGTAAAGCAATATTGAAAGAAATAGACTGTAGGTAGGCCTACTATTTAAAACCTGTAGTATTTGTTTAAGACTTTTAATATAAAATAAATAAATAAATAAATCTTTCAGATTCTAATTTTAATTAGAGATTTGGTTGAATTTTTTTTGAATATTCGCATTTTGAATTTCTAAATGAGATTTAAAAACAGTAGGTTATTTATTCGTGGGTGTAAATTAGTCTACAGAATAACTTAATGAGAAAGTTTTTAACTTTAGTTAAGGCATGCTTACAAAATTCAAATTAATTAATGCTAATAATGTGAATATATTATATTTCGCATTCAAAGAACTTTAACTGATTATTGAAATAGAAATCTCTAATTTTAACTTGGAAGCTTCGATGAATTCATTCAAATTCTAATTCCTGTGAATCTATCAATGGATTTCGAGTACATGCTAATAGATCTACATAATTTCCTCCCGTGCAAAAGGCAAACATCCATTAGGGTTTCTATTTTTATTTTTATTTTCTGGAACTTATTTAGAATATAATATTAATCCTCTATTAAAATGATTCTTGAAGATGGGCTTTCTCCTTCCCGTTCAATTTGAAGTTTTTAATTACAGTTTAATTTTAATTTAATTCGGAAAGATAAAAAATATAGATATCGTCGTTTTTTTCTTTATATTTTAAAATCAAAATCTATTTTAATAAATTATTTATTATAACAATTACCGCTGATACGATTTATGGCAATAAACGCTTCCTAAACTTCCCAAAAGCTTAAAAACAAACTTAAAAACCAAATTTTTAAAAAAATATAAAAACCCACCCATACACACACAAATATTATCGACACAGTTGGATAGTAAAGATTTTATTAAAGATTGTAAAGATGTATAATTCTGCCATTTTTAAAGATCAGAATTGGAAGCGGGAGCTAAAAGATTCATATTTATTTTTTTTAATTATTTTTTAATAGCATTTTAATATCCCATTGAACTCAATTTTCTTTCTTTCTGAATTCCTAATGTTAATGTTTTTATTACAGAAACTTAAAAAATCCAAATTCCTGTCAATTAAAACCTGAAAAACAGAAGCTTTGGCAGAATTAATTCGTGTTTAGAATCAGTTCCATACATTTCCGGAAATTATAATTAGGTAACTTTATTGTAACTTTGTCTTTTCATAAATGACGCTTGAAGATTGGAATTTTTACTTCCAAAGAAAATCATTTTGCAGAATGCTTTTTTTATTTATCCCAAATATAAAATAGATTATATAATTGAAGGATTTTAATCTAGGGATTTCCCAGTTGCTTATGGATAATTTCCTATTTTGATTCTGCCTTCTATGACGTACCAATGCGCAAACCGGTACTGCACATTTTTTAGTTGTGTATTCGAAACTGAATTATTCCATTTAGAATATTGTTTCTTCTATCGTAAAAGACAAAGCTTGACGTTAGATTTTTGTAAAATTTTTTGTTAATTTTACTATTTAGTTCAGTTAGTAAATGTTAGGAACTTACAGGAAAAAAAGCAACGCGATCTTTAACACAGGAAATGAATGCTATTAAATTTTATTGACAAGTTTCCTTTGGAGTCAATGTTTTGAGTTGGGCGCTCTTTTTAAATCATTGCTGACGGTTTTTCTGTTTGTTTTTTTTATTACGGTAGGTTTTAAGAAAATCTTCGTCTAATGGTTTTAAATTTTATTCGACATCACCTAATTATGTAACAAAGAACTCTAGAAATTTCCACAGGAAAAACTTTTTCAACCTTCAAGAGTGATGGACTAATAATAGAAATCTATGTATTGATACTCGAATGACATTAATTAGGCGGTTAAAAGCTTAGTTTCAATTACGAAAGAAAGAAAAAAAAAAAATATGCTAATAACTACAGACCTTCGCTAAAACGGCGCCACCATCGGCGTTCTGGAATGTCTGCCCTTCCTCAACTACAGTGCTCGGATTTTATATGCATTAACAATTTCGAAATTAAAAATATATAAATAAATAAATAAATTTTACGTTGAAACTTCAGATTAAAGCACAGTTAAGGCTCATGGAAAAGGAAAGACACTAATCAACATAAGAACCTATGGATTTCTTTTGGCCCAACTTAATTTTTATTTATTTTTAAAATCCTTTAAGGCAGGAATTGATTTGAGTCATTTTCTGATTTTATTCTGTAAAAAGGAGTTTGTGTGTGTTGTTTTACTTTTATCTTACATTTTCATTTTAACACAACCTGTTTAATAGTGTTCAAAAGTGCTATTATAACTAATGTTATAGTTACGGTACAGTATAAAAAATCGCTTAAAATAAAAAAAAAAACCTGAAATCTCTCTCTCTTTTTTTTATAAAAAAAAAGGAGGGGGGGGATTGATATTTTAATTTTTGGCCTATCTGTCGGTATCTCTATATTAAGTTCCTGGAACAGAAATGGATTAAGATAAAAATCTAATTTTTATTTTATTAGAGACCGAATTATGTAAGATTAAAGTAAGCTACTTATTTAAATGTTTTTCGTGTACTTTTTATCTGAGGAACTCTTGCATAATATTTCAAAACCTTTTAATCCTTAGCATAAAAAAAAATATACCTTATTGTTTTGAGGAAGCAAAAACCAGTAGCAGATAAAAGCATTGTCGTATCCATTGGTTGTCACTTGAAATTAGTTTTGGAAAAGGATTAATCTTATAGAATCCTTTAATTTCTAGATACTATAGAATCAAAATAATATATGTAATGATATTAAAAAAAAATATCTCTTTCAATCCAATGCCATTCTTTTGAAAACAAGTTTGTTTTGTTTTGTTCTTTAAGTCAAAGCTTCAAAAAGTGGTTCAGTAATTATTAGAGGAAGGAGGAGACACACAGACTGATGGGTTTCATAAGCCTCACTTTTCTATTGGAAAGAAAAAAAAAAGAACAAAATGAATATTTCTGATACAATATTGGAATTAAAGAACTGAAAAAAAGTTCTATCGTAATTAGCAATAAACATTTAAATATTACATTTTTTGTCTAAATCTAAATTTATTGTAAATTCTTTACAATAAAAATATTTTAAATGCAATAATTATAAATTTATGTTTACATTCTTTAGAATTACGATATCTATATGAAAAGATTTACTTCAGAAAAATATTACTTTATACTAATTCGTATTTACAAATATTACTTCCTTAAATACTATTGAGCTTATTTTTTTTTCTTTTAATAAATTCAGAACATCTTAGGAGACAGATTTGTTTATTTATTTTTTTTATAGTAAACATTAAGGTAAATTTATCTAAGTAGGCCTATATACATTTTTTCTGTACTTTTTTATTTTATTGCAAAGTATTTGAAGAATGAAATAAATAAATTCTTTATATTTGATTCGTAGAGATGTAACTCTACATTTGAACCACTTCAATAAAATAAACATTCCAGAGGATGAAAAAAGAAAAAAAAAAAAGATTGTGAAAGACCCAATTATCCCATTTTAAATCTATGTTTCTAAGCATTTCAGATATTTTTAAAAAATTTTATCAATTATTTATATATCAAAGCGGAATAAAATTAGAATAATATGAAATAATATAAAAACAATTTAAATACCCAAAGAAGGAAAAAAAGTCTACTAAAAAAAAAAAGTTATTTTTCGTAATAGCATCCCTGAGTAAAATTGAGACAAAAATTGAGACACTTCTTCAATAATCGTCAGCTGCTGCCACTATTATTGTTGTTTTTCTTCAATTTTTAAATATGTCGGAAGATTTGTCTATTGAATGCCTAAAAATTATTGAACTATTTTTTTGCTTTATTGGTAAATATTATGTAGCCTATATAATGAAGATATCAAAATAAAATAAGAGTAAGAGTCTTGGAAAAGGAAGGAAAAAAACAAACAAATAAACTTAAAACATAATTTCTGTGCTAACATTAATTCCGTAAAGGTGTGGGTTAGATTAGCTAAGATTTGCATATTTCTTCCTTTTGGTTAGAAGATTTAAATTGAAATGTATTCTTCGGTTAGATCATTACGTTTAATATTTTTCTGATAGCCACAATCTTTTCAATTTCATGGGAAGACATCATACTTTTCTTCTCTGGAATGCTATCATACTAAATTAGTATACAAATCTTCGAATTTATAACTAAAGAAAATCTTTATCTATAAATATTAGATAAAGATTTATTAGTCTTGGAAAAACAATAGAATATGAATAACATTGCCTTGATTCTTGTTGCTTCTGTACTAAATCTTTGAACCCACGTGATTAATGCTGGAGATTTTTGTTATCATTACTGCTATTTCACAGTTTGAAATGAATTTTATTTTATTTTTGAAAATTAAAACCATTTGCTAATATTTATTCATATAGTGATAGAGGCTACTGATAGACAGTCTGTTGCAGCGACTATTTCTATTAAAAAGTCAAAGATTAAGACTAACAGAACAGATCGGGTACCTAATCTGTATCAAGTTCATGATGATGAGGATGGAGTTTTGGGAAAACTGTGATTCGAATGTACAGAATTACTCGGTAAGAAAATGTGGATTCGTATCCCATCTGTCGAATTTCAAAATTTTAGTAATTGCTAGAATATTCATCCATACTACTCATGTGCTTCTCAAATACCAATGTATTTTGAATTAATATAAGGTGTGTGTGTTGCAAAGGGAGAGATCTTGGTTCTCAACTAAGAGATACTGTAGCCATACGTAGACCCAGGGATTTGGAATGAGATGGTTTATGAGAGGGTCTTAGCCTTTCAACCAGATAAATAAATGAATAAATAAATTGCGTCTGTAAGGGGTTTACAAAGATAATGATGTTTCTAATAAAATAAAAAGGTCAAAAATGCTACTTTTCTCCCATTTTCGGATGTAATGGAGAAGGGAGTTTGTAACTGATATATCCCCCCCCCCTCCCCCACGGTACGCCAGTGTGTTCTTTCTAGCTGTTGAATTTAATTCTTTGTTTTATTTCAATTTATTTTTTTTTTATTTTATTTTATTTTATTTTATTATTATTAATTTTTTTTGGGGGGGAGGGGTTTGGATGGTTATTACTTTAAATTACGTTCTGAATTTTTGAATTCATATTTTTGAAATTCTTAAGACATAAGAATGTATGTATTATCAATATTGTTAGATATAATTATCATATTAGGAGAATTTACTATGGATGAACTAATAACTCATAAAAAAAGTCTTATTTAAAGTTGAAAAAATTTTGTAATTCTATTGTGATTCACTTTGTCTTAATAACTTACAGTATTGTAATTGACACAATTATTAAATTGATACGATGTAAGAAATAATTATTTCAATATTCATTGATGAGATTATAATTGGTATTTTAAGAAGAGTAGACCATAATCAACATGTTTTCATAGATAAGCAATAAAAAAAGATAAATACAGCGATATCCAACTTCTTATGAAAATTAATCGGAATTTCGAATAATAATATTAAATAATGCATTTAATAACACATTCATTACTTGTAGCAAAAAGTATGCAGTTTAAGTTTCGACTGATCCCCTTCAACTCCAAAATTTAACTTTATTTTTTACATTTTGAACCATTTTCATTATTCACTTGAAAAAGACGACTCGAAGTAGTATTCAAATCTTAGGGTTTTTTTGATCATTTTTGTTTCTAAAACACAAGTTTTTGTTCGAATGAAATTTATTGATTCAAAATAGATTTTATTATCTTTAATTTTGAATAATTGCGAATTTAACGATGTGACTTTACCTTAAAAGAGCAACAACAGCATTGTCAGAACCTACTTTTAAAAATAGGAAGAGGAAGCACTAAATATTGACGGAGGACGTCGCGCAAAAAACATTCGTTGTAATATGTCAACGTCAAAAAAAAAAATTAGAAAAATCATCGAAAAATTTTGCGGTTTCTCGTGGGAATCTCCAATAGTCATCCAAAAGATCTCATTGTTGAACAATACGAACAGGAAGAACTCGAATGTAGCATTTCTGTTTATTAACTGTTATATTTAGAACTCTTTAACGGTTTACATTTTCCAGAAATATTCACGTGGGCGCCTTTAAATCTATGAAAAAGGTAATAATTCATAATGAGGAATTCAATAAAAAATACAGATTAATATTTATTTGTTATCTAAGAACAAAATTATTAATTGCCATCAAGCTAATAACTTATGTTTTGTGTCCTCAATTAAATGTAAAATTGACACGTAGTTTCAATAATAATCCAAGGTAAGATCACAATTTTTTTTTTTTGTTTTTTTTTTCTTTCTAGATATTGTGGTTATGGAGGCTACCAACTCTTTAACCTTTGATTCAATATTCATTAAAATCAAAAGGATTTTCTGTATCAGAATCAAAGCCTTCAAGTAAATTTTTAACTTCTCAGGACAAATAGTTTAGTTATCTTCAGCCCAGATAAATATGGCTGCATTCTATACAGTGTTTTTATTCAGACCAAACCAATAATATCCTGTGATAATTAACGGTAATGTGCATATAAGAATTGGTAAAAAAAAATACTTTATAAATGAATTATACTAACTGAAAGATGACCTAACAAACCGAAATTTTTTAAAAAATTCATTGTGTTATGTCATCTCTTAATGGAAACTACGGCGCACAGATTAAACTTACCTTCATATAAATTATACTAAATTACAAAGACCTATTCTTAGTATTTAGACGTGTAGATCGAGCAAATCCTGTCATAGGAAACTACTACAGATTAAATTAAATCCATTGAATTGCTTAATGACCATCATTTCTAAACATTTCATCTTAGTTGAAATGTTTAGAAAACATAGGAAAATTGTTAATAAAAGTGTTTTCAATTAGAAGTTAGGCACATTCGAATTATACTATTATGTACATTAATGAAACTGGAATTCCTTCAGTAATTTAAATAGTGAATATTAACTTATATATCTAACTAGAATAGTTGCCCGTCATATTTATGACGGATAGAAAATTAAAATGAATGTATTGCTAGGAACAAATGAATTCGTTTATTGGAAGGCTTGATGCGGGCTTGATTGATGCTGGGAACTGACGGCGCTTCAATTTGAATACCAAATTGATATCACTCGGTTGAAACTCGATCCAGGGAATAGTGACGATATCACCTCTGTTGCTTTCCGAAAGAACTTTTGCCGTGATTCAATGACACTCCTTAATGACCAATCGCGTGCTATTACAATAGTCTAATTTTGACTATTTTGATATTTTATAAGAAGTATTTCATTTAGCAAACTACTAATTGAGAAACTGCTGAACGCCTCCATGTAAATGGAGGATACATCTTTCTTTTGTAGATTCTAAAAGAATTTCAAGTTAATGTTGATGTGAACGACAACAAAACAATTGATCTTTCTTGAGGTTCAGCTGACGAAGTGGCATGCTGGAAAATGTAAGAGTGTGAAGAAACTCTGCAGGATAGTTTCGTTCATCACTTGGATCATCCGACACTACTACATCTACGCTGCAGTGGATGTGAGACTTGCCGGGCAGCTTTCTGATCTGTTGCATTACACACAGAGAGATACACACACAGAATTGGAATAAGATATATATATGTAATATAATTGACCCACGGCAACTTTACTCCTAAGCTACCTCATACGGTCTTCAAAAAGACTTGCAACGCGTAGTTCCATAAAATAAGCAAAGAAAGTTTAATTGAAAGGTAATTCTTAAATATAGAGAGATTCTATGTATTGTTTTTAATTATTATTAACTTATATAAAAAACGATCCAAATCATTTTCATCAGAGTTCTCTATTTTTGTTGCTTGAACATTAGCGAAGAAATATTATGGTCATCTCTGGGTCGAAATATGGGATTATAGTCAGATCTTAAGTTTATTTTGTTGAACTTATCTAATTTTATATAAAATCCTTATCTAACTACAAATATCACTAAGATAAGAATAGTATTCCTACAATGTCACGTGGGATGGAAGAAAGATGTTGCCTCTTTTATTTCGCTGTGAGCTTCAATTCAAACATAACAAGAACTATAACAAGAATTATTGACCGTATTGAGTGCACGTATTCTATAAAAAGATGTTTTCGTTTTAGCAATTTTTCTATTTTTTTAAGATGATTAATTTGATGATTATGCTTATATAAATATCATATCAAGTTTTTTCTTCCTTTCTTAATTAAGTCAGGTTTATCATCAATTCATTATGATAAATAATATAATAGAGCATTAATAATGGTCCTACAATTTTCATCACATTTTCCTTCTAATGTACATTAATATTTAGAGATCAGATGATAAAGTCAGCAGATTACAAGAAAGAATTTTTCATTTTGGTTCCTAATTTTGACTATTTTGATATTTTATAAGAAGTATTTCATTTAGCAAACTACTAATTGAGAAACTGCTGAACGCCTCCATCTAAATGGAGGATACATCTTTCTTTTTGTAGATTCTAAAAGAATTTCAAGTTAATGTTGATGTGAACGACAACAAAACAAGTCCAATCTTCGGATAAGTTAAAATAAGTAGAAAATTCTTATTAATGGAGGAACGGAATAAGTTTTCTTTAATTGAAAATTAATAGTTTTTCAATAAGTAATCAATAACTTCCAAATTCCAAATTTGCCAAATTTTCATAAATTCCTGAAATATGTAATAGTAAAAAAAACCCCAAAGTTTTCAAGATCTTGAAGAATTTGAAAAATGCTGATGCGTGAGATGGTACGTTTACAGGTTATCGCATTCAATCTGTACAATATTAAAGTGGAATTCCTCCACCGCTTTAAATCCATCTCAAAAAGAGTAATATGCTGATAAGGAAAAACTCTCCTAAAAATGTTGAATGTAATTGATTGATTGGTAATGTTGTAACAGTTTTTTTTTTTTTTTTTTTTTGTTTTTTTTTTCCCTGTATGTAATTAGAGTGAATGGTATCATGCAATCCATACATGCACCTAATAATGTAAGATGAAAGTACTTAGCTCAAAGCAGAATTGGACAGAAAAAAAAAAAGCCAGCAACTTTCCTATTCTCCAACAGCTGTGTATTTTGACGCTGCTGGTTTAGGAAGTAGATGATGGTTGAAAGGGTTAATTTGCAAATGAGTTGAAGGGTCCCAAAGGTTAATACTGTTATTTTAAGAGCAAATCACGGAAGGTAAGATACAACCACACGATCGTTGGGGATGTGTGACGTCATTCTTACGTCACTAATGATAGATGAAATTCTCAGAATTTTTTTGTCACTTAAAACTTATTCAATAAATTTCAGTTCACTTTTGATTTAAATACAAATTTTACATTTATGAATATATTTTTTAAAAAAAAGATGCACTAAAAAGCTTGGCCTAAAAGGAAATTGCAGTGTATGGCTTCCACAGCAATATGATTTCCTTACGGTCGGTTATTTCGAAGATCGTGTAAATGACTCACTGTAGTCGCGTGTCATCCAGCCTGGTCAGAAATTCAACCAACTGCTCTGTTGCCTGACTGCTGTTTCCGAAAATTGTCGCTTATGGAGGCTACTTCAGGCTGTTTGTTTTGTTTTTTTAAAGAGAAGGATTAAATCTTATGAATTGCCAATCTTTGCAAAGTTTTCAACTTTGACTTTTCTAGAACTGAATCAATCTCATTAGTAAAAAATCTTTTTCTGAATGAAGACATTGACTATTTTTATCACCATTAGAGTAATTAAACATGTTATTGATATCTTCTTAAACTTATCTTACATGTAAAAAGTATCTGTGGCATATTCAGTATGTGGTATATATTTTTCGTCACTCTAATAGAATCCTAAAATAATATAAAGAAATTTCTATATTTATATTTTTTTTTTCGTGTGATAACAGTACAATGTGTAACATTTACAAATTTCATTTAAAACATTCTTTGCATCCCTATACGATCACATCATTTGCTCCTCACATCCTTCTAGCAATATCACTAGATGCACAATGTTAGAAGTCATTTTTATTAGAAATGAAATAATTACAATTGATTCCTCCTTTTTCAGTCCCAGAGCCTCCACAACACTAAGAAAGGGGATAGTATGTTAGAATCAAAAAGTATTCAAAATTGAGAAAGCTTGGATTAAAAAAAAATCAACTCTCATTGTTTAGCAAAGCTTCTGGAAAAATCTTAAAGATACAAACATCAACTTGGAGAGATATTACTGAAATATTTGTAATTAAAATTTTTATTATAAAATTAAATTAATTAACACTTACACATAAAATATAATTTTTTCGGCAGGTTCCTTTTATTGGTTACAAGGATTTAGTGATGGCTTATTTAAATCTCAAATAATGGAAATAGAAGTTATTATTAAAGGGTTGGTAGTCCATCTCTCATTTGGAAACCATCAAAGGATCTTTTGAAATCGCTATCTTAAAAATCTTTTTTTTTTTTTTTTTACCCTTTTATTATTGATTCTGGAAAAATAATAAAATATGAAGTTTTAAGAATTGACTTTTTTTTTCCTTCTTCTTCTTCTGTTGGCAGACAAAATATTTAGAACTCCTTGTGAGTTTTTTTTTTTCCCTCCTATAAGATTCACTTATGACATTGATTATCTTGTGGGCAAATTACTATTTCCCCTAAGGGTTCCTTGTGTTGTTATTATTTCGAAATCCTATCCTTATTTCGTAGTGAGAACAGGCTTCAATCCCACCAAGTTTTATGACGGAATTCCTGAATCTCGAAAAATTCCTTGGTTGGCGATAGACACACCCACTCTTTTGTGTCGACAAGGTTCAAACGGTTGGACATAGAAATTAAGAGTGATGTTTAAGTTTTGGTTACGGCCAATGGCGAGCTTGATTGGAGCGCATGCGTAAATTGTCTATTGGCGGCCATAAGTAGGTGCCTATTAAGATTTTCAACCATTAATTATTTCGAGTGAAATTGCCATTTAGTGATAAAACTCCGGCATTGTATTCGGCGACGTTAAAAAACACTTAGTCCTCTATAAAACTTTATTGGCCCAGATTTATGCGGAGACTATCGCGTGTTGGAGCCAATATCTCAAACTGTCAAAACATCGTGCCTTTTGCTACACACTCAACCTTAGGGTCAGTTATTATTTCAGACATCTGGGAGATATTATCGTAGCATATCAGCAGTCCGCATTCCATACCCTTCACGAATACTTTAACCAGTCGGGAAACAAGAAAGCTCAGGGGTGGGTGGGCTACATAATCGGCACTGATGTAGACTTCAAAGCTGATTGCATACCTTTTCACTTTTCAGGATAGTATCAGGGAAGAGATGCGAAAATTCTAAGAATTATCCTCAAAATTAAACACAGGTTAATTCCAGTTAGGCCTCATTTAGCTTATTTTATTCCTGAAGTATTTTTTGTAATTTTCACTTTCTATCTTGGGATTTGTTCTTCGATCTGATTTAACTCTCATCAGCGAGAATTAGCCAGTGTTCAAAGATTAAGGCACAGTAGGTGGTGAGATCAAGAAATGCAACAACTGAAACTTATTTGATTCTTCAACGGGAAACATGAAATTCTATTGAAATTCATCAATAATATTAAAATTTTAATCAGAATCTAACTTTAAATTGGCGAAAAATAGAAAACCACTCATCTTTAGAAAGAAATTAAGACATTAAAAGTATATTATACGATTCTTAACTTATTTCACCAAACCTTCAGTGCAGTGGCAGGTCAAGTGAGAAAACTTAGCTTCATACACAAAAATTGAAAAATGAAAAGTACATTCATATCTTAGAGATAATATTTAAGGTTTTGAAAAAGTATTAGGCTATTACTTTTTTGATTGCTTCCAATGGAACTAAATATAAAAACAAGAAACTCAAAAGATCTTAAAACTACTTTCCTTACATTGTTACTCCTTAACGATAAAACAATTGAATATATTGAAATTACAACATCTATCGAATACGAAGAAAATAAATTTATCATTTACTGAAGAGAAAAAAAAAAAGAATTAATCTATACTACTTATTTAGCCTATACTGTCTACATCGGATTAATTTTTATCGTAATTTAATCATATTTCTCGCCAATTTAAGGAATTAATGATTACATTGATTGTTTAAAACAATGAGATATTAATGACAAAAATAGGATAAAAATACATTATTTAGATTCCAATGCTTTTCTGTGGGAGTTTTTATCGCCTTGTGTTAATTTGTCAACAACGATCCATTACGTATTGTTAAAAATTTCAAATATAAAGCTTAGATCGTCCCTAGTCCTCGAATGTGCACACCAAGTATCAAGAAGATCTATTCTATTTAAAATGATCTAATCTTAAAATGATTTAAAAATAATTAAGAACAACACACACACACACACACACACACACACACAGAGTGAGTGTTAATTATGTTAACCCACAAAAAGCAGACATCATTACCTGAATTAAATTATTAAAAAGATTCAGTAACGATCATAAATTAATGGAATTACGACATGTGATGATTTAAGGACTTTTTTTTTTAATAAATTGGAGAAATGGATGAGTAGCAACAATGTTATATCTCCTAATCAGATTAATCTCCAACAACCAAAGTACATCGTTTTTGAACACTTTTCTTAATATTGGATTAAAATCGTTTTCATTGGTGATAAAATTGAAGAAATACGTACGAAGTAAATTAATGAAGGATGGTTGATATGGCGTCTAATGATGGTTGGTATTCTAATAATTTTTTTTTGTTGTTTAAAAAGGAACAGCAGAACAAAAAAAAAAATAGTTCGATTAAATAATGGACGTACCATATCATCAATGCTTTTCAAAATGATAATATAATTTGTATAAGTCAACGGTAATTTAAAAATTTGCTCTATATAACTACCTTTTTTTTTTACCAGGGAATTAATTATGTAAT
The DNA here is from genome assembly GCA_023159025.1 of Thereuonema tuberculata. NCBI lineage: Eukaryota > Metazoa > Arthropoda > Chilopoda > Scutigeromorpha > Scutigeridae > Thereuonema > Thereuonema tuberculata. The sequence goes on along the minus strand of JAFIDM010009631.1, from coordinate 245,489,799 downwards.
CAGTTCAAAATATTTTTGATAAATTCAATTCTAAGAATTTTAATGATCAATCAGAGTTTTAGTAGGCATGATGGAAATTACTATTGTCAGAAATCTCACATCTTTTAGGAGGATATTCAAAGGAAAAAAAATAATAAGGAAGATATTATTATTATTATTCTAAATATTCATTTCAGTGGAGATGCCTGAGGACAGTCTTTTATTTGAGTGTCTATTCCATTTTTATTAAGAAGAATATGATTCTTCCTTTATATATTTATCTAAGGCAGAAGATATTATTTAAAATAAAGAATCATCAAAAATTAAGCAAAGAAAAAGAATTGCAGGAATTTAGAAAACATGAAAGTAAAAAATTTTTAGGATTGATTGTTATATTTTCAATGTTATGATCAGTAACATTTTGCATCTATGTTTAATTGATTTTATATAATTGTTGTAATTTTTTTGTACTTTTTTAATTGAAAAGAAAAAAAAATGCAATATTTCACAACATAAAATAATGTAGATTTGCTTTATCAGCAATTACAAATGTATTTTCTTGTTAAAAACTTAGAACATCACAGTTCAGACGAAGATGCGAAGCCGTCTAGAGGAGATACAGACTCGGCGAATCCAAGCCTAAGGAGGAAGTGAACGCTCAGCCGCCTAAAACCCAAATTTTAAAAAGAAATATTAATCAGACAAAAAAGATTTCCGACATTATGTATGACTATGATTTTTTTTAGAGATAATAAAAGCTAAGTTTGAAGTTGCAAGTGAATTAAGTCTATCTCAATACAGTCGAACCTGTCTATCTCGAATCTCACGGGAAAGGAAAAAAATTCGAGATAAAGAGGTTTCGAGTTATGGAGGTTTTAAATGCGGTCAATTAAAAAACGTTTTAATTGCTTTTGTTGTAGAAAAATACAGTGGTATGATCGCAGATTAATTATACATACATTCATAACAGTTTTTTAACATACATACGTACCTTTAACAATAAAAATAGTCTTTCAATGACTTTTGACGTCTAACTTTCTTTGTTTCTGAATTCCGGAATTCCAAGTAACCCCCCCTTCCCCAATCTGTTGATGAAGAAGGGTGGTCTTTGGGAATCGATTTTTGTAATTTACACTATCCGAAATTCGAGATACAGAATATAAGGAAATTTTTTCGGGATATAGAGGTTTTCGAGATAAACAGGTTCGAGGTAGACAGGTTCGACTGTATTAAATCATGTCATTCCTAAAATATTGTTGTTAACAAAGTGCGAGTAAAATAAAGTAAGTAATTCGCTCGGAGAATATTGTCAAACTTGATTTTGAATAATATTTTTCCCAATCGTTAGAATGATTTGAAATATGTTGAATTTTAAACTTGGTCTTCTTAAAATGTCTTTTAGTTCCTGTCTAATATCATGAATTAAATAATCATTACAAAGCTATTAAGGGGGTGTTATTTACATAGTATGTTGTTAAGTTTATCAGTGCTTTATGTTCTTACGCAATCTAAAAATAAATCCCAGCTTCTTCCTAACTGAAATCGAATTGCGGAAGTGATTCTGAGCATTGCGTGTTAGAGTTGCACGAATCCTAGTTACGAGTAAAAAACACCAATAAGCCTTAATATAAGAATTATTTTTTTTTAACATTTTGAATAGTGGAATTATCATTTGAAAATGCCACAGAAGAGCCTTTGATCCTGATACTTTGATAAAAATTAATTGTAAATAATGAAATCGAAATAGGACTTTGTTATTAAAAGAAATAATGGCAATAATTTTCAATAATTTTGCTAAAATAATTAATTTATTGAAATTTTTTTAAATTATTGAAGATTAATAAAAAGATAAATTTATTAATGCTCTAAAAAGAAAGAAACTAATTCTGATATTCCTCCACTCTTCGGTAAATCTACTTTTCCAAAGAAATTGTACACATAAAAAATAGTTTATAATAGTTTGCATGCCTACACACGCACCTGTATATAAATATACTTATAAGTGTGCGAGTGTACGCATGAAAAAATATAAGTATAGCATTAATGACAATAAAACATGCTCGTATCTAGAATAAAATCTATACGTTAAATAACCTGGACAAATAGAAATATATGAACTAAATTCTGTTTTGTTTAATAATTAAGGTTAATAAAATATAAAATCACGTTCAAATTGGCTTTAATAATATTGATTGGTTCAGACATATTCATGTTGTATTCATTGGTAAATCATAGACTATTTCAATGGATTCTATTATAACAATAAAAGCAATTGTGCCGTGGGATTTTAAGAACAAGGTTTGGGATCCCTCCGGATTTCTGTAAATTTAAAAATGCGCCGTGTAGCGAGAAAGGTTGAGAAACACTGACTTATTAGGGCATATGAAACATGCTCTAGGGCGTATGAGAAATTGACGCATATCAGGAATTGGTTGTATCGGCTTTTGAACTTTTAAAAATAATCACTTACACTTAAAATTAATAGATTAAGCTAACGTAAGCATTGAATGCTGCATTGTAATTAAAAAAAAATCACAGAAAGTAATCTAAAGAAATAAAGAAATGCAAAGAATGATCAGTAATTCGTAACCGAGAACGAATTATATTAAATCTCATTAAGTTTCAGATTTTGTAACATTTATTCAATTTATATTAAAAAAACTTTTAAAATTGCGGACAATTACATAGCACTAAATAATGATAATAATTTATAATTTATTATTTATGAAATAATTTATTAATGTATCAAGATTGTAAGTATTTTTTTCTACATTTTATTTATTAATATGTATAGCATTAAAAATTCTGTTGTTATGGTACTTAAACATTAATTTAATAAAAGATTTAATCATTGCTACATGTAAAAAGAATTTGTTTATAAGTGTTGTTTAATTAACTTATATACTGTTTAATCGAATTGTGCGTTTGACAATTATAGGCTGATATAATTGTAAATTTCAATTTTGCTGTCTTTAATGATTTTTATAGAGGATTACATTTCACTGTATTTAAACATACTTTTGATTCTTTGTCTAATAAATAGTATTGCTCTCCCATTGAATTCTTAATGAATGTAATTCATTCTGTCTGTCTCTTTATCTTCATATCATCAAGACATTAATAAAAAAAGAAGGGAAAAAAAAAATATACCGCATCTTGTAATGAAATTTTAATTGCTGAGACAAGCTTCCTTTCTCCCAGTCTAAGAGTTTGTAAAAGCATCATAAAAAAAAAAAAAATCAGAAAAAAAAAACAAAGACTGAGAACTGACGGGTGGGTTTTTTATTTTGCTAATTTTTTTTTAATTTGAGAATGGCCCAGGCTATTTGTTATTATCCTCTACAACGACTCATAAGCTACAAACGTGACATGTTTACATATCCGGTGGAGAATTCATTTTGTAGTCGAGGAATCAACGGAAATATTCTATTAATTTCCTGCGATATATTTGCGGATTAGTTTACTAATTTTTTTTTCTCTCTTCTTTTCTTTTGGGCCACGTACCCTGCGGCAATGTCATCCACTGAAATATTTAGAAGGGCAATTACACTCACACTTCCTACAGGTGGAGCCTCAGTCGGCAGCTTGTGTCGTCTTCGAGTGCCAAATCACCTGCTGAGAAGTATGAATATTTCATTGGCAAGAAGCCTTTGTGGCCACCGATCCTCACTGGCTATTTGTTCTACGATGAGATGATGGCTTCACACTTCACAAGCGACGAATGGGGATTCCTCACCCCATCACCACACTTGAGGAAATCAAAGGGAAGGAAGAGTGTGGCTTCGACATAACAGAATCAGAAGTAGTGGCATCGAATTCAAAGAACGTCGAAAGTCTTACTGTTGAAATGCTCAAATAAATTTATGTAATGAAGAAAAGGATACAAATTAAAATGCATGCTGTAAGCTGTTAATAATGGAATTCGATAGCTGTTTTGTGCTCGTTAATACTCATCAGCCAGAGTTAACCAGTTGACCGATAGCTTAGAGGTATGGAGTTAAGGAAGTATCAGTCTCTAAACAATTCATCATATCGATAAACTCCCTGGAATAAATACGAAATCCCTTTCTTAACTTCGATTTTTTTTTTTCATTTTTTTTGGAAGATTAAAAAAAAAAATAGGCGGTTAATTTTTTCTTTCTTTTTTTGAACACATTTAAGCTACCTATCTATGAAAAATGAAGGCGCCACAAAATACAGAAAAGCATAAGTTTTATAGAAATATAGGCATTCATAAGAAATATCTACAATAAAAAAAATAAAAAAAAACTCTAGGGTAAATACTAGCATGTATTTACATACAACATATGTGTGCTATCTAAGAATGTAGTTGTCACAAGTATATATTTATCGTATGTCATTAGTAATCCATAATTTCTTTGCCTAATAAAATAAAAATAAAATAAAATAAAGAATATTTGACTTATTAAATACATGAACTTTCTGTTAATAAGAATTATATAGATGTAAATATACATATCTTTCAAAAAAAAATAATAAATAAATAAATAAACTGAAATAGAATAATTTTGACCAGTTTTTCTTATGCCCTAGTCTGGAAATTCGTTTCTAATTCTGTTTGTATCTTGTTGAAGATGTTTCCTAGCAAACTGCATTCTGAAAGAGGCTACTGGCGAATAGGCTTCCCTGGAAAGTTTGCTTCTCACGTTTACTAACTCTTTTGATTGTCTATTGCAGTGCATTTCAACCTTTTTCGCTTCACGGCATACTTTTGCATTATCAGAAACCCCGCGACACACCAAACTTTTTCAAAGCTTTATTACGATTTGAAAAACTTGTAATAAATATAATAAAAGATACCTTGAAATATTTTTTAAGCCGATTTGAATGAGAATTAATACTTAATTAACCTTTTAGTAATATATTGTGAGAATGAAACAGAATGTATTCATGTTTCTGTTCAGATTTTATTCTGGATACTAGCATTTCACTAATGTGAAGCTAACTGTTCATTACAAGGGCATCCCCAGAAATTTCTCCCGACTCATCAAAGACATCCTCCCGCCACACTGGTTGAGAAGCACTAGTGTATTGCTGCACTTATGATTTTTGCGCATCATTGGACAAAATTTGATAGTTACTTATCAAAAATTAACTACGTACACTAGATCTATGAAAGAGTTTAATGTATGACTGAAATTGAAACGATGATTTCAAACATCTCCCAAGACCAAAAATCAACGTTTTTCAGAGGAAGCCAAAAATCTATTAGTGAAAAAGGTGTTTTTGTAAAAACAAAAAACAATAAAAAAAAAAAAATCCGAAATGTTAAAGCTGTATTATACCTATTCTTGTATAAGTTTTTGAAGTAGGAAGGTTATTCTGTGACTATGATTTTCATATTACGGTTTTCGAAAGTGTGGATTTGAAAGTTTTTGAAAATACCGTTTCAATTTCAACCTGATGCTCAAGTTTTAAATAAATTGATTGGATTAAACAGAACAAGACAATAGAAATTTTTAAGCATCATTTCTCGAGTATAATCATCAGGAAACGAGAAAATTTAAAACGATATTATATTATCGAAAATTTTAAAATATCGGATAAGAATTCTGTTGAAACGTAAATAAAAAAAGAGGGCACTTATTAAAAATTCCAAAATCAATCTCATTTCCTACTTTAGCTCTTGTTTGTTTTACTATAAAGATAAAATGTTTTCTACAACGCTTTCATTGTTGTGAGAGAAATATACTTATTGTCGATTGTCTTCATCGAATTGTGAAAATCATCAATTGTATGTCTTTGATAAGCAAAATTCTGCCTTCAAATGAATTTTGCAAATTAAATGAGTCTTAACATTAACTAAGTAGGATCGAAACGTTCAAACTATCCTGATGTTGAATTAATGCCCTCATCTCTATGATCATTTTGTATTCTATCCGTTCTTACTCTAACGTCAAGAATGGATTTTAATTTTCAGTTGTTTCTTTTTTGATTCACGTCCAGTAATAGCAAAATTCTAAGGAAAGATTTCTGGTGTCAAGTAGGTAGTGGACAAGTCAGAGATAAAATTTCGAAGATGTTTCAATGTGGCTGTCAATCCATAGCTGATCACCAATGTAAAATAATAAGGAAAAAAGGAATAACAGCTGAATTCAACATTTTTGTAAAGTGTGTTTGTATTTAATTTATCAAGAATGAATTCAGTCTTGGACAAGTTTTCATTGAGACCAAGGTCGTTTATTCTTATCTAAAACTCAGGAAATCTCTAATTACATCTTTAAACATTGAATGATTAATCATGTTGGTGTAAAACGTGAATTGATACAATGTCAGGTTTAGATCAATATTTTATCGATTTTTTTTTTAGTAATGAAACTAAGATTAAAATCGCAGGTGAACAAAACATCCTCTCATATACAGAGGGACAGGGGCTTCCAGGTGTCCTGACACATTACGTGGGAGAATATTAACTACTTAAGGATGTCTCACCTTTAATTGGTTGTTGATCTAATATTAACACTATATATAAAAAAAAATGTAATTAATATCGTTAATAAATAGTCACTTTTAGATAATATTAATAATACTTTGAATTGATAATTGTCTTATTTGATAAATTATTGTCAATTCTATTATTAATCTCAATCTTTCAAAATTTTGTTAACGTAGAATTAATTAAATATTTATTTATATAAGAACTTTTACACTGAGAGGTGCCGACAGCCTTTGTTCCACATCCCCAGAAATCTCGAAATACACCGAGAATGCGTATTTTCTTTAGTTTTATGGTTAGCTGAACGGTTTGAGAGGCTCTTCCCCTCTCTCACACTCCGAAATATGTTTTTGCTTTTTGTATTTGGGGCAGTTCCGAACACCCCCCCCCCCAAAAAAAAAATGTTGTGAACAATCGTATGTTTTAAACATCTGATTTTTTTTCATATATGTAATAATGAAGGAACGAAGCCTTCTTAATTTCTTGTTCTATTCTCTATGATTTGAAAGTTCTTTTCGTCAATCTGCATTTGAAAACAGTGACTTTTATTTTCTTTTTTCTATTTTGTTTGTCATCAACAAGGATTTGCTTGGATTTCTAGAAGAGAAAGAAAGAAATTAGTCCCAATACGTAAGTTTGTCTTTTAAATTCGTTCTAATATAAGTTTATTTGATTTGATTTTAAGACAACTTTTTTGTTATAGAATCTCGTCTGAGATCTACAATCTTGAAAAACATATTCACAAAAGTATTCAGAAAGTATTGTTCGCTGTAAGTAAAAACTTGCCAAGACTCATAAAATCTGGAGACATTCCATGTTTTACCAAATAAGTTCCGTTGACATAAAACTAAAACGAGTTCATTAGTCCCATTGGAATTCCATAATTCATTCATGAGCTTTAATTGGTTTTTACTTTATGTGGTCCTAAATAAAAAGAACAATAAATATTTCCATAGAAAATTATTGCTTATAAAAACGGCAGTAAACAAAAGACAAAAAAAACAAGGTGAGGGTAGGTTTTTAGCAATCGATGAAAGTAACTTTGAACAACCCAAGTGAAAGCAAGCGTTAAAAGGGGGAAGGGAAGGAGACTGTTTATAGTAAAGAGGTTATCCTCGCAACATACTGATGGATATTTATCACTAAAATCTAAAAACGTATGTTTTCTCATCGCGATAGCCCCATCTGATTCATTTACTTTTACACAGTTAACAATTACTCGCAGTGATCATCCTCTTTAAGACATCGATGTGCTACTCTCTCCATCGATCTGTTCTTGCAAATGTATTAAGGTCTCTTCAAATAGAAGGACTGTTGTTCATTATTTTGTAAATATCTCACGAAAGTTCTATAGGAAAATTCCAAATAACAACAAATTTTACCAGAAAAAATAAAATAAAATAATAATAATAATAATAATAATAATAATAATAATAATAATAATAATAATATTCTTTCTCCGAATAATTCAAAATTTGATTACCTACTTATTACCTGCTTTTGATTTTAAAAGTTTATACAGGAGTTATTTAGTAAATTTATAACTCCTGTATAGTCAGTTAATCTACTTTCCTAAGGAAAGTGAGTCAAATCCTCCCACGAATAAACCAACGAATGAATCTTCCTCTCTTTTCTTCATGGAGTGCATAGTAGGACTTCAGACAATCTTAACTTTATATTTTACATTTTTTCCTTGTGGATCCTTGTCAACAAATTTGCACCTGAAGATCACAGAAAAAAAAAATCCCATATTTGAATGGAAACGATGACTTTCAGTTCATGTCTAACAATTTATAGGAATTCATTTAATCCACTGTGATATTAAGTAAATCCTAAGTATCTTATAGACTTTCTGAGTTTTTTTAAGGAATTTTAGGAATTTATAAGAATTTTAAACAAGCAACAGAATATTTATGACTTCTAAATATTTTTTCAAAGATTTAAATATTTTTATTTTATTAAAAAACATCTTGCATCTTTACATTCACTTATTTGGTGGTGATAACAACATTGCGAATACATTTTTTTTTCCTAGTCGTCCATTACAGATTTTAGATTGGGTTAAAATGATGATATCTGATGACACGTTGATGTTTCTTCTTCCCAGGTGGTTTATCTTGTGGTCAATGCTGCACCTGCTCCAAATGTCGTCTGTAGTAACTTATAACCCTTCGCCGCCATGACAGCTTCAGCTGCCCACCAGAGGTGATTGCTGCCACCATCTCCTTCCACAGAGTAACCTAAGAAAAACAAGAATATTGAGTAAGTTATTGTTAATTCTATATCTTTAATAACAATATTTACAACATTACCTGAAATAACAATAACGAAAAACATCCCCGTACCGTACTTAAAAAAAAATATTTCTTTTATCCTTATTAATGTGTTCTTTATTACAAGACAGTTTTATTTCTAACAGTTTCCATTGAGTGTTTTGCAAACTATACGTATCTTATATATACCATACGTTTATTATATCAGTATAGTCTAATCAAAAGTTACAATATCTCTTCCCATTAGATATTACGTCTCCACCTTAGAGTGCACTGAAGCTAAGGAAATTGAATTAAGGATAAGTAAATATTTTTTTTTTTAATGTTTACCTGTCTTATTAAGTATACTTATGTTAAGAATACCTGCGGTATAGGTGCTGATAGTTTAATATGAATACTTAAAAATTAATCTAGTTAAGTTAAATTAAGATTAAGACTTACTTTTTCATCAATTATATCGGATATTAACTGATCTTTTATATGTTTAATATTTTTCAAATTTTCTAAATTTATATATTTTCTAGATTTATATATTTATATATTTCATTATATGTTTTAAAATATACATTACAGAACTCGATGCTACTTAAGGCAATTTTCGTTCATTTCTTCAGATTTTGGCAACATGTTTTTATCCATTTTGTTTTCAAAATGCAGGATTTGTGGGTGGGTTTTACGTGTTGGATTCACTTTTTATGTTTTATTAAGACAGTCTAAAAAATTCTTCATAGAAGGATTTGGATGGATAGAAGTCCAAAATGGTCTTCATTTAACTACACATTCTCATTACTTATAGTTGAATTCAAGGTCCTTAACTATCTCCTCTTTGAGTTGGTTCTTAGGATTTTTTAGGTTGTTTTTGTTTCTTAGTAGAACAGCAACTGCTGTTGTTAACAGGTCGTTTCATTCCGCGGTTTGACAGTCTTTTTTTTTTAATTAAATAATCTTTTTTTTTTATTTAACGTAATGGGAGACTGACCGGTTTCTGGGGTTCTCCATGCTAATTGAGTTGTCTGGAGTTATTCTACAACATTTTATGGCGTCAGTGACAGGCTGGTCTATCTCCTACACGTTGATGTTGAGAGACGGCGATAGATAGCAGTTTGTTATCGGTTATTCTTTGCTCTAACAACTGTTCTGATCGGCATTAATGTACATTTATAGTATAGATGTTTTTTTTCGGAAATGTTCAACTAAGGATTTTACTTACCAAGAAACAGAACTAATTCGTGTGTATGAGTTATTAAACTGTGGCCTACAGATTTCGAAGCGGAACATAAATAACCAAATTACTTAATTTTTATTGTCGTACGTTAACAAGTACCAAAAAATGATTATCACCATATCCTCCTCCTGATGTTATTAATCGTGCCAACAGATACAAAAGAAAAAGAGAATTATTTTTTGGCTCAAGAGAAAAAAAAAAGCTTTCATGTAAGTATGAAGATGAGTTCTGCCTTAACCACTAGAGCGCAGGCTCTAATTCAAGTCGCTGAACAGAGTGACAAATGTTCAACTGACAATAACACGAATATTCCATTTGTCTTCTTCATCCGTTTACTATTTTCTGGAGGAAAAAAAACAAAAAACAAAAAAACTTTGAATAAGTGTGAGAATGACTTGAATTACATTTATAACGGAGACGTGGCCGAAGGACAATAAGATGCCTCTATACATTTAGCTCCGATCTAAAGTTCTCATGGCCAGAGATAAAACATAAGAGGAGACAAAGTTTGAGCACGAATTCCAGGAGAGTCATGAAAAGCTTTTCTGTTATTTGTGATGAAGAACCATAAATATACATGACTTAGATTAATTTAACTTTTTTTTAGAGAAAATAATATATTAAAAATAATTTCAATTTGAAATATTAACTTCAATTCAGTTTTGTGTTTTAATGCTAATATTTGCTTTCTTATTTGATGAGTGTATTTTTTTCTCCGTAGTATAACGCCTTTTAACAAACAACTGAGCACGATCCTGCTGTGATTTGTATTCCGACCGATCCCATTGCCCTGGTCCAGTGATCACGAACTGAGTCGCTTAGTGACACTGTGCCCTGAGGTGCCTGCATTTTAAGACAACTTAAATGATGTCACTGGACGTTGGCAAAGAAAAGAAAAAAAACAAATCACGAATACAAAACTTTTGTAATTGAAAACGTGAAAGGACTGAAAGATTCTCCCCAAAATGTCAACTCTGCAATTAAATGGTCTACAAGAAGGAATGGGAAGGATGAAGAGGAGGGGAAGCATCTAAGGAGCCAACAAGTCGCAACAATGTGGAAAAAAAAATGAATTGGTTTTCATTACTTATAAACTTTTTAAGTAATTTAAAGTTACATTTAAGTTACAAATTGTTTTGTGAATTATAATACAGGGTGTTTCAAAAATACACGGCATAATTTCAGGTATGTATTTCCCACATGTAGACAATCAAAATAGTTCATTACAACATATGTCCGGAAATGCTTCATTTCCGAGTTATGGCCTTCACAACATTGAAAATCACCGGAACGTTTTTCGTTCCGCCGGTCGTTGCCATTACAGAAGATGTTCAAAATGACCACCTCCTGCTTGAATACAGACCTCACATCGATGTCTCAATGACCTGCGAACACGATCCCACACTCCAGGAATGTTGCGTATGTCCTCAGAACGTGCCACAATTCGATTCCGAAGGGATTCCAAATCAGGCACCGGAGACGAATAAACCAATGATTTTAAATGGCCCCACAAGTAGAAATCGAGAGGGTTCAGATCAGGTGAGCGTGGAGGCCAAGCAATTGGGCCACCTCTACCTATCCATCGATCAGGAAACGTTCGATCCAAGTACCGGCGAGCCGTACGACTGAAGTGTGCAGGAGCGCCGTCATGCAAGAAGTGAGCGTGCTGACGATCGATCAGTGGAGTGTCGTCATAAACATGAGGTATGGTGTTTTCCAGGAAGTTTGTGTACGCCTGCCCCGTAAGTCTGTTTACAAGTACATGGGGTCCAACTAATCGATCACCAATGATACCGGCCCACATGTTGAGGGAGAACCGCACCTGGTGATGAGATACAACAGTTGCATTTGGGTTTTCATACGCCCATACATGCTGATTGTGGAAATTTGTTATGCCATCTCGTGTGAACTGTGCTTCATCTGTAAATACGAAAAACGTTCCGGTGATTTTCAATGTTGTGAAGGCCATAACTCGGAAATGAAGCATTTCCGGACATATGTTGTAATGAACTATTTTGATTGTCTACATGTGGGAAATACATACCTGAAATTATGCCGTGTATTTTTGAAACACCCTGTATAAACAATGTAAAAAATAAAGTTTTAAAACTTTTAACAAAGATGGAAAACCTCATTCTCAGGAGTCTCATTCAATGATCGTTTACAAGAAGTACATTGAATGGAATTGGTAACTCATATCGGATGGGTTATTCAATCGAATCATTTGTTTAAGTTAATTTTTGTCTGTCAATGTTTTTTTTTTAAAAAATTTAATGATTTCTATCAACAACGAATGCTTCTTATTCTTATTGATGGAGTTTAACCATTAGCCTTCAGACGAATCACACCATTTTAAAATTCAGACAATTAAATATCCTACCTCATTGATTACCTCCAATTTGAAGCAATAACTGTCTATTTGAACCTTTTCGTTATTATTTATATATTGGGAAAAAAAAAAGGGCGCGTTTGATATTTGGGGAAATGGAAAAGAAATTCACGCGCACACACACAAACACAACTACAGTATTTTTTGAAGTTATATTTTCATCTACTCTTCAGCAGTGATTCCCAAAATTTTATCAGAGAAAACATCTTCTGACACTTTATCGTATCCACTAGCAAAACTGTTGAATAACAATAGTCATCTTTAGGATTAAAGGGATAAGGTACATCTCAGAAATAACATCCCTCAAGATTAGCAGAGCACGACTAACACTTCCGCTACAATGTTCATACAAATCTGATGTTTGTAGATCTTGCAGTTTGGGAGACCTAAAGTAAAAAAAACAAACAATCCTCCCTATCTCTAGAGAAAGGGATTGTAAAATATGCATTCTTAGGTTGATGTTGCAAACATGCGCTTTTTACATTAACGTACTTTTACAAAGATGTTGGCATTATACGGACCAGTCGATATCTCTTTAAAGTTCAGTTAATTTATTTTACTTATTATTTTAAATATTTCCGCATTTGTTGAATATCAATGCTTTTTCAAGTATTATCCCCGTATATTTATCTCATCTCACATTCCTTTTTTGATGATACCTAAATTTGCAATGGTTATTTGATTCTAGTCTTGAGTCAATTAAGTGATTGTTGTGTGTGAATTGACTTATCTGTGAGAGAGGAGTTTATTTGCAGAGGGGATGATGATCTATGAGTGATTCCACCTTTGACTTGATAAAGAAAGAGACACTGTTCAATTCTAAGACCCTGTGAAGACAAGCCAAGGGATGGCGTCAGTCAACTGAACAAGCATTTTTTTTTAAAGATGACACGTTTAAAGATGGCATGTCCGTGAAACAGAGGTTTTTAATTCGATTGACTTTCTTGTAATAATAATGTAAATATTATGGACAGATTTTAGAAATACATATGTACGAGAAAAAGAGTGATTGCGAAAGATCGAGACGAATCCAGATTATGAATGAATCCGGGTTCGTTGAAATCGTGTTTTGCCTTTTATTCGAATATTTTCTGGGTGGTGCACTGCCATATCCAGGATGATCAGAACGATGTTTTCCCAAATAACATCTAAATAAAAAAGTTGTAATTGAATAATTAAAATATTTTTTTAAAATTGTTTTTGAAAGTATTGGAAACATTAAGAAACCAAATATCAACAGTTTGGTATGAAATCTTAGTTTACGTTATTTATTTTACATCAATTTGTTTTATTTGCATAAAAAACTACTTTTTTTTCCCAATTTCCCTAAAAAAGAAACACAAAGAATTTATAATTTAAAGATAAAATTAATGGATTTATTTTCCGTACTTAAAACAACTCAGTAATGTAAAAAAATAAAATTTCTGAGCAAAAACATGTAACGGGAAGAACAAAATAAGGATAAGTTTTTAATAAATAAACAAATAATAACTTATAACACTATTTGCTATGTCGTTAGTCAACTTCCATCTCTCACTTTTCGCTCGCTCTTAAAGGTCGACTGTCCTCCAAATGAAAGTTGGCCGGCGGAAGTTTGAACTGCGCAGCCCTTCCGGTAGCTGATCAATTATGTTTTCTTTCACAATGGACGCCGTCGTCTGTTTTTACTGAGAAAGACATGTTGATAACGCCAAATTAAAACTTCTCTCGACTATTTAGCGTTATTTCAATACCAGTTGCTAACAATAAGTACTTAGATAATAAATAAATAAATATATATTATTTATAAATACAATGCTCTTTTGCAAAGTAACAAGCAATTACCGTAATGGCGGCGTCCTGTCATAAAATCAGACGGAAGTGCCTGACCAGACTAATCGATCATACATGCGCAGATCTCACAAAAACTGGGCAGCCATCTCTTATTTGGAGGACAATAATGTTTCCGATCGGTTCTTCCGCGTATTTTTTGAAACTCGAAGGAAAGGAAGGCTTATATTCTGTCCCCTGCTGAAGTCTATGAATCAATACTAATCCAGTTGTAATCATTACCCCTTTGTGTTAACTCCATTGGGATTTTTTTTTTACTTTAATTTGAAATCAAGCAACTGAAAAACTGGAATCAGTGGCGTATATAGAATATATTTTCGGGGGGGGGGGGCCGACACCCCATGGAAACCTATCTGTTCAACCAAAAAAAAAAAAAAAAAAAAAAATTGGGGAGGAAATTTCGGGGGGGGCCCGGGCCAAAAAATCTATTCAACTAAACAAAAAAAACAATGAAAATCTATCTGTTCAATAAAAAAAAAACGTTCGGAGGACATATCTTCATTATTTCGGGAGGGGCCCGGGCCCCCTCGGCCCCCCCCTTATATACGCCCCTGACTGGAATGATCTTATTTTCATTAGGATTTAATAATGTTTCTATTTAATATTCGTAATGATATCTTCGTAAACTGGAAAAGAAAAAAGAAAAACGAAAAGTAATGATCTCTTGATGTGATACAATTCAATTAATAAACAATTCGGGAGTTGAAATGTTTTAACGTATCTTGAAATTTACATCATCTGAATTTTATTGATGTTAGAAGGTTTAAATAAGTTAAAAATAATGTTCGTTAAAACGAATGCAAAAAATCTTCTCAAATACATACATTCAGAGAAAACTAATAAGTAAGATATGTAAAGAGAAAATGTAACATTATTAGTTGCTCTCTTCTTTCTTTCTTTCTTCTACTTGGAAGCGAGGCTTATCAGATTAAAACCAATCCGTGTGTCTATTTGTGTGTGTATGCATTGGAGTATGTTTATGTATTCCTAATAACTTTTGAATCGCTGGATGGATCTTCTTGAAACTTGGTATGCTTATTTAAGGACTAAAGACGATCTAACTTTTATATTTGAAATCTTTTCCCAATGGTTCTTTGTCGAGACATTTATATGTGAAGGCGACAAAAATCCCCATAAGAAAGCATTGGAATCCAAATAATACATTTCTATCCTATTTCTATTAATATTTCGTTGTTTTAAAAAATGAATTTTAATCCTTTTTAGTGAACCCATCAATTAGGGTGTGATTAAGGAAATCCGATTTTAAGGAAAGTAGGCTTTAAGTTCTTCGTTCTTTCTTTATTTAGTGACTTTTAGCATTGACTGGCAATCCAAAATGAAATCCATCTTAAAAATTTAACACTTTTCACTTACAACTTCACTTTTAAGCAGAAAAATGACTCTGTATTTCTAACAAACTAAACAAAATATCAAATGATTAATATTCTTTTCTTTCTGGCTTTTCTTTCTGGTATTCCGATAGAATGCACAATTTAAAACAATTGGAAGCTTTTCTTCAAAAATCCAGCAAAAGACATGAAATTTCATTGAATTGAAATCTTTGGTATTTCAGTTAGATACATTGTCTTTGCATAAATCAGGAAGTACAAAAACTCTGATGAAACGATGGACTTTAAACAAAGTTTTTCGTTTTCTGATCTCTTTGAAATACAGGTATTACAGCAGAAAATAGACTTAAATTGGGAATCATTTTTCATTCGTACTTCATGAAATCCTATGAACTTACATTAACTTTATTCATTGACTCTTTGTAACATGACTAACTAAAATTATTTATGAATGAGACCCAGTAAGTCCAGATGCTTCGTATTTTTTTATTTTTTTTTATTTCATTACCCAGACCACAGCAATAATTTTTGCTGAATAAAATCAAATCAGTGTACTTATTTTATTTTATTAAACAAAATAAAAATAGTTATTCCAGTTCTTTTCATAGAATATGATATAAGAATCAGTTACATTTTTCAAGCTATCGATGTTAGAATTATAATAAAGTTAAAATAAAGATATAGTTAGGCGATTACGGAATAAAATTATAGTACAATATATTGCTTAATATATAATATATTTTTATGTTCATCTGACTTGAATATTGGAAATTCTAAATATTACTTAGACAATTCAGAATAAAAAGCTACTCCTCATTCGGCTCAATGTACAGAATAGCTCTGTATTCAAAGGGTAGAATGAAGAAAAGAAACAGAATGCAAGAGGACATTGAATAATGAGCCACATGTATGTTGACGTTGTCTGTTTTTCCTCACTTCTATTCCTTCCTTCCATTTCATTCATCTCGTCCTTCGTGTTCTGTTTCCTTGTGATGATGATGATGATGCAGTCAATTTAATCAGTTCATCTCTTGGGACATTGGACTGACGCATCTCATCAGCTGCTGTCTGGCCCAAGTGAATTAGAAGTCCTCCAACTTAAAGTATTACTTCAGGGAAAAAAAAAATCGCTGGCTTCTACAAGATTAATATTCTCTTAAAATTAATCTTAATTTTTGTATTAAGATTATTATCCTTATGGAATTCAGATAATTAGAGCATCAAAAATGAAACTAAAATGAAATAAAGGTTCACGACCTTATCCTCATAGAAGAATGGGTAGCAAAAGAAATCATCAGTGGAAATCAGAGGTCGGTTCGACACTCGGCCCTCCTTAGATACCAAAAGAAAGCCGATATCGACTTGATAGAGAGTTACGTCAACTTAAGATTAGGAGAAGTAACTAGGGTAAAAAATCCCAATCAACGCAGAATATCGAACTTGGTTGTATCTGTTGTATCGGATCCTTAGGAGTTAAATTTCCAATGCTACTATTTTACTACGGTAATTTTAATTAATGTTTTTTAACTAAAAAGAAAAAAAAAAAACAGGGTCCTACGATTTTGTACAAATATTTTCTAGTTTTCAAAATTTTTCTTATTCACCTAAACATTTATTTTACTAATTTGATTGAAGGTTTTATATATATATTTATTTTTATTTATACCCATGTAAATTTTAACATGGAAAAGAAGAAATATTATTATTATTATTTATTATTAGTTGCGTTATTATTAATAGAATGATTTGCTTTATAAGGCTACAAGTAATAAACTAAATCTTTTTCAACTTCTATTTTAATAAATGAAAAAAAAAAAGAAATGAAAAGAAAACAAAAGAAAATTTAAATAAAAAGCTGAAGATACAACCATATAGTTTTGTGAAAAAATTAAGAGCACATAAATAAACAAAGGTTCTCGTACCCTGAGCTATCATGTCGGGAATCTGGGACAGCTGTTTCAGCCTCATTAGGCTTCTTCAGCCAGATTTACTCTGGATGGTAACTCAGAGTGCGAGACAATGATTTCGGCTCCCCGAAATGGCTCCCAAACAAAATCAAGTAACAATAATAATTCATCATGCGCTGCACGACTTCATATTCTTTGAGCTGGCGGAACAAAGAATTTGAGACCGTACGGTGCACAGAGAATTATGCAGCTGAAATCTGGCTGAATCTGGCTGAAGAAGCCTAATAAGGCTGAAACAGCTGTCTCAGATTCCCGACAGGATAGCTCAGGCTACAAGAACCTTGTTTATTTATGTGCACTTTTAATTTTTTTCAAAAAAAAAAAAAAGGAAATTACATCTTAAAAAATGTACTCTTTTAAAAAGAGCTTCTATTCTGTTGTCTAATATTTATAAAGGAGAAGAAAGTAACAATTAGTATTTAATGTCAGTTCGCCAAAAGTGATCTCTCTATTGTGTTTAGTTTTCCAAGGTTAGCAAAAGAACAATCTATGTTTTGTTTTCAGTCACATTTTTTGTTTTCCTCATTAACCGTTAATTAACCGTTAGTTTCTGTCCTTTTATTAGCGAAAGTTTTCGTCCTTTGCTTTTTTTATGTGACTGACTTTTTTTTTTCCCGTAGAAGCATCAACTGACAGTGGTTGTAAACAGCTGAATAATAAATGAATTAGATTGATTAAGAGACAGGACAGTCACGCACCATCGATGGAAACTATACACCCCATCAGCCCCTACCTTATTAAACCTTATTAATTAACTGCTATTGAGAAGCAGAAACTACTTAGATCATCCCCCCCCCCCCTCTAGTTCGATTCAAAACATGGATACGATAAATATGTAGACCAATGCACACAATTCTGAGAATTCAGTCATTTTAATTTTATGATTATTCGTTCGAAATAATACTGTAATGTATAAATTCCTTTGATAAAGATTTCATTTTATAGCTTTATTCTTTCTTAGAAAAGCAGGCTCACAAAATCAATCAGTCTGTATATGTGTGTGTGTGTGTGTGTGTTCGTTATGTCACCGATAAATGGTAAATAAATCTTGAAATTTGGCATGCCTATTTATGAACAAAAAGAAATGAGAAGGATTTTGGATTAAAAAAAAAATATTGAAAAATTAAAGCGTGATGTGGCGACAAATCCTACAGAAGAGAGCGGAACTGAAACAATGTGTTACAAATTACAACAATGTATTACAAGGCTTAGTAATCAATTTATTATTGAGCGTGCTTTAATTTGATTAAAATTAATTGGATTTAGAAAACTTAATAGAGTATTAATTAATTTGTTTTTCAAAAAATGAATAATTTGAAGATTTTTTTTTGTTTATATTGTTTTAAGTCTGTAAATAACAAAAAAAAAATTAAAAAAATAAAAATAAAAAATAAAAAACAAACAAACCCACAACGTTTTAAGGAAGTGAAATTTAAGTTCTTTAGAAACTTCTTTTGTTTTTGCAACAATTATTCTCTAGGCCACGAATACCTATTTTTGATTGTTTAAATTTTCGTTAATCAACGTTTCTGTGGCTTAAATGAGAAAGAAAAGAAAAGCTACTAAATTTATCATCAATGGATTTTTACCTTCCTCAAAAGTAAATATGTCTAACCGCAGAATTTTCTTGCAAAACATTAAGTATCGACAGCTTTTATCAGATCAAAATATTACAAACAACCCAGCAAAAAAAAAAAAAAAAATCATGGAAAAATATAAAAGCTAACAAACAGTGATCTCTAGGAGATATGAAAATGAAAAATTATTATTGTTTTGACTTTCCCTTGGAAGGTTTTACTTTTTCATTTTAATATTTGTATTGATAATTTTATGTAGTTGGCTACTTTGTTCGTCCAATGTGTTGTCAAGGAGGATGAACGTTACTGTCCCCATTGAAGGGCTTTGAACAGTAACCTCAATATTGGAAAACGGAATGTCAGCTCCAACCAAAAAAAACCCAAAACAGAAGCCTAGACTGAATAGCTTATTAAATATTTTTACAAATGGGAGTCTATTTTACGTTTTTGTTTTTGTTTTGTTTTTTTCTAGTAAGTAGGCATAAAAAAAATGGATGACATTAATATTATAAGAAGGAGGAAACATAAAGTAACCAGTGATATATATATATATATTTTTTATCTTGGTGAGTCCGTCGTTGACCTTATAAGGATCTTATCTGGCCGCTCGGTTGATGTTGTCGCTAAGATGTTGGCCTCTCACGTCTCAGTACCGAGGTTTGGTTCTCATATGGGTTTTGTGGTGAAGTACGATCTGTGCTGGACAGGTTACCTCAGGGTTCTCCCGTTTCCCTGCACTACTTCTAGCATTGTTTTCTGCATCATTCTCACCGTCTGTCCTTCTTTCCGTGGTATAGTACAGAGCCCTAAGGTCGCAGTGACAATCTAATCTAACGATCGTACCTATGGAAACGAAATCCTATTGATAAACACTTAAAGAATTTATTATGTTAATAATGATCTTCACCAAAACATTTCAGTTTTTAGCACAGAAATGAGAATTGTCTTTTTGAATTCAAAATTAATAGGTAAGTAGTAATTTAATTTTAGAATATTGCGGATAAAAAACTTGAATGTCTTGTATGTAATTATGTTACTTTTCATTTAATTCTTAATGTCGTAAACAAGGTGACTGTAATGCTGCTTCATTTGTTGAGGCAAAGGAAAAAAAACAACGTAAAAATGCACTAAAGTAACTATTGTAGGATCTGAAATTAGTGATTCAGGAGAAACAGGTTTTATCTTAAACTACGAAAGGTAGTTTTGGGGTTTTCAGACAGGTGAAGAAATTCCGAACCTTCAAGAGCTAGCATCATCAGGAAAGTTTCTTTCTGAATTCACCTCACTGATATCCGGAAAAATTTCTACAGTATTTGTATGTCGAGAAACATCTGGAATATGTTCATAAGTTATTATCCTTTTACCGCTGAATGATCAGAAAATCTTTTCTGGGATCTGGAATGAACTCAGTTTACGTATCACCGCGACTTTCTCCAAATAAACAAAAAATGCATGCTTGATGGAACTGCTTTATACGACTAGGAGGATATAAAACAGTCGAACAGCTTGCATCGAATCCAAACAATTAGAATGAAGGATTGAAATAAATGACATCATTCATATTTGGCTGCATTTTGCTCCGCTGATAAATCTTGATTCAACTGCATTGAAAACCATTACAAATTAATTATTGCAATAAAAAGATCATCATTCGAAAGGAAACAATCTTTACATTGAAATACATTAATTCTGTGCATCAGAACACGCCAGAATACATTTTGAAAAAAGTTTCGAATGATATTGAGTGATATCGTGCCTATTTCAACTTTATGAATCAATCAGCGAAAATATTTTGAAAGTTTCGAATTTGATAATTATTGAAACCTTTAAATTGATAAAATTCCCATTCAGAAATTAAGAGAAATTTAGCAAGATCCAGCCTGAGGCTTTTTATTTCTGAATTTCTTTTTTGTAAGGAATATTTTTGCAAATCTTTACTAGCGAGAGATCGGAGATCCCAAAATTCGATGCGAATAACAGCTGATACTGTGAAATTTTGAAACTCGTTTTTTTAAAATATTCTCTAAAGTATTCTAAGGCATAAAATTAATATATTTAAATGTAAAGTTTATTTCTTTTTGAAAAATAAAATCAATACTTTTGATAATAATTTTGTAATTACTCTCCGTTCAGCTGGTTGTAAGTGCTTGACTACGGTCTAAAGGAGCCGGGTTCGATCCCCGATACAAGCAGAGATCGAGGATATTTCCATGCTGGATTCTCCTAGAGGGATCCTAGGGTTCCCCAGCCCTCTAATGAATGGGTACCGGGTTTCTTTCCCGGGCTTACGACGAGCAATGGGCTTAGTCCCATTGGTCACGAAACGTTGGGAGCTTTACCTCCCGCTACCACAAGGGTCTGTATAGGCCAATAGTGGGATTCTTTAACTTGAAATTGAGATAAAGAGCGCTTCGAATGTGCATGACGCCACGACTGACGTATTCCAATGCTTCTTTCTAAGGTAGTCGAGAGGAACAATCTGATGAAATAGAAAATTCAAAACGGACCAGTTCTGGTCAACAGAAAGGCATTTTTTCGTGTGCAACCAAAGTTGGCGGGACGAATGAGTTTTGTCTTATCGTGTTTGCGGTGTTTTTATACCTCCACTCGAGAACCAAATTCTAACATGGAATGCATTTTGATAATGCTCTGCCAAGGTTTTTTAGTCCATTGAGATAAAATGCATCTTTGGGTTAATGTCAGATCTTAAGTATGTATAAAAATCGCCATTTTTGTTGATAGCGTTTACTCTCATTTTTATAAAATAAAACAATTTGACGAATAAAGACATCCAGTCTCTTCGAAGTGATTCTAAAGCATATGATATCATTTTGGCCACCCTAAATAGTACACAGGCAAAAATTCTAGTCTATCGAAGACTCCTCAAGATTTTAAGTAACCATATTGATACAGCATCGTGTACTAAATTAATGTCTTAATCTTACGTTGAAAAGAAGAAACAATTCCCGAAAGCTGCGTTTATTCGCTTTGCACTTATCACGACAGAATCAAATATGATCAAATGATTCTATTATATTTA
Source organism: Thereuonema tuberculata (assembly GCA_023159025.1). Lineage (NCBI taxonomy): Eukaryota > Metazoa > Arthropoda > Chilopoda > Scutigeromorpha > Scutigeridae > Thereuonema > Thereuonema tuberculata. The sequence goes on along the minus strand of JAFIDM010009631.1, from coordinate 245,467,713 downwards.
CAGCAAACAAGATTCTATATTCATAAAATACAAGTGAATAGTTTTATTATATTTTTAAAAAAATTCTAATGACAATTTCGACCGTGAATTCAGTAAAAGAAGAAGTAAACAAAACCATGAATTTTTCGCTTTGTTACTCAATTATTATTCAACCAAACAATTCATGAATTACTTTATTGCTTATTTGCTTCATCTGAATTGTTGAGTATTGTTCCTGCAATCATTACCATATGAAAGGATGAAAATTTATTACGACTGAATGAAATATGGCTTCTATTCGTTAATCCACTTTCCATTCAGATTGTAAGGTTTACGTTTTAACTGGTTTGAAAATTGAAGGTCACTATTGAAAGTAAAGACCAGAACGAATTAATTACTGTGACTGTTTGATTATTACAAAACAAGATCTTATCAGCGTCTGATGATAGTGAATACAAAGCACTGGAATGTCAAGGACAAAACTAAACTGAAGTCGAATTAAAATGTCTGCAATTAATTCAAGTTTTGTTGTCTCAATGTCACACTAACAAAATACAGTCATTTCAAATTCTGGAAAGAGACAATTGCTTAGCAAATAAAAATAGGTTTAAACAAAGTTTATGTTGACTTGAATTGCCGAGATATTATGCAGTTAGAAAGATTTGTTAAACTTAATTTGAGTGAAAACGAAACTGCTAGAGAATAATCCTAGGAATATTGTCTTTTTACCATCGTAATACTACGACTCCAAGATTACGAGGGGGTTGCGAATTTCATTTGAAGCGAGTTCTAATCCTTTCTGTAAAGCTACAGCGAAAATCCAAAACAAACTACAAACCCCAGAGAACTGCTAATATCAATATTTGTAATAAAAAAAACTCAGGATGCTTATTTTTTTTTTAGATTTCTTTCGTCTTACAGCTAACACCGTTCTACTTCAACTTTTTTGCCAAAATCATTGATTTCTTTAGTGAAAAAAGTATCCATCACTACTTATCTATTTAAGAAGAAAAGTATCCACTAATTAATACATATTTACAAAGCATGTAAAATGTTTGCTATATGTCTTAAATAAATGAATGATTATTTATAAACCAATGCTTGTAATCAGTTCCTTATGTTGCATCAGATTATTTTTTTTTCGTAAGTACAGCGCATGTTCAAGGGAAGAGCCATCGAGTGACTTATCGGTGCCCAATATATATATTAGAAAAAGAATACATGAATAATCTTACTTATAAATTATAACCAAAGGATTATGGCAGATTCTAATAAACAACTTATCAAAAAAGACCTGGATGGTCGGCGCCCATATGCGGTTCACACATCGCACCATGTATCGCGACGGCTCTGCTCAAGGGTATACTTATTTATAATAACAATAGGCTACTTGCAGTTATATAATGGCTGCCAAATATTTATTTATAAGGGTTTTTTTTTCCTCTCACATTTTTTAATTACATTATCACATTAAGATATTATAAATTTTTATTCAGCTAGGTTGTTTATTTGTAGAATGATACCGGGTTTCTTTCCCAGGGGGTATAGGCGGGCGAGCGTTGACCATCCGACCTCATCTCAGTCCCGAGATCAAGAAACGTTGGGAGCCTTACCTCCAGCGTCCCCCATGGGCCATAGTGGGATACATCTAACCTAACCTACAAGAAAACAAATAAAACAAAATAAAAACAACAACAAAAAACGGAAACAAAATTAGCTTTTATTATATGAAGTTGAGATTTAATCATCTGAGTTTTCAAAACTTACTTCTGTTTTAACCCTGCATTATCAAAATTCGCGTTTTATCACATTGCTTTAATGAGAAACTATTGCTTAATGTCAAAGTGGTTTACAAATCTCAGCAGAGCCGACTATTGTTTTTTTTTTTTTTTTTTTTTTTTTTTTTTAGGTTATTCCTTTTCACTGATTTACTTACTAATGTTTCTTATTATTATCGTAGGACCGATGTTTCGAACTCATTCTTCATCAATTGAAAAGAAAAATAACGAAACAGAAGAGGTGGAGAATTCAAAGCATAACAAATTGTACTTTTAAAGACTTATCATTAAATTTAACTCAGGTTATAATAGCCTATATTATAACTATATTATTATTTTTTGGGGTTTTTTTTTTTTTGTTTTTTTGTTTTTAAATATTTCGGAACCTAAGAAAAAACAAAATAAATGAAAACAAAATTCTCCTTGAAATCAAGTTCATTGACATTGTTATTACTGAAAAATACGAATAAAAAAAGGTTTTAAATATATAATAATCTGAGCTAAAATCCACGATAATTTTAAGTACAATCTGTTATGCTTAGTATTCTCCATTTCAGAAATTTATTTCTGAAATATTACTAGCTTATTACTTATTACTTATTTCTAGCTCATATTATGTCCAATACGTGTAATTCTCCAATTTGCATAATTTCTTTATTTCTAATTATTATTATTTTTTTCTGTCTTTCTTTTTCTCTTTCAATGCTTTTTCATTTTAGAAGCTTACTTACAATAATCTTATTCTACAGCCTAGATACAAGGAGTTAATTCTGATTCTGCAGTATATTTAAGAAAACACTTATTAAGAAAGGGATGAGATTAATTTTTAAGAGTTCTTAATAGAAGTTTTTGAGAGAGACATTTATTCAATTAATAACTAGAGAAAAGCTTAAATAGAAAGTTCCCTTAAGAGCTCTTTTTTAACTAATTCAGTAATCTTATAGTCCCTCCACTACTTTCCCATAAAGAAAATGACGTAATCTTCATTTTTATTAGATTCTAAACTTTATTTAGAACTGGCGCAACCAAATTTACAATCCATAATATTATAGATTGTGTGAAGCTCTTCTTTTTATAGGTTTTTAAATTTCTATTTATAATGAATCCTTGCATCGAATTTCTTTAAACAATTGATTCGTTTTGAAAATGTAAGTTGAATTCACTCTGATATTTATTTGACTTCCTGAATTTTCCAAATTCCCACCAGTGTATACATCATTTATAATTAGCTATATATTCTGAACTATCCTGTGTAATATCCTGTTAGCTTTTCATAAACGCAATATTTTTTATGTAGCTTTTGCATTGCACTGAAGGAATTAAACAAAACATAAATGAATTCATTCCTAAAACAATGTTTACTATTTTACTTTTTTTTTTTATTGTAATAGTGCAACACTGGTACCCCGGTCTTAGGAAGAAGAAGCAGACAAACAGGAAAGAAAGGAAACATCCATCTCTGCTCCTGGATTCGAACACAAGTCTATGCCTGAACGGCAAACACACGGCAAATACACGGAAGCGACTCAATCTCTAACTGTAGAAAAAATATTTTCTTTTTACAAGCACGACGACTCATCAAAGATTATGAATGATAACAAACATTCTAAAAATAGTAATTGGAATGTCTGTGTTATAACATTCACGATCAGAAATTGAAATATCGAAATTTTGTAAAGAATAAAAAATATCGTATTTTAAAATCATTGCACTAAACTCCAGTTATTCAAAGATCAACAAGCCATGAATACTTTTTAAATTACAGTAGAGTCCCGATTATCCGAGTTAATGTGGACCAAGACTAACTCAGATAACCGAAAAACTCGGTTAAACCGAAAATTGTAAATAAAATAAATCGTCTAGGTTTAAATGTATATTTTAACAAATACAAAAGTTATGCAGATACACCACATACAATTCATATTGAAAGAGTTCTTTTACTTAAAAAAGTCCTTAATTGTTTTTTGTTTTACGTTACTTAGGCATTTTTCTGCAGCAATGTTTCGGCATTTTTTTAAGGATAACCCAGATTGTTGGTGTCGAAACCATTCCCCGATTCCAGGTAGGGGTCATATGACTAGACGAACGAAGATTAATTTGCAAAAAAAAAAAAAAATCCTAGAAATATTTGATAGCTCGGTTAAAGCGGAAACTCGGATAATCGGGGCTCGGATAATCGGAGTTTTACTATAGTTGAATAAAGAAAACAACGAAATGGATTATGTCTATTGTCAGTTGCTTAATACATATTTCTTATTTTAGTTATCTGTGTTTTTTATATTTTTATATTTAAGTTGGATAAATTTTATTATAAAATATTGAATTACTTATCTATTTGATAAAAATACTTACATGTTGTATAAATATTCTTTTATTAAATTTGAACTGATTAAAATGCTCTTAGTTTTATTTGAGAATTTTATTATTTTGATAACAACATTTCTCATTTCTTCATTGCTACTGGACTGGCTACGATATTATTTTCATTTATTAATTAAAATAAAAATTAGTAAAATGAGCGAATGATGTGGGATTACCTTGTATTTCTCGGTGAGTCTTCTCCGTTGATTATCTGTCAGAATGACCAACACACGGCAGCCAGGAAGCCAACATCACCGTCTGCTGTCATGCATTGATCAATCTAACTTATCTTCAATCAGTCGCCGCAGTTTTTCAAAGGTTTCATTCCAGCAGCATTTCGATCCCACAGTTTTATTGTTTAATATCAGTGTCATCGTGTTTAACATTGATATCTTCTATCCGTAAGTCAACCTATCATAAGCCATCACTGTCCGAGTCACTTTATTCCTGAAAGAACTTGTGGTCAATTCTATTGACTGATTTGGATCGTTCCTTCGTAGTTCTCATGTACTCTAATTGGTAGGTTACATTATTTACGGATCGGGTGTAACGATATCACAGGATCCGATATCGAAAATTGCGTGAATCATTGCCTATAAATATTTAACCATTTTCCGATAAAGCAATTTTAGCTCAGATCTGGCTGGGAAGATGGAATAATAGTAATAATAATAATAATAATAATAATAATAATAATAATAATAAAGACGCTAAAGTTGAGTCTCATTGAATGAATAATTAAATTAATAACATTAATAATTTAATTGGAAAATTAAAAATAAAAAGCAAGAAATTAAATGAGCTGCGTTTTTTTGCGGAATAAAGATTATAATTGTACTCCATTTGAAAAAGGACACTTCTCTTAATCTCGGGAGATTTCTGTAAAAATTCAGGAGATTTGAGAGAATATATGAAACCAATACAAACCTTCCTCCTTTTCCGTTTCATCCCTTTCCCAAAAAAAACTGTTGTTAATCGTCTTGCCTAAATCTCGAAAGCATATTCTAACGAGATCTTCGAAAGTATACACAAACTATAAAACGCAGCAATAAGTAAATGAACATTAATTGCTTCTCACTTTTTAGCAATTATTTTTTGCTAAAAAATTTTGTATTGATTTCAACTCTTAAATCAAACAATTGAAATCTTAGGACAAGTCTCTAGAAATTAAGAAAAAAAAGTACACATTCAAGATAAGAGAATTACAAATTTTCATCTAATGCCAAGTTGAAATTCACTGAAAGAAAACTTTAATACATAATTTAAATATTGAAATAATTTGAATAAAATGATAATTTTTACAGTAATTAGTGTCATATAATTAAATAATGACAATAGTTAATATATTTGTAAAGTACAATTCCGTCTAATTTATTTAAATATCCAAATTTTGATTAATGCTAAAATCCCTTGAAATACATTAAATAAATAAAAAAGAATAATTTACAAAATTTTAATGGGTTTTTAGAATTTATTAATGATATTAATTGCATTTTGAGCGAAAAATTACATATCGTTGACATTAAAGCTTTTTAAAAGAGACAGCTTGAATATTGTTTCATCAATTATAAATGTTCAATGCTAATAGAAATTTTAATTTTCTTAAATTAAAAGAAAATCATTTACAAAGAACGATTAAACTCATCTTTATCATTGATCCTGTAAATCCCTGTTTCCCAACGTGGGGCGCACGCCCCACAGGGGGGCAATTTGATTGTTTAGGGGGGCAATTCTGAAATGGAGCAATGTTTTTTTTTGGTTGTGAAAGTAAAAATGTATTTTTTTTTTTATTTAAATTATACCTAATGGTGGGGCATAGCATACTTTAGATACTTTAGGTGGGGCGCAGCACAAAAAAGGTTGGGAAACACTACTAGTGTAAATGGAAACAGAATTAAAAAGACAAAAACAATGTTGAGTGGGAGGGTTTGTTCTCCCCGACCTGTTTTAACATCCCTTTTCTTGGATCTCAGAAGCACAACAGGTCAGTTTCTACTTTTAGAACGTACATGCATCAAAAAACATAGCAATGCACGAGAGATCATTGTCATGCAGCCCAGATATGCTACAAGCTCAGACCGGATTAACTAATGGGAAGCTAAAGCCATCCACCGATGGGAGGAAAAGAAAGTTCAATTCATTAAAAAAAGTCTTTAAAATAAAGAATGGTCATGTACTAATGGATAATTACAAAAATGTAAATAGAAATAAATTATAAATCGATTCTAGCCAAATTTATTATGAGGGAAAAGAACAAAACAAATATTCCCTTTCAATCTAACTAAAATTTTATATTTTATATATTTTTAAATTTTTCAAATTTAGTAAAACTGTTAAAAAAAATTAACAGTTTTATTTATTTAAATTTTTCATTTTTAAGAAAAGTAATTAGATTGTTTTATTTATTTGTTTTATTAATGAGAACCTATCCACAGAGAATTATATCGATAATTCTTGTGGGAATTGCGTCAAAAGAATGATATAATTATATACCTCATTCACAAAATATTCACACTCCTTAATTAACAAATAAAATATGTTAAAAAAATAATCTTTGGAGTAAAATTCCGCATTTGATTACAGTTGAACGGCCCATCAAAACGTCATAACACATATAAGACCTGTAAATTTATATCTTTTTTTTTATTTATTTCCATGTTTTTTATTTAAGTAGAAACATTGGAGTATTAGACTTCGTTCTTTATATGATGAATATTACAATCCATAAAGAATGGAAATTTCCTGAGATATACTTTCTATGATTAGATCATACAAAGTCTACTAATAAATTAGGGAAGATAATTTATTTTCAACTATAAATATTATATCACAGACAGTTCATTTGCAACTGAAATCACTCTGAATTACTCTTCCACTGTCTCGAACTTTGAATGTAATTGAATTATTTGTGTTTTTAACCTTTCCATCTTATAACTATAACTTTGGGATTCAATGAATGGTAGAAAATGATTCGAACATGTAACAGCTCTTATCATAAGCTACGGGATTGACATACTTTCTGTGTAGCGATTTCCTTTATATCAAAAATGGATTAAGATTAAAATTTATTTTTAATTTCCGAACTTTTTAATATTATTAATTTCTAATATATAAATTTCTATATCAACTGCTTACTAAAGTAGCAGTAGTAAAATAAGCATTATGAAGGGTATTAATAAATATCCAAAAGTATGAAACATGTTTTCAATTGAAAATACTTAATACAGTTTTATACAACTTAATTTTGTTTTGGTGTTCTAATAATTTCCCAAGCATGGTTTACGAGACTGATTTGATGTGTGTTTGATTTACCCATCTGTGTTCGCTCTGTCGCCACCGTGTCTCGTTACCGTAGCAATCGGCGCTGCGCCGATGAGTCACGTGGTTCCAAGCGGGAAGCCTTACCTGGAAACTGGAGCTGCCTAGCTGGAAAGAAGCAGAGCTTTCCCTAAGCCACTGCGATGGGAGGGCGCCTTCTGATTTCTATTTATGTACATCAGAGTAATTGGAATGTTTTACCCTGTTTAGAAGAAAAAAAATAACACATTTCAAACTCAAGCCTTAAAAATTAAATAATAAATGAGAATCAGATAGTGTTCTGATAGGATATGAAATAAAACAAGGAAATTTATTTTAGCTGTGCAAAGGCTGAAATATGAAATACTTTAGGCTATATGAGATTTGTGGAATAAACAAATCACGGATCGTTAAAAATTAAAATATATATATATATATATATATATATATAAAATTAGAAATACTAATTTTGAAGAAAGCTTAACAACATCTATATCTATATTTTCCTTTCTATCTAAAGTCTTTGGTATTAAATATATATATATATATATAAAACGCCCTAACATCAATAATAATAAAACATTCCTTAACCAGTTTAATAACCATAAAATCCAAATAATTAGAAAAAGTCCTAGAATTTCCGCAATTTATGTACCGTAATTTATTCAGTAACAATAATACTTTTTTTTTATTTTTCTATTTTACATATATTTTGATTTGGTAATTTTTTTTTATTCATTCATTAAATCTTTTTAAAGAAAAACACTGATTTTTCGTCACTCATTGTACAAAACAGTATAAAAATATTAAAAAGTTAGGCTATACCTACTTATAATTAAGAAATTTATTTTTTCTCAAGATATTATTGCCAAATAAAAATAGCTTTAATAATAATAATTTCCAATCATAATATTTAAAATCGTTTTGCAATTTGCTTAGCAAAATTACTTTGGATATTTCATGGAAAATATTACTTTTACCGAATTCAGTGAAAAGCAACATTAATGCATGAATTTACTTACGTCCACTAATAACAAATTCACACAAGCAACTTATTCTAATTTTAATTTTATTAAATGTAAATAAACCCTTTAAATCCAAAACTAATATATTTTAATCATCCGAAGAAGCTTCTGCTTTTGTTTCATTTCTATAGCTTCTTAATTCTTAATGTAATGATTTCATTTTTCAATCAGATACTTTTTTTACTAAATTCATCTTCTCTCTCTTTCTGAAAACAATGATCTTCATATTAGTTTAAAATATCTTACTCTTTTAAGATATTTTTCTTATTTTGCAAGAGATAAACTTTTTGTTAATTTGTCAATTTGTTTTATTACTAGTAAATAACCTACAACACACTGCATCTTATAGGCCTAGTTTACACGTAAATATAAGATCAATTCGACTGATTTTTTTTTCCAAAAGAAAGACGAAAATACTGAACCAAATAGGAAATATCATGAATTTAAGTAAATTCCCTCATTTCCGGTTGTCCTGTTAAGTTGTAACCCTGATTAATTTTTGAATCATCAAAACCAATCAATAATGCCAATGCATAAGTTAAGCTTTACTCCAAAGAGAATCCCTTAATGTATTTAATCATTCCCTTAATCTTCATTAGACATTATTTTTGTTGCAGCCTAATTTTTTTAATGAATATACTTTCCGAATTAAAAAATAGGCTCTCTTGTATCCTCTATTTACATACAAACACACATATAAAGTATTCATCTCCAAAAAACGTCTGAACCACTGAACAGTGTCTTTTTTTCATCACTGTTTAAACAAAACATTGAAGCCATCAAAGCATAGATTAAAAAGTGGTTTTATTTACGGTTTGTAATAATGAATGCACTACTTTTAAAAACATTATTGCATTAAAACCAAGGGTTATTGTTGTCTAATGTTTATGATGTAAACACGAGGTTTTCTTATATATTTGATAGTTGTCAAGATATGAAGCAGGCGATATATGGATTAAATCTTTTAAACATTTTACAAAAACTACTTGTAACGGTTTTCGCAAGAAATACCTTTTGAAAAATTGTTAGCATTTGCTAATTGTTTGTTTCTTTAACTGAATTCTTAGCTAATTATATGTACTTATTTACAACAGATAATGATTTACAAATAAAACTCGAATTATGTTTTGAAACTATTACGTTTTTGTAGAGCAGTAGTATTTAATAAGTTGGGAGCCGAAGGCGACGTCCAGTTCTGGCTTTGGCTCGCGCCCACGGACACGTTCCCACTCGTTGTTGTCCCATTGTGAGTGAGTGTCTACGGTGGGCAGCCGCCAACGACCACCCGTCCATCCGTTGCCGAGAAGAATGATGCCGGAAGCGGCAAATGAGGCTCCGTCCGTTCATCCATCATTCGCAAATAGCACTGTCTCGGATGCGATTGTTTGTTAGCTTAATATCCACCGATTGTAGATTTAAAATCGACCTACCACATCTTAGGACGCCAACAACAATGGCCCCAACACCGACCCTCTCTCGGCAGCTACTTAATACAAATGAGCTGCTCCATCATTATCATTCTTTATGTGGGTGGCATTTTTTGTTGTAGGTGTTATTATTTCTGGGTATTTTTTTTGAATGCTGTCACTGCCTTTTTTTGTCGTTGATGAAGGGTTGATGTAGTCCTACAAAATGACATCCTGCCTCATATTCACTGAATCTGTTATTTTAAATCAGTTCCTCACCTGATTTGATCAATGTTTCTTTACAAGATAAGCAAAAATTTAACGATTTCATTTTGCTGAATAAAAGCATATTTTCATTTCGTCAATAGTACATTGATAGTGTTTCACTAATTGCCCTTTATGTTTTCTAATGACAGCTGAGTAAGACAGAGACTGCCCGGAAACCTCGAAATGTTAAATATACAAATAGCTTAAGTACAGATTAGATGAGTCCAATACAGATACATCCTAACATTTTCTTCACTTGAAATAACAAACGCCTATCAATTTTATCTACTTAATGAGATTTTTGTTTGTTTGTTACAAAACACATATCAACGTATTTCATTAGACTATTAATTCAAATGACAAAAAACGTAATAGAATCAACGTGAATATAGTGAAGGGGATAGGTCTCTCCGAAGACTCAAAACGTAAATAGTAAGCACTACATTCTTCTTCTTTTTTTTTTTTGGTTGGATTGTTGATTCAGAGACCTTGCCTCTAGCCTTCCCTCAATTTTTTTTTGTTTTTTTTGTTTTTTGGAGATGGGCTCTCTAACTGGTCCACCCTTCCTCTAAATAAAATGTATAGGATTTTACAAAAAGATTCATTACCACAATTTTGGATGATATTGGGGAAATAAAAATTAAAAACTTCTTCCCTTAAAATCAATTTAAATTTATTTAATAAAAGTCATTGACCTAACATTACACTTGACACTTTTTGAGGTTTTTCCGAAGATTTTGAAATTTAACATTTTCTGAAGATTCTCAAAATGAAACTCTTTCGGTTTATTAATTACTGTTTATTTGATCAAATTAGCATTAAAAGAAGCCTGTAATTTCATATTTAGCAATAATAAACTTTGCTAATAAATATTGTTAATAGTTTCTTATTTTTTATTATTCACTTTGAAGGTTTTTGTTGCTTATTTTGTAATCGTCTCAAATTCTCTTATTTGATTTAATTAATGAATAAATTAGAATGATTCAATTTGACCATCTAATAAGAAAGAACTCTTATAACTGGTGTATAGAAGTCGACTTATTGCATTTTTTTTCCCTTCAGAAATTTTCCGTCCCTTCAGAAATTTTTCACAAGAAATGCCAATTGGCAAAATCTTGATTTGACCGGAAGAAACATTTCTCTAAGCAAGAGGGAATTTCAGGCTATGAAGGGCTTTAAATAAATGCTTTATTTTTATTATATAAAGTACAAGGCTTCTTTTATTTAATTTTTTAATGCACAAAACTCCTAAAAGCCTGAGACCTCAGGCAAAGGGTACCTGATCTAAACCTAAGTTTAAATCGTCTCTAAACTTTTAACAGCATGCAAGATCTTTATACTTTGATAATTATTTACTTTAACTGTTGGAAATAATGAGGTTGGATTCGTAAGTCTAATAAATTTATTTTTATTAAATCAACGTTTAACGTGTGTGGATTGAAGTAGTTATAAACATGCACATTTGTTAAAATCATCAGCACACAAAGTAAAAAGATGCTCAATTCATAATTAATTTTAATTTTGAATTGAGCATCTTTTTTACTGCGTGTGCTAATAACGAATATCTTTGTTTATAATAAATTTATTCAAAAGGAAAAAAAAAAAGTTTTGAAATTCTTACTATTTCTTGTTTACTTTAGATGAATTCTTGGAAATGCAGAGTAATTGTTGAACTAACAACGCGACACAAGCAACGTACATTCACTAATGCATTGCTAACTAATCAATCTGCCAAGTTGAATGAAATAAACACTTTGCTGTGAGTGGAGAGACGCCATTTATCTTTAGCTGTTGTGTGAAATGATGTTTTCACGTGTCACGAAGATGCATCGTAACCAAGGAGGGAGGCTGAGTGGTTTGGGCGGCGAGAGTGACATGCAGAGCCCTTTTGCTCTCCACGCGAGGGCCACGATCGAGGCGCGAGACTGGCACGCGGCCACCTCTCCCCCCGAGACACGTCAGAGAGACCCCGCTGGGATGCCTTTGGCACCAGCCATTTCAACAGTCACTTGAGACATGAAAGTGAAAGAGATTCAAATACACAATGACTGACTATGAAGTTACTCCGATTCATCAGGAGTTAAAACAGCAACGATTCATTCAGTCTGAATCTGCTCTAGCAAATAGAAACATTTCGTAATATATTTTATAAAGTGTATAGTAATGTTTAGTACTAGGCTAAATTTTGAAAATAAATTTACCAGGCAATACCTTTTGTACAGTTCATTTCAAAGTTCTGTAGTCGTTGTAAATTGGCTGAGAATGGAATTGGTTTCTACTAGTCAGTGATCGTAATAATGAAGTTTATAAATCAATATTCATTGCTATTGTGTCAAAGAGAAAGAAACTATACATCAGTATTATTGTTCGCCCCCTAATAATGGTCTACAAAAATTTAAAATGACTATAGTTTTACACAGTAAAGAAATGAAACTAGTAACTACTTAACTAGTCATTAAAGGTAATACAATTTTTTAAAAAGAATAAATCGAATCTGATACCCACATATATAATACTTATTCAACATTGATAAATCTTCCTCTTAAATACAAAAGGTTTTTCAAGCAGACTTGATTTCTATTAAAGTTTAGTTAAAAAAATTATCACAGTATAATTTGACAATATAAATGTTGACACATACGACATTTGTTTTCCTTTGTTATTGCTAGTAGTCTTTATCTATAATAGTTACAATTTAAATTGAAATTTGCATAAATTGTCAGTTAATGATAAATGTTTTCAGTTTAAATTTGGGAAAAATTTATCATTTAAATTGTTAATGTAGTAAAAGGAAATTATTTGAATTGTTGTTAATATATCGAAGCAAATGTAATAATCTAAGCATTAGTCTATCATTGAAATGTTAAATGTTGTGTTCTGTCAATTCTGTACCTAAATGTTTTTTTAATATACGGTAATAAAAAAATGGAGACAGCTTTAAAATACTCTTGCACTGATGATGAAAAATTCGCGACTCGCTGCATTATAGCAAATAATAAAATATACAGTATTAAAGCAAGTTTTTATTTTTGCTTTTTTGTTGAGGATAAATAATGAATTGTAGAAGAAAACAAAAATTGGAAATTGTTCAATTCAGTATACAACTAAAAAATTAAAAAAAAAAAAATTAAATTTTTAATGTTCAAACTTTCTCGTTTTAGAAAATGAGCTCGAATCAGTAATATCAGTTGGAAATCAATCTATTAGTTTGTTTACTGAATATTACTCCGTTTTTCTCATATTTCTTTACTTAAAGAAATGTAAATTCCTGTATGTAAAGTAATTTTTTTTATTGACTTTCTCTTAAATATGAATACCGGTAGTACATGTACTACAGTACTTAAAAATCTGATTAATTTGTGGTTAAAAGGGTTCCTCAAAAAAATATTCAGTAAACGTTTAAGGTTTTGTATCCGTTTGAATTGTTACGTTTTCTTTCCTTGGAAGTGTTTAGAAGTTTTCTAGATTAGTGTCAGTGATGGTCGCTTGACAAACAGAGTAAGCAAATGCTAATCAAATGGGTAACGGCGTTTCTGTAGGTGACTGCAAGTGGCCCGATCTGTTGCGTTTCCGACACATCGTTTGTCAGCGTCGAGTGCAGGACAGGAAGATCAACAGGTCTGCGTCGGGTAAAACCTGCCATTGTGAAGGGATGGAGCCCCACGGTGATCCGGTGGCTTGAATGAAGCGATGGAATGCCACTGCTTTCATTACTCAGTTGCCTCAGGCATCTCCTAACGACAATGGTCCTTGAGGGAACAAAAGAGAACAACCACAAAAGAAAAGAAAATTCACAAATATCTTAAATTCCTTATCACAACTTTAATTAAATCGGTTAAGTTCTTCTAGAAAACTAATATAAAGTAGAAGACCTAGAAAGTTTTGTTCTGAAGGCTCTGTAGAAAAAGATCAATCTTCTTTTTTGTTTTTTAATTGTGAGAAAAGGGGAGTGACTACTCGTTTGACCTAGAATATTATTCAAAATTTTATTTTGAGAGAAATATCACTCAAAATTCTTAATAATTTTTATTAACATTTGATTTACATTAGACGTCTAAAATTTTATATCTTTTAAAATAAAGTTATCATTTTTTTTTAATTTAGTCCATTATAACTAAATTAGTTAATGATTATTTGTAATCGATTATATTCAAAATGTTTTATTGAACAAGTAATTAATACAAGAACGCCTTTCATTCTTTATTCCTTTCCGAAAACACTGATTAGCGAAATATATTGTTATAATAGTGTAATGATGAACTAAATTGTTATCATTTTCTTATAATAATCTATTTGAAGACAGTAGCCTATCTATTAGATTTATTTTTATGTCTATCTAAGACAAAAAATGAGAACCAAAAATGTCGATTGGAGTCATTTGTATTTTACGATGTATTCAGATACACTCCGTAAGTTAATCCCCAATGTTCATTAGCTATTAATGATTACTCGCCGTGCCTAATTCCATTCCAGTCATTTTAAATTCACATTCTGATAATCAAAAGCCTAACTGAGATTCATTCACTCAATCGTTTTATAACCTGTTGTTTTAGGGCAATCATCGCGTGATTCGTTGTTGACTTTAAGTCGTTATTTATTTATTTATTTATTTTTTATTTATTTTTTTTCTGTTAAGCATTTTCCTGTACTTTTTTTTTCTGCTGTTCCTGTTTTTAGTTTTCTATTTTAGATGTAGGTAAGCTATTATCAGGGTAATTTCTTAAATAAACTGTTTGGAAAATGTTATGTCCGATTCATGCAGAGCTCTTGTTATCCGGACTTTTAACTGAGCCCCCATCTGTAAATACCGAAGATCTCGGACAATATTTCTTGTGTTCTTTGCCCTTTTGTCGTTCAGAGTGTTGCGTGCACGGATCAGTTTACGGAACTTGAAGTTGCACGCTAGCAGCAAATAAAGGCCAGTGCAATCCTACCAAGCCTAAATATTCGTCACAGCAGCCTATGAATGGCAGTGGAGAGAAACAACACAACTTCTATACATAAAACAACAACTAATCATGCAATTGATGAGTTACTGCAACTCATTTAGATTAGACTTTTTCTTGGCGTATGATTGTAGTTTTATTCAATCAATTTCGGTAGAAGACTATCCAGACTACTTCAATTATATTTCATCTGTGACGTTACGATTTCTGGGAATGTACTATCACATTGCTTTCAGAACGTGTTCGAATTAAAATGCGCAGGTCCATTCATTTCTCCTTAATGAACTGTAAATATTACCATCTGATTAAATTCTGACTTCTTGTCTAATTCTGAAAGCTTTTGTCTAAGATATGCTAATTGAACATCTACACAGTCTGAGTATTTGTTAAATCTTACACAGCAACGTATTTGACAGAGAGAACTGAAAATGGATGTTAAAAAAAATACTGTTAATTGTTTGTCTAATACAATATTTAATTAAGACATCTTTTTATTATGCATGATTTTGCAGGTCGTTCTCTTAAGATAGAGTGTAAAATTTGAGTGCCTTTAATCATAAGAACTTTTGATTCTGTAATTTACTTTAGGAAAAAACAAAATCGGGATAATTTTTTTAGAAGATATGAATATGAATATAAAATATGATATGAATAATTATATTGACTTCAGTAGTGCCCAGGAATTTTGAATGCGATACGGTGGGGAAGTTACGAATATTATTGTAGATCAAACCATCCAGTCAAATAAAAAATCCATCATTTCGTTCTTCCTTTTTCCGGGTGCAGTAGTGGCGGTTACAATCTCCCCACCCCCTTTAGCACGCAAGTGATTGGTTTATTCCAAGAATAATTTTACATAAATGATGATTAACTGTGATGATAAAGTCATAACGTTAGCATCTAATATCATAGTCTGAATGATGACGTCATCAACGACAGCGCCAATCTTAGGAAGTAACGTAGGATATTTAATTCTAGTTTTGAGCTAATGATGTCGATTTGGAAGAATTAATAGATAGCACATTTGCCTTATTACGACTGGATTTAATTCTTACTTAATTCTTAATATTCATAAATTTTGAGTATTTAAAGATAAAATATATATAGCATTTGCTTTTCTCTGTATACCCGAAGGTTCAGAAATGTCTTATGGAAACTATTAATGTACGATTTTACCATTACACGGAGTAATTCAACGTTATTGTGATCATTCACATTTTTACCTGGCGATCAATACAAATCATTAGCAATCTTATTAAAAGAAAAAAAAAAAACACTCATGTGATTGGATGAGATTTTTATGCTACTTTTTATGTATTTTTTTTTTCCGTTAATGATTCCTAGTTTTTAAGTTGTAGGTGATTTTTTTCCCCTCTCAGCTATGTCGAATTAATATAAAAGCATGATTTGAGATTCTATTATTATTATTTCTTTACTGTTATAACAACGTTGTAATATTAACAAACAGCTTTTTTTTTTTTTTTTTCGTCAATGATTATAATTAGGAGTTTGTCGTTATTTTCAATTTATCGTCTGAGGCCTGTGCCGCCATCATTAGCCGCTACCTAACAGGTGACCAACGACTGCCAATGTGACTAATGATGGGTCTTTCAGACCGAATTACCGACAGATGACTAATGACGTTTCCCCACCATGACTAATTATGAATGTCCCTTGTTGGGACAAGCTTAACGTCGCAAATTTAACACGAGTTTATCTCTATGAAGCAGAATTCTTGACCTTTGATGTCGATCTATTCTAATTTAATAAAGCCTCTCTCGAGTAGAAGAACGGCCATCAGGGCACATTCATTAACCTCCCACGAAAAAAAAAAAAGAACAACCGAATGGACGCAGGAATCTGTGACTGAAATTACCTGTATTGAACATTAAAGTATGGCTTTAGGAAGATAAGACTCATAGCTAGAAATTTATAGAAACGAGAAATTTTCTTATATTTATTCTGAATCATTTTTTTTAATTGTTATTTTTTGACTACAGAATAATAGTATTTGATGTTTATGATTTTCAGTAGTTATATAAAAAATTGGATTAATTATTAAACAAACTTGATCTAAACTATCTCATTTAAGTTTAAGACTAATATTTTGAATTTCGTTCTAATTGAATGATATAATTAACTAATTCACAATTAACAATTTTATTGGACCAAGATAGGATAAATTAATAATAAGTTATCTTGAAGGACAGGTAAATGTGTCTAATAAAAATGTTAAGTTTTTACTGGCTAAATTAACACGTCCTTCTATAATTTCTTGTTTGTTATTAATTTGGCTGACTGAAGAAAGAAACCAGCTATCCTTTGAACCCCTTAACAAGAAACGGATATTTTTAGCGACCCCGTGCACGAAAAGTGTAAAGGGGAGGCGCAGCTCTTATGGTCATTCTGTCCATTTGTCACCATCTCTACAGCCCAACTATAGACAAGAGCCATATCTTATAGGAATCCTTTAAGGACGAGTTGCGATCTGCGATCACTTCCTGTCTCTTAGGAAGTGGCCGAAAACGAAACATGTAGAGGGTCACAATGATTTCGTGCACGCTGTGAAGCCTTTTTTGTTTTTGTTTTTTGGCCATTTTTTTCTCCCTCACTGTTTGCTGGGATACTAATATCCAAACTTTTAAATTTATTCACTTATCAATGGATAAATGCGGTGATTGGATAATTTTCGCAGAAATTGAGAATAATTTTTAAGCCCATTTCCGAGCTGATGTATAGATAGGTTATTAATACTTCAAGTATTTTGATCAAATATGTTAAAATGTAATTGACAATTAGTTCAATTGTCTATAAAAAGATATAAAAATGTTGTAAACATTATAATTTTAAACAATATTAACATTAAAAATAGTATTATTATCTTATGCTTTTATCATTGGTTTAAAATGATTCGATAATCATTGCTGCATAGTAATAGAGACCTACATTGTTACTTCATAACATGTGAATTTCCAAAGGTTGAAAAGGAAAATTCCATTTGATTCCTCCATTACTTTTCTTTAATTTAAAAACTACTTACTGAATTTCTGAGAGCGTCTCGTAACCTAGTCGTACATAGAGACACAAAAAACAGAAGTGGCTTTCCATCGGAAATACTACGTGACGTTAATATTTCATGTAGTGAAAATTTCCCATAAACATAATTTACGAGAGGTGCTTTCCCCTAAATATTTTTTGAAGACGACCCTTAAGTTTATCCACCTCCTCTCGTTTTCAATTCGAGAGACGGCAATTATTATAAAACCTACCGATAAAATTAAACCATTTACAAGCAGCTGCTGCTGGGGATTTTTCTCCTTGAATATTAAAGAGGTCGAAGGGCTCCCAAATGCTGAAACGATCAATGAAGAGAGAAAAAAAAAAAGAACCCATGTTATTAAAGACGAATCAGAAGAAAGTCTTTATTTTCACACCCGAATTACAACTTTTTCCTTGGGTTTCCCATTGAGATTCCAAGATGACTTCTTCTTCGTTCGCTCTTTTTTTTTTTCTTTTTTTTTGTAGAATGTAGTGATGAGTCTTAATGAAACGGAAACCGGTCTTGAGATGATCACCATCGAGAAATAAACTACTATTTTTTTTTTTTTTTTAATGAAAGTATTCCAGGTGGTGGGAGGATTCCCCTCCTCCTAAAGCAGCCGACCTTCACATGTCACTACACTTTGGTAAATCCTATCGAATTTCAACACAGATATTCTTCATTACAGAAATAATCAACACTAAGACTTCTCTGACTCATACCAATATTTCGGAAAAAAAATAAGTTCGAAGCAATTATTAAAATGTGCTTTGTTTTTGTTTTTTTAGCCAAGAGAATAAAGATTTCACTCTATTAATAGATTTGGATGAGACATGTTTTATTCATCTGTTCTGAGAGGTAAAATTCGATTATTTTTGTCTTGATGACCAATTCATTTCAAGTTATGTTATGTGTATCAAAATTGTTGGAAATAGAGAAAGCATTTATTCGCCTTAGATAAAACCAAAAAAAAAAAGTCTAAAACTTTTAATAGAGCTGTAATAATTATACTTCAAATCGTATGCAGTGGTTTTCAATCACTAGTTGAAACATAAATTCAAATTTCAAAAGCTTTTACAATGCAACTATCTATTTTTCCCCGTTTATTTATAAGTTTATCTGCTAAAAAATAGAATTCATTTAGTTTTAATTATTATGCGCTTCCGCGATAAGATTATTCCAATTAAAATTAAAAAAAAAATGATGGCAAAAGAAAAAAAATATTAGTAAAATCAGAAAAGGTCAGTTAACGGAATATCTGGTATCAAACATCATCAATCCTTTGCAAACAGTGAACAGTTTCTAACTAAAGTGATTAATTTCATCTTAAACGCTGTGGGAAGGTTAGTCACTATTCCAAAAATGGAAACAGTAATTTTGATAAATTTATGGACTAACTACAGAATTTTATAATTTAATTTCAGCAGTATTTCTCTTACTAAGCAACATTTGAAATTAATTTATTAGAAGAAAGTAATCATGCTGTTTTTTAACAATAATCTTCTTCCAACTAATAAAAGTTAGTTTTGAATAAAAACAAAAATTCAAAAAATAATATTTTACTTTGCCTTAATTAAAAGTAGCTGATTATCATTTAATCCTTCAGTCCAGGGACTGGTCAGGGACAGCACAACAATTTCGCCTAACAGTTCTGTCTTCTGTCCATCTCGTAATTCAGGGAATTTTTGTATTCTGTTAACCGTAGTCGCCGATTTCTGTAAATTAATAGGAAAGGAGGGGGGGGGGGCAACCATTGACTTAATTTTGTATTTCGTATTGTGACGTGAGGATAAGACTAGCTTTAAAAAGTGAGAAAAATTTTATTTCAAATAAATTGTCGAAATAAAAGCTTGATTTTGGGGAGGGACAAAATACTTTGGCACAGTAAAGTCGGAGCCCTTGATGTTGACGTAATCCATTTCTAGTACACAATACCTACCTTGTATAAATCAGCTAGTCAAGTTAAAGTTAAAAGATGCAAAACAGTTAAGAAAATGCACTAAATTATTGAACAAAAAGAAAAAAACATTTCTAGTAAATGTTAAAATAATCTTCGTTTCCAAAGTTACAGTTTATTGCAGACAACCCTATTTTTCTCTTCAAATACGTTATTATAATTCTACTTAGTTTTAGTACATCTTAATAAAACTGCGTCTGTTGCATCATGGGTAACTCAGTAAAGTGAAACTTTTTCTCAGTCTTACTGAGTGGAAGAGGGGTGGGTGCCTGTAGCGTCCATTCGTCGCTTCCGATGTAAATGGATGGAGTCCGTGATTTCAGAGAGCAAAAAGCTATTGTCCTGATTTCACAGCGAACATGGACGGAAATGCAGCTAATGACGGAAATGGTTGTCAGAAATCATAAATTAAAAAAGTAAATAAAGAACAAATATCTGTTTGTGAAAAAAAAAAAAAAAAAAAAAACCCACAGGGTTTTGGCTAGACCAATACTCTTTGATATCTTTGAAATCGTTCCGTTGTTCCAGTTGTTCCAGTGAGTGAAACTATTGAATGAGATTTGATGTTAACCGTGTTTTCACAATGTTTCACAGTGAATAAAAAAGACCAATAGGATTCATTCATTCTATCAGTGATAAACATTTTGTTACTCGCATCCAGTAGTCAATTATTTTCTCTGAACTTACAATTTAGGCTTATAAATTAAAAGAAAATCTTAATATTTTAATAGATAGAACCTCAGAATTTTTTAATGACAGTTTCTTATTTTAAGGACCCCCCCCAAAAAAAAACAACAAATAGACCTTTAATTATCAAAAATTTTAATTAAGTGATTTTTTTTTTCATGGTAGCTTTTATTCAATTACTTTTTTTCTTTCTTATTTATGAATGTTGATTGATTTCTCACTTTTGCGGACCTAACTAACAAAATAAAAGTATCAACTGTTATTAATATTCGATACACAAAAATAAAATTGTTTAAAAAGTTTTAACACATTAAAAATTATTACAGGACCGGTTTCGCACCTTTAAACAGGGCGTTCTCAACTGAATTACAACCGACATTATATGGTCTTAAATACAAAAATCTGATAATTCCAAATTAATAATAATAGTTACTAATAATATTAACATATAATTAATAATATTAATTATATATTATAATTAGTAATGTATATATATTCATTCATTAGTGGCTTATTCCTTTAAAAAAATTCAAACTCAAATTATCACTTTCGATATTTATTATTTTAACTTTTCGATTTTATGTTTATTTATTACCATCAAATTCTTTAGTATTCGACTACGAAAAGAAAATATTAAAAAAATCAAATAAAAAAGAACACAAAAGGTAAAACTTTGTTTTTAATTTTTTTTTGAAAATTAAGGGTCTATTTTTTTTAAATAAGTAATTCAATCGAGAAATATGCAGTTTATAATTCAGTAAGATAAAATTTATCAAAGATAAATTCATCAAATTATATATTTTGCATCCTTAAACAGATCTATGTAGAACTACTAGTCCTGCACCATAAGGCTTGCTTCACTTGCAAAATGTTTTGTGTTTCAAGATATTCTCTGAAATTGATTTAAAGTTAAACTTATATTCAGTTTTCAGAACATAATGTTGAAGCATAGTGCGAATAATTGGATACTCATGTTTATTTACGAACATGTTACAAGGAGATAATTTGGTATAAATTCCTTTTATTTAAGTAGACTAATGGTTTTACTTTAAGTCGACACATTTTTTCGGAAAAGTGAATTAGATTTACTGATGATGATGAAATTAAATCATTGATTTTTATATAAAAAAAATTAAGCTATTTTTATTATTAATTATTCAGTTGTAAAATTTTGAAAATTGGTTGAAAGTCAAACTTAGGTTTTAGCCCTTAGTAGTTTGGAAAAGTTTTTTGTTTGTTAAATATGTTAGGAATCAATTGTGGTTTATGGAATTCAAAGCAGAAACAGACTCAAAGTAATTACAAACTAAACAGAAAGAAAACAAGCTCATTAAATACAATTTGTTTTTGCTTCTAGTTTGCTTTCAGAAGAATTAATGGGAAATCTATTTTACATTCCTTTCTTTTTTTTTACTTTGGACAAAAGTCTTGTATTTGCTATTGTGGGAGCGACATTGGTAACATTTTGAAGGTGCAGAACGGTGAGCTAGTTAGGGTTCCACGACAGTTTCCTGTAATTAAAGTCCCGGCTGTTTGAAAGAGCGGACCGATTCCTTGACCAACGCATTAATTATGGCGGGAAACAAAACAAAAAATCCAACCCATTAGTAGACTGACTTCCTTACTGTGAGCCTTCCCTTAGCGTTTTTTCACCTTCCCTCATTCCTCTACGTAATCCCCTTGTTTAGCTCTAAGTATTGCTATTTATTTAATGAACAAAAAAAATGATAGAAAGAAAAAAACGTGAGAGACAGAGAAACAACTCCACAAAGAGTTTTCGCTGGCTTATAATTCCAGGTGTAAGATAAAGGCCAAATGTCAATGTAGAGAACAGCTGCTTGGCTGCTAAAGCAGCTACAGACAATAGATATCAAATTACTTCTCTTTTACATACGTAACAGCTCTGGATTACATTAGCATGCGTCGTACCGATATCAAATTAAAATGCTTCATGAAGTGTCGGCCATTCTGAAACTATCAATTATCGCTTTAAGAAAATGTAAAAAAAAAAGAAATTCCCATAAAATTTTCTGAGAAACTGTCTGCTTACATAAAAATAACTAATTATATTACCGGAAGCTTATTAGCGAAGACTTAAAATTTTTGTGAATTAACTTTTTGTTTTCGAATTTATATTTATATATAAGTTTTACATTAGCTTATAAAAGAATTATGTGAAACAATTTTGTGATGCAGTAGATTGTAGCATGCACAAATTTAAAACTTTATTGAAATATTTATTTATTTATTTATTACTGATCAAAGACTTCAGGAAAAGATTTATAAATTATAAAAATATAACATTTCAACATCTTTTTGATTAAATAAATGTAAACTTCTCGCTTTATTTTTATAATGATGTAGATTTAATAAAATAAATCTCGCTTTCTTTTCAGCAAGGAAGGAATTCTATAAGTATATGCTAGTAGCAGTGGAGCAAAAGATAAAGTTCACCTAAAGCTTGATTATTAGCAACGTTGTAGTGCTACTAAGATCTTCTGGCTACTCTATTATAAACAGTTTGAACGAAATTATGCTACAAATGTGAAACCATCAAGGAAGGTTTTTTTTTTTTTTTTAGTTTTTATTTATTTATTTATTTCTAATGTAACTTCATGATATCTTTAAATGTATTCGGAATCTAACAAGTAGGTGCACATGTCGTAAAGAAAAAGATAATAATAATAATAATAATAATAATAATAATAATAATAATAATAATAATAATAATTTTTTATTATTATTAACACATATAGATAAGCTCAGTACAGTCCCGTTATAGGGAAGTGTCCCTATCAACGGGTTCTGACAATTACATACATAATAATAATAATAATAATAATAATAATAATAATAATAACTACATGAATTCGGACAAAAAATTTTTTTTGCTTAATCGAATTTAAATCGAATGGTTGTGAAGAATAAAAAAAAAGTTAGGATAAGAAGATGAAAAAGCTATAAAAAAAAATCAATGGCTTTTTCTATTTTTACATTTACATAAAAATGAAATCATTCACTTGACTGTAGGCGAACCAGCTGTGGAACAAAAGAATAATAATAATATTCCTACTTCCTAAAATTTTTTGATACGATTATTAAATATTAAAAAATATTTTTTTTTCTTTTATGAAACGAATGTGCAACGTAGAGCTAAATTTAAGTAAGGATAAGCCTATTTTTATGACCAAATGGTATTTCTGGTTTCAATTTTTTTTTTCTCTATAATGGTGAAAGCTATTACTATTATTGAAGTCAATGATAGTAAATTAAATGTTTAACCATGAATAGAATTTCTTGGTAATTCGAAAATGTTTTTGAGAGAATCGAATTCATTACGTTGAAACTGACCGAAATCACTGAATATGTCAATCATGTAAATTTATTTAACTCTCTTATAGAGAAATGACTTAATTCCTTTTTTACTGGAGATCTTCTTTCAATTGGATTCACGTAGCAGGTAAATCTTAAGTAAGCTCCCGCCTCTTCCCCTTCCCAAAAAATACTCCGAACAATTCGTAATGGTTATCAGGTAATTCGATAGAGAATGGAATTCTTACATTAGCCAACCGAATTTCGTGGCAGAAGAACTTCAAAATATTTATTCTGAAAGATGATTTTTTTTTGTTTTTGTTTCGGATATAATGGATTTCCCCCCCCCCTGCTAATTCATTCAGGATTCAGTAAGCTTTTTAAATATATTTAAAATCTGTTTCTCCTTTAATCCTTAGACGTGTAAAATTAAGGGACTTATTCATTGAATCCTTTAAAATATGAAAACTAAAGACACACGACATAAGTTAAGACAATTCCTGTGATAGATCTATTTTTCCAAGTCACAACGGGATCCGTTTTCTTAATCAAATTAGAAAAAAATCGATCCACAAAGGGAGCAATATTTAAATTATGATAAACTGAAATTTGTAACGTCATTTAAATATGCCGTATTAAAAAAAAAATGCAAACTATTAAAAAATCCTAAATAAAACTTCATTAATGGAAAGAAGAAGCAATTCTAATCACTTATTATGATTCAAAGTAAATCCTTAAATCGAAACTTTCCTCATGTTTTGGATTAGAAAAGAAACCTAAATATACAGGGTAATTCAAAATTGCCTACAAAACATCAAAGGCTTGTCAGAATATAAAAAAAAATAAAAAAAATAATCATAGTGGAACGTATATTAGCAAATCCCATCCGAATTTACTAGAAGGTACAGTATGGTTCAGAAATAAAAGACAAGAAGTAAGGTAGACAACGTGTTTATTAGCCTTGTGTTTACAGTATGATAGTAAGATGGCATTTACAGATTCATTTCACCAACAGTAATATACGCCTCACAACGTCGATGCATGGATTGCCGAACATGTGCAAAAATGCGAGGCCTTTCGCGGACACATCCAGCTTCCATAGCGACTCTTGCGACGAGATCAGCATCAGAGGCAATGGGAGGCTCTCGTAGACGATGCTTTTCAGGTACAAAGTTTGTGTTTTTATTCCTGACCTATCTTTAAAGTTTGTATGAGGAATTTTGAATCACCATATATATATATATAGTCGGACCTCGATATAAGGTCATCCACATATAAGGTCACCCCGCATATAAGGTCACTTTTCTAAAGTCCCGGCTCATTGAATAGGAATTCTTTGATATGGATAAGCGGATATAGGGTTAGGTCTTAAATACCGTAATCACATAAAAGGTCACTTTTGTCTGTGATTTCAGTGCCACGCTGATTCAATTCCAAAAATTTTTTCGTAGGTTCGATCTTTTATCGGCGTCATTTCTCCTACTGGTGACGGAGAGGACAGCTTTTCACAAAGCACTTCATCCCCTCAAATTCTAGGAAAAAAGATGATGAAGATATTCCTTTACCTGTGTTAATACAAGATCTCAGAAATCGCGGCTGTGCTATAGAAGGGGAAAGTGAATATGTGAGAATTGATGATGAAATTGCTACCACTTCTCAAGCTTCGATTTTCGAAATTGTTTCGCAAGTTTTAGATTCTAATGCATTAGAAAGTGAGGATAACGACAGTGATACTGAAAGTGAAGCGGTGACACAAGCAGAAGCACTCAGAGCATTAAATTTTCAGAAACTACAGAACTTAGAAAACATTGTACAAAAGATGAAACCAAAAACACGACAGTCCTGTATTATGGATTATTTTAAGTAAGGTTAGTTGTACAGCAGTACTTTGCTTCAGCCTACTAGTACCATATGTATACAACTTTATTCCGAATTAAAATTTTTTAAAAATAATTTCTTTCTGATTCCATTAATTTTAATTGGTTCAGCTAAATTAAAAAATTATAACCTAATAAACTGATATTTTTGAACCTATTAAATTTTACAAAGAATTATACTGTATTTATGTAATGCTTATTTATTGGCAAATGCGTATGAATCAGTTATAAGGTCACTTTCGCGAGGTCCAAAGGGGCGACCTTACATCGAAGTCCGACAGTATATATAGATTACATATATTTGCTTAGTATTCCGGTTTGTTTGTTTTTTTCCCTAATCCAATACCTTCAATTCTTTGAGACAAGTGAATGGTTAAATAAGTAATTAGTTAAAATTAAAACTTACTTTAAGTTAGATTAAAAAAAAATATTGATTTCTGTGAAGATTATGTTAGCAAACCTAATTGCAAGAAGAATATTAGCTGGAAAACAAATTGTTGTGTCTTCAATCTTGGGCAAAGGTTTCGAGAGCTAATAAGGTTCTTCAGTAACCTATCAGGGAGTAATCTAGCAAAAACTATAAGAAACGAGGACATCTCACTTTAGCTCGAAGATATAATCGATCAACAATGTTTTAATTAGAAAATAACCTACGAGGTAAATGCTTCGATCGCTTCACAGAGAAACTTTGTTTATTCCTTCTCGTCAGGAGAAGCGACTGAATGGAACTCGACTATTTTGTGATGGGATGAGACTTAACGGCACTCAGTCCTCTTTACAGATGAGTCAGGAGTTGACGAATTAAGACGAATTACGACTTCTGCATGAGGATGAAGAATCCGTGTCATCCATCAAACAACGTCAAAATCACAAATCTACTTATTAAGAAAAGTTATTTTTCGTGATAGTTTGTTCAAATACCGAGTTTAAACAAGAAGTGACACCTAGATTTGTAAAGTACGGAACTGATGACTAGTAAGGAATATGGTGTCCGATGTCATCATCTGAAGCATCAATTGCTTTACAAAAAGAGCTGAGATACAAACTCCATGTGTTACGCTTTCACATTTACCTTAGGAGCATTTCATATCGTACGAGGTACATCCTTACTGTGAACTATGATCATACGCTCTCTTAGAATGTCTGTTTCAATTGAAATAAGTTAATTGATTTTCAGAATAATGAGCACAGAACGTTTTTTAAAGTTGCTTCCGTACGTCTTCAAATACAACTTCGCCAGCAACAGCAATTTTCCCTATAATTCCCTTTAAAACATAAATCATTATACTGGTATCTATCGGAATTATTAAAAAAATTATCTTTATTCACAAAGAGAGTTCATTTGCAAATTTTGTATCACACAAGAAATAAATAACTATCTTTATTCCTTGAGAACTTAGATGAGTCCCTTTGATTTAAGTCCAAATTCTCCTAACTCTTGGAAACCTTACTGAGATTTCAAGGGCTACTTGCATGCCTACTTGCATGTTTTGTAACAAATTTTCATGTAATCTTATAGAAATAAATCAACATGTATCCTTAATAAATGATTCAAGCATCTTTTACTTTTTTATTTTTGTGTGAAAATAACAGCAACAAATTTTTTTTTTTATCATTTCTTGTTTTTAAATGAGTTTTCAAATTAGGGGACACCGTTTTGTAGTCAATTTGCAAACCGTAGACTGTCCAACTTAGATCGAGGTTTGTTCGATCCTCTGCCTCAACTACCTTTCTATGCTGATGAGACGAACTTCGAGAAAAAAAAAAGAATGTTAGGGACGAACAAAAAAAAAAAAAAAGGCTATTGAATAGGTTGTGAAATCTTGTTATTTTTGTTGAGGCAACTTACAATTAGATTTTCTATTCCGAAACTTTTGGTTCTAAGTGGAAGTCACAAAAGAGTAGCAAAGAATACCCGAACGGATTCATAATTGGCACGTGCACATTTTATGACTTTCTCGTGAATACCTGGTCCTGTTCATCCCTTTTCATCTAGACCATTGGCCATATTTTTTTTCCCCTCTCTCTTTGAAGCCCCTTTCTCAGTCATTTTATGACTTCCAATCATTATGGAATCTCAGATTCAAATGAGGTTTCAGAATGGAAATGATCTAATAAACGCTTCCTATGAGTTCTCTTTGAATCTTCGAAAGAATTCGGAGATAAATCTCAGAAAAAAAAAAATGATAAATTTTCATGGAAAAAAAAATAAAAGTCTTAAAATAGCTTTAAAATCGATCTTTGACTTTCCTGTTGTATAAATTGAAGGTAAAGATAAATTCATTCTATTTTATTTACTACGAACTGGGGAAAAACTACAAAACTTCATATATATATTTAATTTTTTTTAAAGATATATAGTTTTAAATTTACATTTCGGTCAGGGAAGAAAGACATGGTTGGCGTACCCACTTTTTGCTACAAAATTGTTTCAGTCCCGTAGCTCTTTACTGGTCGGATATAGTATGTAAAATAGAATCAATAGAATCTTTTTTTCTTTTAAAATTTCAGCTTCCTAGCGTACATAGCTTTGAGGATATAGTTTATCCTCAGTAGGAAAGGAAAATTTTAGGTCTTTCGACTTAAAATTGCATCCAAAAACTTTTTTGTTCTTACTCTTTCTTTTTGCTTTCCAATATAATAAAAACGGACATTAACCAAATGTTAGTTCCCTTGACATCAACCAATGAGTATAAAAAGATGGCTTTTTTGGGAAGCAAATTTGCTAATTTCCTTGACTTCTTTTTGGTTCTTGAGCGAAAAATTTAAAATAAAAATTATAACAGAACGGCTTTTTTTGCAAAAACTGTAAATAAAGTAAGAAAGAAAGAACCTCCATGCGAAGGGAAAGATTAAGAAGAGAGAAGGAAATTTAGAAGCAACTCAGACATCTTCATACTTACTTCATCAGTCTTTAGATTATTGATCGTTACTGACATATTGTTTTTATATTGACTTTACATTATGTAGTTAATGGTCATTAGTATAAGTTTTTTTATTTAAAACTTATTATCTTTGTTATTTAAAGTAGTTACTTCTCTTTCATTAAAGTACGCGGAGAATTGGAGATTATAAATATAGATATATTTTTGGAAAGTCTTTCGTGACACTAACTGGTTATTCTTTTATAGAATACTTAGAAATCTCTATTCAGGAATGCTAAGCTAACAAAATGTCTAAAGAAACAAACCTTATAATAGATATACTCTATCATCTTGATTCAAAATGGCAACAAACCATTTAGAGAAAAAATTGTAAGCTTGCACTCGATGCAAGCAAAATATGACGAATATATAACAAAGAGAATGCAGTGAGAGAAGTCAGACAAACCAACATAATCAGTCAGACAAGAAATTACCCCCAACCCTAAATCCTAAAGCAGCTCCATGTGAAATAAGAAAACAAATTTAATTGAATCCGTTTTAATTAGTAAATATCGATATGAGATAAAGATAATAAAAATAACTCGAACTTAAGCTTCGAAAGCAAAAGACAATGATTAATCTTAAAATTAAAATACAATAAATTAAAAAGTAAGAGAAGGAATACATAGTAGATACAGAATAAAACATAAAAAATTAAAAGTTTTATCATTCCACTTCTTACATAGAGATTGAACCATGAAATCAATTAATCACATTCGTTTTATCTTTTAGAAGTTTCAATAGCAACATACATTTCAAAAATTAATTTATTGTTTTCGTTAGTTAAAAAAAATAATAATAAATAGTAAAATCTGTCATTTTAATATAGTAACTAAGGCTTTTATTAAAACTTACAACCTACATTTGCATTATATTATGTTTATATATTTATCATAGGCCTGTATTGAAATTCTTATTAATAAAATGAAAAAGGACCTATTCAAAAAACCTTATTCCAGGAATAAGTCAAGAGAGTCGAAAATTTGAAAGAGTCCCATCTAAAGACATGCAGACATTGCAAACGTTTGTAATTCAAAGAAGAATAGAGTCTGCTATAGTTTTTAGAATATTTGGAACATATTACATATTTAGAACATATTAGTTTTTACATTACATCAAAACGGGACTATTTTGAAATTGGTGTAAATTGATTGACAACTAATTTGAAATATAAAATCAGATCAAATACCTTTCCAAAAATAATGTTAATATTCAATAAAAAAGCATTAATTTAAGTAAAAAAAAAAATATAAAAAATAATAGAACTGCAAAGACAAGAATAGATAGAATGAGTTGCTGTGAAATGAACGAATAAGAAAAAAATATAGTCTTTTGTTTATCAATGAATTGATTTACTTTCAATATGAACCAATTCTTTTTTTTTTTCAGACTTACCTGTTTACCTTGTTACTTTGTCCTTTTTTCATTGTTTTTAGCGACGAGGAAGGTGATCTCACTGCACAAAACATTTCCGTCCGACTGATGGTGTCTTACTAAAAGGTCTAAAGAGAAGGTACAGGAAGTGCTTCCATTCATCCGTATAAACATAGGAAGGCCTGATTAAATTTCAATATGGAAGCCTCTTTGCTCAGGTAGGCGGTCGAATAGCCAGGTAGCCACCTGTAATTTTTCGCACAGACCCCGTTGACCCGCCACTTTACGCCAAATCCAACTCAACTAGGAAAAGTTACGAAGATTTTTTTCCCCCCTTCGCCCCCGGTCTTTGCTGGGAAAACAGACAAAGAGTTCATAAATCAAGATTTGCGAGACGTTTCAAGCTTTCTCCTCCCCCCCTCAGGCTTCTGTATCTCCAGAGAAGTAAAGCTTAATCATGAGCAACATAACATCTCTTTAAAAGAACAAGAGAAAGTAGGTTAGTGCTTGGGAATCAAATGCCACAAAGTCAAGTAATGAAAGATGTCTTTGGCTACATAATTAATACTGTCCAAATTACCTTAGTCTTAGCCAATGACAAAAGTTTTCAAGAATTTTACCAAAACGTTTCATCTTCAGAAAAATTACCAAGAAAGAAACTTTCTAAAAACAATTGAAAAAATTTTCTAAAACTGAAATAGCAGAAAATGTTAAGATTCTTGTAAGATATTGCAACCGTTTAGAAAGTAAATTGGAACATAATTAATATTTCTAAACAGTTGAATCAATTCTATTATAATATATAGGAATCAGACTAATAAGCGGGAAACCAAGGCTGTTTTAAGATTAATGAGATCCTAGGCTAATATCGAGGGCTCTATGACATAAAGGCCTAAGTGACAAAATCTCCATTCCGAGTTATTAAGGGTTTTATGTTTGTATTGCCTTGCCAGTTCTATGGAAGTAGCTTTTTATGGAAGTAGAATTCTACCAGTTGCAATGAAATTTTCAGTTAGGTCTCTTTTTCATATGAAAGATATGGTTCTCGGATTTCACTTAAGACATGTAACTCAATTTTTACAAAAATGTCACTTAGGCCTTTATGTCATAGATCCCTCGATATATACTATCTCTCCCACATCTCAACTAAAGATGAAAAATTTAAAAGGTCAAAAAGTTATGCAGAGAATTAAGACTTATCTTTCAAAAGTCAAAACTTTCAAAGGAATTAAAAGAAAACTTCTTAATTCAAAGTTTATATTAAAGAACTCAAGACACCCAAATAATTTTAGTGCAATAGAGATGTAACTGTATTAACATATATAAGTTAAAACAAACAAACAAACACCTCTGGATCATGACGTAATACAGAAAAGATCAGCAGAGAGCTCAATTTATTCACTAAATAACTGCGCAGATTGCTTAGTAGGTTGTTGTTAACTATGTTTTAAGTGGTATTACATCTACTGTTTACAGAGAAAAGCGTTCTTTTTAATTGTTTCATAAAGTTGAGAATGTTGTATTGTATTGTATTGCATGTTGTTTATTAAATATATAGTTGGAATCAGACATTCTGACACTGCTCTCAGCTTATCCTCTACTAGCTCTACATAAGAATTGATTGCAAAATAAATAAAAATAGTATCTATTTGGAATGGAACTAAATCTTGCAAGTTTTTGTTACTTGTCTTTTAGTTCGCAACACTTTTCAAAGATATGGAGTTATTAAAAAAATTGAAATTTTCAAACTTCTCAAGCAATAACTTCTACCTTTGGAATTTGTTACCCATTATAATTTTCTTAATTACGTAAAAAACATATAGTTTACAAATATCTTTTAGTATATTTACTATCTATTATCTTTTATGATACACATTCTAGCTTATCTATCATCTTTGTATTTAATCCGATTTGCTTGCAAACTTTCAAAATATTAAATCTGATAAAAGATTTATAATTGTTCTACGTTCGTTTTGTTATCAAAGAACTAATGTGTGTGTGTGGTCGGTTCGCACCGAAGTGCGAGCTTCGTTGCCGAAGCATCCGTGCTCCAGGGAGCGCTAGTGTTCCCAAGACGGCGAACCCCTAGCAGACTCCCTAGAATTACAAGGGAAAGATACTGGGGTGGTTTCCCGTGGCCTTCCCCAGGACGCCATTAAGGAATGACGTCAGACCGAAGAGAAAGTGAAGAAGAGGCTACAATACAGGAAAGGAAATTTTTGAAACATCCATGCTCGCTACCGGGATTTGAACCCGGGCGCTGGCACATTGATCTCACGACAGACCGACGCCTGAGACCGCTCGACCACACCAGCGCGGCCAAAGAACTAATAGAATTGATATTAAACTCCGATTATTTTCACTTTTCTTTAAAAAAAAAAAAAATCGTCTCTTTGCTATTTATTTTCCATTTTTTATCATAGAAACATATTGGAGATAGTTTTGTAATAAAATGGATACATATATCCATAGCTAAATTGGAATAACGAGAATTTATAATATTGTTTTGAAGGCGTAATAAAGTTATTACGTTAACTTTCCTTCATAATTGCTTAGTTAAGCTGTTAAGTGCTTGATTCTTAACATTAACATTAAGTTTAAATAAGAATAATAGAATAATAATAAGAATAATACGACTTTTATAAATGCATATCTAAACTATTATTCGTTTCCTGAACTTTTTATTTTTTGGTACAATTTCTTTTTGCACAATATTTATTCTTTCACTGTATTCCCATTCGAAAGAAACAGAAATTTAACTTGAAATTAGTCATAAGTCAGGATTTTTCGAGAGTTAATCATAACTAAGTAAATCTCATTCCTTTATTTCACTTTAATGATATCCGAAATAAATTTACATCTACTTTAGGCTGCAGTCAAGGATTGAGAATTTTAAGTTTTGTTTTAAAACAATACATTATTTATTCAATTCGAAACATTTCTTGTACTCTGTTTCTTGTAGTATCTTCAAGGTAATGATTAATTTGAAAAGTAATTAACTAAACAGTTAAACTACGTCAGTTATACGCTCAGATTTCCATTGCATGGTGATAGCAGGCAGCGCTGAAGGGTTGGGGGAAGAACACCAAAATAATTCTGTTCATACTATAAATTGGACCATAAGTAAGCACCGTATTAAATTATAAAGAAATTCGTCCGGCCGTTTAAGCGAAGGATGAAAGGGGGTGGATTCAAAAATCAATAGGTTTTAAGCTAGACTATAAATAAGTTCTGTAACAAATTTCATGGAAATCCGTCCACCCGTTTTAACGTGATGCGAACAGACAGAGGACAAGAATATTAGTGGAATAGCGACACTTCTTATGTTCAGTAAAAACAGTTATCTTCATTTCCTACAAATTTTGGTTTTGATATTGAAAATGGAACGTTTGTGACATACCATTTGAACTGCTTTTATCAGTCTTCCTTCCTACTCTGCTGTATAACGATTATTTAAACGGATACTACCAGATAATCTGCCCAAATTTGAGATTAACTCAGTGAAATCAGAGCCGCGAAAATTTTGTTTTTATAATGAATATTATTGCTTTGTTTTCATTCATTAATAATATGTTTAAAATTGCCTTCAGGCCGTCAAAAGATGGAAGTATTTAATTATCAATATTTTTTTTTTTTTTGCTTTTAAAAATGTCTGTCATGTTACCGTGCGATGATCATTCTACTTTGTCCAAAAGAGCTTGGATTTGAATTCTAGGACGACACAGGTATTGTTTTTCATTCTTTCCTATCCGTCCGAAGGCTGAAAAAAGTCGCCATGAATTTTCTACATTTTTTTTTAAACGTTTAAAAAAAAGAAATATTTTTTAATCAATTACATAAAATTGTATTATTTATTTATTTAAATTTTCGACTCTGGCTAAAACCCTCCGATCCTTTTTCACACTGAAAAGCAATAATGCACGGTTGTAGAAATTGATCAAAACCAGTAAAAATAAAGAACAAGATGTAGTTGACGTAACAATTTTTGGATTCTCGCTTGATTCAAAATTTAAAATTAATTGCATCTAAAGACAATCGTACATTTACTAATAATCTTTTACCTTTTGTATATTTACTAATAATCTTTTACTTTTTTATTTATCACTAGCCGGGTACTGTCGCTTCTCTCCGGAACCCTTGCATATATAGCATTAAAAACAAAAACTTTAATGTCGAGATTGGAGAAAATACGACTTCCCAGCCCGTTGTCGCCTTCTCCGATTAACTCAGGTGTATTGCGGGTTGGCGCCACACACCTGGGGTTGTCAAAAAAAGCATGTTTTTACCTGTCACAGGTGTGACATCTATAATATGTATATAAAAACCCGCGCGTATTCGAATGCAACGTTATGTCAAAATTTCAAAGCAATCGGTGAAGAACTTTCGGAGATTTAAGATTTTGAGCAAACGAACATTTACATTTTTATTTACATAGATGATATTGGCGCCATCTAGATTGTTTATTTCAGAGACTCTTGGGTATTAGTAATTTTTCATTTCCTTTGAGTCCAATTTCTACCACAATCAACAGTGGATCACATTCAGCAATTCCACTGAAATTTCATCATCTATTAAAAAAATGAAAAGGAAAGAACTATTGAGAACTAACGTAAACGTATTTATTGGGTTGTTGTTTCGAGCTTTTTACCTAATTGGATACTATTTTGTCAACTGATCTACTATAGATTTTTGGAGTCTTCTTTAACTTAAATCTTTCCTCTAACTTTCATCTTCCTAGGACATTTATTATTAATTTTGAACTACATGTATCTTGTTCATGGACTGACGAAAAAGTTATTCACATTTTGACTTAAGACGTTTTTTTCTTTTTTCAATCCATATTAAGAGGCATTAGACCAAATCTCTAACATCTCGTCATTGCCAAATAAAAATAGGAAAATACTGTATTCAGTATTTATCGGCTGAATATTTATTGTACAGGTACCGGTTCCCAACTTGTTGCTTTAAAAATTTACAATCAAATTGTACCTTGCTTCTCTTTCCGTCAAGACGGAAAACACAACTAAATTACAGCACTAGATGAACAATTGTTATTCTTGGAACAATGTGATTCCTTGGTTAATGCTTCCTGTAATCCAATAACTTTTCACTATTTCAAGGCATAATCAACCTATTCAAGTAAAAATAGCCCTTAGCAATGCCAGTTACATCCGACATTTTTATTATTAAAATATTATTAGGAGTCTACATACATTATTATTTAAAACTTAACTGTCACTTATTATTTATTTATTTTTTTTGGTTATAGTATAAGTTATAGTTTGTTTTTTTTTTGTTTTTTCAGCACAAAAAAATCGTAAAACAATGAATAAAACAAAATCAAATAAAATTATTGAAAATTTTTGATATAAGATTAAACTTTCTTTAAGAATAAAAGAATTAACTTTTTTAATTGATGCTTACTAATTAATTCATTGAATACAACTATATGTAAATGTTAAATTTAAAAGGATACTTTATAAGAGCAATAAGCAATTATTAGTATAATTTTAATTATACTTTAAAACATTTTTTTTTTAATATTCAATTGTTTTGAATCTAACTGATAACATAAAGTAATTTTAAATTATTCATTTATTTAAAACAAAAAGTCTTTTTTTTTTTGCTAGATTTTTTTTTTATTATGATAATTAACTTTTGTATTGCCAATTACTTTAAACACAATTTAGTTTATTTATTTCAAAATTGTTATACAAATTCATAATTGAGAAGTCTTAATTCAAATTAAAATACAATTAAAACAATATATATATATATATATATATATATATATTTATATATTATTTTCTTTCTTATTTATATATTTTAGCTTTATCCTAGTAAATAAATTTAAGTCATTTAAATTTGCGAAAATTTTAGAAAAGTTTCGTAATTTTGCTGAAATTTCAAAAAAAAAAAAAATCGACTAAAAAAAAAATTTGTAAAAAAATTAAAAAAAAAATTTCATTTCAGCTTAAAAAAACCCAACTAGAATGAAAAAAAAAAATTGGCAACAGAAAGTATTACGGATTAGGCTTTTAAAGAAATGGAAAATAAAAAAAAAATAAAAAAAATAAAAATAACTTCAAGGAAAAACTGACGAAAAAAGAAATCCTGACATGCAGTTTTAATAGTTTAAAGATATAGTTACTGTGCCAACTTTTGAATATAAAGATAGATCTAATCTACATTTATCATTTCTTTTCTATTTCATTAGTGTTTTTATTATGACGATGCTTTAGAAGGATTCTTACAATTGTAGTTTTGGGACTTGTGGGTCTAAATTCTATCAAAATCAGCAGTGAAATCACATTTGTTAACGTTTATCTTCAATTGAAATTTTATCTTCCAAAGATAAATAATTTTTTAAGTTTTCTTTTTTACTGCGTAAATTACTGCGATTTAACAGTAGAATATTTTGGTAATTTTCTTCCACAACTTCTTTTTACTGGTTAGATATCTACCATAATCAATAAAGTTATCTAATCCTTTCTCTAAAAGTTTCAGATTACTAGGATACATAGTTTTTAAGTTATCTTAGTTAACTTGAACAGACGGAAAACGAGTACTTGGACTTTTCTTTAAAATTGAATCTAAAGCTTTTTTTTCATCTCCAAAGCATACAAGAAGTGTTACAAGATCAAACTTATAATATGTAGGAGTCCAAATAAACTCATTTTGAAAACTATGAAATAAAAAAAAAAAAATTACCAAATTAAATAATTTATTGAAATTTTAAATGTCAAAATAACATAGACCTACGAAATTACGTACTTAAACGACGCCGTTTTAAAATTGGATGGTTAAAAAAAAAAAGGAATTTTCATTGCAGGCCTTGCTTTGTATAAAATTACAGACTTCCTTCAATTTAAATTTCAATCTACTTTCTCGTCGCGTAATAGGAAGATGTCTTTATTAACATGAAAGCTGCAAAGACTATAACCAATTCAAGTTGCAAACATTACTTTTTGAAACGTGATTTTCATTTTAATTCTCAGAAGGCCCATAATAACAATAGCAGTTCATTATGATTGGAGATTTTTTTTTTTTTCATTAAAACTATACCTTTAAGATTTTTTTTTAAAAAATATAATGATAAAAAAAGTGAATTGCTAAAAAAAAAAATTAAAAAAATAAAAAGTCGAACTACTAATAGGAAAGTTACAGCCCATTTCAACTTAATAATTAAAAAAAAAAAAAAAGAAAAGAAGCCTATGTGTGTAAGGGGTAGTGGGTTCGAATTCTTTAAGTTATTTTCATAGAATGTTGATTAGATAATATAAGCTTTATTATTTACTATATAATATCTAAATACTTTTGTTACCAACTTTTGTGTATTTAATTACAAATGGAAAAATACTTAAGAGGTGATGCCAAGAAAGCTAAATCTTTTGCATCAATTAATCTTAAACTAGAACTTTGAGAGGAAATGGCGCGAAAGTAAACGAAAAGTTATCTCCCACTGCCCTACCCCAGAAGGAAAGACAAGAAATAGGGGAAGCCAGAAGAATTCTAACCCTCTTCCCTTCAGGCTAAAGTGGACAGCCATAATATAATATCTTGATATATTTCTTACTTCAGGATTTTCGAAATTTCTTTACATTCTTCAATTACTGAAACTAACTTTTTTCTTCTTTTTTTTTGGATTCTTTATATTTTCATTTAAAAAACTGAATAAATAGTTTGCAACTTTGTAATTAAATTCCTATTGTTTATGTAACGCTAAGCAAGATGTCACAGTTCATTACGTCAATCATTTATCTCTTTTTCGGAAACTGGTAAAGATTAATTGTCAAACAATAATAGTTAATTGAAATAATAACAATAATAAACTCATATACGGTAGTACAGTATATACTTTGAATAGAAATCTAGTTTTTTTTATCTCTATATTGAGAGTTAAAGATCAAAATAAATATAAAATAAATAAACATTTTTAATTTATGTACTATAAATATTGAATATAGAAATATACTTACGTTGATTATATATTGAATAAACAAAATTAATATTTGATAAGGAGTTGACATCATTAATGAGTTATAAACAAATAACTGAATGAATTGTCTACTTAAGTCTCGAAATTAAATTTTTGTTTTGAAGATTGTGTAAATTATAGTTAATTTAAAAATTCAGATGACTTAAATATTTTGCATTTAAAAAAAAATACAATTAAGGGAGTATGTGATGTACATGAGGATTAATTA
The DNA here is from genome assembly GCA_023159025.1 of Thereuonema tuberculata. NCBI lineage: Eukaryota > Metazoa > Arthropoda > Chilopoda > Scutigeromorpha > Scutigeridae > Thereuonema > Thereuonema tuberculata. The sequence continues at coordinate 245,429,276 of JAFIDM010009631.1, read as the reverse complement.
ACAGTTAAAATAATTATAAAGTAGTGAAATTAAGTCCACTTTTATGCATAAATGAATTTATTTTGCAAAATACATGAAAGAAACAGTTATTTACATAATTTATTATATATAAATTTCCGATAATTAGGAGGATTAAAATTTATTATGTTTTTTTGTTTTGTTTTAAAATTGTAGTCAAAGCTAATTCTATTTTTTTTTTTTTTTTAGATATAAAAAAATTATTTCGAATTATTTTTAAAAATGTTTGATTAGGCTGTTAAAGAATTATTATTAAACCTTTGTACGCTTTTATTTTATTAATTAACAACAAACGCATTGACTTGTTAATAAAGGAAATCATTAATTTATTATTGCTACTTACTAAACGGCATGAACATTTTTTATGGCAACATTATTTTTATTTCAATTTAGCATTCAAGAAGATTTTAAATGTTGATTCTTATTTACAAATTTAAAAACAAAACAAAACAAACAAATGATCCATGTTACTTATTGTGGTAAATTAGGCTTATTTATCAGGTTTTTATTTTCTAAAAAAAAAAAAAAAAAAAAAAAAAATGAAGGAAATCATGGGATTATCTTTTGACATTTTTAATTGGCAAACTTGAACTATTTTTACTGTTTACTATATATCTTAGAGAATTCTTTCCTTTTTTTTTTTTTTCTTCAATGATCTATTTACGTCTAGCTTCACTTACCTGAAGCGATTCCATGTTTACAAGCTGCCTTTGTTGTCCTGTCGTGGATTTATATTCTTTCTTCCTTAAACCTGTTTTTCGGTAAATATCGCCTTGAACCGAAGCTGTTTTCCTACAGACTGAAGTCTTAGTGGTTTTCTCGTCTACATAAGTCCGTCTATCACCTCCGGGACGATCGGCAAAGAAGAGGAGAGCCTGTTTGTTGATCGTTGAGCGGGCTGTTGATCGGGTATGCCGCCATTACCGGGCGCGAAGCACTGGCTTGTTTTCCCTGGCTACCTGCTACCGCTTCGGCCATTGTTATTGTAATGCGCTGGAAAAGGCGCGCTGTGATTGGCCGCGGGGCCGGGAAGGGGAGGAGCCATACATAATGAGCTGCCGCTTGAAAGTTAACTATCAATCAAAGAGTGTTAGTGATATAAAAACAAAATAGAGTAAAGTATGGCTCGAATTTAGATGGAGCTTTATCTGAACTGCCCTTAATTTTGGTACTCACTCAGTTGGATGCCGGGGCTCGTGTGCCTGCTGCCGTATTCTTTCGGGCAAATTGGAATATCCGATGTGCGGTGTTCAGCCACCGCTGGCTGCTGCCTAGTGGGCGCTCGACTTGTGACGACCATGCGGACCAACGGGCTGTGCTTCAGCTAAAGCGGCGGAGCAAAGTGGGACGATCACCGCAGTCCCGCGTGGACGGATTTGCATGGGCTCTGTCTCGCTGTGGACCCCGTGACTGCAACATGAATCAGCTAGGCACTGTGTATGCCACGAAACGGCGACGACGGAACAGCAAAAGGTAAGTGCTGGTCGGCGACTGTCCGTTGGCGGCCGAATGACACGGTGTTTGGCGCGGGCGGGAGATACATGTCGGTGTGTTTGCGTGTATGCGTGCCATCCGTGGGGTGGGTGGGTGCGTGCATGTGGCTACGGTGGCCCGTGCGTGCTTCTGTGTATTTGCGTGCACGCGCCAGTGTACAGTAGGTGTGGGTGCTGCTCCTCTTCTCTTTTCGTCTTCCCGTGTACAATTTCAAGATGCTAAAACCACTGAGACTTGTAAGAGTTTCGTGCCAAGGGCGGAGATGCACCTTCACAATTCGTGACTTGATCGCGAGTCAACTGCTTCCCGAAAAAGATCACTGGTGTATCGGATATCATTCGCACTCGGGACCTGTTCAGGTGGTGATAATAGTTTTATCCCATCCCATTTTTCAGTCAGGTGGAAGTCAGTGAATGGGACGTTATATCTGCATCTAATGTTCTCCGGATGGAATCATTTCTATTTCGGACTCTGTTGTATCATTTCTAATTTCTTCAGTGGTGTATCGGTCCCTGTCAGGTTGGAATAAAATGCCTGTGGGTTATTGTGGCTTCGATCAAACAGAGCATGAAACCAAACACTTCATCTTCTCGCGTTTATGACAAGCAGTTTCTTTCTTTTATTTATTTAATTTTAACACATAAAGCTTGCTTTCTTTTTCTTAGACTACTTTCTACTATTTACTTTTCTGAAATTTAGTCTTTAAAAATCTCGGTTGTGATTTAATATTATCATCTTGAACACTACTCTTAAAAGATGATCAGGATATCTAAATAAGCTTAAATTCAAAATAAGAGTATTTATTTAAAGGTTAAATCTCAGTTTTATTTCGAATAATCTTCCATGAATATTTAATTTTTTTTTGTAAATTTAAATCAGTCATGTAGTAACCGAAAATAGTCAACCTTATAATGCCTTAACTTCAATATAGTAGTAATAACGACATTCACTTGTCCTAGTTACCTACACGAGGTCTATTACTATCGATAAGGATAGGAGTTGTTACACTGTTAATTTAATCCCATTATTCTTCACTAATTTAGAAATAAATATTATAATAAAGATTTCTTTTAAAGCATTTAATACTTTATCTTATTACTGATTTCTCTTTATAACCTACATTTAAAAAAAAAAAAAAAAAGTAGTTGGATTTGTTGAGTCAAACTAACAATAAAAAGGCTTAAACGTAAATAAATCAATTACAGATTCATTTCTTTTCTTTACTATTGAATAAAGGAAGCTTTCACAAAAACTAAATAAATAAATAACCAACTCTGGTATCATTGATTATCTGTCGGCGAAGTAAAACGCACGCGGCCGCGAAGAGATCACAGTTGGACGGGATCTGACGCCAAAGCCACCGGCTACAGCAGCAGACACCTGCACATATTCAACTTTGCTGCTCTTCAGTGTTGCAAATTCATCTGAGAGAGAGATTATGTCAAAGAGAAGAATTAGATGATTACGTTCTAGTAGTTTTTAGTTGGACTTCAGAGAAAAATTTTTAAAGTATGAGTTAAAATATAGTGGACTTAAAGTTTTGAGTTTACTCTAACGTCGATGCTACTTTCATAGGTAGTTCTATTCTATTTATTTAAGGACAAGTTACAATTCTCTGTATTTCTTTCCTTCCCTGCAGCCAGAGTACGGTATTCAAGTAATCAATTAGGTCCATTTTATTTTCAGCTGCTCATAATTATTGCCGGTAAAGCCAGAGCTCAATTGCTTCCACATCTTCCTCCAACGGAGGGACTGCAGGCATTGGGGCTGCTATCAAAACCCTGCCCAGAGTGATACTAGCAATCGTAATACATCTTCCAACGGCTTTCATCAATTGAATTGGCTACAGAGCAGACAATAGCTTTTCCTTATCACACACACACACACAGATAATTGCACCCAGTTTGCACAACTTTTACCTCGTGTAATTTGTTTCTGCAAAGCCCAAGTTTAGAGGAAGGGAGAGATGCTCGTGATGGGTGAATGTAATCTGGTCACGTCAACATCCACTGAACTAAATTTACTAAAGACTTTCCATCATAATTTCAAGAGTCAATTGTTTCATTTCCTTCTACTATCCGTTTTGTCTTAGAGATATTTCCTCCTTCGGCAGATTAAAACGATCACCATCTACTGTTTTTAATTGTCTCTTCTTCTTTTTTATATATTTTTTTTTAAATAATAAATAATAACAATTTTCGTTAATTTAGCATCCAGCTTGACATTACTAAAGCAGACCAATGTCAAGGATAATTTCCAAAATAGACAAGTTTCAAGACTTACGGAGGTAAAACCGAAGACATTGTATATTGAATAGCTTATCACAAACATTACATTCGCTGATCACTTTTTTTTATGTTAGAAATTTCCAGAAGCCCGTTCTTATTGCACACATTGTTCTTACTATATTTATCCTGATTTGTTCATTTTCCCATAAGATGTCATATATTTCGCTGTAAAAGTCTTAAAAATTTCAATTTATACAGTAGAACAAAACATCTTATTCGGAAGTTCACTATTAGCTTTATTTAATTTTATATGAAAACCTTTTTAAGTTACTTATTTTTTTTTTTTTTTTACCTTGCTTCAATATTCGTTAATTTCAGTGAAAAAAGTTTTTCTTATAGAATGTCAAATAATTCCAATTATTTGATACTTAATAACGGTCATTGCCGAAAGAAAATACGTTGTCAGCTGTTATATTTGAATCAGTTAAATAAGAAATTAATAAATTATAATTTTTCTTTCCCTCTTTAAGTTTCTCTGTGAGACTTACAAAATCGGAACAATTCTGATAAATAATTCCTAAAAAACATTTTGATATTATTTTTATTTAAAAAACTTCATCTCGTTTAAGTTTTTTTTTTCCATCTCTTCTTTAATTAAACGAGGCATTTATTTTACGAAGTTATGGAATTCTGTGTTGTCAATTTTGTAAAATGCGTTGTGCACCTGTAACCTCCCTAAAGTCTGTTACCTACAGTTGCAGACGCCGTATTTGAACAAACAACAATGAGGAGGGAACCGGTTTCTATAGATTAAATATCAATTTGTAGATTTATTAATAATTAATAGCTGTTCACTATGTCATATTTGTAGGCTATTTTTCTGTGGCTGCACATTGAGTCCTAATTACCTTGAAAAACATAAAATAAAAATACAGTCCTACCTTTACTTTGGATTTTTATTACACTGTGAAGGTATTTTTCTGCAAAATAAGGTGTTTCTAAGTTATTCTGAATTTTTTTGTTACTTTTTAATAAAAATAAATAATAATAATGAAACTGCGAAAATTTTTAACCTATTTTATAAACTAGAAGAAACCAAGGCATTGTAATAGTGAATAACTTTTTTTTATTATTATTATTTTATTAACGTATCATTTTGGAATCATTCGAAATATTGAATTCTTATTTATTTTGAATGATCAAATAAAGAAATTACAGTTTTACCGTAAAAAGTAAAAGAAATAAACAGCAATGGAATCTTTAGCTTCCGTTTTTATCCTCATGATAGAAGATTGCTATTGAAAACCGTAATGTACAGAATATCGAATTTAATCATAGTTTTGGAGGGAATAAAGCAACCCTGTTCACGTGGATTGCAAGTGAAGTTTTGTTATTTTAAAGAAAACATTTACAATAAAGAACTTCTTTTTATAACACCATTTTCCTTTTTTTCTCTCTCTTTTTTTTTTTTTCATCCCCACATTTTTTTGTAAATAAGCAAAAAAATATATATAGGCTACATGGTGATGGAAGTAATTGTAATCGTTATATAAGCCTATACATTATAGCATTAAAAGCAAATTTCCTTTGATGATCTTAAGTACAAAAAGAATGTTTCATAATGTGCCGTAAATTATTTTAGTTAAACGTATTGATTACGATTTTTCTTTAGCATGATATATCGCTGTGAAAATTTACAGCAATGTTAGTTAAATATTTTTAACCATTAAAAATTGATTAAGAAATCGAAAAAATTCACATTGTTATCGATGTAGAATGTACAACGTACTTTACGTAATAACTGTACTGCTGAATAGGCTACAATGTAGTAGTTACAGACATTAATCTGTTGTCAGTGTTAGATGAATTTAATTGATAATTGAATATGTATAATTTGAACACTACTATATCCTTTCGATATGTAAATACCGTTTCTTTCCATGAGATATCTGATTAATGCTATATCCGATCCCTGTCATTATCGGTTACTTCCGATACATTGTACTAACGGAGCTTCAATAAAGCGAAATAAATATATATTCTAATAATAATATCGATTTTACTGTTAGTTATAAATAGCTAGTACGTATACAGACCCGAATAATAATAATTAACTCGATGGAAAAAGAGTTATTTTTTTTCGTGGCGATGTTGTACCGAGATGAGCGTCGCCCGGGGAGCCATAGCCTCAGCCACCCCCTCCACGACCAGCAGATGGACTGTGAGTTGTACCTCTATCACTATTCTTCTCACTTTCAGCCGCCTTAATCATCGAACCCCTCTAACACTTGACATCCTCCCACTACATTCGCCAAACGACAAATGATGGATGTCAGTCGCTCAACTGAAACCGTATTTGTGGAAGTAATGGATGATGTCCGTCTTTCCAAAGAAACTGTTACTTGATTACAACAATCAAAACGACTCAGATGGCTGTTAACAAAACGGTCCACCTACCTCCTGAGATAGAGACATCGTCTAAGGAAAGCAGCATCGTTATTAATAGAAATCATTTTAATACTTATAATATTATTTATTTACTTATTTATTATAAGTTCCATTAACGAGATATCCGTATCAGCTGTTTCTAAGACGACAAAACATTTTTAATATTTTAATAAAAGAAAAAAAATAATCATTTTTATATTTAAACAAAAGTGCGGTCATACATTACAAATAAAATGAATCAAATTATTTTTACATTTTTTATCTATATTCAATACAAAGCACAAAGTTATATAGAAATAATATTTTGATTTTTCTTTCAATAATCATAAGAATAATAATACTGATAAAAAAAATCAACAAAACACTATAAATATTTCGTCAAAAATAACAATAAATAAATAAATAAATTTAAGTATGATTAATTTTTTATTAATAAAATAATAGCTTTCAATAACATTCCGTTTTTCTTTTTTTTTTTCCCCTCTATTACATCAAAACAGATTCTAAGTTTTAAATTCACACAATTTAATTCTCTTAAAAATACAACTTTACAAAATTATAAGTGTAGATTTATTAGGGATTTTCTCATTTAATTTAATTAAAAATATATTGTTTTTAAAATAAGTATACGTAGTTTTACGTAACCTTATTAAATGATTTATAAAAACAAACAAAATACAAGCCGCTATATCCTATTTGTTCCCGCAGTTTTAGATATTGGAATTTCATCTTTGATTTTTTTTTTAATACTAAATAAAAATGAGTTGGCAATAAACGAATTTAGCAAAATTTAAAATGTGAGTTTTCCTGTTGAGTTTCTTTTCCCCAATGGAAACATGTGTTGAAGAATAAAAAATAGGTTGTATCATTTATTGTTAGTTTTATTTCCTTGTCTTATATTCTTTGGATGATTAGCGGTATTTTTAAAATAAAAATTCCAGTTGATAAAATAATAAGTATTAATATAATTGAAATGAAAAACTAAAAAAAAAAAAAACTTATTTTCTTAAAAAAAAAAAAGTTTCTATGAAGTTTCTTGCAAAATTTTATTTTTAATGATAAAAAAAAATATATTTGAAAATTTAAAAAAAATATTAGCAATTAAAAACTTTTGTTTTTATTAAGGCTCAAGATTTCTTTCTTTTTTGCACATAATAGAAAAAAAGTAGTTATTTAAAAGAGTTTAAGAGAAATAGAATAAATAACGAAATTAGGCGAATAGCAATAATAATAAATATTAATAATTTTTTTAGCTTATCGTCCAACTTCATATTTTTTTTAACTCAAAATTCTTTACTTTGAAGAAAATTGCCACTTTCCTATCTTTGTCTATCAAGACAGTAAATGAATAACTAAATAAATTAAGACTTTTTCCTTCTTCTTCTTATGTTTGCGCTGGGTATATAATAATGGATTTTAACGCGTTGGCTTCTGTTCGTTTTTTTTTTTCTTTTAGTTTCTGTCTTGTAATAAATTCTCTGCAACTAATCCTGATTTAAGAGGTAAGGTGTCATCTTCGGACTTGTTGTGCCTCTGGCGAGAATCTCTCCAAAATGTGAGAAGCAATTATACGATCTTTTTGCCACCTTTAATGGCTTCAACTGCGGGCTGCTGATGGTTCGGTCGACTTTGATTGATTCCTTGGCAATAAATGGATTCCTCCAAGATATCAGGTCACCGATGCCAAGATTCCACAGATAACAACAATTCGAATTCAATGCAGATTTTAAAATTTATAGATTGGGATATCAATGGATCTCCTAGTTTCTATTGAAGAAACATTAGCACAAAGATCGTGAGAAGAAAATGTTTAAATACAGTAACATGTAACCTAGGGTTTACATCGATTTTTTTTCATATTATGAAGTGGAGATAAATTTTTGCCATGCAACTGTAACGCTTTGTTTTGTTTAGAAGTAATTCCCCCTTACATTATTTTGAGACAAAAATAAGTCGATTTTTGCAAACGCTTTTTCATTAATGAATGGCTTGTAATTTTTGTTATTTGTTTTTATCATGGTATACGCAATCTTCGGTAAAAATAATTAATAACAATAATAATAATAAATCAAATTTAAAATTTTAACTTTAACAGCAATTTTAATCTGTTACAACGAATATGTAACAGGCAGTTAATGAGCAATATATAGTACTACTAACAATCTCGTTATTCATGGATATCGATGTGTGCTTAGAAAGTAAGATCACATTTTATTAATAAATCTTAGAAACTTTTTTAGCGTTAAATTCGACTTAAACGCTAGATTTATAAATAAAACATTATAGTCGTAGAAAGGTAAGAGAGGTGGGGAAAAAAAAGAAAAAATTCAAATATCACTATTTTATTGCATCAATTAGATAACAACAAACAATGCAAAGAAAGAAAGAGACAACAAAAAATGGCTGTGAGTGGAATTCCAATGAGTCGCAATACGATTGAGGCTTATTGCGTAAGACATTTTATGATTCAAAATTACAATAATAATATAAACAAAAAACAAAATCTCTGTGACAAAATGAAACATTCTATGATCAACATGAAACAGATAAAATTGAAAACTGTAACATTGTATGTACTTGGAAAGATAAGAAGAAATTATTTGTTGTTTTCTTTCTATACGTTAGACTGCTTTTATGTACGTAATTGTTGCTTATTTGAAGCTATGAGTAATAGACTTGGAAAACCGAGGATAAAATGCAGCAATGCATAATTCTGTCAAAGTAAAATATGGAAAATACTATTAAACATTCGGTGATGCAGAGCTCGTTTTTTATTTTGAATTTCCTCTCTTTGTAATACGTCGAGACAATTACGTAAATATGACATTGTTTTTTTCTATTATGATCAAATTGTTAAATAGTAGTAAAATTGAGATTTACTTTTAATTGATTCCCAATTATTCTACAAAAGCTTTCATATTATCTAAAGTTTTCGTCCCTCTTTTATATAGTTATTAAATTTTCTTAAATTTCAACGTAAATTAATAATGTTTCTTTTTTAAATTATAATTATCAGACCTGTTTTTTTTTTGTTTTGTTTTTTTCATAAAAGCTAGTTAAATAATAATGCCATTAATAAAATATAAGAATTAGTAGGAAAAAGTTGTAACTGGAGATATATTAGCTTTTTGATGTTATTAAGTAATTAATATCAAAGCAAATTCTCTTATATTATACTAATATTAAAGAAAGCAATTGAAAGATAATCTCCAATTCCTTAATTATTTTTTTTTTCAATTTTCTATCGAGAAAAAAATCACAATTGAAGAAAATCAAGCGTAACATACTTTTCAAACTAGGAAAAATATTTGAAATAAATTTAAGTTTGTATCATTAGATTTGTTCTATTTGAAAGGTACTGTAAGTACATCCCACTGGTTTAAAAACTAAGGGTAATATTTCCGCAGGAAAAAAATAGTTAATCATACTTTAATAGTAAAGTAATAAAAAGGTGCTTCATTTTAGTTCTATCAATTGATGATCTGATAATTATTTTAACCAGAACGACAGCCAGATACGAAATTACAGTTAAACGGAGTTAAAATTATCATGTGTTCACTTAAATAGTGAATAATATCATAATTTTCTACCTTTTCAAAAGAACTAGTATTGTTAAAGATAGAAAATAAGTATAAAATACTACATTATTTTCGGACTATTTTATATTTGGTTTGTTGTAACTAGATTTAATATCAGATAAGATTAAAAATTTCTCTTTTTCAAAGCAAATTTTTATATATTTAATATATCTATTATGAAATCAGAAAGAAATAATAAAAAACTTTCCTTAAAAAATAAAAAAAAAATATTTTATAAAGTTTCACAACCACACACAAAAAGGTTCTTGAATAAATTCTATAATTTGTTCAGATAAAATTTGATCAAAAATTTTTTTAGTAATATCAAGGGTTTCATTAAACTGTATTTTTTAGAGAAGAATTGTATTCAAGTCATAATTCTTGCAATTTATTAAGAAATATTAATTTTAAAAAAATAGCTTGACTTACGTATTTTAGATATAAAAAAAATAGTTTTTTTGTTTTGTTTTTTTAATCCCAGAAAAAAATTGCCTAAACATAAATAATAACGGTTTGCTTTCTTCTTTTTTTCCTAAATAAAAATGCATGGAAAAAAATAGTCCTCATTTAGATTAAAAAGTATTCAAAAGAATTTTGAAGGGGATTTGCAATCTTAAGGAATTGAATTTATAGACTATCTTTTAAAAAAAAAACGACATACCACATTTTTTGTAAATTAAATTTAATATTGATTTTTCTCAGTACTTTTACGAACTCTTATAACCATTGTATGAAAAAAGAAATATGGCTCTTTTCTTCTGTTAAAATCATATCAAAAGTTTTTAATACATTTTTTCTTATTGATGGTAAATGCTTTATCAATCAGCATTTTTCTTTGTCCTAATTATTAAGTAAATAACTTATCATCTTCTCAGTTGAGTTTAAATAAAACGTAATGTGAGGAAATCTGAATAATTTTGCGAATTTCGTTCCTGAGTTGAAATTTGAAAGTTTCACTGCTATTTCTGCAAAAATTCTGATTTTCCAAATTCCTCCTAAATTGCTTTTAGCGAGTCTTTTAACTTAAGACGTAGACGTAGTCTTCAAACAGTATTAAAACAATACATTTAATTTATATTTTTATATTTGAATGTTCGATTCAAAAGTATATCAAATGTTTTGTTCTTAGCCTCTCTTATTTAATATAACTGATAAAAATGATAATACTATTACTGGATTAGTTCCCTTGATAGTTTTTCCCGCCCAGTAAACACAAAGGGTTAGATTTTAAATAAATTGATAAAAAAGAAAAATACACATAGATTATATTACTTATGATTTACGTATACGATTGTTTTACTTGTATCGACAATATAAGAACAGTGAAAAACTTTAATAGCGTCGTAAATTTTAGAAATCAATTGAAAAAAAAAACACTGATATTTTTTTACAAGACATTGAATTCTTATTCTTGAATGGAGATGAAGAGATATAAGATTTGAATATTTACTTATCTCCCAAGATTTCTCGTAGCTTAATAGTGATTAAAAGGATTATTGAAAAATAAAATCTTAAAGAAATTAAGGATATTTAATAATAATTATAATTATAATACAGAAAAAGCTACATTTACAGATGACAAAAATTTTAAAAAAATTAATAGTTTATAAATTTAAACCTAATTGAAACTGTAAAAATAAGACCAAATAATAATAGTAGGTATATTAAATTTAGAAAAAGAAAAGACTGACTTTTCCTATTTGATAATTTTATAAACATGGCTATGTTAGAAATTAAAAAACAAAAACAAAAAAAAACCCAACAAGAACAACTCCAATTGGTGTAAATTCTGTGGTTCTCTCACTAAGTTTAAAAACACTTTACTCCTCAAGCGATGATGAAATGGATCAATTTGTTTTGTAAATATCACTGAAGATTATTAATAAAATCGCTTGGAGTTAAGATGAAGTTGTTAACTTTTTAATCCTTTGCGCAGGAGTGGGAGCCAATATAACTTTATTCTCGAAGAACGAAAGGCCAGTTTATAGGTGTTAATACCAGTGTTTTTGGTCCTTTGCTTCCCCCACCCCCTCCTCTCCTGTCGTCATATAAAAGGTTCCAGTGGCCCGAAGCCACTTCGGAAGAAAGTACGACAAAAACTGGTAGAGAAGACTTTATTAGTTTATCATGCAACTCGATATAAGAACGGATTACAAATGGCGAACGACCGACAAACCATGGGTCTCTAAATTGAACACATCGAAGCAAAAAATAAGCTGCCATATACTTAAAACTTTATTTGAGAATAAGAACGGGCTTGGATTTTCTCAAGGAGAGAATGAAAGGGACAAAAGAGAAAAAAAAAAAAAAAAGTCATAAAATTTGTCAACAAAAAAAAAAAAAAAAAAAAAATTACAACGAACAACCCCTGGAGACCAATGTCTGAATTACACCGGAAAGAAGCAATTCATTTGACGGTGGATAATTATATTTCTCTGGTAGTAGAACAGCAGCGGATCGGTTGACCGGAGACATAGGGAACAAAGCCGTTTTCCATCCAAACCCTACACTTACCTATTCTGCGGATAATAACGTGTGCTAACACTGGCTTCCCAAGTAAAAACGCTGAAAAACGCCACTTGGCATCTGTCTCAAGCTGTAATTTGGAATTCTATACTTCCATTGCCCATTTCTTTTTCTTTCTTTTTTTTCTTCACTTTGCTTTTTTTTTTTTTTTTCTTTCCTAAACGCTTGATTTCAATATGAAACTTTTTTGAACGCGGCTCGTACTTAGTTGAATTAATTCGCTGATTAGTTAAATGGTTAAAAACTGTTAAAATAATTAGTGCCTAATTAATATATTAATTTTTTTATAGCAAATGCAAATGTGTTCGTTTTATGGCAGATGGAAATTCACGCTCGTTTCTTTCAATATGTAAATATCTTAACAGCAACTTAACTAGAAATAACAATAAAAAATGAAAATTAGTTAAGAAATTATTAATTATTACAGATAGGTGTCTCTAAATCGCACAATCACAAGCTGACCTGAATATTAAGAAATGCTGTTAAGAAATAAAAGAAGAATGAGAAAAAAAAAAGAAAAAGAAAAGAAATTTGATGATGTAACCTATATTGAAGCATCTATGTCGTCTTAGAAAAAGAAATCGTATTTCCGTATTATTATTATTATTATTATTATTATTATTCTAACAATTACTCGACAACCCAACAGCTGTAATTAGGGAATTCCTTGCTATAAATTCTCTTTATAACACATATATCATTGCAGCACTCCATTGTTCCTTTTTTTCCTGTAATTTGACACACTTATCCCAGTTTTAAATTTAAATTATACTTTAATTAGGATTCATTAAATTCTGGATTCGTTTATTTTTAAATTTTTTATTTCCAGGCTTCTTTGAGAAAACAGGATGAAATAGATAATGTTTGATTTTTTTTTTATATCAAAGCGCAGCAATAAATAGAAATGGGATATTATTTCCAAATATTCCAATAATTTTTGTAATTGTAAATACTAGGCTAAATCTGTATTTATCTGTTTTGTATATAAAATTAATTGATACTATAAAATATACCCTTTTTTATTTGGTATTGATAAAAATAAACAAGAAATTCCTGAAAGAGCTTAAAGCCTTTATTTCTTCAGTTTTCTAAAGTTTTACGCTCCCCCCCCCTCTTTTTTATTTTATTTTTTTTTTCTTTATTTTTTTTTTAAATCGTGAAAATAGTTAAGTCTTCGATTTTTTTTTTTGAATATGAATTAAATCCACAAGTGCTAAGTTTAATTAATTTAATCGTATCACACCCAACAGACATTGCATTACTAAATGGATTAATGTGCATTGTTAGAAATCTGTAGAAATTCTCTGTTTAGATTCTTGGGGAGTTTTCTCAGTTTTCCACCCAAATTTCTCAACAGGAAACGAATATGGAAAATTTTTCAAGTATTAAAGTTAAATTGTCGTAAGTCTGTAAATTCACATACAAACTTTCAAGAAGATCCAATCGCTGGTTTAAAAATCATGATAGGGAACGGACAAACTCATTTATACATCCACACTGATTTTATGAATAGCAATTTCCTTAAAAGAAAATTTACTTCTTTTTATAGGCCTAATTACATTTTATATAGGATACTTTACATTCATTTTGTTAAGAATAAAACTCGATATTACGTCCTCCTCCTGTTATTGGCTGTCTATTTTTTCCTTAAAATATCCGTTCAACTCTGTCACCGTGACAATCTGGCCCACTTGGAAACATGCGCTTTTTTATAGCCCTATCTAATATAATCTTGCATTTTGTTACCAAATGTTTTTAAAATTAAGGAAATTTTTATTTATTAATAATTTTTAAAGTAATTAAGTGTCATGTAAACATGAGATTTTTAATCTCATCGTATATACCATAATATTTTTTTATTTGTCTCAGTTAAGAATGGAATCGTATTAAAGGCTCACTCCATTGTCTTATCTTTTTTGATTTTGTTCTAATCCTTCATTTACAGTAGATAAATTCTTTTTGCGAGTGGTTAATGCTTCGATTTACAAAGATTAAACTTGCTATGGAATCAGAAAACATTGAAATGCAGTACACAGCAACCCTTTACAATACAAGAAAGTACTAAGAAAATATTAAATGCCCATTCTTAATGTAAAAAAGAGGATTTGGACAAGCAAAAAAAAAAAAAATCCTGTGACAATTATTTTTTATCTTTAATGTTTGTGCATGGATTGTCTGCCAGCGAGGCTCAAGAGTTTTATAATTTTCTTCATGAATAATTGTGCAATCTATTTCTTTTTCGAATATTTTAAATTTATAATTAATTTTCAGTATTAAAATAATCTCCTTAAATTTCAATCTGTTGTTTCATCAAACTGTTCTTTAGTCTTCGATTTAATTCCGATTTCCTTCTGTTTTGATGGAATTCTGGAAGCACTTAAGTCAGTTGATGCTAAATAAATTAGCTAATGGCAGTTTTAGAATAGGTTTCGTGAGTTGAGATGTTGACTTACTAAAAGTAAACAAATATAACATCGGTAGGCGGGTAAAAGGTAGTAAGTCAATACTTCTCTTATATTTTTTTGTAAATTTACGTCAGATAACATTTTTTCTTTTACCTGAAGTCAAATTAGATTCTGAAATAAAACCTAAGAATTGTTTCACGCTTTTTTTTTAAAATTTGACACCTTTGTTCTTATATCGTCAATTTTCGGAAAAATTTTTTTTCAGGAATTCAAAATAATGAATAAATAAAAATTTCTGCTCATATTTATTACATATTCTTACTTATAAGAAGAAAACTTAACTGTCTGCTTTCTATCTTTCAGCTTTCTAAGCCTATTTATGGATTTTTAACTCATTTTTTATAAGGTATTATTGTTCAAAAGAATTCAACCAGGCATTTCATTTTGAGTTTTATTTCCTTTTATTAAGCTTTATTATTTTCCAAGCTGTCAAATCCATTTGAATGTTTAAGTAATCTGTAGTGTTTTGATAACTATTTAGATCTCTAAAAAATAGAAAAATAAGAAGAAAAAAAGAAAATATTACAATCTCTGTAGAAATCTTCGTAAGTCATTATTGTTCATGGTCCCTGTATACCTCTTTTGGGTTTGGTTCTGACCGACACAACGGCAACATTAATAACTGAATTCATTTCCCAATGGAATCAAATTTTATAAAATACAATTGAAAAGTCAAAGAAAAAAACAAAAATGCAGTTGAAGTTTTTAAAACGAGGAAGAAAATTAGAAAAATAATATGCTGTTATGTAATCATAATTATTAATTTGAAATTCGACACTAATTCAAAAATACATTCCAGAAGAGTATTCAGACATTCATAATTCTAACTAAATAATATATTTACAGTAAATTCAAAAAGTTCAAATTAAAAAAAAAAAAACAAAAAAACTTGTTACTGCTTAGATAATTAGGTCTACAGTTGAGTATTTACTTCAAACACTTATTTTTATTAGATACCATATCTGATAAGATTTGTACGGGTCTACATTTAAGCGGTAAAATTGTACTGATGTAAAAAAATAAAAAAAATAAAAAAGAAAGAATGGTTACTAAAATTAAAATTTTTAAAATTGTACGAAATCAATTCACGATAAAATTAGATTGGTTGAAATAATAATAAAAAACGGAAAGAAATAGTGATCTCACAAATCCAGTTATATAATTATATAAAAGTAGACATTATTGTAAAGCTTGATTTAAACTTTTGTAAGACTTCACGAACTCTTTAAAAGTTTTTAAATTACTTCAGAAATAGTATTCCAAAATTACCATTTTATACGAAAACTGAAGTTAAGCCTACTATTGAATGAAAATAAATATATTGTGAGGGGAGTTTAAATTTAGATGTTTAAGATTTTTTTACTGCAGAAAAAATAGTTTTTTAAAAAAATCAATTTTTCTGTATTGAAAAGTCGAGGAGCGCCATCTATGGGCAATATTCCGCATTTCCATATTTTGCAGTAATCGATTATCAAAGGAATAAAATATATGTTCTATTTTTTTTTGGTGGGGGAGGGGGATAATTGGATTATTTACTGAAGCTAAGAGTATTACCGGTGGAGCAATGTAATCAATACATTCAGGTACAGTGTTTTAAACAAAGGTTGATATACGAAACGAAAGAAATATCAGAAGGAAGTAATTCCTGAATGAAATGAAAAAAAAAAAAAAAATAGAAACAAAATGGTAGTAATTTTTTTAATTGTCATTACATTTAAATCTATTTCCTCCTCTTAAATTCAAACAAAATAAATAAAAAAAAAAAAAAATCAAATGTTATTGTATCTTAATATTGCAGCTCTTCGTAAGCTCCATAGAAATGCTGTATTTTGAGTTTTCTGTTTTTTACTTGGATACGACGACAAGATTACTTCGGTTATTTTATTGACTCATATATTTGATTGTTAGGAAGTTTATTTAGTTGTCATTCAATTTATCAGACACTTGTAATCCAGTATCTATTGAGCTTTTTAATACAAAAAAAAGCAATTGTGAAGAAACCCAACTCTGTTTCCTTTTTTATCAAAACAAAAGTGAAAGATAAAATGGTGGCTAAAGAAAGACTTGCGTAAATTAAAGATTCATTGAATTGATTTCCTTTTGATGCTTTTAAATATTTTTTCTTTTTAATTATTAATTGAAGACACAATGATCATGCATTTAAAAACATGCTTTTATAATTTCAAAAATGTTTGAAGAAAAAAAAATTAAAACTTAAATTTCGGCAGTAATTTACTCGGAAATGTGCTTTATATGTTACTTGATCAACGAACTTAATGTAATTATTATTATAGTACAAAAAATTAAAAAAAAATTAAACATTTGACTTGATTTTATCAAAACTGATTAAATATGAAATTTTTGAATAAGTCAACTAACCAAACATTACTGATAAAATAAAACATGATTTAACTAATCATTTTTAATTTACTAATTAATTTCAATTGTTAAGCAATACATTCTAAATACTATTAATACTGAAAGTCAGTATTATTAAAAACCAAGGGTTATAGGCTTCATTCTTGAGATAAATTTAAATTTAAAAACACACGCAATTTGATTTATATCGTTAGGACAAAGAAAAAAAAATGACTATTTTGTTTTTTAATATTAATTCTTATGATTTGAATTAAATATCATATCTTTTATTCTAACTCGTTATTACAGTGAATATCGTAATTTATTTTATGCTGAATAATGGAAGCTCTTGTTTTTAACAGTATCGAAAGGCTTTTAAGGCTGACCGCTGTGAGATATCGCTATTTACATAATACATGGGTTGTTTGCAAATATCACAGGATGATGTGGTTTTAGCACAAAATCTACGATCTACCCTGCGTAGAAATTAGAATCTTCCGTTTTAGTTTGGATCCAAAACAGAAGGCAGTTTGTTGAAATTGCTATGTAGCTAACAGCTTTAGCAATAAAGTATTTCGGAGTTTATATTTAATTTTTTTTTTCTATTTATTAGGAAGTGGAAATAAAATCTTCCTTTCATTTAAATTCTGGTGCATTGTGAATTTATTTTAAGTCCCTTCTACTTTTATTTGTTTTGTTTTTTTTAATTACCCGCTAATAAATAAACAACAACATCTGTAAATTTCACTTGCAGTGAATCTTCATGAATTGGATAGTTTACATCCAGCTTTGTAATTATTATTTTTTAAGTATTCATTTCGTTGTGATGTAGATATTGCATTTTCTCATATGAAGAAATGAAAGTTTCATAGGAAGATTGCGTAGTGGACAATTTTGAAATGTTTGTTAGGAGTAGGGAACATTTTTTTCGGCTAACGTTAACGATTTACACTTTTAGTGAAACCACAAAATGAATAAAATGAATGACTACAATATGTTGCATACGAAGGATAAGAAAAGTTTCTTAAAATGAGGTAACATTCTTACTATCCCATCTTAGCAGTTTTTTTTAGCTCCCAAATATTATTAATTAAGATTTAATGAAAAAAAGGCTTGGCTTTAACAATCACTGAAAAGCTTGACCACAACTGAATATGTTACCATCGCAAATAAATTATAAATAACTGCTTATCTTTTATAAAAACTGAATTTCGTAATTAAAATTATCAAAAAAAAAAACCTACTTAATTTTGTAAGGCCGAATATGTTGTATCAACTCATTTGAACAGCTCATTTATCAGTTTAACTATATTAAAATAAATTAAAACTCAAGCACAATTTTTTCATATAATATTCATGAATACTTTTATTTGGTTTTATAAACGCTTTGCTCCCTTCTTCTGAGCTATACATTCCCTACATAAATAAATGGAAACTATATATAATATCCAATAATAAATTTGATTTATTTTTGTAAATAGTAATTTATTTAAAGAAAGATGCAAATAATAAGGATAGTTGTACAACTAAAAACATTTCTTAGTACAATAATAAAAAGAGAAGAAATTAAATTCCTTATTCAACAATAGAATTTCAACAATAACTTCTTGACTTAGTGACAACCAATAAACTTTCTCTAATTTTCCATTTCTCCTCAACCATCGTTTCAGATTATTTGAGACTATTGTGCAAATGGATTTCATAGTTTTATTCATAATCAGATGAGTTATTTCTAGAAACAAACAAAAAAGAGGCAAATACGAAGATGCTAAATTGAACAGCTTTTTTTTTACACCAAAGGTTTATTATCTTTTGTAATAAAATATATTAGTGCTTACATGCGACTATATCTTTTATTGCTGTTATTTAAAATATATAGCCTTACACCTGTATAACATTTAATATCTGAAAAACTTAGCTTTTAGATAATAAAGTTTTTTAGATAGTTAATGTAGTTTTAAAAGTTAAATAAAATTGTATTAAACTATTTTTATATTGTCTCTTCAAAGTAAGGATGCTGATTCATATAATTACATATATTTATGTATATATAATATACATAGAGATGTTTTTATAGATAAATCCCTATTAATTTTTAGACGTTTACGTTAATTAAAATTAATCGCATTAAGATTAAATTTTTATTACGCAAGTCAATAGATAGTTTCCAATGGTATTTATAACTGTCATTTCGTACATCTATTTTTTTTTCTTATTAGTTTAATAATTATTAATTTTTATTTTTTCATTTATTATTAATTTAAAAACTTGTAGTTAATTGCAGTTCTTTTACTTAGGAAAAAAGTCAAATTCGGCTATTCATAAAAATTTGCTAAATAAAAATTGTCAGTTCATTTTTTTCCTATTATAAAGAATTATTCGAATTTCTGTACGTGATGTATTGTTATTATTACTATTAATATTGTTTACCAATTTAATATCTTATTTTCTTAGTTGAATATTTAGAGAATTGCGCATTGAAAAAAACAGTAACTATATTATTTATGAATTTTGCAAATCAGTCCAATAATATAGGTGATTTCATTACTTTCTTTTTGCAACTATTAACAGACCACATTATATTTTTATTTAAGTCATATAAAGTTGAAACGATAAATTTTATCTATGACAGAGCAGGTTTCCTAAAATAGGATAACATTTGAAAAATAGCCATTCCTACATCCAATAGTTACGCAGTATATTACAGGAAAACAGAAATAAAGCTTAAATGAAAATAGAAGACCTTTTATTAGTAAAGTACCATTAAAGTTTATTGTTAAATTACATGATATTTCATTTTGTTGTAGCTTGGAGTAAAGAGGAAGAGTGGTCTGATCCACGTGAAAATTTACCATAAAAAAAATATGTAGCGTATATTTTTAGAATATAAATTTTGTTTTATCATGTTCATCCAAAATGGAAATGCATTATTGAAGTTTTAGAAGATTATTTTTCCTTTTGCATAAAACTGAATGAGATTTTCTTCAAAAATACCATCAAAGAAGATACGGATGATTAAATTCTCTATATTTACAGAAATTGGAAATTTTCTACCTTTTTCAAGAGAAATATAAAGCAACATCATTATATATAATCATTTGTATAATACTAATAAATAATAAACTTCTTGATCATGGAGTTTAAGAAAGTGCTTTATATATTAATAAAAGAATGTAAAATATGGAAATAAACGCGTATTTAATTAGCAACAGAAAACGATGTAATTGTTACACATGGGATTTAAATCTGTATCTTGTTATGGTCTCAGACTTCAGATTGAGCCAATTTCTTTATGATTTTAATTCTCAATTCAAAAGCTAAAGCAAAGTTTGGAAAATGGATCCAGTAATGAAAACGAGAGAAGTCAATTTTAATTGATAGTATTTATTTCTTTCATTTCGTTCCTATTGGGAATAAAGATGAGATTATCTCATATTAATCTGAAATTTTATTTTATTCCTCGCACTTTTTCAGCAAATATTTCCGTTAAGTCTGAGATCTTCACTATTATTATTATTATTATTATTATTATTATCACAGTGAATAGGTGGACATTAATGAAAATTTTTAAGTTTATATTTTGGCTAAAAAAAAAAAAAAAAAATCTATATTGACTGTATGAAGCATTTATCTTCTGTTTCTCAGTTAATGCATATGTCGAATTTAATCAAGATTAGATTTTAAATCGATTACTTTTATTTAGAGAAAGTAAGAAATATCAGCCTTAGCCTGTACAACTAGGAGAACAGACTCTTGGCAAGTTCAGAATATTTTTATTTTGATAAAATCAAAAAGAAGATGAAAGCGAGAGAAGGAAGAGATGATGATAGTTAGTGTAACTTAAAAAATTCAAAAAGATTTAAGTAAATATTAAAACAGTTTCAACGAGAAAAAAAAAGAAGAAAAAAACTTGTTTAATAAGAATATACAAATTATATTAAAAAATACAAAAAAAAAATATGATTGTTACTCATTAATTATACAGCAAAAGAAAACTTACTATTTCTAATTTTTTTTTTCTAATTATTTCTATCCATATTTTTAATCTGTTCCAGTTCTTCGAAGCTCCTCAGTTTTACATATTTATTATATAAAAAACAAAAATAAAAACTACATTGCAAGCATAAATTTAAGAGAAACGACACATAGGAAATGCGAAATATTTATTCTATTTTTATCTTCGTTTAATTCGTTGAACGAGAGAAGATAATAGCTGGAAATGCGAACTAATCATATCGAAGGCCAGCATATGCTTACTTTATTCCTGGAAATTCTTTTCTAATCATTGGGATCCTAATGCTTTTTGAAACAGCAATTTTCAGAAATTCTAAAAGTAAAAACGGTGACAGTTTGGTGATGCAGCTTCTTTACATTCAAGGAAAAAACTCCCCTGGATAAAGGAAGAGCTATTAGGAAAATTAAACAAGGAAAACGTAAATACCTGCCACCTAAAGAGCCAATTTACTTTCGTAGTAATAATTTTCAAAAAAGATACGAAAATACTTAAATTACCTTTGAACATAGAAATTTATTATTCACTAGAATTTGAAAGATCAAATATTTAGAGTTTGTGAATGAGGTATAAAATTATATAATTGCCTTAAAAAAAAGTAAAAAAAAACAAAAAACAAAAAAGGCGATAATTATTTGTGATTAAGTTCGCAGTGAAAGAATCTGGCTACTTGATATAAGCAATATTATCAGTTAAAATATTCTGATGTTGCATCATTGCCGATTTATTGAGTTGCTGAGAAATTCAAGATTAAAGTATCTTGTATCTCTTTCTTGTAATACTTACTTGTGGATATTATTAAATGATTTTGTCCAAAGTTGGAACAAAAGTCGAATTTCAATGTCATGTAGGAATTCGTTTAATAATTATTGAAGGAGGAGTGTTCCGTATTGCAGATGTGGTTCGACAAAGTTACAAAGCTGATCGTCCCAACCTCGAATGGAGTCGTTGCAGATTATTTGCGGCCTTGGAAAACAGTACAACCATCCAATATTTATTCCGCTCGTGTCTCGTTCATTACGAGAAACTTATTTTCTTTACGATTCGTAGCGTCTCGGTTCACCTGTCCTCAGAAATTAAGGAAATCTCGAGATTCGACCACAATTTATAGAAAATAACCCCGAGGGGTGGCGGTTTTTGTCATCCACCTGCCTTTCCATTATCCCAGAGAGCAATTGGCGAACAGGTAATTGAGCGGAATCCGCCGACCGACACGTGGTTCCCAAAAATTGTCTCGACGCAAAATAAGGAGTTTCATCTCGATCAGAAGCTGATAAGAAGCAGTTCTTAATATCAATACTTACGCTGGTAAATGAAGGGTGATTTCAAATGGAGATACAATGTAATCATATACACAAGGCTGCCATTTACATTGATACGACAAAACTCTAATATTAAACGGACATAGGCCCAATTTCCATGGAGATGAAAATACAAGCGATTTCCATTTTTTGATCACTTTTATTACAGGTTGTAAACCATATATTTAAATTCCCAATATGGTTGTGTAGCTCTATTCTACGCATACAGTTACTCCACCTTTAAACATTAAGGAGAAGCAGTGGAGGCTTTTTTTTTTTTTTGCTTTTTTGCTTTTCCTTTTTAAAGTTTGTTATTTGGGTTCAGCACAATTACACTTCTGTCTTTTGTGTGTATGTGTTTTTTTATTTAATATCTGAAAGGCAAAATGGAAAGACCTCGTGGTTTATAATTAACATCGGGAAATAAAAATCCTAAGTAAATACTTCAATTTCCACCTCTTCCTCCCTGATATTAACGATATAAAAACATCGGAGTGTAATTCCAACGTCACAAAATCAAGATTTATAAAAGGAAGGGGCACTAATAAAATGAGGGGGAAAAAAAAAATGCTCCGAACCCGAGAACAGTTTTTCGTTGATTACTTGCTTGAGGCATAAAAACGGAGCATTGGGAAAGACGAGAATTTGATTAAATAATTCCTCTGTGTTCAGTGTTGTGCTTCGCTGCCTAAAAACCGTCAATTGTGCAGAGAAAAGGACGAACAATGGGACAATCGTAAAAGTATTGAAGACCGATTCCGTAATGGCAATAATCGTTGTCTTTTACGCCCCAGAATCAATGGCTGCCTCTGATTAGAGCCAAGTGCTGCGTTATGGAAGCGATCGAACAAAGCAAGGGACGAATCACCATGAAAAATCTTCTCAACTTACCACAATTAAACACGAAATAAGAAAGGAAAGTCAATTCTCGTAACTTTGATTCACGAATGAAATGAAAACTTCCGAAAAAAAAAAAAAGAAACAGCTTCCGAATATGAAAATTAGAACCTCATTTTCGAGTAAAGCGTCCGTTTTGGTGTCTTCGTTTGTAATGGCATCGAGAAATGCAGTCATAATTTAGAAAAAGAAATTGTCGCTAGATGACGCTCTGGAAGCTTATTTCAAGTTCTACTTAGGATATTGCTTAAATTTTAGCTCCATCAAAATTGTTCATATAGGTTATTTTTGCGAAGAATAGTTCGTAGTAAGTACAGGGAAAAGTAATCTATGGACTTTTCACTTGATCTGTTATCAGTGATTAGTTGTTCATATTGTGAGCTCAGACTTAGAGAACTCGATTCTTATAGCTTGTAGTAACCTTCTTCACCAACAGTCAACAGCCCACCCCATCCCCAACCTTCAAAAAACAGACGTCGCTCGTCACTTTTCTCCCCTAACGTCCCTAAACCTCGTAATTTGGAAGAAGATAATCCAGTATATTAACAGTAGCTGGATTTAAAGATGGAAATTAGATTAGCTACTTTGTTTTGTTTTTATTTCTGAACTCTTACATTGCGATTTGAATAAAATTCTGGAACTGCACACGGACAGTCAGAATCGAATAATCAGTCTCCAAATTTTTATTCCAATCTATATTACTAAAATCTTTTATTTCTCTGTCAGGCGTAATTTCCTGTAAGAATGGAAAATAGAAATAATTTTTACAATGAAACGTCCGCGACGGGAATCGAACCTGCAACCTTCTGATCCGAAGTCAGACGTATCTTATCCATTAGGCCACGGGGACTACAATTCACTTAATATTGTTTTTTGACTTACGTTACTTTCCCCTTCCCCCATCAATAATGAATGTATTCAACCTTTTTTTTTTTTAATCCAAAGATTGTTTATTTATTTCTGATCCGTCTTTTTTTTTTTGTAATTCGAAAATGACAATTAGAACTATAATTGCCGAAACGTTGCAATATTTTAAATATAATATTCTTTCTTAACCAAATCTATGTGATATAGAAAAACAAGCGCGTGCACACGGGGGATGGCTTAGTTGAATTATAATAAAAACGTACGATAGTAAGCATAAAAGGATAAACATGTGGACCAAATTTTAAAAACTTTATTTAGCATTTTATTATTATCTAAAATTAGGTGTAATAAGCTAAAATACTGGCTTCAAATTCGTTCTGGATATTCTTTGTATTATTTTTTCCATAATTCAATTATGTCATTTTAAGTCTCGTAGCAGAGGAGATCGTTCTGGATCCCAGTTGTCTTTATTCAATTTTCTTATCTTCAATAAAAAAAAAAATAAAAGAAAAAGAAAACGAGTGGAGGTTCATTTTTAATTAATATGGTTAACTAATCACTTATCATTAACTAATTATATATATATATATATATATATAACCTTCTGAGTTAATAAGCTTCTACTCTCACTCCTTAGAAGCAATTGGATTCTTTGTTCACAATCAGAAGCTCTTGAGACCGATAAAAAAAAAGAAAAATTTAATGTTAGATTCCAGTCTTAAGTTAAACATTTTTCTCACTTATTGGAAAAATGTGTTTATCAAGATTTGATCTTTTCAACTTTTTCTCGAAGGCCAAGTATAAGAGGATATCAAAGAACTGATATTTCAATTGAGAGGTTGTTTTAAATTAATCTTATATTTAATAGAATTTATTCCTCCATTTTTATTTTACACAAAAGAGTCATTGGTAACGTGATTTTTTTACAAGTTATCTTTCAACAGGAGGTTCTCCAAACAGGATGGCATCTTACTGAGTCTCTACCTATTGAGATTTGACAGGTAAGTTAATTTACGTGATCTCGGGAAAAATAGCTTAATGTACATTACTATAAATCTCACTTGATTGTTAACTTATAAAGTGGCTTTTACTCATAGCGACAGGAGAGTGAGACTCAATCACACTAATGCCGGAAGACAAATGTGAAGAGGTTACGTTACATGAACGTCCGCTCGTTCAAAACTAAAGAATGTCTTGATGAATCAGAATCAGCACAATGTGATTTCTCATCAGAAAATCCACATTTCAGTCAATGAATCATTCAGGAATTGAATGACTATCTGATAAAGTATTTGTGTCTCCTGTAGAGGAAACCAATGAAGAAAAATGACAGTTTTCTTTCCGCACCTGATATTTTTTTTTTTTTTTTAATACTAAATTTTTTTTTGCTTAAGATAAACGTACATGTATTGTAATACTTATTTACCATGCATACTTACCATAGAAGAAAAAAGTTTAGGATTTAAAAATATTTCTATAAAATATATCCCATACCATTAATCATAAAAATCAGATGAGATAAGGGCTTTAGATTTCTGAAACGGAGAAAGAAATATTCGCGATTGCCAAAATTTATCCCTAAATACATAACCCATTTAAGATTTTACTTCCGGGGTCGTAAAATCTTAGATGGGATATGTATTTTCTTATACACAAAATCTTTCTTTCAATGGTCATACGCTTTTACCATGTAAGCCATGAGGCCCGGATGAGATAAGAGATTTGGTAAATTAAAAAAAAAAAATGTTTTAAATGTGTTAGTTTTCTTTCGTACCACAATAAGAAATCTGCGCTACTCGTTGTAGTATTTTTCTTATTAATTGAAGTGTTGAGTTTAATGAAGACGGTCCCTTTTTTTTCTTCTCTCTTTTGATTGAAAGATGAGTCAACGTTGTGGTCAGTAGAGGGAGCTGGGAAGAGTTGCTGTCAGTCATTGCGAGCACCGATTAATGACGTATGAAAGAGTAATTAGCTCACGAGGATCGAAGAAGGCAATTACACGTGAGAATTCGCTCTGAAATGCAGTAAAAAAATATCTAAAATTTCGACCGCATAAATTATTCGTCATCTCTTCGTGATAAGATCAGTGAACCAACTGAGATTGAAGACTTGGTCGAATTCGGCGCTGACTCCAAGCTTTGATTTTCGATATAAATACCTTGGATCTTAATGGACTCGGCCACGTTTCTGTAAATTAAATATCATAGCATGTGACCATAGACAATATCTATCTATCTATCTATCTATCTATCTATAGATACACTTCTGTATACTATTTTTTTAACAAACGGGACTGCTGACAAATATTAACAAAACTGTTAGAAAGTATTTATAAAAAAAAAAAAAAAAAATTCCAACATATCAAAGATATACAAAACTTATTGTTGGATTAAAAAATCAAAAGTCAGTAAAATCAGCTTAAATTCCTTATAATGAATTACGTCAAGTTAAATCGACGTCAGAAATTTTTATTTGTTATTTCGTTCTTAGCCTTGATTCTGTTATTTGGTTTTAAGAATAGGTTTGAGAAAGATCCAACAAGGAAAGTATTAATGAAAAATATCCTCACTGAAAATTATACAGGGTTATTCTTTTTTGTTTTACTTTTTTAAAAAAGACGAAAGACAGATATTGACTGAAGAAGTTGATGGAAAACATAGAGATGCAATATGGCACCACTCATTGCAAGGATTTTTAGCAGATTTATTTATTACTTTTTTTTTTTTTTCATTCACTAAATGGAGTTGAGCAACAACAAAAAGCTGCAATCAGTTGTGGGTGTGTTATTCCAATTGCATCGGCGGAACCCTAATAACTTCTCGGGGGGGGGGGGGGGGAATTACAAAAAGAATAATCGCATTGTTACGCTCCGGTGGCCATATTTAACACAGAATCGCCGAGATCTTTCCTTTTTCTCCGCCTTTTTTTCCTTTTGTATTTAGTTCTTTTGTACCGTTTTTTACCTTTCTTTCTCCGTATTCAGTTTCCACCCGTTTAATTTTATATGCCAAATAAAGAGAAGATGAACGAGATATGGGTCGAATATCCCTCCCTTTCGCTTCCTCTGTGTGATTCACTGATGTTTCCTGATCATTTGCCAACCGATTTTGGATCGAAAGACACCAATCCCTGTTCAAGTCCTACAAACGTTGTGATTTTGATAAACAAGTACGAGACATTCAGTTGTATAGCAGCGATTCAACAAAAGGAAGTTAAAGTTTAAGGAAATTGAATCAAGCTCTTCCATACATCGAATAGATTTTGTTGAATCGATCTTTTTTTACATTATCTACAATGAAAAGGCTATATCTTTATTCATGATGTTATACAGATAACGTAGATAGGGTAATGAATTCAAACTTACACTTTTCTTGGTTTCTTGGTATTTTTTATTTTCAATTAACAACTCTCATCGATATTTAATCAAGAAATACAGAAAAGAAACTCAGTAAAACCCCAAAACGAGCTTATTATATAGAAGATTAATATTATGTAGATGAACTACTTTTTTATCAGCCAATTTTTGAGTATCAAAAATCTCTAGTTATTATCACAGTTAGCTTTAATAGAAGATTCTTTAACACTGATTTATTTCTATTCCTCTTTTGTAGGTTTGTCACCATGATGGATTTCAATGCAAATTTTTGATGTTGTATATTTAATTCGATGAAAATTTCAAAGTATCCGCTATTGTCAAAAAATGAAAATAGTTAAAATCATGGGCGAGAAAGGAAATAAAGTTTGGTCATTGCGTTTCAAAATTTTTTTTATTATTATTTATTTTCTAATACTCGCTTGTTTAATATAATTTTTAATAATATTTTTTTATGCTTGTACTTAAAGTCATTGGAAAATTGACGTGAAACGTTAATCTATAGTAAGAAAATGATTGGAATTTTCAAAATACCCTTTAAATACCGTGGAGCCATTAGTAGATCTTTAATAATATATTACAATTAAACTTCTTCTATGAGATTACAGTAAAACAGAAATTTATATTGTTATTCGTTATTACGGTAATCTAAAGAACAAACGCTTGTATCTAACAATGATCTGGGAAATAAAGCTCTATAGTTACATGATCTATTCCCTAAATCTTTTCAATCCGGATCCTTTTTCTCCGATTGATTTGCCTCTGATTATAGTTCTGAATCGTCTGTAATAAATTGAGTCACTGGACTGTGACATTCAGCAGTTGATGACAAAATCGTGGCTATAACTCGTTAATCAATAAATTCTGCATTATATACACACACGACTCAAGGATCCCAGCTGAGATTTGCAGCTGTTAGGAAGAGGCAGTTCCTAGTCTGCATTTTACTTTTTTTCTTTCCTTTTTTTCTTTTTTTTTAGTTTTCTAGTACATTCTATTAAAGAGACGAAGTGACAGGTCTTTCCTTTAAACAGAGACACGATGTGGATGTCAAAATTTACGAAAATATTTTTGTTTTTAAAAGAAATCGCCATGGTACTATTGACTCAAACTTTGTCAAGAGTTAAAGAATAGATTCCGTTTTATAAATAATTGTTTTATGGGAAAACTTAATTTCTATAATTCTAATATTTTCTTTGTAGCAGCAGAATAAAGTAAAAGTGAATTAAATCTTTAATATTGTTCTTTATGATTATTTTAACGATTTTAGTATTCCTATATTCTTATTTTCTTATATTTCAACCTCCTACTTTAGTTAACTTTAAATTTGCATATTCTCTTTAGGATATGTTAGTTTAGTATGGAAGAAATATTTTTTGAGTGTGGTTCTTCATTTTTGTATTTCTTTAGTATACAGCAAAAAATTCTTGTTTTTTAAGTGAAAAGAAACAGTGTATTTACTCTTTGATCACAGTAACTCATAAGCTGTTTTATCCTAATGATCTGAAAACTAAATGGTAAGTTTAGGTTCATCAATGGAAGCCTACTCTTGATATCATAGTTGAAGTTAGAAAATCGATCTGAACTACCATCACATTCTCATTGTATGTATTCGAGTGTTGGTATGCAAACTATTTTTATCTCATTATATTAATATTCCTATGTTTTTGGTTATTAAAACCGAAAGTAAGTATTAAGCTAGCTACAGGGAATTAAGATTAGGAATAATTTTTTAATAGCTGGAAACTTAGGAAAATAATCCCATGAAAAGTTATTAGTTTCAAGTTTATTTACCTGTTTGGACGCCAACCACTATTAGGCTTTTTTTTAAAAATATGAAAATTACGGCCTGAAGCCAAGTAATTTCCTGTTGCAGACAGATTTAGCTTCCAACTATGAAAAAAAAAATAAAGTTTCACATTTATTTAGGAATTAGAAATTTCAAAACTGATTTTTAACATATTATTTCTGTTGCTTGTAGATGTAATCAACTTGAAAAACTGGATTAGATTTCTAATCCATTTCTTTCGTTTTGTGAATAACTTTGAATTGCTTCCCTCATAATAATATTTTTATTTAAGATCATTGTTTAGTTCATGTAGTTATAATCATGCTATGCTAGTGTCATGATTATAATGCCGTTATAACAACAATGCTGTTAGCACCAAAGCAATAATGCTTTTCGTATCATACGACAACACTGTTGCTGATATACCAAGCCCTTTATCAATGCTGGTTCTATCACAGTAACAATTCCATTCCTAACAATTCAACAATGCTCTTACTATCACATCAGTAATCTACTGTTCAATAATTATACGAAAATATATGGGCTGTTGATTTACATTTCTAACTAAGTATTCTAAGATTTTCTTCAAATACTTTGTTCGCATAAATAGTGTAGAAGAATCTGTATACATGTCTATTCAAACGTGTGTGAAAATACAAGTGAAAATAACCTTGAAAAATAATTAACAAGTTTTGTGTGAAAATTCGTGATTTCTACTTTCAAACTTTCTTCTCTTCATATTCAACTGTAGAAAAAAAAGGAAATAAAATCTGATGTCTCTAAGTGGTAAATGCACGTCTCGTTTTATTACTTCTTGTATTTTCATTATTTAGAAATTTTAAGATTATAGTTTTTACATTATAATGCGTACATTCTCTTTTATAAAGTTTTTTATTATTAGATTATTTTTTTTTGTAAGTTCTTGGAAAAATAGTAGCTAAGATTATTTGAGAAAATAAATAGAAAACCTACAGCATTGTTTTTGTTGTTGCTTTGAAGCGTTAATTAAAAGTCGCTGAACCCGAACCGATCTTTGTGAACTGCTACGTGAATATTCAATAAATTATGGAAAAATCTTAAATCGATCGATACTGGAGCCTCAAAGAATTCCTCCATGGACGAGGAGGCTTTTCCCATCTTGCTCCGTGTGTCGTGTAAGAAGATTGTAAATCAACCCATGTGTCAAACCACAAAATATGAGCTCAGACCCTTAATTAGTAGAGTTTGTGGTTTGATAAAGAGTTTGGGAAAAAATTCCTCTTCTAAAACCTTATCTCCTTCCCTGGTATGCAAAGAAAAAAAAAATATGAAAAACTACCGATTAGAATTTTTTTGTTTTTAAAGGGAAAACCTAAAAAAAAAGGCTTCTTTCCAATTACAAGAAAATTTTCAAATCTATAGTATGAAAAAGAAAAGTCCTGTTAAGTTTCCTTTAAATTTTACAGTCTATTAATTTTCAGGTTGTTAACTATGACAATAAAAAATATATATTCCAAAATTTTTTTATATTTTTTTTTTGGTCATCAATTTTTTTTGATGACGATGAAGTGTGTGGCAGCAACCCGCAATACTCCTGAGTTAAACGGTCTGCAATGCTTTCCCCAGCCATGCCTTTCGAAGTGATCTTACAATTTCAATTTCTTTCTCATCCACATCATTGTAACACGTACGAAGGACGGGGATTTTGCTAGTTCTAATATATAATAAAAATGTACTACTGATTATAATTAATTCCATTAATGAAGTAATTAAATAAAAAAAAATTAAAAATGAAAAATATTTGAAGTGCAAACTGTAGAAAGAACAACAGATCATATTACAGAATATAAGTGTAAAATTTGCGGTAGTAGTTTAAAAATATTTTGATAAGGTTATTTCATATTTTTAAAATTGATCACCATCTGTTAAGTATTTGTTCATTCTTTAATTTTTTTTATTGCTTTAAAAATTAAAAAAAAATATATAAAAAAAATATAATGATCTAGAAACTGAAAAATAATTCTCACCCATGAATTCTTTAAAGTAATAATAATAATAATAATAATAATAATAATAATAATAATAATAATAATTTACCATTAGCTGTAAGGTCTTCTTATTCGCAGCATGAGCAAAAGCGGAAATCGAATGAAAATTACTTGTCTTATTGTTCTTTTAAATACATTTCCATATAGTTAATAACTTTTCTTTGAGTAATTTTGATAATTAATACTATTCAAAGTTAAAGTTGAAATGAATTTTACAAATCTTTAAATTCCTCGATATATAATATGAATTGTAAATAACAATAACAAAAGTTATTTATTAATAATTATTAATAAATTAAGTAAGTCTATATTTTATTGATTATTTTATTTATTTTACAAACTTACTTTCGTTTTATTTTACATCTCCTTTACGTCTATGTTAACATTCTCTACATGACGTAATCAATAAATTTAAAGTCTTCCTTCTCATGTTAATATGAGTTCACCTGAAAAAGTGACTGAAAATGGTGTATTCTATTGCCTTTATTGACTGATTAGTTAATAGCAAAACTAATTAAAATTCCTTTAAATTATGGATGAAATGGGCTCTGAAGGGAAGAGATTCGATTCTGCATTGTAAGGGGGTTTGTTCAGTCCATTAATTATGTAATGCAAAGCAGATGGCTTTTGATTTCGAATGGGCTGCTATTCTATGGCCGAGGTGTTATTGTTCTGTTGGTGGGCCTCGTTACCTGAGTTCAAGTGGGGTTTGGGGGTCGTAAAATCCTCGGTTAAAAAGAACTGTTTACCCTCTGCAGAGAAAGAGACCAGCAAAAACTAACAAATCATTAGCAGCGCTCAGGGTCCCAATCGATAAATCATGCGACAAACATACAATTAGGCACCGCTGCTTTATTTCTCGCCGTGGCTCCTCTTTTATAGTAGGTGTTGCGCCGGAGATGGATGGCCGGCGGCAGAGCGCGATCGAAGAAACCCCTGTGTCGCAGGGAAGGGTAATTATGAACACGATGCGTAGGTGGACCCTCGCCCAACCTACTTCGACTCCAAGGGACGACTGGCGGAAAGAAGGACCAACCTCTTCCCATTGCTTTGATTGATTAGCAATGGATGGTAGTTGCAGAATGAAAATAGATCCATGTCATTTGCAGATTTTTTTTCCTTACTTGCTGAATAAGTAAATGATTTTGAATAAAGATCTTCATAATGCATAGTATATCTATATATATAGGCCTATATATATACTAATTAAAATCATTTACTTATTCAGCAAGTAAGGAAAAAAAAATCTGCAATTTTTTTTTTTTTTTTTTTTTTTTTTTTTTTTTTTT
>JAFIDM010009631.1:245323279-245380724 GCA_023159025.1 Thereuonema tuberculata | reverse complement strand
AAAAAAAAATAAGTTAATAACATGAATCTGAACGGATAGATCTACATTTCTCTTATACCAGTGCTCTTCAATTATTTTGAATTTTAACTTATCCTGAACAAACTTGGTTTAATGCCTTGCACTGTTAAATATATGTATCGAAGTAAACATATATAATAAACGTATTGCACATGTAATAAATATTAATGTGTAACAGTATTAACGTGTGACAATAAATACGAAACTAATTATAAGCTTACATTACTACGGAAATGAGGTTCATCAAGTCAGTCTATGTGTGTGTGAAGATGACACAACATTACCATGAATTCATATTCTTGAAACTTGGCTAACGGACGATAAATTAAACTTTTATATTTTAATTATTTTCTGTGTGGATCCTTGTCGAGTGTAAAGATGACAAAGATAGAAGCAAAGCAATTCTTATCGAGATCTAACAATGGATATTAATCCAGTTACTAATCTTCGTATTCGCGCGCACTGATATGATTAAAATCAATCGGAATTCTTGTAAATTTAATTTCTTTTTTTATTTCGGAAAATGGAAAATTTCTATTGTTTGTAAATAGTTTAAATGTTGAATTTTCTTTTTGTCTTTTGCAAAGAAACACAAAGAAAAAAATTAAAAACATCATTTTTAGGAAAGTATGCTTCAAGTTCTGTCAGGAAGTTCTTGTACTTTTTGTAATTACTTCTTTAATTGGATCCTCTTTAAAGAACTTCATTAATTTAGTTGAACTTCCTGGGAGCGAAAAAAAAGTTTTGATAAGTTTGCGAGTTAGGTTATTTTAATTTTAATTTTTCTTTTTTTTTTTTGGTTTCACGTATATAATTAAAAGTGCAGCATTAATTAGCCCGCGTTCCATTATGTAAAACATAAATTATTTGCAATGGAGAACATCAAGAAAGAGACGAAATAAATGACAGCAATTTGGAGATCAGCTCTTCTCCCTTTCATTATTTGGTTGGCATCTTGCGTCAAAAGTAGATTGTTCCATATTCATCTCGCGGATGTAGGCGCCATATGCAGAGTAGGTGTGTATCTTCTTGGGAGATAATTAAAATGGTTTCATGAATATGAAATTTCGGATGATAAAGGCTATTGTAATTTATCTGACTGTAGACTTTTTTCGTCATGAATACTTGATGAGCCTGTATAATAGCCTGGGCCCGAATATAATGATTTAATTGCCGGTCTGCCCTTCTATGCAGTGTTGCCCTTTTGTCTTTGCTTCTTGAGTCTCGTGAGCAACGAGAATTATGGATTCCAGTTAATGACGACTCCACAGACAAATCCAGGTGCACAGTTTTTAGTTTTTTTTTCCCCCTCCTCGTTTTTACGATCAAAATCTTTTTTTTTTTTCCACAGCTAGACGTCACACAAGCGAAGTTGGTTGGCAAGAAGAAAAAAAAACCCCAAAAAAACCAGCTTTTAAACCTGGGAAAAAGTTTTGAAATGTGATAAGTTTTGTCAGTGAGGAAGTTATATATATATATCTATATATATATATATCTATGTATATATATAATCTTAGTCTTTAAATTAGAAGCCTACAACTGAAGCGATTATTACAATCAAAACTGCAGATCGAGGATTGTAATATGGAATCAAATTAAATAAAGATTGTGATCCTGATGCAGGATGAGTAAAACATGATAAAGGATAAATTGTTTACGTAGCTCTAAAACGAAACACCGTACATAAAACGAAATCAAATCTATACATTTATATTATATAATGTATCTTACATAACATATGTCAGTGAAAAATGTGATTGTCACTCCAATTATTTCGCCACTTTTATTATTTTATTTGAATTTTTTTTTTTAAAACTCTAATTAACTCCAACCATGGCCCATCAAAAACGAGGGGATAATAACGGGAATTTGTTTTTTGTTTTGTTTTTTAACCTGAATTCGATATTAAAGGAATATATACATATATAGGAATATACATAACAGTCTTTATAATAATAACAGAAATCAATAAAACAGCATAAGAATGAAATTGATTATTAAAAATGGAGTTCCTCAGCTGTTTCACAAATGAAAAAAGCTTCCGAAAGCAAAAAAAAAAAAAAAATAAAATAAATAAAAAGAAAAAGAAAATCAATCAGAGCGTAACAGTATTAAACATATTAGTTCTCAACTCTCCCGCTAGAGTGGTACTACCATCGAATTTCCTCCGGTTATATTCACTACTAGATTTTGTGTAATGTACTTAAGAAAACTGGAAACAAAATAAGGTAATTGTGATGTTATTAGTTTAGATTTGATTTCGTTTTGTGTACGGTGTTTCGTTTTAAAGTCAGCTACGTAACAATTCATCCCTTATCCTTAATCAGGTTTTACCTCATCCGCATCAGGATCACAATCCTTATTTAATTGGCTTTCATATTGCAATTCTCAATCTGCAGTTTTAATTGTAATGTAATATTTTTTTGCAAACATTGGCGAAATACAATTTTCAGAAAGTTTTGAGTAAAGATACTGCGGTCAAGGTATAGTGACCGATTTAAGCTCCGCAGCCCTCACTGGAAGGACAATTTGAGGTTCTATCAGTCATTGAGGCCCTAATTGGTCTTTTCATTTGCCTATCGCCAATTCCGGCTCTGGTAAAGGCTTAAATAATAATAATCTTCATTATAGCCTTAACCTACTAACTCTGCACATAATCAAGCAAATGCAAAAAGCTACTCTCCTAACTATAAACCATTATAGTTGAATGAGACCACTAAGGGCCTCATTCATTTATAAACCATAGAACACCATACGACCTTCGTCTTGAAAAATAAACTCCGATGAGAAGTCATATCAAAACCACCTGTCGAAAACTGAGCAAAAACAACAATACCAATAATAATAAAGGCATTTTGAAAATGAATTTGGAAATAAGCTTTTTAATTATTTTATTTCTATAACTACAATAATACAAAATAGTAATTATAATAATAGAAAGTAACTTACTGTAGAATGTAGTTAACGCTTAATTATAAATAAATTATAAATATACCATTTTTTCCCCACAACAAAATGAATACAAAAAGTACAATATGAGTTTTATATGGCAATTCATAATGAGGTTTACGCAATACATATAATGCCATCCATTACATATTGTTAAGAGTTAAGAATACTTTGAATGTTTTCTTATCGCCGAATAATTATAGTAATTTTGCTACTCTGAAAACAATAGTGCAGTCTACCCAATCATCAATATGGGTAGGAATTAGAAAAGATTTTGATGCATTTGTATACACAATTAGTACACAAATGCAAAAATTACAACAATAAAAGAGGGTTAAATTTCGATCTTATTATAATTTGTTCTTTTTTTATTTGGGCACAGGTTGCGTGATTGTTCTTGAAGCAAACTACAGGTTTATGTCTACGTCTGGGTAATTCCAAGGTTACCAAATGCAACCCATAATTCTAAATTTATTGAAATGCTTTGATCATGAAATTTCGTAATTTCCCAGGCAACGCCGGATATATCAACTACAAGACCTGTAATTAAAAGTTCTTTGGGCGTTCAAATAGAATATGTTTTGAATTCTGACGGTTAAATTAATTAAAAATGGCGTTTATTTAGATATTAGATGAGAATGAAATGTCTCTTACTATGATTTCTAAAGAGTGACTTCTTGACAGCTAAATACAGCAGCTTTGAGATTTTCTTTTGTTGAGCCAATCTTGAATAATTGTCAGTTTTAGATTCACCGAAGCATTGAATGAATAACGCTTTGAGAAAACCAAAGCGTTTTTCATTGAAATGCTCAATAAGTTTTGGCAAATATCAAGATTTTGAAAATCTAAAAATTTCAAAATTTCTTGAAATATTACAGTTTATTGGCAAATATACATATTAAAATAATACTGTATTTAAAAAAATATTTTGTAATATTTTTTTAAAAGTACGGTATTTATTTTTTTTTATTAAATTCTGTAATTAAATTCTGAAATGTTCACATAAATAATTTAACCAGATTAATTCATCATTTACCATTTCATCAGATTCCAAAATAACATAAGATTATTAAAGGATGAAACTTTATATTCTCTGACTCTTCGATTTTTGGAATAATACTTTCTTCTCCATTCTTCTTATTCTAACTCTCTTGGTGTTCATTGAAATATGAATATTGGAAAAAAAAAATACCTTATTTTCTATGTAATTTATGAAAATTTACAAATACAAAACAAAAAAAAATCATTTTAAATACAAAGATGAATTGAAAGTGCAATTCCAAAAATTAAAAACTGTTATCGTACAAGCATAACCGTTGTACGATAACAATTGTTGCATAACGTTTTACGTACCAAAATATTTAATTCTTTGCTTCTTTTAATTTTCTAAAAATTGTAAAAGCCATCATTAAAGTAACAAATTGTTGAGGAATAACATCTGCTACTATTTGTGCTTGATGATTTGCAGACTTCTTTTCCTGTGTTCATATTTACGTCATCGCTTCTGGTATTTTGATTATGATAACTTCCATTAGATTTCCGTAATTTTAAAGCTTTTTAATATATAAAATTTGTACTTTAATAAAGGCTTGACGTCTTCTAAAAACAATTTTCCAACCATTTAATCAGTCTTCTCGAAAAATAGCCTTTTTGGTTCTATAAACGTTTGAAATTGAACATCGTTATATATTGAGTAAATATCATTTTTAAAAGCTTAAGTACTTTTAATTTACTTTTCTTCTTTACAATATCCTTTACAATTCAATCAATATATCTTTTATAATAATATTTTGTAATTCAATTACCTTACTGCTTTTATATCAAGAAAGTTGGTATAAAACTTTATAAAAGATTTATACTTTTAAAAGTTTTTTTCAAGGTATAAAATCAGTTTTTACATTGATTTTATACCAATATTTAATTATACTCAAGTTTGATCGTTTTATTTATTTAGAAATTGTATTATGTAATCATTTAATTATCAAGTTCCACTTTATTCTTTTACTATTAGTTAAACTGTTTGTGTTAACAGTTTTACTATTATTTTATTGTGAGTTAAAAGTCATAAATCAGTTTTCTAATCCCATCTTTTCTAATTTCTAGTAGTTGGTCAATTATAATTCAATCCACTCACTCTTAAGCTTTATATACTCGTGTATATATATATATATATATATATATATATACATGCGTATATAAAGATTATATATAGTTCAGTTGGTTTTTCTCCTCCGTTGTTTGTAATACATTTTCAACATCACAAATGTGCATTTGCTTCGTTTCTAATGTAAGCTTTACTGAATTTAATTAAGATTAAAGGCATGTTTTTTGGACTTAATACACTTAATAATATACTAACTTCTTGAGCAATGGATTATTACAGCTGATTAGACACAATGATCAGTGTTGTCATGAAGTCACATTTTTAAATAAAAATTAGATTTAAATTTCGCTCTGTTTCTTTTTACATTGCATATAACTGATTTTAATGAAAAGCTCAAAAATGAATTAAATCTGGCATTTTATATCAGACTAAAAATAAGAATATCATCTACACATGGGTAGTAGAGGTACTCTCTCCAGAACAACTTCTTTACATCATTCATTATGAAAAAAAAAAAGCTTAAATTGCATAAATAATTATATCAGCATCAAGATTCAACATCAAACCGTTGACCAACATGTAATACATGTGCATTAAATAATATAATATTATTTTTATTAATACAATATTAATACAGAATCTAAAAAAAATACTATATTGAAGTTTTATAAACTAATAATTACCTAATCTCTTTGTTATCTGGAAAAATTAGAACTTGTTTATAATATTGAAATCACATAGAATTTCTTTACCATTATCCCATACATTGTTTAGCATCTCAAATAAAAATCATTTTATTGATAAATAATTTTTCTTAACAGTCAATTCTCTTTTGTTTATTAGGAAGTTGAAAACAATTAACATTCCTATCTAATTGCTAGTTAATGAGTATAGTAATATTTTCTATGACCTTGGCTTTGTTATTCTTACTTTTTTTTTTCAATAATACTGTAATAGATCGCAAACGTCTGCCAGAGTAAACATAGAAACTGTAAATTAAAACCAAATTAATAGTAATTGAGATCTTTTTTCTTTTTAATTTTCATTCATTTGCTTTAAATAATTTATTTGAGATTTTACACTGATTTACAAGTGTAATTTTGGGATTGTGATTGGAATAATTTTAATAGTTTTTGTCTTTGCAAATTTGTAATAAATATGTAATGCACTATATTAATATTCAAAATAATATCCGTTATGTTTCCGAATGGGAATTTTAAAAATTAAAAGCTTTAGCGTAAGTTAAATTTAATCTAAAATGTTATATATTAGAAAAGTTTCCGTTCTTCCGGATATTTATATGTTTATTTCCGCATTAATCTTTCTGCTAATACTTTCACAATCCGAGTTGATTTTCTTTGCTGCGATTTTCCTCAAAACTAAATGACTAAAACGCTTTTCGGAGTTACCCCCGTTTGGAAAATATTTTTAAGATTAAGCAACGCTGTGAATTTTATAATAGAACTATTGTGTTCTTGCGGAAGATTTTAAAGTTAAAGAATTTAAGAAATTATTATAACTTTTTACTATAATTCAGATTTACTAGATTCTGAATTAAAACATATATTTTTTTATAATAAGTAAAATTTAAACCTAGCATTAGGACGAATGTTCCTGAAACACTGAACCAATATGTCAGAAACAATATTTTCTTTTAAGTAAGGGAATATACAAGACATCGTCCTTTCACCTCTAGCACTGGGTTCTGTTGTCATCTAGGTATCATATGTAGGTATGTGGATCCACGCAGTTTTTCTAAGGGTTCTCCCGTTATTCCTGCACTTCTTCTACCAGTCTTTCTTCATCATGCTCTCCGTCTGTCTTTATTTCTATGGGATAGTACAGAAAACATAAAAGTAGTAGGCTTCCCTGCAAACCCACATCTCAATACAATCAATCAATACAGCAATGAACTTAAAATACTTTGTTATTTAAAAGAAAACATTCCTTCAATGTTCTTAATTCAAATAAGCGATCATTATGTAAAAGTAAATAATTGCCCAAAAATATGTTGTAAATTTATATTTAACAGATATTATCGACACCCACACACATATATATCTATATACAGTGTGGCCCTGTATATTTATATATACGAATCAACGGCCGATC
Organism: Thereuonema tuberculata; assembly: GCA_023159025.1. NCBI lineage: Eukaryota > Metazoa > Arthropoda > Chilopoda > Scutigeromorpha > Scutigeridae > Thereuonema > Thereuonema tuberculata. The sequence continues at coordinate 245,373,541 of JAFIDM010009631.1, read as the reverse complement.
GTATATATAAATTTGGGCCACCCTGAATATATATCCGTATATATTTTACAGAAAACTCATTTAATTCAGTTTTCTTTTTATATATACTATACATAGTTATAACATTTTGTTGTTTTGAATTTTTCATTAAGAGAAAACAAAATTATATTAATAATTAACTTCAGTGTTTAAAACATTTTTAAAAAAATGTTAAAAAAAGTCTTGTAAGCAATATTTAAAAAAATTCTGGAAATATGCAATAGGTGTTTGGAGTATTTTTAATCTTTAAGTCTGGATTTATACACTTTAAAAGAATTTTTAAAGTATTTCTACTGTATAGTAAAACTTTCATTTTACGCTTTCAAAAAAAAAAAAAAAACCACATTACACAAGTCGTCCTTAACAAAGCTCTTTGTTTAGTGTAGTACACGCTTCGCTGTAGATTGGTATTGATGTATTTTCTATAGTTCTGTTATTGCAGTGGCGAACCCCTCTTGAGTGATCATTAGTATACGTATTTCAACTGGTTTAAATGGCTAATTTTGTATTGCAGATCCCATTCAGGAACGAATATCAAATTCCTGATTTGCCAGCGTATATCCATAAACTACAGTGTTACCCTCACGTCTCTTTGCCTTGACGTCAATTAATAGGAACACGATGCTTTTAACGTTAAAGATAATCATTTTCATCTTTAACAACTTAACTCGCTCTCTTCAGCCAGGCCTATTCTTGTCTATTTCTATAATTTTCTATTAATTCCGCCATGAATTAATTTGATTGCTACTAATTAATCCAGAACTGGAATCATTTTTAAAAACCCCAGTGAATTAATCTATTTGATTTCCAGTTGTTTTAAATGAGTCTCTCTCTGTATCTCCCCAGAAACCAAGAGATAATGGATTGCCCCGCGCACAAGGGTTTGCTCCATTCAGTTAATTAGTAAACGGCAACGTGTGCTTTGTTTTATTGAACAATGCTGACAGTTTCACGATAGAAGCACAGATTAGAGTCTACCGTCTGCCATTAACAGTTCAGACCCCGCCTACGCTGCGAATGAGTGACAGTTCTGTCTATAAAATGGAATGATCGTCAATTAAACACACTGGACCTCAGCAGATATTTTAAATGAAAACATTATAATCGCTTTAAAATATCCTGAGAGCATTGCGAGATGTTAAATAATATACTAAAAATTTACTTTCTTATTATTATATGATCGAGAATTGTATACATAGGTTGCTTCAGAAGAATCAATATTGATCTATCTGAAATGTGTTGGAGGTTTTCAGATACTCTAAAGTAAAATAATCGTAACATGGTTTGAAAAACTATATGGAATTGATCTATTGAATGTTAATATATTCAGTGACTGAATCTCTTTTAAGTGATTTTAGTCGAAACTTACGCAATCTGATTGACTTTGGATTCATCAAAAAAAAAAAGATCTTTTCTTAATGGTGAATATTTTAGAAAACGAACGACTTAAATATGTAAGGAACTATTTTCATTCATAGTAGTTGTATACTGTCCATTATAAATAGATCTCATTAATTATTTTTTTTTATCTAATCAATATACTCAGTATAATTTTTAATAATAAACCTATGTCCTTCATTCTGTATCAAATTACACACCTAGGAAGTTCTTAATTTTATTTTCAGTTCATGAAACATTTGTAGATAGATTTCTTTGATTATCATTTTCACTGCCATATGTTACAGAAAAAAGTTATTGGCTTACGATGTAAATTCAGTAATTCAGTAACCAAATTTACTGTATTTTAAGCCCCAGATAAGTTGTTATAATTGGTGCATTTAATTTAGTAACTTGAAGTATTTTCCTTTTCAGAAAATGTTTCTTGTCATAAATAGAAGAAACTTTTTGATATATTTTTCTTGGATGTATTTGAATCGCTTTTAAAAACTTCATTTTTATATGAAACAACTTTTCTTTAATTGAAAAATTTCTAGAACCATCTGAAACATTGTTTCTCCCATTACAGTGAAGAAATGAGTATCAAATTATTATATTAAATTAATACAATAATTAAATTAATTAAATGAGGGACCTCCGATCCAATCGAGCTCCTTTCCTTTCGTCCAGTTTCATACATGCCAATTTTCTTGTAATATGAAGTTTTTCCTGAAGTGTTACTGGCTTTTTTTCCCTCACCAGATAACTATACCCTTGGCAAAGTTCTATAAAGTCACACTGTAAATACAATCTCAAAGTCCATCAGTCGTATGGTTTTTTTTATTTCGAAATTTGGAGTTTGAGAATGGGACTTGTTTGATCTTTGAGAAAAGCTCGCCTAAGCAAATAGGAGAATTGTCCATACTCCGTACTCTACAAACTTGATTTCCTTAGATTTTCCAATGCTATTTTAGAAACCATAGAAAATTCTGGCTAATGCAATTGTAAAGTGGAAATAGTCGATAAGCTTAGTGGTTTTCAAATTCCCTTTTTGTTCTTTTCTGTGCTAAATCAAATGGGTTTGAGATACATTTTGTAAAAGCATATGATTTATTTATTTATTTATTTATTTATTTGTTTATTTATTTTAGTTAGTTAGTTAGTTAGTTGTCTTATTATTTTTGTTTATTTTAATTTAATTTTACTCTAACATTTGACATATTAAATCACCAACATTGTGTTGTTCAATATTTATTGTCTGTAAAATTATTTTCCTATAATATTTTAAATAAACTCTTTGAGAGGATTTATTTTTTAAAGAAGCTATAATATTTAATGATATGGGAATTTTGTTTTCTATTTTTTTTAAACAATAAATAATTAAGCTAGTTAAGATTGTTATCAGTTAATATCATTTTGATGAGTAGAAATATATCATGAGGTACTTAATGAATTGAATATATTACAGAACCATTAATTATTTACTAAATAAAAATTTTGACTTTTTTTTTATTTATTGGCTCTTTTGGGCAGTAACAATAAAAATATCGTTATTTGTTGGATAATTGTAGCATAATTTAATTTAATTTAAAATTCATTGGACTATTTTAATAAATCCTTTGATATTGTTTTCTTCTATTCTTTTTTTTTTTTTTAAGTGAACTCTGAAAACTTGAAAAATAAGAATGGAAAACTGATTCAAATAGAAAGGAAAAAAATCCATTTGGTGGATTACAAGAATCACTTATAAGTTGATTCCTGTGATCAATATTTAGTCAGCGTAATTCCAGGAACCTTCTTTTCGGTGAACCTAATTAATCTCTGAAGTTAAAGCCAAGTAAAGGTAGAACATGATCATTTTTTTCCCCCTGCATTCGATAAGTGAGGATGACCACATTATGGTCCGGCTTATCAATGGTTGCAATCATGGGTATTAGAGCCCACCTGGCAAGAGCACTGAGCCATGGCCCATCAATTCTTCCCTAATTTTTGCCGCTAATTACTTGGCTTTGTCCCATCTGCGGAGTTGCGAGTGATTGATGGATTAAGGCTGGGTGCAATATGGAATTAGCTCATCGCTCAACCGATGGCTTAGCGTCAGAGCCACTCACTTTGACATCAAGGTGACACTGTTCGAAAGATTCATTCAGATCAAATCAAAACATAGGAAATCCCTTTCTATTGTTCTGATAACATACTGTTACCAAGTTCAAGAGATATAAAAAGACTATATTCGAAGGAATACAGTCTTGTTTATATTTTGTAACTAACGAATGGAAATTGTAACAAATGCTTTTAAAGGAATTTCCATCATACAAATAATAATAATAATAATAATAAAGAAATATACGTTGCACCTATTATAATGTTATCAAAACTAATTTTCATAAGCTAACATAAGTCACCATAACTCTGTATGCGTGATAGAGAACACAGAACACAAAGGCTCTTATATCAGCGTATCATTTTTTAATTATTTTGAATCCGCTGCTGGATGAAAGTCTCTTCAAGTTTTGAGTTGAAAGCTTTCCTTTTCCAATCGAAACCAAAATAACTTAATTTCAACCATGCATTTACCTTTTCTCAGCTTCCTCTCACTTCTCGCAATACAATTTAAAATTTATGTTGTTCATCTGAAATCTAAACATATCTGCCAAAATACCATTTTAATTTCTTTATATCGAATGTACTACTATCCTTTCTAGTCTGTATTTCATCCAAACATTTGCGGGTTCGACTTGTAATCCTAACATCCATCTTCCTATACTTCTTTAGACATTGACTAGATTGCTTTTCTAGTCAATGTCTAAATCTCTGCTCTATACTTACGGATTGATTCTGTACATTTCTTAAACATTCTTCTTTTTAAACTTAGTGGCGTTGTTCCTTTCAGTATTGCATTATTTCTACTAAAGGCATTCAATGAAATTTTGATTCTATGGTTAATTTACATTATAAATTCCACAATAATTCCATAGTATCTTTTATCCAAAACTTACACAGCTACCGACTTCCTCCAAGTCTATGTTATTCAATTATTAGCAACGATAAATAAAAAAGTCTTTGAATAACAAATGAGCTGCAGATACTGGTCGGATCCAACTGATAATGGTCTAGAAACCTGAAACAAGATGTCTTGGATTCCCGGTATCACAATTTCCAAAAACAGCTCAATGAATCTTTATCACTGTGCACTTATGCTTTTCTTGCCATGTTAAAGAAATAACTACTTCGAAATCATTATATTTATAATGTCGTGTTTTAAACAAGGGACTTTACTGCAAAAAAAGTGAATCTTTACACTTGCTGATTGATCCGTAAGTTAACATATAGAGAAAATCATTTGTTTCTTCTACTCTGTATTTCATAAATATCCTCATTTTGTGATCCACGAATAATAATGCGAGTTTTATATTTTAACAGAAAAGATGAGATATGTGACTTTAAGTCAATTATTGATCTGCTAAGATGTAAAGATTGGATTTCGACTAAGTTTCACATCCACAGAAAAATCCTAAGGAAGTCCTTTTAAATATAAATCGACTTATAACCAGTATTTATATAAACGCCAAAAAGTTTCAGTGTTAGTTAGCTGTGTAATTAGTTATTAATATATTATAATTTCTTGATGTAATTATAAAATTTATACTACACTGATTGACATTGTATTAATAACGATTATAAACCATAATTTCTATTTACTTAGGATTTCTCTGTAATTCAGAATATGATTATTTTCAGATCTAAGGAAGTTTTGCGATTTTCAAAAAGCAAGTACTCACAGACTAAGTCTCATTTAACGGTATTGGAATAATTTACTTGTCTTTTGCCGCAGTTCTGTAGTTCCATTGTCTTTGTTTAACCCTTCCAAGGAAACGGTTCTTTAAAAATATCACTAGCTCAATGCCAAGAACCAATGGATAATTTTGCCACATAATAGTCGTCGTTCCAGTGAAGATTTTCATGAGACCATCACCGTACGTTATGGTGATTAACATGTCCACTAGAATGAAACGTTGCCTTATTTGTCACGATAAAACCGATTAGTATTCCGATGAGTAAGGCTATGATGTCTGAAGAGTCAAACGATGCCTTCGGTGTACAATATGTTATCTCTGTATCTGTGTACATTAGAGGGATGAAGGGTAATTTGCCTTCTCCAAACATCACTGTTATGCTACGGCTTGTGTAACTTTCACATTTATATCGTACAATATTGGTGTCTGGAAAGTTTTCTAACTAAAAAGAATGTGTTAAATGAATTATTCTTCTAGTTTTGGAAATAAAATCTTTACCTCGCTGCGAAAAAAACAACTTTCATTTAGCTAATCGTGTAGAAGAAAATGGGAAACGCATTTAATTCGTTTATTTTTGGAAAATTTCTGATCAGGATTCACTTGAAACGACAAAGTAAAAAGCAATGATTTGTCTGGACAAAGACAGTATCTAATAGCAATAACAGATACTTCTATGACAAAGTAAACAGTTAATCGAAAAATAGCATACAGGACATTTATTCAAAAATTTGTAGTTTCTCTTTGAACACTACCCTTCTAAAAGAATCCCTAATTTTAGTGGGATTTTGAAATATACCAAAGATGTGATCAGTCATTAGAATAATTTGTTTAGAAATCCAGTGAATCTGTTTTCCAGAATCAAGGGCAGTAATATGCAGTCAAACAACCCAGAAAATTGCAAAATATAATGAAACTGACCACTGCATTTTAGTATGTAACATATAGATATCCCTTCTGAAATATTTTATTGATAATATCATTGCTACTTTATCTGAATCATTCTATAGTTAATTAATATCAATTCAAAACATTCCCATATTACAAAATATATGTAAACAAATATTACTCTTACGGTAATCCTTGTTTACATTAAAAATATCTTTATGAATTTCACCAAATTTATACTGTAATGATCAGTTAATTATTTAAATTTCAATGAAAATTAGAGTAGATATAAGATTAGACATAAGATTTGCTGAAATGTAATGATTAGTAATCATTATGTAAGAAAAATTTTTCACAAAAGTAATATTTCCAATAAAAGATATTCTTCAGTAGGAAAACATGATGTTAAAAAAAAAAAATGTTAAGAACGATTAGTTTCTAACAAAACAAAAAGAAAAACCCAGAGCAGCGCCAGAATAAATAAATTGCCTTTCTGATTCGACTCCTTCCCGAAAATCGAATCAGAAAGGCAATTTATTTATTCTGGTGCTGCTCTGGGTTTTTCATTTTGTTTTGTTAGAAATTTTTCACAGCAAGTTAATTTTTCCAACGATTAGTTTCTGTTTCCGTTTTTATGGGTTAGGTAAAATTATTGTAATTTTGTAATTTCATTTTCTTTCATTTCGAGAATTAGAATGGTTACTTATTGAAGTAAAGCCGCAAACCTAAATGAAAACCACTTCTAAGTTTATTAAGCTTCTATTTCCAAAAGATGCTGAGATGTAATGTTTGAAAGTGTGATACACTGAAAATATATATTTATTTGGAGGGATGAATTTAACTAGTTTCTTCTGTTGGGCAAGCTGCCAGAGGAAAAAATAATCAAATAACTTTTGATTGTCAGTGTAATTGAGTTTGGAGAAAGAGTAATTACAAAATTAGGCAGAACTAAATGCAAGTGCTACCACATACAATGATTGTTTGTATTTAATCAATCGAACTATATAAATCAGAATGTGAAAACCATTGATTTTATTTGCTATTTACTTTGCTTTGCCTTATAATAAAGTAACATTATTATTAAACTCGTCTTTATTTTCAATTGAGAAAATTCTGTTTTTATAAGGATTGGAAAAGTGGTGAGTTGATGTAGTTATTGAAATTCAAGCAAGAATATATAATTAATAATAATGATTCCCAAAATTAATTTTAATTATATAATTAGGAACTGCTTGGAATTTTTATTTACCATCACTTAACAAAGGAACAGTTTTTAGCTTGAAACAATAATTAAAACTGTTGGCTTTAAATTCCATCATTTCTGAAGATCTTTTACTTGTTTAAAGAAACACGTTCTTTGTTTAGAAAGTTTAATATCTCTATTTGAAATTAAATAACGAAAAAAAATATACACTTAGTGAATAAAAATATGGATCAAATAAAAATAAAAAAAGCATAAAGATACTTAAAATAACCATTTTCAAGATTTTGTGACTTAATTAAGACAGAAAATAGCTCCTCTTGATCCATATTCTGGCCTATGCTGGTTATTATACTACTACTTAATGGTCGAAAAATTGGTATTTTAATATCTTTTACTTTTGTAGAATTAATACTTTTATTCTCCGTGTATACAATTTTTTCTTTATTTATTTATTCTGTTTTTGATAATTTTGGTCAGTGATTTAACAATTATTACCCCTTGGATATTTAAAAGTTATTTGCCCTATTTTAGTTTACTTGTTTATTCGGAAATATAAAAGATGTTTTTAATGAAGATGTCTCGCAAATAATGAAATTTCTCCTATACTTTTCCTCAGATAATTCAGTCTGAATAGTTTACATCTGCATAGAAAAATAACTAAAAAAAAAAAACTATTGAACAATTGTAAGAACGAATATCTTATTACTTAACTATAAAAAGTAATTTAATTAAAGCTCATTGAAATAATTTTATTCTTATATAATGAAATTTAAGCTTTTATTACATAATAACTGTAATGCTAATACCATAATACCTATATGTACATTTTTATATTATAAGTTCTTTTTTTTCTATCGCTATTCAACTTTTTATGTTTTATTTATTTATTTATTTTAAATATTTAAATCATTCACATCTACTAGCTGTATATGGAGCTGTCTGTAGGGTTCTAAAGTAATATATATAAATATATATGTAACTTACCATTTTATATTAATTATATATTGTAGTTAAAATTTATTTGCAAGACTAAATACAAACTAACAAAAATCCTATTGTAATAAATAATATCTTAATGACGAATAATGTAAACTATAATAAGTATAATTATAATACAAGTAGACAATATAATACTTATTGGAGTAATGTAAGTGAAGTAATGGTAATTATTAGCAGTAAAAATTCCTAATATATTTAACAGCAATAATAAACACTGATATTATTAATAATTGTTTAAATGAATCTTTGCATAAAAAGTAAACTTTAATTGAAATCAACATAACTTTTTTATCGCAAAACTCAATTAGATTACAGATTTTTTTTATTTTAATGAAATATATGTGTGATTTTTTTGGTTTTCTCTTCTACAGTGATTGTCGCAATTTGCCAGCAATCGTTAATATTTCAATTTCCTTTCTTCCTTGACATTTATCAGGAGAACGACATAAATCCATCAGTTATTGTATTTATTATGGCATTCTAAATAACTCCCATCATCTATGATTTCAATTTTTCCCAAAACCGGAAAGCAAATTCAGTGAAAATTGCTGCGAGCAGTTGAAGGAAGGACATTTTTCAAAGAGGAAAAATTAATTAGCTGGATTTGCATTCACTGAAATATTTTGCCAACGCCTACAATTATTAGATAGAAATTGCTCTGCAAACAGACTTCCATAAGTCAGAGCTAGCAAATTATTTTATGACTCTATTGTTACTCTGTCAGTCAAAAATAAAATTAAATAACTACTTTTTTCTTTTAAGAGTTCTAGTTTTAAAGTCAATAAAAATGTTGCTAACGAAGCAATAAGCAGTATTTTATGTCAATTATCATTCGTCAAAAGAAATTGACAGTTTTTGTTTTGCGTTTGTTTAGAGAAGTGGATTGTAGAAATTCCTGATTTCTATATCTTCAATTAAGATTAACAAAATATAATACTTCAAAAGTGAAAAATAAATTTTATTTAAATAAATCGGAACTAGATAAAAAATAATAATAAATAATAATGCTAATAATAAAAATTTTAAGTGGCTTAAAATTAGAATAAAAGTAACAGTAGGCCTAGCGCAGTGAAGGAGGGGCGTGTGAGGTAGAGGTCGGGCGGCAAAATAGATCTATTTTGTTTTTGGTTGCATGGTTTGAGGTCTAACCCTGATTTAGAGAGACAACATTTACGATCAGTCGTCTCAGACTCCACAGAAGCATATCTACGATGCTAGTTACTTATGATTATTTTCATAATTTTGCGATTAAGCAACTGAAAGACTAGTATTGTAGTAAGATCTTATCAGTAAAACTTACAAAAACTCTTTTTATTAGCAAAAGAAATCCACCTTGGCTATATTTCGAAAGTCTCATCGACCTTCCTTTACGAGCTGTACATGTTAGGGAAAAGAAACATCGTCTTCTTCCACAAATAAACTTTCGAAATATAGCCAAGGTGGATTTCTTTTGTTAATAAAAAGGGTTTTTGTAAGTTTTACTATATTACTTGGTGTATTTTGTTTATTGATTATCAGGTTTTTAGAGTAGGGCTGTAGATAGTTTACTAAGTGTCCATTAACAGCGCGGTTTCTTTAGTCTTCTATATCTTATCTATTCCTTTCATGCCTTTCTGAAACGCCATTAGAACATAATCTCAAATTGCAACGCCTGCATTAAGTTCTTAATTTCTAAAGATTCATAAAATAAAATAAAAAAAAACACATTGAATTGATAATTATCCATGTTATTAAACATGGAAAATTACTGTGCAAATGAAATTTTAGAAATTACCCTTTAAAAATTTCTTAAATTTACCACTTCGAATTCACTGGTTCAATAAGAATTAGCAAAATTATTGACCTAAAACATGTCTTAAGTACCAAAATAAAAAATTGCAAGCTTTGGTATTGATTTATTTCAATTTTAAACTTTCACTTAAGTTTTAAAGCATTTAAAAAAAATCAGCATTTTTAATAGTGCCTAAGCAATTTTTTACATTACAAGTTGTTTACTATTGATTTTTAAATTATTTCACTTATTAGTTGTTGTCTAGGAAAAGTCGAAAAAAATCGAAATGAATTTTCAATATAATTTCGAGGGCAGATACTTAAGATAAGTTATATTTTTCATTACAAAACTAACATTGCTTTTAGCAAATTTTTATTGCCTATAATTTAGTAGTTATTGCTGTAACAAAACGAAGAAAAAAACTACTTTTACTATATTTTTTGCGTCAATCAATGGACATTCTTCAATTTACGAAATTATGATGGATGATTTAAAAGAATGTTGGAAACAACAAAAAAAAATCTCTTCCTAATGTTTTGTTTTTAGTTACCAGTTAAAGTCTTCAATCCCATAATTCTTCTCTTAATTTAAGCTTCACAAATTAAATTAAAATTTTCGTTCTTTTGCTTTCTTGCAATACAACACATCAGTAATACATTTCATGACTCAATAATTTTTAATTTGATTTCATGTATTTTTAAGTCAGAATGCACTTGATTGTCGATAACATCATTGACGCACTGATGAGGATATAAAATATCTTCCACAAGAAAAAGAAAAGATCTGTTGCTGCTTGTTTTTGATTGGAATAAGACCTTCAAGCGGCATTCAAATGATCTCTTGTCCCTGGTTAATGTCCCACATCATTAAAGGGATAAATAAAGGATTCATTTAGAAATTAAAACTTTCTAAAATAACTTACTACATATATTTAAATTTATTATGTATTTCGTGTATATTCATCTTAAACTTATGAAGATTGCTTATTTCATCTTTAACTTTGGAATTATCATTGAAGGGAGAATTTTGATATGTGGCTATTTCGGAATTGTATCAAGCGAAGTCAGGAAAAATAAAAAAAAAAAGAAGAAAATCTATCCTAACAGATTTTGTTACTAGTTTCAGGAGTAATGTTGTGTAGTTGTGTATCACAGAGAAGTGAAGTGTTTTGATAGGAAGTCTCAAAGAAAGTCTTGAAAAAGAAATCTTTGATATTTTCTTATGGCATTTCTAATTGTCTTTATTACTTAATATTAAAAGGATGGATTGAATTGTCTAGTTTCTTAATTTTGTACGTCATTAATAGTTGAAAACTTAATAATTGCATACAAATACTACTTTTAACTATGTTTAGATTATAAATGTACAAATAAAAATAAATATTTAGTTTTAGGTGGTTATTAATGTCTTAAAAATTAATAATATGAAAGTGAGAAAAATCATTTACGGAATCAACGTTACTTATATGTACATAATAATGTATGCAATCAACATTTTTAAAAAGCTAATATATTGTAACATGTTTTACAGATTAAACAAAATTAATAATTATAAATACATATATAAAGTATAAACTTGACATTTTTAAAGCTAATTTTTAAAAATTAATTTTTAAACTAATTACTTTTTTTGTGCATTATGATTTTATCATTTTTGAAAAAAAAATAGTCTTTCTATTGTAATAAAAAAAAAAGAGAGAAAAACTTTAACCTAATTAAATTATTTGATTTCTTAAGTTTTAGGATTTAAACGAAAATAGGACGCCCTACTTAAAAATTTCGTGAATTTATTTTATATCCAATTAAATTTATTTGAATGGATTTCCCATAAGGAAGTCTATTTCTCAAACTTAAATATAATTAAAGAATTAAGAAAACAATCTTTTCGTGTGTTTGTTTGCAAAATTAACATTTACAAAGCGCTCTCGCTGTCCTATTGGGTTATCACAAGTTAATTAGACGTCTGGCGTAGTTAATTCTATAAAAATAGGGTCAGATTTGTTTTGTGTGCTGAATACCCCCGTTCTCATCCACTATGGACTGTTCCGGCGCCTCTAAATAACCGCTTCATCCTGTACTTGATCCGAAAATGAAAAACCTTAATGCTGTGTGGGTATAAAGCGGACAAACACCACTGAGTGGGTCATGATTTATTGGAGTTCAATATTTGACTTGATAGAAGCAGATAAATTGCCATCGTTGCTGCCTCTCGGCCACGGTTTCAGTCAATCCATCGCTCACAGCAGCAGACGAACTAAAAACATAGAGAATGGAAGGTTACTAAGGACAAGGAAAGGCACCAAAGCCATCGTAATCTTATTACTTTTGTAAACGGGTTCAAAGGATACGATTTAATCCAAATGTCAATAATGAAATGGATAATTAAAAATGAAATGAAATTAGAATGCTGATTTCAGACTATTCCTTCAGAGGTTCATTTACAACTTAAATGTACTTTGCTGTTACATGGCGCTGGTGTCTTTATAGAAAAGATATATTGTTTATTATCAGTAAATGTTACTTTTAAACAAAAATAATAAAAAAGTTTGGTTTTTTTTTTAATTGTAATTATGGATTTACATCATTGTTATTACACCAATAAAATTACTGCTAAAAATTCGAAATGATTTTAGCATTTTTTCAATAGTTTTATTTTAATTGATCATGTTTCTACAATCTTTCACTTTCTTTTCCGACTATATTGTTATTATTACTGTATTTAATTAATGTATTAAATGTAATAATTTGTAAATATATTAATTTACAGTTTTACATTAAAAATTTAGTCTTATATTTAGTTTTGCTATTGCTATGTTGTCATCGATTATTATTTATTTCTACTACAGATTATTTTAATTTATCTTGATTGTACAATCTTTAAATAATAAATGAAGATTAGTATTTAATGTTATAGCTATTATAGGATCTAATCCATTCCCTTTACGCCTAACAGTAATACTGCATTTTCTTTATAAGATAATGGTTAAGAAAAACTGATTTTTAACAAACTATTCTAATACATTTCTTTTTGTGCTGAATTAAAGATATTTTGTAGTATATTATCCTAACAATAGTATTAAATAGTGGATTATTAAATCATTAAAAAGATATGTTCTCGAAGCATTCTCGAAGCATTCATCTTCGAGTGTAGGGGGATGAGATTTTATTGATTCAATAGTCAACTAATTATTTCTACTTATGTTTTAAATCGGAAATATATATATATATATATATATATATATATATATATATATATATATATATATATATATATATATATATATTTCTAAATTATAATAAAGTTACTAATAAGAATGTAAGATCAAAAGAAACCAATAACTAAGAACTATATACTTTCTACTTTTTTGACAGCATTTTTAAATTTTAAATTAACTACTAGATTATTTTTGTTTTTGCTTTTTGTGATGTAAGAAGTGTTTAATTGTTGTGAATACAATGAATTGAAATGCTTAATAGTGTGTTCGTTGCACTGATTCTTTTTGTTTTCTCTTTGTTTAGTAGCAATGCATGGAATGAAAGATGACGTTCGCAACGACCACCGTGCCAGGGAATATTCCTACACCGACACCATGTTGGATGGAGACCTTATCCTTCAGGTAGATTCCTTGTTTCACTAATCTGCAAACTACTAGAACGTTGCATCTTTTTCAGTTAATCAAAAAAAAACTTTTCAAATATTTAAATAATACTAGGCCTATTAATTATATCCCAATACTTAAATGCTCAAATTTTGAACTCTATTACAATAGATTGTAATTTTCGGCAGTTTAGATCTCACAGAAAATCTAAACATTGCAAAATGATAAAATTGCCACAACTTTATTTAAATTATAATGAAGATATTGATAAAATAATACATTACAAATAACGAATTGAGCAAACCAATAAAATGCCATTATTATAACAAACGAGCGAGTTTTTTTAAAACTAGGAAAGCTTAAATCTACGCCACTATTCTTCTCAAGATGAAATGTACGTAATTAATATCCAAAACTAAAACAATTCAAAGTTGAAAAAGGATTTTAATGAATTTCAGCAGAACCTTAAATAGGTTTTCGCGAGAAAATTGATAGATTTCCTGTCAAGTTTAAGTAGTTGCGAATCACTGAAATCACCAATGAATTAGAATAGATTTAATTATTAAGTAATGCAGAGTTTACATCTCCCAGAGCTAATAACTCCTAGAAATTGGAATTTCAAGGTTTGAAGTTCGTAGTAGATAGCGCTAGGAGGCGTATTTTAGACAAAAAAAAAACATTTTTGTTTCAACATGTACCTCTTATTGAAATTAAAAGTAAATTCTTTATGATCTTTGTTTTAATTTAAAATTCAGTTAATTTCGGTCCGATGTTTTGAGCAGGAAAACTTTGGTTGTGTAAAATACTCTTGATATTTTGAGTTACTACATTAGGCGCATTTGAAAAAGGACTCCGCACTTATTAGATCTGGAATGTCAGGTACATTACGTTATGCATATTTTTAGTTATTTTAATGAAATTATTAAGATTTCAAGTATTTGAGACAAGTTAACTTCATCATTTGTTAATAGGTTTGAAGACCGATCACAAACGTAAACTTTGTTTGTTTTTTTTTTAACCTAATACAAAAAAAATCCAATAATTTATCTCACAGATTGATTGCAGTGGAATATAATAGACCGAAATAATTAGTTGCAAAAGCCTATTAAATGGAGCTGAATTAAATTGTCAGGCATCACTGATCAATTTCAGGTGATCTTTTCACCTTTGACCAACAATTAACTTGTAATGAGGCTATCACACAGGCGTTGTCTGCAACTTGTAGCAAGTGATTGACATTCTTCATTAAAAAATACTTGCAGGAAATTAGTTTTACTTTACTTCTTTTTTTCGAAATATTATTTTTCTATAATAGCTCTCTTTAGGGCTTTTTTATTTTCCTCATTCGAATTGATAGCATAGAACACTAAGTTCTCGATAAGTTGACACAGAATCCAAAAGAATCAACATTTCATTTATCATACGAAAAATAAAATACAAAAAGAAGCTAAGTATAGATTTCGTTTTATATTAAGTTAGAATTTCATAATTAAATCTAATGATAAGAAGTGGTTTGTAGCCAAATTTTCAACAGTGCTTTACGAAACTTATTTGATTTCTTAATCAGAAATCATAAAGATAAAGGAAATTTTACTATAAGCCTCTGATTATAGATTAATTTTCATTTACGTAGAAAATGCCGATTAGATTTACAAAAGGCGTTATATTCGATACCGTTTGAGACGTTCCTTTCGTATTAATATCTTTCCAAAATTTTCCATTATTCTATTAAAAATGTTCAACAATTTTTATATTTCCATAATCTTTATTACTAAAAATCTTGCTGTCCTTCAAGTATCTTTAATTCCATGAACTTCTGCGTTTTGATTAAGATGCACATGTTTACATGTGTTTTTATAAACCTAATTAAAGATTCTTATCATCTACATTTGGGCTTCATTTCTTCACATTTAGAAACTGACAATAGTCTTCAGCTAAACAAAGAAATTTAAAGATAAATTAAAAAAAAATTAAAATTTAATTTCTAAGTTTTATTGATTTTCCAATAAATCTTTTCTGATTTTACAATAGATTTTTTCTGTTTTTTTTTTTTAATTAATATTTTAAACGATGGAGTTGTGTTCCTATTTACAATCATTATTTAGTCAAATTTAATCAAAACTTTGAAATAATCCTTAGAAAAGCGGACAAGCATTTCTTAAATTCTGGCGGAGTGGTTATCTGCTGATATATGTGTTCGCAATCAAACTCTACCGTATATAATTTTTACTGCAATTTTCTTGTGTCCTATTCTCCCATGGCATCCTCTGTAAGCGTTATGGATACACAGACATTGGGATTTATTTTTATAAGTGTAGTTATTAATAATATATTACCTGTAATTTTCACAAAGAAAGCAACAAAAGCCAACCAGACTGTTTTTCTGGACAGCTGTGAACGAGACAGTATGTGGTAGATTATACATAAGCATGTAGTTTCCCTGTAAATGCGTTTGTGTTAACATCCTCTACGAACAGAAAACCCTAATTTTAAGTTTCAATAGGATTTTTTTTTCCCTTCTGTGAACAGGTATTCATCCATAATTAAAATGATCGTGAAGATGTTAGCGGTGGATCTCGTCTGAAGAGGCGGTTTGTGTTTTGTGGCTATTCAATCTCATTCAGTGTTATTATCATCGGAAAAGAGCACGTCCGGAGGGTCAAAAATAATTGTGTTTTAACCTCACTGAGAACTAATATTTTGCTTCACTAAGAAAAAGCGTCTTTTTTGATGTGCTGCAAATTGCAGTGGGGAGAAGAACTATTTTTCCTAAATTGTTACCTTTCATTGACATGTGAAATGTTGTGGCAGTGGGTGATGCAGCTCCTGCTTAACCAACCGTACCCGTTTTCTCGTGAGTCACAATTAACTGGTGACCTAATCCCAGTGAAGCCAATGTAAACAAATCCTTACAGCATTGCATTGCCAGTGTGATTGAATATCATCTGCTTTTCTAACAGTTTGATGTTCTTCTTTGAGCTCATCAGAATGAAAGCATCTAAATAACAATAGAAGTAATAATGCAAATATAAATCTATCACTGGGAAATAATTGAGATTGACTCAATGCTGTTGTAGTTTCTTTACTTAATTACAATTAAATCAATGCTTAATGTAGATTTCTGCAATTCAACCGACACAACCTTAGTTTATAAAGAGAAGAGTTTACTATAGCTCATTATATGTTAGCAAAAAATATTTAAGAAAACCTATTCTTGATCATCATACTTTCATGCTAAGAAGAAACGTTGTTTTTTTTTTGTTTTGTTTTTTCCAATGTGGTTCGGAATTAAACTTGTGTAACGGCGTTTCACATGATTTCACAAAACTACAAAGATTCCAACCATTTAAATTGTATCTAATAATTTTTATTTTGGATACTAGTCTTAACTCTGCTATTTCTTTTTTCTTTCTTTTTTTGTGACAGCTAATTTCGTGATAAAATATAAAATATTGAAAAGGAAAAAAATGTAAAGTATGGGAATCGTTGTTTTAAAATGCTGAATATTGCTGAAATCCTATGTTTAAAGATAAATGTCCATCTTAGATTTATCTCTAATTGATGAAAAAAATATTAAAAAAAAATATGAATAGAAATAAACATATCGCAAAAAATTATCTGAAAATGAAGTTTCCAAAGAAGAATCTTAAGTTTTCTTCGTTGGTAAGTTCATTTTTGTATTTCCGAAGTCAATGACAAATACAGTACCGTAGTTCTTTTCGGCATCAGAATGTTTATTTATAGAAGTTCACCAAAATCTATTAAACGAACAATATTCTTTTTCTAGAAACAGTTGAATTGAAAACGAGTAATGAAAAAGATTGATGTCTCATTGACATTGTAGATATCATACTGTAATGACAATTTAATTTTTAAGATAAATTTTGAAATGTTTATAATCTATTTATGACGAAATATTTATTAACTCTTGGTTCACCTATTTTCTTAAAACTTAATAAATTCCATTGTTTTCAGTTTTCCTTAATTTTCTGTTTGATCTTTACTTCTGTCGTCTGACAATAGCACTTGACCACATTCTGACCTTATTACAGTCAAATCAAGATTTCTATGGGTTCTCATCCCAATAACCCAAAAATTTTGAGATTAGGACCCGCAAATGATCTGTAGCTTCATTTCCTCAGATTAACAAGCGATTAATTGGTGCTTTGTTTTCTTTGGTTGTCGTGGTTTTGATTTTGGCTTATTCAGCAGTTTTCCAGAATTCCTATATACAATCAATACGCTTATTCTTTGTTAATGGCTTTATTGTTTGTTTCCGGATACAAGCTTGGAATGAGGCAAAAAAATCAAAAATCGTTAAGCATTTAATTTTGAATGGAATTTTACAATGACCGTCTAGAATAGTACTCATACCTGTTTTCATTGATTTTTTTTTATCTAAATTTTTGAAGTTAAATCTCCAATAGGCCTATCTAATTCAAAAGGCTATATTCCCTGATAGAATATTGTTGTAATATATCAACTCTCCTGATATTCACAGAATTGCTATTGAAGTCAGAAGTTAATTGAGTTCATTTCAGTTAATTAAAAATAATTGAAGATCTAATTCCATTTTAATTGTAAATAATATTATCAATTAGTTATTATTACTTGATTAAATAAAAAATAAAGGACGCTTGAAAGAAATCAAAGTAATCAAAAATCTCAAGCATAAAAAAAAAAAATGTCATCTTCAATTACAGTAAAAATTGAAACAAGGCTAAGAAAGAATACTGTATTTTGAAATATTATGGTAGTTGAACAACTAACACAATTCATTTTTCAGTGCAGTAAGCTTAGATTTATAATTAACTTTTGGAGTTATTTTGCACTTAAATCACAAGCGCCATATTTAAGTTGACGGAAGGTTATAGCAGAATTTTCAGTTTTCACATAACTGATTATTTTTTTTTAATTTCTTTATTATTATTATTATTATTATTGTTATTATTATTATTATTAAAGTTGACGTTCATGCAATTTGGAAAGTGAACGTTATCTTGTAGCAGGATTTTACCTGTTTAATAAGTTTATATTTTTTTCCCAATTAATATAAATTATTGTAAATGTTTGTTCTGACTTGGAATTATAATTAAAGTTAAATCGTAACTTTACTTTATAAATGACGCAAAATTCTATCTTTCGGTCGTTTTAAAACGTCTTTTAAGAAAGCAAATATATTAGTTCATCCTCTCATTCTTTTTTTTTTAAATGTGTTAAAAGTAGAAAGAAATGGATTATCTTTTTATATATAAGACAAATCGATCCACAAATAATATTTGCGAACAGCAGATGAAGAACTGTACTTCGCTTGTTAGTCTGCAACTAGTACCGGTACATATTATAATGTGGCAGATTTCTTCTATTACATCAACAAATAATGAATAATAATATACCAAAGTTAATACTGCATTATTTGTGAGAAGAAACTCTACTACAATATCAGTCTCTAACAATAGTAGACTATTAATATTCTAGGTGATTTGGAGTAGAGTTGTTTTTCTAAAAATATGTTAGCATGTGTGTATTGAACAAAATTTTCGTTTTTTCTATTTTATTTCAGTGATTAGAAAAAAACAATCTAATCAAGTCGGTTGACTGTTTTTCAATACACTACAATGTATAAATTTAAAAATTGCATATCTTCAAGAAATTCAAATATTATAATTAAAATAATATTAGAATTTCTTGAAATTGCATTTCTTAAAAAAAAATCTTATTAGCGAAGAGACGAAACTTCTACTGTTAATATTTACCAATACTGTAAAATGCAGTCTTGGCCGCTGGCCTGTTTCATTACAATATTTTTAATTTTTAATCTATATTGTTGTGTTTATAGAAAGAGTTTTGTCCATAAAATCCACTATTTAATTATGAGCGTTCTGCGCTGTGTCCACTCCGCCCCTCTGTACAGATCAAAGATGCTAATAGAGGGGAAATGCCTTCGGCTAATGGACTTAGATGGCTTCCATTAGCTGGCGTAAATCTGATATCAATATCCAGTTTGCATTGAGCTTAATAGAGGTGTTTCTATTATTATTGTATTTATTTTTCAGTTTGGCAGTCCTTAACAGGCGTTTCATTCTCACCACAGAATTGGCCTTTGCCTTTGTCTATGCTAACGGCTGAAACCGAGGCGTTTGAACCAGATAATCAACTAACAGCAGCCTCATTAGCTGCAAACAATAGTCGAGGGAATAGAAGGCAATCTTCCTAATTAAGACTATCCAATGAGAGTGCGGTTACCAATTCGCGTATTGTCTCCGAGCATTTTTCTTAATCACGGATTTACGAGCGCATTTGCCAGATAAAAGCACAAGTGTCTATTGAAGGCCGTTTGAATATTTGTAGTAAAGGAGAGGAAAAAAAAATGTCTGTACACAGCAACGGAAGCAAAAAAAACAAAACAATATAGAACCAAAACGACTTATCAGATTTCAAAGCAAATGATCATTGAAGTATCTCAAGTTAATTAACTAACACTCCAAAAATATCTTTGTAGATCGGGTTGTTGTTGATTAAGTTAACCTTCATAAAAAAAAAAAAAAATCATTGAAAAAAATGCAGATCTTACTAATATTTTCTTAAAATTACCACTGCAGCCTAGATAAGAAATGATAGTTTTCGTTTTGTTCATTTATTTATTGTTGGTGAAAACGGAAATTACCGAACTCAAATTTAAAACAGTAAAGCAATTGTTGTTTTTTTAATTTTTTTATCTAAATAGAATAACATGAATCAATAACAGAAATAACGAACTATTATCATTTTCCAGTAAGGATATATATAATAAGTAAGTCAATAACAAGTAGCCGAGATGATATAGCTCCGCTTAGTCCCAGAATGATATCTTATCTTTTAATAATTGACAAAAAAAAAAAAAATAATCTACATATATTGAAAAAGAATGTTGGTGACTTATATCTGTAAATGGATATATTAATTTATTATTTTATGATCAGAATTCACACACATAATTTACACACTTTATAAGCTTTTGAAAGTAGAGTAATATTTAAAAAAAAAAAATGCTGATTGGAACAAATTCAAGATCAATAGACTTAGAGATTTTTTTCGTTATAATATCATTCTGGGACTAAGCGGAGCTATATCATCTTAGCTGCTTGTTATTGATGTACTTATTTGATATATCCTTACTGGAAAATGATAATAGTTTGTTATTTCTATTATTGATTTGTTTTTCTTTCTTTAACAAATAAAAGTAAATAAATAAATAAATAAATATTTTTTGTTGATCTTGATAAGAAAACTGTAATGAAACATTTAATTAAACTTACTTATCCCCTATTAATAGAAAAAAAATACCATTATAATGCTAGTTTTAAACTAATCTAATCTAAAATAACAGCAATACCAAATAATTATTTAGTTATTTATTGGATTAGACTTACTAATAAGAAGCTGGTTTGAGGTTTAGTATGAATAAATGTTTTCTTTTTCTTCAGCAGGCCCTGAATGGTTTCCTTCTCATCCTGGCATGTGAAGGAGAAGTGTTCTTTGCCAGTCACACCATCGAAAGCTACCTGGGATTCCATCAGGTAAACAACAACCTTATATTACAATAGTTATTTAATCATACATTCTTAAAATGTTTTACTCACGTATATTCAAGCAGCACTCACAAAAAGAAGCAATCTGTAATGAATTAAATAAAAATGGAAACATATAAACAAATTTCAAATTGTTTCACTTTAAATTTTTCAAACTGAAGAACCTTTATGTTGTTTCTTTTCTTCATTTTATCAAGCATATAAAATACCAGTATTATTAGTACCTGAAGAAATATCAGATCGGAATGCTCGAGGTGTCGTCACTCTAGCGGCAGAATAGACTGGATTCTCTGATTTCTTTTTTTTTTAAATTTCTGAAAGAGCTTTTAAACAATAAATTTTCATTTGAATACCATAAATTTCTCTTCTTCCCCCCCATCATTTTAGAAGATGAAAAAATTATTTCTGTGTAGGACAATCTTACTTTCTTCTTTCTTCACCTAAAATTAGGTGACATCGGATAGTAATCTATTATTACTAACATTCCGTCTCAGATTCCTGCGGACCATTGTTGACGTATATGCTTTGACGTAAGCCTATTTGCTTTGGTCCTTTACCGTAACAATGAATTTTAATTTGTTATACTTTTACTTATGAATGCTTTTTTTTTGTCTCCTCACATAAAAAAATTATATAATACATCTTCCACAGTACCTTCATAACTCATAGAATATTAAATCAAATGATAAACACTAACATTCCGAAATTTCTGTTTTGCTTCTCAAACTGATGCCGTTCGAACAGGTTAAAATCTTCCGCATGATTCAAAGCCACATGATTTCTATGAATAGTAATATTAATAGAATTATTTTAATTATTGCTGATTTCAGAATCTTTTCATGCCTAAATTCTCAAAAAAGTTTCAACTTTTACCTCTTCACGATCGTTGTCTTCTTTGACTAAACAGCTTCACAACAAATAAGATCCACTTTCAAATGTCAACCTAGAAAATAAAAGACCAACAGGGGTTTTTATTTGACTTGTAAGTTTACCTCCTGTGATTTCTAAGCATATTTTCTTTTGCGCTGTGAAGACTGATGATCGATGGTTCCAATATGGCGTTCGTTTTGTTACTGCAATATTGAATTGTGTAAGCTTTTTTACTGTCGACCGAAGTAATAAACCGATGCCATGAAAACCAAATGATATTGAGTCATAAATTTTGCATGGATGATGTGATTTGTTGTGCTGGGCATCGCATCCTCATTGATTTTTTTTTTCTTCCTAATTTTGACGGTTACAGCAGCTGCTGCTAGGCTCTGTCTGGGAATCGGTCGTTTTCGTCCATTGCGTAATTGGAAGCAGACAATCACACGAACCCCTTTGGAAATTATTACTATTATTTTTTTATTAATAGATTCAATTCAATTATTATAATATAAATTGAAGTGATAAGCCCTCAATATCTTTTTAAACCTTCTTACTTAAGTTTACTTTAATTTTTTTTTTTAGCTTTTAGAAGATCTTAGGAAAATATGAACTTCAATTATTTTTTATGGTCGTAATAATTCGATTAATATAGTGTCTAGTGTACTTTTGTGAGTCTAAGAAAGAAATATACTTAAAATTAAAAAGATGTTTTTCTCTAGTGATTTACCAAAAAAATTGCTTGTGTAATAATCAAATTCTACAACATTAGTAGTACAATAGTACTATTGAGCGCTAAATCCATTTATTAAACTTCATTAAGAAAGAAAAATCGTTAAAATCTTGTTACAACGAATCTCTAGGGAATATTTTATTGGGATCTAAAGCTTCGTTCATCAAAACGATGTTTGGGTATCCATTTTTAAGCAAACTTAAGTAGTTCGAACATCACATTTTGCCTTTATTCACTGTCAGTTATCCCAACTGATGGTGTTCCGTTTAAACCAGCCATACTTTCTTACACTTTAGATTAGGAAATCGTGAATTTCTTGCCATTTTTCGATGTTTTTGTCTATCTGCATGAAGTAACTCGACTCACAACGAGTTTGCATTCATAAAACTCAGTATAAGTTATAATAAGAGCAATGAAATGAACCCACATTTCAGGAAAGTCGGGTGAAAATTAAAGACCACAAATTTAATTTTTCTATAAATTTTGCACAGCTAATTCTTATGACCATTAGAACGTATCTTCTCCAGTGAGTGGTTTGGGAATAGCGAAAATCAAGGCCTCTAGTAGATGCTATGGTTTATCGTGCATGGTCTGCTTCTTTCACTCTGTCAGAAAAAATTGACATGACTTTTTGTAACAAGATGGTGAATTATATGTTTCCGACAACAGTGGAATTCATTTTCTTCTATGTAGAGAGATGCAGGAATAAATAATTTCACTGATTTCTTAATGCTGCAGCATTAAGATTTATAACTTACTTACTGAACACCACATGTTATTCATTTGTCTATTCAAAAAATTTAAAATTTTAATTCTCACAGGTTATCACTAAAGAATAGGAAAAAAAACCATAGCCATAATTTTGACTATGATAGTTTCAGCGTAATTCTACTTGTGAAGGACGTAACCGTTAAATATAACAGAAAGAACCAGATAAAAAGCTCGGCTTTTATTGCATTTAAAAGTGCACCAGACTTAACAATATTCGTCTGGTAATGAGCGCGGAAATGCATTGTCTCCATTAACGTAAATCATTCAATCTTTGTAAAGGTTGCAATAAAAATTAAAAGTTATTCGTTCTTTAGAGCAAAAAACATACCTGAAAATAATAGCCGTTTCATATATTTTGCATTACAACTATTTTATGACAGAAGATTAAATTAAATAATTTATGTATTTTGTTGTTTTCTGAACATCAATGCACGCCACAGCACAAAAAACTTAATAATGCTCAGTCTTCTTCTTCTTCTTTTTTTTTTTTTTTTTTTTTAAAAAAAAGCAGTATTTAAAAAGTCAGTTAAAAAAGGGATATTATTATTGAATATATAATTAAATGCAGCATCGATAAAATGTTACATTACCGTAAAAAAAGATGGAACTTGTTCTGTAGATATCTATATCCTAATAAAATACTTTATCCTAATAAAATAATAATAAAAATAATAAAAAATATATTATAAGCTTCATCAAAACAATGTACAAAATATTTTAATAAAACATCTGTATTCAAAGTATAAATCTATAAGCCTACATATGCAGGTTTACAAATTCTAAATTATAAAACATAATTATTATATTTAGATTTAATATGTGCATTTCTATACGGTGTTTTATTTTATTTTTCAGTTTATTGTAATTTTATTTATATAAATAATTTTTGAATTTTTATTCGTATAAATAATTTTAATTTTATCCATGTACATAAAAACAAGAAATTTCTGAAAAAAGTTTACTTTTGCTGAAATATTATTTCTTAGTTTTTTTTATTATTATTCTTTGCTTTTTTGTCAATTCTGAAAGTCGTGAAAAGGACACAAACGAAAAGGCTATGTTTATTCTCAAATCCTAATATCTGCTGAATATAATTAAAAAAAAAAAAAAAAAAATAATTAAATCCTCATTATTTACTTAAATAGTCGATTAATTTCAATCATATCATCAAAATAATGGATTAGCTAAAAAGGATTAATATCCGTTGTTTAAGATCACGGGCGGATCCAGGATTTTTCAAAGGGGGGGGGGGGCTAACTTTACCTGTGAGTCTGAAACCACGCTATTCGCCAGCTTTTTATTAGCAATTGAAATCGTCATCATGGCATTATTAATGTCTATCAGGCAGCAGCATTTGGATACCCCATTTTATCCAATCTATATTCACAGCTAAAGGGAGGGGCTATAGCCCCCCCGATCCGCCTTTGTTTAAGATATCGATAGAAATGTTTAGGTTTCAAATGTTTTAATGGGAATTTTTCTCGTCTTTTTCGTGCTAATTTCTCGAGAAGAACTCACTTAGAAAAGATTTCAGATATATTTTGTTTGGATTATATATTTATTTTGGTTATAAAAGTTGGATCTTTTGTAGTCCTAACTTTTATATGCTAACCAAGTTTCAAGAACTTGGTTCAAAAGTTTATTAGAAAGGATACACACATAGACTGAGTTGATGAGTCTCATTTTCGTTGGAAAGTAGGCTAATAAAAATACTATTAAGATTTCATTATACAAAGCAATTTTTATTATGATTAGTTAGCAAAAACACGATTGAGACCTTTTTGCGAATTCATTTTCGGGTGGGTGGATTTGTAAAGATGGTTATCCAAATGATGCATCCACTGTATTTCCATGATGCAAAATGGAAGAAGAATAAAGTGAGAGAAGAGTATCAAACTAATTCTTTATTTACCTCCCTGTTGATAGTTTTGGTCTTTTTATGGAAACTTTTTCCCATTGGAAAAGAATTGAACTTGAAAAAAAGGAAAACAATAATTTTTAAAATATCCAATTTCCTTTAACTTTTCATTAATTTTAATTAAACATAATTGATTTTCAATTTATTTATTTACTTGCCAACTTCAAAAAATAAAGTACTATTGAAGACTCCAAAGCTGACATAATAAGTTTAATAATTTTTCTGAAAAAAACATTGAAAAAGAAAAACAAAACCGAATATCAAATAATAAATCTATGTCCATATTTATTCATTTTGCACTTCAGATTCAAAAGACAATAGAAAACAGTTTTGAAATGGAAGTTTGTTGTTTTTATTATGTATTTCGTTTGTGAATAATAATTTAATTTGTTCTGTTTTTTTTAGTCGGATATCGTTCATCAGAGCGTCTATGAACTGGTTCATTCGGAGGACAGGGAAGAGCTGCAGCGACAGCTCATGTGGAACGCGTTTCTTCCTCCGGACGCTGCCAATATGACACTGCAGGAGGTCTTACAACCAGGTAAATATCACTCCCCCTCCCTCGCTGTCCCTAGGGGCTTACCTCCATTCTACAAATGAGGAATAATAAATATCCAGAGCCCAATTTTTTT
The DNA here is from genome assembly GCA_023159025.1 of Thereuonema tuberculata. Classification (NCBI taxonomy): domain Eukaryota; kingdom Metazoa; phylum Arthropoda; class Chilopoda; order Scutigeromorpha; family Scutigeridae; genus Thereuonema; species Thereuonema tuberculata. Next base: position 245,347,400 of record JAFIDM010009631.1, on the reverse strand, counting down.
CCTTTTGTTTTTTATCTCCCTTTTGTCCTGATTTATGACCGTTATGTAATATATTATCATATTACATAAGATATTGTTTATAATTTATTGACGTGATTAAAAAAAAATTAACCTTGAGATTTATTTGAAGTGACAAATTTCAAACGTCATTTATTGAATCTGGATTTTTAAAAATTTGCGTAAGGTTTCTATTGTAGAACGAACCATATATTTTTTTATAGTTTATTTTTCTATTCTTTACTTTCACTGTTGCTGAAGATCTACATGAAATCATAGACTTAAATGCGAAACAATGGTTTTACACTATTGCGTTCTCCCCTACCTGAGCAGATGACACCGGGACATTGTGATAAACACCGATCAGGAATCACGAATATATATATACTATTCAAATTCTTCTTCTCACGATATATATATATATATAAGTTTATATATTTTATTTCCACTTTTTTACGATTTTTCCTATCTTCAAAACCTTATAGTCACATTGTTTTTAGGGCTTTTAGAGCATTGATTGAACTACAAGTAAGTATTAAAAAATTCGAAATCTGTTCACGGGTTTTTAGGGGGTGGGGCGCCTTTGAAATGGGGCGTGACCTCAGAGTTGTGATGTGGATAACTGCCGTAAATTTTGAGTTTTTGAGATAAAATTTTTGTGGGTGCTAGATACCCTGAAGGACTCGTCTGGTATTGTATTTCAGTCACATAGGGTCGGCCGTTCCGAAATAGCGGCCGATAGAAATTTCAAAGGTTTTCCTATCTTCAAGCCCTTATCCTGATGTTGTTTTTACAGCTTTTGCCACAAACTTTGTATAGCTTTTAGGGCATTGGTGTAACTACAAATAAGTAGCAACAAAGTCGATATCTGTTCACGAGTCTTTAGGGGGCGGAGCTTAAAGTGGGAAGTGACCTCAAAGTTGTGGTTTGAATAACTTCCATAAATTTTGGGCTTTTCAGCTAAAACTAAGCTTGACTTCGGATGGCTGAATATCAAACTTTCTTCTTAAAATATTATTAACAAATATTATTCACAAATCTCAAGGTGGTTGACCTTTACAAAATACACTTCACGCGGTGGATGCGCGACAGAGCTATTTCATTAATTACAACATTACTACTATTCCATTGTTGTTCAGTTAACTTTGGCTATTTCCGATTATGTACATATGGCTTGTTCATAAAAACAAGATTGTGAATTTGTTATTAGCTGGATAAAACATTACGAAATATAAAAATTAAATTATAAAATACAGATTAATAGATAATTCAGTAAATAAACGTAAAGAGTATGAAAATATTTTAACGAATGATTTAATTTATTAATAATTAATTTCTGTTTTTGTTATGTTTTTAAGTCTCTAATGTACAGAAATTGATACCAAAAACTAACCTTCAACTAAACTTTAAAAAATAAGAGGATAAATGCAAATTTCGATTTTCACTGGAGGAGTTTCACCAAAGAAATGAGATGTAAAAAGTACAAGAATAAATAGTAACTGAAACTTTATAATCCTTTTATGAATTATTCGTCCAGAAATACTTACAGATTGTCAGTACCATGGTTTGCCAATCTATTAGAAAAGCACTACTGTTTTTTGATATTTCCTCCAATCAGTGTCGCTCCGTTTAAGTGAAACTCAGTAGCTGGTTTCTAACAATGTTTTTAGTTTGTAAAAATCGATAATTGTAATGAACCCAGATCCGATTGGACACACCCACAATTTCGCTTTCCATCACCACAAGATTCTTCGCAAAATCAACGGGTCTGTCTGTCACTCTTCGAAAAAAAAATGAAAACCTTTGATTCTTTTTTCCTATTCGTTTAAACCACATTCTATTTATTCCTATACTAAGATTTAAAATTTTTTATTTTATATTAACCGAATCTCAGATTCAAAATATTCAGAGATTGGTTTCTGGGAAGATTTTTGGCAGATTAACAGACTTTTTTATTTCCTTAAAATGTTTGATTTCCATAGAAATCATTATTACCGTTCACATGGTTTGTTAAAAACTTCATTCAGCTACTCAGTTTCTTTTCATGAATCAATAATTACTAATTGATTTCAAATGTGATAATAACTGACACCAAGGCAATAAAATTATAAAATATGACGAAGTTTCAACAAATAAGATAATAAATGTTATTGAATGAAGTCCTGCAATGAAATTATCGAAAGATAAGATTTGTTTACGTTAGTTATCACAAAAGAATATTTCGATACAGATCAATTTTTCTCATAATTCTCAAACATATTTAAACATTTTACTTACTATATAATCACGATCTGTAATCCGCTATGAAGAAGCTTGGTGTCATACCCCTGTACTAGGAAAAATTAAACGTTGCAAATCACCCTTGGATGCAAATGACTTTTCAATGCAATTGATGCAAGGTAAAGTCGTTTTAAAACGAGTATTTTTATAGATAGTGATAACTGGTAACTGCTGCCAGAAGGAAACCAGGCCTGTATTTTGTTGTAGCCAATGTAATTTGCTGCATGCTTTCATTGCAGGCGAAAGACGTTAATACCTTTTACCATGCAGAAATACACCATACCTATAATGTCATGGCGATGATAGAACAAATGTCTACACAACATGAAGAAACTTGATAGAAAAGATGCTTCAAGTTTCTTCAGTTGCTTTTCAATGTATTTGCTTTGAAATGAAATAATAATGAATTAAATAATGAAATAATAATGAATTGATAATGCAACTATTGCAAGATTTTCCGCACACTTATCTACTTCAAGCGATTTCGGAACATTAAATGTTTCATAATAATGAATGGAGGTAATGGAACACACTAGACAATATTTTAATTGTCTAGTGTGTTCTATTACCTCCATTTATTATTATAATTTGGCACACGTTAAACCTTTCAGTTATTCAGTCGGAAAGTCTTGGTTTTAAATAAAGTAGTCCTCAAGAGAAGGTACATGTATTGAGCATCAATTACATACCGGTATGAAATATGAAATTCATTACTCATGAATAAATTGTTGCTTGAGCTATAGAAACGGAACAAGCTTTGGCCTTAAGTAAAGTAACCAGAAAATGGACGTAGAAGCAGCAAAATTCTTTTAGAACTAATGTTATGACTTAACTCTAAAATATCAAAGTTGGTATTGATTTTTCACTGCATTACCGTAGAATTCTTCAGATTTAGGATTTTGATCCATAATTTAAACTGGTACAAACTGTGAGTCTTGAAGACTAAAATAAATACAAACTTTGGTGTAGAACAATGCGTTATTATTTTTTTTACTTACTTAAGGTTCCTTACACGACCATTAAAAGTATCCTACATACAAGTATCTCTGAAGAGGAATATATTTAAACCTTACTTCACATGTAAACTTTAATGTTAGTTATTCTTTGAATTATCTCAGGACACGTATTTTGGCCCAGATTGAAAAAGAAAAAGGCTATAAACTCTTAGACTGGACAATAAGATTAAATTCTTAACGGTTGATGCTAATTAGATCATTATTCTTTGTATTATCGTACTCACGAGAATCCTAAAACATCCTAGAACAAACTCCTACATATAGACATCAATCGAAATGTACTTTCAAGGGACATGAATTTCTATTAAAATTAGGATTACATATTTTGATGCAATTATTGTACAGTACTATCTTATAAAGCATATTTCAGAAATTTAAAAAAATTAGAAATGCAATAAAAAATATGTTTCTATTTTCGGTATGATTACTGTATGAAAAGACTTCTTCGTTACAGCTACTTGTATTACTTGAAGTTCTATCTTGTAATTAAGGATTCGAGTTAGTAATAATATAATCCTTCAATTTGATAAATTTATTATTATATTATTAATTACACTGATAGAAATTCATAAATTTCAGAAGTGGATTTATCAAGTAGCACTGACATCTATACTTAACGATAAAACAACTTTACAGCTTCATTTAGTAGAATAAGAACGGGAATCGAAATTCACTGCCTTATATTTTTCATTATTTTTTAATATAAATGATATTTAGCTATTGTTTATCTTAATAAGAATCTTGATTTTTAATTTGGGGCCATTCAAGTATTACGTAAGCATTCAAAAAAAAGGGGGGGGGTTCAAGTTTTGCTTATTTTTTGCTGACAAGGGGGAGGGAATCAGAGCAATGCTTACGTAAGATAGACAAATATCTACGCGTTAAAATTTTGATATAATTTTCACTATTTTAATTAATTGTTTTCATTGGTATTTCCTGTTAATGATTTGGTAAATCTTATGTAAGCACAAGGAGAGGGGAGGATCTCCTTATTTTTGCTTACAAGGGGGGGGAGGGAGTCTAAAAATGTGCTTACGCAATACTTGAATGGCCCCTTTCATACATTTATTTATTTATTTATTTATTTTATTTTATTTATTTTTTTAGATAATAATCAATATTTAGAAAGAAGCTTTACTGTTCGATTCCGGTGTTTATTGGACAACACTTCAGGCTTCCTGGTAAGTTAGCCTTTCTGTTTGTTTCTACAATTCAATTCGAGGGTATGGGGAAAAAAATTGATTGATTTTTATGTAAAAGGAAAAAAATAAAAATAAAAGATGAATTGTCGTCGAATTAGTGGCAATGTATTGTTATTAGAATTCTTGATTAGATTAAAAGAATCACTAAACTATAAATCATTATCAATTCTCCACCCTCTTAATGGACTATCAAAAAAAAAAAAAACCTCAAAGGGATTTTAGCCATAATAATTAATGATAAATTTATCCCTCCCCCCCCCAAAAAAAATACATCAGACCAAGTAAAATACATTGCAGTATATCAAAGAATACAGTACTAATAATTAAATGCACAATATAAATCTCGATTGTCTATGGCCTACATTCATATCTATATATATGTCATATAATTGACTGAACGCTATGTGAGTCAGATTTATGAGACTGCAATTATTCTCCCTCGTATTTTCTCCTATATCTTGTTGAGGTGACATATGCTCGGGTGTTTGTTTATTGTTGTGTCGTTCGGCTTTAATTGCAATGCACTTCATCATTAAGGACGCTCAGGACGATTTAAGAAGAATCTGATAAAAATAACAATGAAAGATTGTAATATCTGAGGCTTCTGAAATCCTAAGTATTATTTTTAGCTCAGCCTCTACATTCTGTCTCGGATTTCTCTGGATCGTTGTCACATGGCTAACAATGATATTGACGTATGTTTTCTTTCTATTAGGTTGCTGCAACAATGAATAGTAATAATTAAAAGCCATTGTTACGCTGATCAAACAGAAAGAAAGCGTATATTCTTAGTCACATCCATCCATCCATAGTCCGTCTGTCCGGAGACAGGTCCACATTCTATGGAATTCAGTAGAACTCCCATCAGAACCGCCTGGGAAAGATACTGAGATGGTTTTCCGGGGCCTTTCTTAATCACACAACAATGGTGAAATATTGAATATTTTGAACTAGACTTCAAATTGAATAATCAAAAGCAATTTTCAATGACTTTGTAACTTATTTTTTATTTCCATGATGAATGCCTCTGTAAAATGGAAAATTACTGAAGCTATTATTTTAAATATACAAAATTTAATTAGAAATAAGATAAAAATAATTCTTATTCACACTTTTTTTTTGTTTCATTTATGCAGAAATGATATAAATAAAGATATTTAAAAACAAAAAGGTTAAATTGCATAACAGTAAAGTTAAAATAGGTTATAAGGAATTAATAATAATAGCATAAACAACAACAAAAGTATTTTAAAAAAATCTACAGTAACTATTAATATCAATAAAACGATATGATTTTGAAAAATATATGTACAGTATTTTTGTTAAAGAGTGGCTTATAATCGAGGTATTGAAGGCGGAAAATAAAGTTTTGTGCTTATGATATAAACTTATAAAAATATTTAAAATCGCAAGAATACACATTGATAATCTTGTCGTGAAGTTTCTATCTGAAGAAGTCAAAACATTTTTTATAATTGAAATTATCTTCGAGACAGTGGATAACGATTATTCGTACAAAACAGATAAATCGATTGTAATGTCCATCGAATGTAATCGATTAGAACTTGTAGTAAAGAAGAAATTGATAAATGAAAGGAAATTATGAAGCAAAGATTTCAAAGCTTAGAGATTGATGTAACAGGAAGTTGAACAGATAAGATATCATCAATATTCCTAAATGTTTTGTCTTCAATTTTGAATAACGCTTTTATTTAGGAAAATTTGAATATGTATCAAATATACCCCGGGGTTCATAATAAAACTGAGGCCATCATAAAGTTACAGTCAGTTTTTTTTTTTTCCCCAACATTTTTTAAGTAATGGATTCATGATTATAATTGCTCATCAGCTAGATAGAAATAATGAATTTGAAAGAGCCTCTAAGAGTGAGGATTACTAAACTTAATCAATAGAAAGATAGTCTACTCATAAAGGATCCAGCTAAAGAAACTTGTCCTTATGATATAAAAAATGGGTTCCCATAATGCGACTCGTGACATACATATACATAAAAGAGAGTTGATAATTAATTAATTAATTTATTTTCTATAACTGATTTACTTTGTTGAAATCAGAAGTTTGAGCTCACGCTGTGCTTTTACAGCGTGAGCACTGTAGCAATTTCTGTGAGTCACATACCAGCAGAGTATATGTACGTTTTCCTAATTTAGCCAACCAACCAAAAAAAAAAAAATATCAAAATTCAAAAAGTTAATGTAGTGAGAATTGATAAACACTTGAGACTGCGGGCATTATGCACCATCTCTACTGTAGAGTGAAAGTAATATAGAGAATTTAAATATGTTTGAGAGCTTTAAAATTGACTTTTACGTTATGTTTGCGGGCTGGGAATCCTAACAGGCGTCGAAGATATATGTATTGGAACAGTTACCTGTCCACCGGTCTTCTCCCGGTGATCATTTTAACAATGAGTATTGTACAAAATAAAGTATACGATAATTCAAAACATTATGATTAAAAAAATAAAAGATTCATATAAAATTTGTTATTTGAAATTCAGATCGAAATGCTTATAATTTAAAAGAAACATAAATAATTTAAAAGAAATAAATGAAAAATTTAAACATTTAGCTTGAAAACGATAAGAATCTCATAAAATTAACTAAATCAAAATAAATTTACTAAAAAAAAAACCCGAAGAAAAGTCTTTAAAAAAAATCTAATAATAACAATTTTATTTGTGGAATTGTTCCTCCCATTCAATCAGTGTCTATATTTTTACTGAATCACGTGATGAGCTACTGGATTTTTAATTTTTTTCCTGTGTTTTTAATGAATGAAGCTACGAGTTCTTGGAGGCACTTCCTGTTGGAGCGAATGTTACATGTTTTGAGTGGTTGCTAGGCAACAATCAGCAGAAGCCATGATGAAATAGGCAGTAAACAAAACTTGATTTCTGAGATTAACTTCCCCAGACAATTGAAGATGCGAGTCATTAGTTGAGCTCATTAACACAACCAAGGTCACAGCTCAAGTTAATTTGTCTTGTTGAAAGGAATAAAAAAAAAGTCAGAAGAAATATTATATAACTATAAGTTTTTGTTTTTTTTTCTCTTTTTTAGCGATGTAATTCGAAGTTTACGCTTTGAACTACATTATGCATAGTTCATTGTAATTTCAAAATATCAAGGATTTTTGTATTTTTTTAAATCATTACTTGATAAATTAAATTTACTTATTTTAATTCATTTAAAACTTTTGTAGGGTTTGAAGGTTTATTTATAGTTATTACAAAAATCAAAAATAGCCTTTTTATTACGAAGAATTCGTTTTTTTCTCGATTTAAAGCAGTGGTCTCAAACTCGCGGCCCGTGTCCTAAATCTGGCGAAGGATTGGACTTTTCGTTCAGATTGATCAGAAATAGAAAACAACTTCATGAGGGATTAAATTAAATAATAATAATAACAAATAATCTTCAAACAATCTTCAAACGAACAGCTGAATTTTTTTTTTTGCTTTATAGAATTGTTATTTAAAAAGAAAAAAAAAAAGAAGAAAAACATTTTTCAGAAAAAAAAGTAATTTTGATTATCCTGAGAGTCACATGATGTTTTCCATTTAAAATCTACAAATTTGTTGCAAATGATTTCTCATTATTTTCTCTTTCTTTTCAGAGATTGGATATTCGAGGTCGAATCAAAGTTCTGCACGGCCAGAACCGTAAAACAGAAGAACCTCCTCTGGCATTATTTGCTGTCTGTACTCCTTTCGGTCCTCCATCGTTGCTGGAAATGCCTCAGAAAGATATTATGTTTAAAAGTAAACATAAACTAGATCTTTCATTGGTCTCCATGGATCAAAAGTCAGTATCTTACTCATCTCTAGAAATTTTGAATTATCACCCGTTCTCTTTCCTACTTTTCTTCGTCATGTTTCTACTTTTTCATTTAAGATCTTAAGTAATCGAACAATATAATTCTTACTAGCCTACATTTTCTTTATCAACTCACCGTTTGAGCATTTTTAATTTTCAGTCAGTTTACCATACCTTAGCATTTTAATTAATGTTTTTCACTTGAATTTGGCAAGCAATTTTTCATTATAATTGATAAGATACGTTTATATCGTCAACTCTTTTTTATTGGTAACTAGTACTGGTCGAAAAAAGTCGTGCAAACATGTAAATGGCATACTTTTAATATATAAAGATATGTGGAAACGCTCTAGGAGCCCTCTGGGGGGACGGAGCTGTAATCATGTGGGTGCTGACCGACACCACTAATGTCGGGAGTTTCAGCCTGACTTTTGATTATTACGTAATAAATCTGCTTGACATTCAATTACTTCTGCTAAAACTTTAATTGAAGCTTGTTTTAGGAGCAAGATTTTGAGTGCTGAGAATATCTGCAAATAGAAAAGTACCGGTACGCAGTGAAGCAAAAACAGACTGAGAAGCACTGCCCTAAAATACTAATCATCTAACATAATAGCATCACAATAAAGCGAATATACTAATAAATGTTAGTATATCCGTCAGCCCATTGACGATATACTCGTACTAACATTTCAACAAAAAAATGGAAAGTTATGCTATTTTTCTAAGGTAATTTTTTTTTTGTTTTGAGTTGAAAACCTCTCTGCAGAAATTATGAAACGTCTTCATGAAGAATGTTTCACAATTAAACTGTTTCAGGGAAAATATTTTATTTATTACGTGTTTTAATATCCTTCGTGCATCACAAAAGAGTATTAAATTCAAGAATAATCTTCTTGACTCCGGATATTACAAATCCTCATAAAATACTTAAAAACATCATTAAACAACCGAAAACTGGAAAAAATATGATGATATCATAAAGGATCTACTCTTACGTAAACAAGTTCTCCTTTATTCTTAATATGGACTGAATATCGTAAGAAAACAAGGAATATAAGATGTAAAAAAAAAGAATATATACAAATATATAAAGAAAAGTCGACATTTGTGGAATATTAATTATAATACAAATTAATTACATTAATATAAATTGCATATATAAAATTATAATGTATTAATATACATATAATATATTAATTTTTATTAATATATCATAAAGGTACTTTAAGTGCTTTAAGTTTCGAAGCTTATAACAATAATAAATGTGATTATTAAAATCTTAGGCTATTATAATTTTGGATAATATGGGGTCTTACATAAGATGTAAATAAAGTGAAAAAAAATTGCAATTAACTACACTTTAACTCCCACCTTTTTTTATTATTATTATTTATATTATTATTAAACCTTTAATGTTTAATGCTTTATTTAAACTTTGTTTGCCATGAATTAAAAGACACTTAAAAATTAGACACTTCTAAGAAATTTCAAAAAAAAAATAATATCCTTCAAGAATTATCATGAAAACAAAATAAGAAAAAATCTTTTCGCCGAAACCAGCTGATGATTTCTTTGATCTTCTTTGATCTCCTCCGAAACTGCTCTGCCGATTAAGCTAATATTTTGCCATTAAATAAAGGATTGGTCGTAGATAGCTTCAATTCAAAATGTTCGAAAATAGATTATAAACTTGAGGAATTATCACAGATTAGAAAATAACACAAGATGTTACCAGTACATACAATGATTTTTGTAGTTATCTAATTCTTTTACGTTCGTACTTCATAATTGTATTTATTGGTATTATTTTAAATTCTTTCAAATAACTTTTGAATAGTGAGAGATGCTTTATTATTATTATTAAACAAGTCTTTTTCTTTATCCACTGAATTTTGTGGAGAAATCGAATTTTCTGACAATGAACATTTCGATTTACAACCCATTTGTAAACAGAGGGGCTAACCTTTACTGAATATAATGTTAATGTTTGGATTCTCTTTTCAGAGGGAAGTTATTACTGGGTTTCACTGACGCTGAGTTGGCCAGCAAAGGTGGCTACGATCTAGTCCATTTTGATGACCTTGCTTATGTAGCAAGTGCCCATCAAGAATGTAAGTATTGATTTGCTTGTTCTTATTCTCATTCTTCTTTGATGTTATTATTTTCGAAGAATAGTTGCTGACTGTATTATTCTGTTTGTAGTACTCAAGACGGGTGCATCAGGGATGATAGCTTACCGAGTGAATACAAAAGACGGCCAATGGCAGTGGCTACAAACCAGTTCCAGGCTGGTCTACAAGAACAGCAAACCAGATTTCATCATCTGCACTCATCGGCCTTTAATGTAAGTATTATTTTAATATTCACTGATGTAAAAAAATATAACGTATATCTTAACAGAGAAGGTTAATATTCAAATATGTTTAAAAAATGATGTAACGATTCATGACGCCTTCGTCCTGATAATTTTGTTCCAACGATTATAATACAGTACTTCGAAAACACATCCACAGTAATCGTAGACTTTTGCTATAATAATAATAGTGTATTAAAAAATATACAAAAGCGGTATTGTATTATTAAACAGGAGCTAGTCGTACAATGAGCCCGAGCCGGCCCTAGGAGGGGGGGGGGGAGGAAGTGAATCTAGGCGGTCGCCTGGGGCCCCGCGGCTGGTTGATGATTTTCTTTCGTTATTATTTGCTGTAATATTATCAAACTCCCATTCGGCCATAAAAATATTATGGTTACTTTCTTTGTTTAAAATTCGACTTCCTCCAACAAGCCATGACTCTAACGAGCTGTAGATAACCAGAAAAATATATAATTTTAAAAAGCATCTGGAAGGAGGTTTTAGGGAAGTTGGATCGGGGGGGGGGGGGGGAGAATCAGGACATTATCATTGAAGAAAGGGGGGGGGGCGCATTTCTAGCTCACCTAGGGCCCCACATTCCCTTGGGCCGGGCCTGAATGAGTACTGTAAAGTAGATGTTTGAATTTTGTCGAAATCTTGGCATTCACACTGTAAGACTTGGAGTGGAAAAGTGATTTTGTTGTGACAGGCGAAGCGCGATGTAATAGAAGTAGTTATGTTATTACTGTGGTAATCCTTCTTTTTCTTTTTTTTTGTTCAAAGTATTATAATCAAAACGTGGGTCCGATAGTCCAGTGGTTTAGGCGCTCGACTGGAGGAGCCCGGGTTCAATTCCCGGCGGTGGTCAGGGATTTTTTTAATGGTTCTCTCTCCTCCAGAGTGACCATAGGGTTCACCTAGCTCTCTGTCAAATGGATACCGGGTTTCTTACTCGGGGGTTAAAGGAGGCTGGGCATCGGACAGACTATACCACCTTAACTAGTCTCGTTGGTCGAGAATTGCTGAGAACCTAAACCTTCCGCGCACCCAAGGGCTTGCATGTCCGGTAGCGATACAGATAATCAAAACATCGTTTCTTCTATAGAAATGCTTCTTAAAGACTAAAAGTGAAGTTAACGTCTTACATTCTATTTCCTTATTTTTATTATCTTACCACTTTTGTTTTGTTAATCAAAGCCTTATTATTTCCCTGGGATTGTTGATGGATATTTTGAAAATGTAACTGTTGATAGAAAGTAAATGACTTCTTACATACGGTAAATTAAATGAAATTCAACGTATTTTGGGGGGGTTTCATCTAATTACTTATTGAATTTTTGAATTTGATTTCTGCTAATTACTTATAAACAGGAAATTCTAAAAATTTAGAAGGCGGAAGGATGTATGACTTCATTTAAATAACTCTCCATAAAAAGAAAAAGAAACAATCTATGTGGTAAAAGCTTGTCAATTGAGATGACATTGTGACAACTTCTGCATATATCTTCAGACAGAACTTGATCACCAAATCTATTATCAAAACAACTAGAAAGCAACAGAACATTTAATATTACTTTAATATTTGTAATAACTGCATTGATTCGTACAAATTGAAGATATAAAAATCAACTTTTGCTGCTTTTAGAATGTAATAAGGTTCTAATCGTTTTATTGGAACGAAGAGAAATTCTGTTTTGAGAATAATTGATTCCGCCTTTTTTTTCCGCTTCCTTTCGCTTAACGAGGTTAACTCCATTCAAATAAGACTAGAAGGTAAAACAATTATTCCAATTCACTAAAAACATCTTCCTCAAGTATATTTATAGGATAATTACAATTTATGAATTATCCGAAGCCTTTCAAAGCTCATTATCGATAGAGCAGTGATGGGGATTTAGATTCAAAACGGAAGTAATCTTAAGTTCATTAGAGACCCTGGCTACCGAAATTCAATCTCTTTTGAGAAATAATGACAGCCATTAATGAAAACCAAACGGGGAAAAAAAAATTAGAAAGTTTTTGTTTAATTGCAGTGATTCATAACTATTATCCACAACAGATCAGAAATACCGTTATTACAATCAATTCTGCATCGAAGTAATGCTCTGACACAGAAGGAAAAAATAACAACAATATTTCCTTCCTTCAGGGAAAAATAAAATATTGGATTATTTTTTTTTAATAAAAGTAATTACATTCCAGCAATAAAATAACGGGCTTCTTTTTTTTTCGCATTGTTTCTTAAATCGGTGGCTAGTTTCTATTATAACAATTTTCTGTCCTTTTTGCAGTATCACTAAGACTTTGATCATAACATAAAGTCTTTTAATTCTACATAAGTCTTATATTTTACTGAAATTTAAGGTATATTTAATAAATTTTGTCTTTTTTCTCTTGAATTCGAAGGATTATTCTCCCAGCTCAGGTTTTCTGTAATTCGATTAAAAAAATTCCAAGACTGATATTATTTAATTTATAATTTTATACTGTACAAGCTTACGTATGACAGTGATTATCCGTTAGTGGTAATGGTTAAGAGTAATTGAAGCTTAGACTATAAAACATCGCCTGGTTTCTTGTAAGATCTGATCTTTAGAATAGAGTTTTCTCTTGTAAATCTGTAATCAGTTAAGGTAAATAAACTAATTACAGTTACTAATTTGTATTTTCATTGCTTACGAAAAGCGAAGCTGAAACCAGCAATATAACATTATATAAAGCTGGTTTTTGTTTTCAGCACTCATTTAGAATTCTTTATAATCACGATTCAGATAACTATATTGATCCGTGTCTTACAAAGGGTCTCTAAATCTTTTTATTCAAGTCAGTTTTATTTTTTTCAAGAAACTAACAATACGATTGTTTTTTGTTTGTTTTTTGCTGTATTCAGCAATATTTTAATTAGATTCATATTACTGCAAAATTACCGTCAATATTTTAAGTTAAAGCATGTTTTTAATAAGATACTATCAAATTAGACTTAAAATAAGATTTCAACTTAAGTAAATGGATTCTTCGGAAGCGCTGTGGTGCCTCAAAAGATAAAATACACAATGAAAAACTCACCAATGAAACATTAGGGAGAAAATTCATGTGCCAGCAGTGCCCAGACCTCAATAACGAGCGTGAAACAGCTGTTCCAGGATGTCACTTGTAAATAATTTGATCTCATCCATTGTTATTATAAATGGATTCTTCTGTATGAAAATTTTACTTTCCAAAATAATAAAAAGCTCTCATATGTTTAATACGACAATTTTAAAGTGTTCACAAACAGCATCTTTTCTGATGCTTACTTTTAAGTTTGAAAATGAATGAATTTACAACTAGCTGTAAAAAATTATTATTTAAATGTAAGTTTAGAGTTCGCAATTTTTGTAGCAATAATTAGAAATTCGTTATACTTCGTGAGGAAAATAAATTATAATTTTAGGATATTCTTAAAAATCTTTAAGTTTAAAAATTCTAAATACTTAGTTCTACTGTAATACTTAATATCTAATTTTACATTTTAGTTTTTTTTTTTATTATGGCATATAAAATTTAGCAATGAAAATATTATAAATGTATTTCACTTTACAATTTGTTAAGGAATATCCTGTAAATGTAACTATAGGGTAATTTTTTTTTTCTTTTTAGGGAAGAAGAAGGTCGTGATCTTTTAGGGAAACGAACCATGGACTTTAAAGTCAGTTACTTAGATACAGCGCTTGGGACAAGCACATACATCGATAATGACTATATACTTCGGTCACAGCGCAATAAACGTTACAAAACACAGCTTCGTGATTTTCTATCTACCTGTCGCAAGAGAAAGATTGGTTCTGAATATCTGGACGACACGAGTTATAACAACATGTACGCGTATCCCGCCGATAACGGACTGACTCCCTATGTGCAGCAAAACATCTACCCGGCCATTGATAATTCGCGGTTCCTGACTCCGGAGAACCTTCTGCAATACCGCCATTTGAGCACATACTATCCACCGGCCGAATATGCGCATCCTGCAGCCCAGTATGCTATGGGCAACGGGTTCCTAGACGCTCGCACGTGCCTCACGACAGCGTATACGGATGGATCGCAGATTCCCAAAGAGGAGAAGTTGTACCCGTGTCAACTGGAGTCGGCCAAGTACAACGGATCCCAAGCAATGGGTCCCAAGACGTCGTGCTGTGAGGGTTATACTGACACCACGACGCTGAGGGGTTGCATCGTGAGTGCGACATCTATGGGGGTGGTACCGCCTTCCCTGTTGCCCATTGACAGCAGAGATATTAAGCTCAGTGAGCTGTCGTGCAGGGACAAGGCCAAGGAGCACTGCTCCCCAAAGGACAACAAACTGCACGAACCGTCTCTCCTTGGCCAACCGTCCATTATACAGAACTACTCGAACGATACGAGACAGACGGTGCTCATGTGGGGCAGCACCAACCCCTCCACGACCAGCCCCGCAACCCCAATGGGGCTCTATCCAAAACCTCATCATAAGTATCCGGACTCGAGAATCAAGGGGTCCGATTTGAACTCTTCTTGCAAGTGGGGGAGTAACTCGTCCACCCCCAAATCCAATTCCCCTCATTCGACTAGTCCGCATACAATAATTCCCAAGGTGCCCACCTCTAGTTACAGCAACCCTCCGTACACCACCGAACTGGGCACTGAGGTATGGTAGCATCTTTCTTTGACAATGTAGCCAACCAATTCTTTTCCTTTATTATTATTATTATTATTTTTAGCAACACTTTTTTTTTTCCTTTTTTCTTTTGAACTATTTACACTCATCTTCAGTTCCTCACTCATCAGCACAACTTAATTCGTAGCTGAAAGGCTGTGTATGTAATAGAACATGTTTTAAAATACTTCATCATTTATTTCACTTCGAAGATACACATTATTGAAAAATAAGCATTTGGAAGTTGTGGAAATTACTGAAATGATAAAACGACAGCATTAAATAAAGAAATGGAAAAAACTAGAAACTCGCGTACAATGAAAATGTGGGAAAATTTCAAGTTACCAATATTTTATGTTGGATTTTGATAAACATTTCAGTCGTCTGAATAAATAAATAGTAAAAGCAGTTGTCTAATTATATTCTTTGATTTTTTTTTTCTACTTCTATCAAGGCCTTTGCTAATATTTTTCTCAGTTTTAATTCCTATGTTTTAATTTCTAAGCTTCATTCAAATCTTCTGCAATACAAATTACAAAACCAATAAATTATAACCAAACAAATCATTTAATTAATTTCGTCTTTGATTAGTTATATTAGTATTTGATGATCATTTCAGTAATTTCTTGTCTTTTTATTTTTTCCATTTGTGATTCAATGTGAGTTTTTTTCTCCTTGCTGTTGACTGTCATTTTAGACAACTCTTGTAAAAATACGTGATGTAATATTTTGATTTTGTATCTGTGTGGCAAAGTTGATTCTTTAGTTTTCCTGTGATTTATTGTGCATTAATTAATGTTAAGTGTTTTAATCATTGTAATATAGTTAAACCTTGGACCAGGATTGGTTGTTTTTGTGTTTTTCTTGCTACGTTTTGCTCATGTATCCTAAATACTGAATTTGATAAACTGAGCGGCTTGGGAATATAAAGTGCGTTCATCAATGTAGTGGCTAGACTTTCATTGGCAAATTCAAAACGAGGTTGTACCCAAAGATGGCGTCGATCGCATGCAGCTCCCGTTCTCGCTCAGCCAGATTTATTCTTGCTATTCCGACTTGTATCTCTGAGAAATACTTTAGAAATAGCAATCATTCAGTTGCTTTTGCAAGCTAATCTCGACTTTGTTTAGAATTAGAATTTGTCGATAAATTTTGGCTAGAAAATTAAGAGCACTTCATATCAACATTAAATTTTGATCCAAGGTTAAACCCATTCTTATAAATAGAATAAAAGAAAAAAAAAAGTTTTAAAAAAGAAATGCAATTGCCATTAAGTGAATGATTTTCAAAGTTAAAAAAATATGAAATGACTAAAGCAATTTTCAGAAAATCCTTTCAATCTTACTGAATGCCTTTGAGCGAAATAAGAAAAGAAAAGAAATCTATTGCCAATTTATATTCAATTGAATAGCGATGATAACATCTTATGAATAAAAGAGGAAGGACAAGTCTTTAAAAAATTCACTTTAGTTTTCTTTTTTCTTACAAATTATTAATATTTCTTTAATTTCACCCGAAGAAAAATGGCCTTTCGGTATGGATGAAATCCTTCTATAAATTTCATGCGAAGTTGATAAATTAAATATCTGCGTATTTTTTTTTCCTTTCAAAAACTAAACTTGTAGCAATAAACATTCTAAAATTTTTTTATTACGACTCTATAGATTTATGCTATATCTCGTTTCTTATTGCAAATAATGAAACACATGCTTTCTTTTTTTCAACGTAACAAAAGTTTGCATGAAATTAAAATGGGACTTTTTTTTTTTTTAAACTTACTTTTCAGTATTTACACATATTTACTAATGAAATATATTAAAACTGAAAAGAAAGCGAGGAAAGAAAAATTTTGGTTTAACTTTAACTTGTTTTTTTTTTATTACTTTTTTTTCTTATATCAAAATGATGGTTGATAATCAACAGTTTAGCCTTAAAGCTACAAAAAGTTTTTTAATTCTAATATTAATTGAAAGTCTATCAGTTTAACGTAAAAATATAAAGAAAACGTTAAGTTCACTTTTAATAAGAAAAATTTAAGCAATTTCATTAAAAAAATATGGTTGAAATTACTGGCATTTGTCTTCTCTTCCTATTTCTTCTAATTTTCTATTCTTAAATTAAAACATTTCACTGCACTCTTAGTAATAATAAGTTAACCACTAATGACATTCATTTATTATATTTTAATATCATTTAAAACTTAAGCTATTTTTTTTTATTGTTAATCATTTGATATAATTAATTAAATCAAATGACAAAAAGAAAATCAATTAAGCTTATATTTCGTCTTGCGTTTCACTATCAAAAAATGAATATTAACAGCACAACTTACATTGGTATAATACTGCTATTAAAAGAATGCTGCTATATATATTAAATTTAAATTAGTTTTTAATATTCAGTAATCTTTTAGAGTTCTGCTGAAATAAAATCAATTTGCTAAAGAAATACAACAATATAATGAATAATTTTTAGAAATCCTGAAGAAAACTCACTGTAAATTCAGAATATTACTATTAAAATTATTATTATTTTTTTCTTTTTTAAGTTTTCATAATCTCAGTTTTTATAAGAGATAGATAACCATCGTTCTGTAACTTAAAACCCGGCACTTGCACAATTAGGATATGATTTCTTTATTAATTGTACATTTGATTCTTCTTTTAACAACAATTTTTCACTGAGATGAAGTTTCTTCCAATTTTTCCAGGAATACCAACAGAACGGTTCAAGTTCCTTCACTGCTGTACTGTTAACTTTTTAAAACGGATGGTAAGGAACAGGCGGACGATATAAAAACTCACTGTTCCATCCTGGACGAGGATGGACAACTGTAAGTGACTGTATGCCATCTACTTGTCAGAACAGTGAATCGATACAACGGACATCAAAGAAGTTTCAGTGAAAAACCTTGTTGTTTCGAGAAGAAATGTAAAGTGAAAACTTAGAATTGTTCTTTCTCTTAAAAACCTAAACTTTTATTAATTAAAAATGAAATTTAGCGACTTGACTGTGTGTGACGCCATCTTCACTTCAAAAAAAAAAAACATTTGTGGAAAAACTAATTTTGACGTCATTTCGAGCGCAATTTTCATTGTGTAATGAAACACATCGCATACGAATCTTAAAGACAGTGTCGTGCTTTGATTTCTATTTACGTATGGCAAACCTGTTTATTGAGAACTTTTCCGCTCTAGACAGGTTTTTCACTGCATCTTAAATCAAACCAGTTCGTTTAAGCGAAACTCAATCCATTTAAAGTTAACTTAAAAAACGAAAAATATAATGCAGTAAAAATCTAATAAAATATAAAATTACATTCCATTGAAAGTCTTTACACATTTTTTTTTTTTTATCTGTGCTCAAAGACTAAAATTTTTGCTTAAATATTTACTGTAATTCCTTAGTGACCGAAAATGAAATATAAACCTTTTAAAACTTAATTGCTAATAATCGTTTTAGGAATGCTAATAAAAATTATTAAAACGAAATAAAAAAGATGAGTTTCAAAAACACAAAAAACTTTATCATTTTTTAAATAAAACATTAAAGGAGTAGAAACAAACAAAAACGAAATATTAAATTTAACTTTAATTTAACTTTTTCGTCCAGTTTTTCTTGATTTCTTGTAGTGATATAATTACTTTCCAATGTGATAAATATTGAGTGTTTGTCTGAGTAATTTAAAATATATCTTACTTCTATAGACAAGTTTCATGGGGTTTAATATTTAGAACATTCAAGAGAACGGACTTAAGCAAAAATAATGAAACCGATTGAATCGGTTCAATTGTGTTGTTATTTAGTATAACGATACGTTTCTTAGCGTTGATGTACTTAACTACAGACTTTCTTCTTTGTCATGACTTATTTTTTTTTTCACTTGGAATCATTAAATGCTTTCTCAAGACGTTTATTGAGCATTTCTCGAAGAAACAGTTCCTCGTCTGGCAATTGCTTTTGTGTGAATGTATTTGATGAATCTCTTCAGCATTAAACGGTGAATAAGACCCAAGCAAACGAATTGTTTTCACCTGTGTTTTAGTAGTAGTATCATTCTGTAACTCTTCTGTCGTGAATACGAATATTTATATTTTTTTTCTTCACTAGAAGAGTATAATAATTTTCGGAGGCTTAGAAATGGAGCTGATGATGTTTTCCTTTGTAAAATAATTGTGTCCTGAATGAAACCATTAACTGTAAATACTATCGCTATTTGAATGTAACTCTGGTATTTTAATTCAATATCTATTGTAATCTCATCATATCTTTGTAGTAAACGTGTTTTATTTATTGTAATGCTTTTTGGTATTTTCATTTATAGCAAATCATTACATTTCATCAATACTCATTTTATTGACATTCATTTTATAGTTTTGTATTTCGTCTTCGAAATATATACACACAACACAATGAAGAGAAGTTGACACCTAAAATCACAATTTGAAAACTATGATATAACTACTGTATAAAATTAAGTTACATAAAATTTTCAAAGAAAAATGAGCTTCATTCTCAATCCTTATGACATTTGAATACTATATGATTTTGAAAATCACTGTTAGCCCCATTCACTGCCTGTAATGGCATCATTAGAAGATCTCGCGCTGACACAACATTCGATTTGAGAAGTTTCCGTAGTAATGGTAAAAAGATTTCATTGCATTTTTACATTTATATAATAACGAATTATGGATAGATATATATCAACACTATTATAATCATTATTACCAGGTAAACCTGAATCCCGGAAATAAATAGATAAATCCGGAATGGTAACAAACTTGATCTTTCAAGAAGCGTCATAATTTCTTAAGAAAATGGCGCTCCCTTGGAAATCGTTGATTACTAAATCAAAAAATCCATTTTTATTTTAAATTGGTAAAAATTTCCATTCCTTTTCCATTCTATTCTTTTTTCTGGAACTTACAGTAATTGTGATTTTTTTCTTTTGGTGTCATGTTCTCTTCCTGTTTCAAAAAATTTTGAGAAATGATATTTTAATTATATCTTTGTTACCTGTGGCTCGGTCATATCATCATAAGATTTTCATAACACTCATAAAAGAAAATTTTGTCATATTATTTTTCATGTTAATTTCTTTATTATCTTAAAATAATTTTTTATTATAAATAGTTACTTTTTAAAGCTCAGATATTTAAATCTTTGATTATTTAAATATCAAATTTAAATAAAAAAAAAAAAGCCACACAGAATACAAAAACTTTGTCAATTTCCACTTCTTATCTTTCAAACTATTGAACGCTTGTCAAATTATTGAAAATGGTTTAAATCTAAGTTTTTCTGACTTAAATATTACTTCATCTTTAAGCAGAAATAACAGTTTAAAAGCCTGTTGAAGGAATAAACAATAAACATACTAAATTATTAGAAAATAAGTTAATGAAACAGCCTAAGTTATGATTTGGGTTACATTTTCTTTTTTTTGTTTTTTGAATTTGCAAAATAATTTATTAATGCACAGCACAGCTTTTTAGCTTTATTTTATTTAAAAAAAAATCTTTTGAATTTT
Organism: Thereuonema tuberculata; assembly: GCA_023159025.1. Classification (NCBI taxonomy): domain Eukaryota; kingdom Metazoa; phylum Arthropoda; class Chilopoda; order Scutigeromorpha; family Scutigeridae; genus Thereuonema; species Thereuonema tuberculata. The sequence continues at coordinate 245,326,505 of JAFIDM010009631.1, read as the reverse complement.
CAAATACCGGTATATAAAGAAAGTAGACAATGGTTAAAAAAATGAGCAATAGTCAAATTGCAAGCACATTATCACCGTCTTTATAATATTAATGTCTTATCTTGCACCGAAAACTATCTTCACATGTTCCAGAAATTGTTTTCTGTTCAATTTGTTTGGCACATAGACTAAAATTGCCTTTGAAGCCTATTTAGAATATGCTATATTACTTGACAATTTATCTTTCAATTCAAGTTTCCAAATTGCAAAAAAAATTGCCAAATTGGTGGGAAATTACACCCAGTCCACCGTGATATTCTGAAGAAAATACCCACTGTACAAGCATCCCTCCATAGTTTAAGGCAAGTCATCCTGTCTTATTTCTTTCAAGATCGTGTGGTTTTTTTTTTTTTTTTTTGTTTTTTTTTATTTCTTCTATGATATCTTAGAAATCAGTGGGCATCGAAAACAGCGAAGTACTATCTAGTCAAGCCACCATTTTGATTTAATAAATTGAACTGAAATGGAAATTGAACAATTTATGGAACATGTAATGTAATGTTAGCTTAAGAAATTTAAGAAGATATCTAATAAGTAAGATTCTAGAAGAAGAAAATATATATGCTTATGCATATGTTAAATACAGTAGTTATACACAGTATATTAAACAAAATATGTATATGTAAAATATATATATATATACTATATATATATATATTTCAATCAAAAGTTATTTTACATGATCTGCACCACGATTTTTTTTTCCTTACTGCAATGCACCTTGACACAGTGGAATTCAACAACCACCCATCCAGTTATGTCTTTTGCCGTTTCAGTTGCCCAACAGCAGCGTTGTGCTTGGCCAGGGAGAGAAGCCAGACACAAATCCTTTGCTTTCCATTTCCCAAGTGACCAACACCCTCCTCAACCACGATTGAACGTCTTCTATATTATGGTCAACGATCTTCACTTTTAAAGCCTAATTTTTAGTACAACAGTAAAGTACAAGACTTAACTTATGATTATTTATTCAAGTATTTTTCTTTATTGAACACAGAATAGAAGCCACAGAAACGAAGTCACAAAATTTTTTGAAAAGAGTGGATTTTAAATTCGCATTAACTCTTATACTTTGTGCGTCCATTTTCATCTTTAACTTACGAATTTGTAATGAGAGGTACTTATTTCAAAGAACATTTACTATGTACTATGTCCTGACTAATTCTATGTTAAATTCCTGTAGACTTCGAAATTAAGATAATTTTGCGCCAACTATAGGCACAAAAGTCAACTAAACTCCATACATAAGTTTCTTTAAATCAAAGATACAGAACTCGACAAAATTGTTTACGTGCCTTTACCGAATTTGGCGTGAATGTACAATCTGCTATCTGATCAAGATATTTAGAGTTATTACCTATTCTATACTTGACACCGATAACCAGAATAGCTTATGTTAAAATTAAGACATCAAGGGATGAAGGATTATTTGGAAAAATAATTTTAAAAACAAAAATGCCTAGTTAAATTCAGATTTCTGCAGTCAGTTGTTAAATACTGATATTAACACTGATATTGACGCATATAAGTTCTCCTAATAACCAATTACATATTGATATACATTCTAGCAATGTCCTAATAGAAAAAAAGTATACGTCAATTTCATTCTCAGCCATCTAATAATAGTCCAGAGAAATTTGAAACGGACTTTATTAATTGAACTTATTTGAACCTAATTCAAAATGTAATCTGCATTTACAACCATTTTAATAATTTTTACACGTTGATATTGAGGGTATGAAATATTATTACCTTTCTAGAATTTCTTGTTATATTTGAGGGAAGAAGCTTAAAGATGAATTGAAAACATGTTTTTTCTTCGTCATTTCCGTCCATCTGTTACCATGAAACTACTCTTCACCTCTATTGGCTGAATTTCAATGAAATTTTAAATTTAAGACATTTATAGAAGTTAATCGAAGGGAAAAAAAAAACAAGTTTAATGTAAATTATTTTATATATATTTGACATGAGCTTCATTCAAGTAAGAAGTTTGTTAGAAACAGGACCTCGTGAAATTTTATTGATGATAAAATTCAAGATTTTGTTAAAGGTATTTTTTTGCTTCTTTTCAAAATTTCTAAACTTAATGAGACAAAAATTGAGGGCTCATTTTAGTGAAAAATGTCGATCACTTTAATTTACGTCCATGTTAGGCTATATATCGCAATTCAGGTGTTATTCTTGCATTTCTATTAAACTTCAATTTATATTTGATTTGTACTGCATTGGTAGATTTATTCACTTCCACATTGCAAAAATTGCTTTTATCAATTCTCGCTTTACAAATATATCAATGAAATTGAAATAGTCAAAAGATAAGTAGAATTACCAGAGCAAAATAAGTAATTACTATTAAATTCATTACTGTGTTTTAAGACATTTTCATGAGTTGTTCAGTTTTCGGGTCAAAATAAAACAGGTAACAATTCTTATTGAGATACGTTAATTTATTTTAAGATATTCACTTCATTAGTTAGTCACCTCAATGATGGTCGAGTAAAAGACAGTAAGTCCAAAAGGATTTAATTTCTATCAGAATATTTTATTACAACGCAGTATTTGTTAATTATCGGTATTACTTTTGTCAGCAGTTGATAATGAATTGTTTGAAACCCAAATTATAAATAAATAAATAAATAAATAAATAAATAAATAAATAAATAAATAAATATCTTGCATTGACTTACTGTCTTTTATTCGGCTATTTGTGTAATCGAATTGTATAATTATATTCTTACATAACATTAATTTTCTAATGTTTTTTTTATATTTTATTTTATACTGTGATATATTATTTATTTTTTGATTCCTGATTGTAAGTAATTTCATTCTTCAGGATATTTGCTAAAGAAGAGCCATTGATTTTTCTTTTGGTTCAATGTCTCCAGTTTTACTCTCAACAAATACAGATGTTCTTCAAAAGCAACAAATCAGTTCTGGCCTAAAGTTTTTTTTTTTTTTTTTTTGAGATTTCGAAGCAGAATAGGTCAAATTAAGTCACAGATATAAGGAGATTCAGTCTTAGCAATAAATCGAAAAAAATGATATTAATAAATAGTTTAATATTTGATGATTTTGAGCAGAGATTCCATCTTTATTGGTTCTGGTTTTATATTAATATTTTCTTGGTGCTAAAAAAAAAAAAAAAAAAAAAAAAAAAATGAAAAAAAAAAAAAAAAAAAAA
>JAFIDM010009631.1:245295305-245323179 GCA_023159025.1 Thereuonema tuberculata | reverse complement strand
ATTTCAATTTTTTTGTGTAAAAAAAAAAAAAAAAAAAAAAAAAAAATGAAACAAAAAAAAAAAAATTGAATCTTCTGCTTCCAAGTGTGCTACTGAAATTGTGTTCGTAATATTCTGAAATGGAATTTGGTGAAAAGTCTTACATTTTCAGTAAAATAATACTATTTTAAAAACCTATTGAATGAAGGAAGTATAATTAAAGAGTATTATGACTCTTACAAAAGTTATTGGAATAAAAATCAGCAAGTTCAAAATCAATACTTCTTATTAAGGAAACAATTATTTATATTTTAGAAATAAATATTTATTTGTAAATATATAAGAAGTTTATTAAAAAAAAAAAGATCTTTATGCCTTATTTCACCAAATTCTTAAAAGTTATTCCTATATCCAAAAATATTACTTTAAAACAACACTATATATAAAACCAAGGCAAAAAATCTGGTTTCCTAGTGTAGACGAAACCCTAGTGGCCCTGTACATGCTTCATTTTCTGTGAAACAGAACGGACTGAAGACAGGAACTCGCTTTTTTTCTCACCTCTACAAGAAGCAAGGATTCCAACAAGGTATGACTCATGTCTGTCCGATTTACAGTTTGGGATGTAGAAATGATGATGGACAGACAGAACGAACGTAAGAGCCCCCTTCCTTTACAATTTCGAAATCGCTAAAAGCAATTAGGAAAGCGTATAAGATACATTGGTAATCAATTTCCAAAATTTCTTAAAAAAAAAAAAATACGAAAAAGAGCAAATATTCAAATAGCATTACCAACTTTTTACATACTGATTTTTTAATGTGCTTTTTATTATTAATTTATTATATAGCTTGAATTACTTTCTGTCAGGCTTAAAACTTTTCTTCCCTGTTTTATAATTGTTTCAAATTTAGGCAACAATAAAACGAAACTTTTCAAGAAGAAGAAAGTTAACAAATTAAAGCAATAAAATATAATGATTGTTTGTACTTTTATATTTTACGCTGAAATTTTATTTATTATTTGTGTGTATTTGTAAGACTTTATCTTATACTTTCATCCACATTCAAATTAATAATTCTCTTGTTAATTGCGATTGTCTTAATTCTTAAGAGTTCTTCCACTGAGATTTCTTGCTTCTAAACGAGGCTAAAGTTAATGAAGTTCCCAGAAAACGCCTTAAGATTAAGATTTCTTACAAAGAAAGCAGTTCTCTATTCGGAAAATTTATTAATTTTTTTCTTTTAAATTTCATAGACTTTTGTTTAGTTCCTAATTATATTAATTTGAGTGAAACATTTCTAAATATTGTAATAATTTCAAAAATGTATGAATTCAAAACAACATTTGATTCAGAAAATTTAATCAAATAATTGAGGATGTTCCTTTGTTATTAACTCACCGAAACAAACAAACAAACAAATAAAAAAGTCCCAGTGCATTTACCTGCTTGCATTTAAATTCAGTTAAAACAGTAAACTGTTAACGAAAAAAATTAAAATTCAATGATTTCAGTAAAAAACGGTAAAAAATAAAATAAAATTAAGTAAGATAAAATAAAATAAATTAAAAATGAGCTTAATTTTTTTAGATCCTGAACTCTAGATATCTGACGTTTTTTAAAAATTCATTCGATTAGATTAATAGGAAAACCACTAATATAAAATAGGTTATTTCTAAATCCTTGTAATTAATTTGATTAATATTAATTCAAATGAATTAAACTGATTATTATTAATAATTATACAATTATTTAATTGTTGTAGAACTACTTAAGAGGAATTAAGTGAGAATCACTTTAAATTTGATAAACACCCTAATAATAATAATAATAATAATAATACCGGTAATAATAATAATAATAATAATAATAATAATTCATTATATCTTATTGGGCTTCCGTGTTTATTTCCCTGCAATGTATAAATTGCAGATTCCTCAAGAAATTAAAAAAAAAAAAATTGTTTGATGTTTATTTCAGTTTATTTCCTGTATCTTGCTTATTTTTCTATAGTATTTTAACGACAGATTCTTCCAATAATTCCGTTTGTCAGCCTCAACCGAAATGTCAACAAACCTAATAAGTTGGCTAAATTAAATGCTTTTTCTTTTCCCTTTCTTCCATTCTATAACTGCTATTATTTTTACAATAATATCGTTAGTAAATGTGCAGAGCAAGTTACTATTGTCCATCCCAGATATTCATTATTATTATTATTACTATTATCATTCGAACAAGTCAGATTTAACAATTTAATGTGTTCTACATTCTAAGAAGCTAAAATATATTTGTATCCTATCAGATTATAAGTAAATTTAGGTATTAACCGAAAATAGAAATTATTTTCGAAAAGCGAATATGAAGAGGTGTGAATATAGATTTAAAAAAAGATAAAAATGTTGCTGTAACTTTGAACAATTCAAAAGGAAAAAATCCTCTGAATTTTAACTTCCAGAAGGATTTTGGTCTGACAGTGAAGTTGCCTTCATAAACAATGGAAGTTTTATGTTAATTTTTTATGAATATCTAATTATCCATTCATTATTAAGAATCCTAAAAATATTATCAAAGTTTTATGTACATATGTATGAAATTTTGCCATAATTATAATAAAAAATTAAAACTAAATGTATTTACTAATCATATGATATTTGTTTTTTGTTTGTTTTTTTTCATTGCCATGAAACTTTGTATGTAAAGATATTTTTATATATAATGGAGGAAAAAAAAATAGATATACAAGATCTTTCAGAACCAATGGTACGATTTGAAAAGGATGTTGTTTGAGAATGGTACAGAGTACAGTAAAATAAGAGGCACATATGGACAGAAAAAGTATTCAAGTTTTATTTCTTACCTTACAGATGTTCAGTATGTTACCTTTGGTCACTCAGCAGACGTCCAACCGATAGTTACTTCATACAGCCTTGATGCAGACATGTTGCACCGAGTATGGCAGGAACTCGATTATCAGTTGGAGCCGAGTGACCAAAGGCGGACATATTGAACATTTGTAAGATAACAAATAAAACTTGAATACTTCCTCTGTCCATCCGTGCCTCTTATATTATGGTACTCTGCACCATTCTCATACGACGCTCTTATCAAATAGTACCATTATTTTTGAAAGACTCTGTATTTACATTCCTCTTCACAAAACAAAAAATATAGAAGTTGGTTTGTAAGAGATCGGAGGGAAAAATGTGATGAACTATATATAGACGTAAATTATCATTTAGAAATAATAAAATGTAAACCCTCTAATAGAAAGATCAACATTTTTATTTCAATGCATGGAGAAATAATCATTGTAGAATCAACGGAATATTCATAAACACTCGAGGGTTCGTGAGTCTTGCTTTTAATCGTCCTCGAAACTTTACAAATGTGAACTATCTTTTAATTTTGATAAGAAATGGATCGAAACCCATCAATACACAAATTTTTATAAGCTTCTTTACCACTAAAAGTGTTGATAAATTTAGATTGTTCTTTGATAGATCAGTTTGGAAGATTCTTGCCAAGCGATCATTCAAAAAGTTGGTACGACAACTAAATCTTGTGTTTTCCATTTAACAAGGGAAAGTTATCTTTTAGATATATCTTTTAAACAAATATAAACTTACGGAAAAAATGCTTTTCTGTATTTTTATATAGTATAGATTTAAGCTATATCTTTAAAACCATATTAAATTCTTCGTCGATATTCGAAATAGACATAGAATGAACGTTGTCTACTTCTACGACGGAGCTAATCGCTCGCTTCTCGTGCAAATACACATAATGCACACACGTAGCTTCACTAAGAAAAATCCACTTAACTGAAAAATAATGAATAAAATAGTAATGAATTGACATTTGATTTTATACGAAATAAAAAACCAAATGAAAAGTCATTGTGTTAAATTCACTTTTATCTTTATCCTTAAGCAGCTTCTTTATACAAAATAAATAGCAATAGAACTATTTCAATAATTTCTCCTTATTAAGGAACTGTAAATGTTTTAGAAAATAGAATGTATTATTCAGTTTTCTAAAACTGAAAGTTTTGGACCTAAATAAAAAAAAGCTAACAGTAACGTAGATACACTGAAATCACCAATCCACATACTATAAACATACTTTTTTTTTAAAAAAAAGGTCATATTTATGGGATCTTAAGAGAACTGGACCTTTCAATTAGTATCTCCAAACTTTAATGAGATCTAAGAATAAGATTAGATTAAATCAGTACATTATTCTTTGAATTATTTAAGGAACCCATATTTGGGCCCTTATTTAAAGATGATCCAAATATATATATATACATCAAAATTTAATGAAATATATACAATAATTGTTATCTTTTAAATATGAACTTTCACTGAATGTAGTCTAAAATTAGGGCACAGTATTTGATCCTTCCTCCGAAGTGCTAAACTGGAGTTATAAACACAAAAATTTAATCAGAGCTAGAAAATAGCATATAACTCTCAAATATAATAATTGATCTTGATCAGTGCATTTTTTTCATCAAGGTATTAAATGTTTGTAAAGAGGGCTGTATATAGAATTCTACAGAGATAGAATGTGCCTATATATTCCAAAAGGTATCAGACCTGACAGTTGCAGCAAACTCTTAAATACGAAATCTGCTGTAGATCGGTTAATTTTTTCTCACGGTATTTTTGTTTCAGTGTTTTGGTCCATATGCCAAGTGGCCTTAGAATTGGCCTGTATATTCTAAAATCTAAGTCAGTTCTATGTGGTAGTATTAAAACCTTAAACACGATTTTGGTGTAGAGCGGTTAATTATTCCTCGAATGAAGTGTTTCAGTAATTTGGCCCTTAGATGATTCTTATTATAGGCCTTATATTCCAAAACTAAATCAAAACTAAATAACAACAATGACTCTTAAATAGGAATTTTGGTGGAGATCATTGCATTTTCTTTAAGGTACAAATGTTTCAGTGTTTTGGTTCTTACGTGAAGTGGTCCTATGTAAGGGCCTGTAAATTCCAAAAATCTAATTAGATATATATAATAATACAGTCAATAACAAAAAAAAAAAAAAATGCGCACACGAAGGAAGCGTTGGATTCCAATGAAATTTTATTAGTGTGATGGTAGAGACAGGAGTTATTACAATATCACAGCAGTAGGCCGATGTCCCGCGGAGCTGCGGTACACAATAAGGTCACGTTTAGTACCTCCTTGGACCATCTCGATCCTGGATACATGTGGTAATACAGTCGGACATTGAGTTAAACAGTCCTGTGATACCTTAGCTGTTGGCGGACGAACGTTATCGTGTTAAAATTGTTCCTGGGCGCTCAGCGAGGAAAGCAGCACATGGGGCCGCAGGATCTCCTGAACTGTTAGTGAACGACTAATTATGCGATGGCACCCTAGACTATCACGCCTGCAGACTATCAGTATGCCGCTGTAAAGAGAGGTTGCGATTGTAGCGCTCACCTCTGATCCTCCAAACCCTGACACGGTGGTCATCCGTTACCAAACAAAAGAGGTATTAATCGTTGAAGATAACATGTCGCCAGTCCATGACATTCCACTTTGCTCTCTGGTGACACCACTGCGAACGAAGCCGACGATCTTGAGGTGTTAAAGGCACAAAACGGAATGGACGTCTAGAAAACAGATTCGCCTTTGCTAGGCGTCTGTAAATGGTTCTGGCAGAGACCTTCTGACCCTGCCACGTGTCGCTGGATAGCGTGCAAGGAAGCCATTGGATCTCTGACGATGAATCGATCCTCTCTCATGGTGGTCTGTCTGGATCGTCCAGAGCTGGTCCGTCGTGTAGAGGTGCCTTCACGTTCCATTGCTCCCAACACGATCTGATTGTAAAGTCAGAACGTCCTAAATGGAGAACAATTCGCCGCGCCCGTCTCTCGCAGCCCGATGACACGGCGGGGCCTCTCTCAAAATCCGTGAGTTGTTTGTACTGAAAGCGTCTTCGCGGCATGCTAATTGCTCACAGACCTCGTCTAATCATCTTAAAATGCATGTGGACTCCACTGCGTATGTTTTATAAGCACCACGGCTTGCGATGCAGCTCCTCGCAGCACCTCACCTGATCACCTTACAGTGCTTGTGAACTCCACTGCGTATGTCTTATAAGAACCATGGCTTACGATGCAGCTCCGATCGCTCACATACCTCACCTGATCACCTTACAGTGCGTGTGGACTCCACTGCGTATGTCTTATAAGAACCATGGCTTACGATGCAGCTCCGATCGCTCACATACCTCGCCTAATCACCTTACAATGCATGTGGACTCCACTGCTTACATCTTATAAGTACCACGGCTTGCGATGTAGCTCCACTGAAGAGCGAGTGGCCATGCGCAATCGCACTAAACGTTATTCATTTGCATATCTACCCTCGCCGTAGCTATTTACTTACTTTCGCGTTTATGGAATGATTTTTTCTAGGTGCGTAAATTTTTATGTCAATGAGTGTACTAAATTCTTAAATGTAAAATTTGATGGAGATCGGTTAATTATGTTTAAAGCAATAGCGCCCATGAAATTCTCAATAACAAACATCCAAACACACAAACACCCACACACACATATACAGTAGAACACACACATACAGAACACACACATACAGAACACTCAGAAAACGAGTCTATAATTTTACTAGGGTGGAAAAATGACGTGAATTTCCGTTAAAATCGGAACATGGATATTTCACATAGTTAATATTCTTTTTCATATTTAAATTAAATTAAAAAGTTAAAATGATTAGATGTACTAGAAAAAAAATGTTGGCATGTTGCTGATACAACTATTGTGTATTTTATCATACGAGCATTCGAAAGTGGTCTCGCCAACTATTTGTTGTTTTCTCTCAAAACAGTATTTTGTATAACAAGTTAGTTATTTCAGAGCTTAAGCCAAAAGTTGCCAGATGGTGTTAAGTAGTCCGATTTGCTAGTTGTTAGTAATCCGATTATTATTGTTTCTTCCTGTCTGGGTTTGAATCGCATATATGGCATGGATGTGACATTTCTCATTACTAAAAGAATTGATCTGTAGTGTGTTGCTAATACTTTGCTATTGGAATCTCTGTCACCTTCACAAGCTTACTTCTCCATAGGGATCCATAAGGAACAAATGTTAAAAATAAGAATTTCATCCTCTCTTGAATGAATTTAAAGTTTCAAGAAAATCCATTTATCTGTTTTAAAGCTATCAGGCGGGGAGTCTCTCTCTCTCTTACATACACACACACATACAAACGCCGGATGATTTAGAAGGACAGCGTACTTTTATATTTGTAGAAAACCTGCGGCAAACCTTGTTCCTAAAATCCTAAGGCACACCAAACTTTTTTATTGCTTTTATTCCGTATGCTGGAATCACTACTTACTTATGCCTACTTACAAATGAGGATAATAGTCTATTACAAGAATTTAAAGGTATCCTGAAATATATTTTTAAGCCAATTTAAATGTGATTTAATACTTTATTAATCTTATTTCTATTTGTCCAGGTTATTTGGCGTCTTGATTTTATTTCCGATGCGTGTATTTAACTAGAGGGAAGCTAAATGTTTATTGCAGATGAACTCTCAGAATTTTTTGGCGACACCAAAGGTATCCTAGCTAAAGACCATTATACTGCTGCAATCGTGCTCTGTAGCAGAATTATCAAAATACAGCAAAAACTGCTCAAATTTCTTGTGTCATATTTAAGTATTGGAGGGCAAAGAAAGAAGATGATTGACAAGATTAAAATAAATAGCATCTCTGATTTTGTCTGATAATTGTAAAAAAAAAAAAAAAAAAAGTGCTCAAAGTTTATTTAATCTCTCCCTAGGTTTCGATTTAACAAAAAAATTATAAATAAGACATCATTTTTCAATTAAATGTCCTTTTTAAAACACGACAATACACTTGGGAGTTGCCAAACTACTGTGGGTAAAAAAATAAAAAATAAAAAAAGCCTTATTTCTACATATCAGTAAAATAAAGGAACGTAAAAGAAATTTTATTTTTAAAAGTATCATAATATAAAAACTGAATTTTTTTTTTAACCGCAGTTTAGCGATAACAAAAGATAAATTTAACATTCTTAAATCTTTAATTAAAGTTAAACACATTGTTAAATTTCTTGAAATCTTCAATGAAAAATACTTTCACGAGGTGTCTGGCAGACTATAGAGGGCAGCAGCTTACGTGGAGGGAAAAAAAAATTAAACGTTTATTTGCTGCCATCTAGTGAGCAGTACGTTAACTGCTTTCATTTTTTGAATGGTAACAAATTTGAACAGTAGATGGCAGCATGTCACGGTAACTTTGTTTTTACTGAGCTTTATGAAATGATATTATTTAACGAAATAATTAATCTTAAACGCCATATCAGATTTGTCTTCAAATTTTCTTTGTAATATTAAACAATAATAACATTATTGTTAATCGATTTCACAATCAATGTTGTTTTGTCAGAAGAAATATCTTGAAATATTAATTTTTCAATGAACGATTAATGGTGGCAGTGGCGGATTTAACGGGAGAGATAGGGGACAAGTGTGTGTGTGTGGTGTGTGTGTGGGGGGAAACAACTGCCCACCCCCGGACTCCATCTGTTCCGGGCCCTCTCATCTGGGCCCTCTGGAGATTATGTTTGCACATTTAAAAATGCTTTGTTGAAAATAAGCTGTAAATTCATTAATTCCCCCTGTTTTGCACTTTCCTCAGAGCTCAGGTGATGAAACCAACAGTGGCGTATATAGAATATATTTTCGGGGGGGGGGGGCCAAGATTAATGTAAGGTTAAGTTAAGTAATTTTAAGTAGACACCCATGGAAACCTTTCTGTTCAACCAAAAAAATAAAAAAAAAAAGCGTTAGAGGACATACCTTCATTATTTCGGGGGGGGGGGGGCCTCGGCCCCCACCCTTTATAAACGCCCCTGGAAACCACGCATATTTAATTGGATTTCATTGCCCCCCCTTCCCCAAGCCCTCGAAGCTTTAATCCGCCACTGAATGGTAGGATCCTTTATAAAATAATGCTATCAAAGGAAATTCATCAGATCGATTTTGCCGAATTGATCAGGACTTTGTCTATAAACCCATAGACAAAATGAAAGGACACCTATCATAGTAAATATTAATATTTACTAGTTATAGCTTCTCTAAAACTAGGACGTATTGAGTAGAGAGCTCAGACATCTGTCTTCTTCATTTGCCTATATAACTTATTGAATGAGAAAATTATCAATCGATAAGACAACATCGATCTGGCGACTTCTTCTTGTACGTAACATAACGAACTTTACTACTTTATTAATAATTTGTAATTTTTATAAAAAATGTTTTTAAATTTAAATTTAAAGCAAGGAAAGCAAGAATGAGACGACCTTTTCCAAAGAAATTCCTTTATTTATTGAATTAATGAAGCTAAGGATATAAATAAAAATATACATGTATATTCTGTACATCTACGTAACGTACACTTTCTCCAGGACTCAAAAGTCTTTGTATCTTTGACTTAAACTTATATAGGTATTTCTTAATAGTGATAGCATCTGTCAGTGAACCAAGCAGATGATGGAGCAAGTTCAGGACAATATGGTGACTACAACACGACAGACCAAAATCAAAATTTTTCAGAGTAGTTCTTGTCAAGATAGTCTTAGCATGTCATGCATTTTCTTTTTCACTGGTCGAACGCAATCCTGGACTTTAGTTTCTTCAATGTCTATCATAGCGAACAGCAATTTGTAATATAGCTTGTTCTACGGGGACCACAAGAATGACATCCTTCAGCAGTTTCTGAACTTCTTTATGGAAGAAACTTTATGCAATGGCTGTCGTTCGAGTCGGATTCCCAGTGGAGCCATTCCTTTCGTCAGTGACAATTTATTGATTTTCATTTTTCTTCAGAGTTTAATTAAAATCCTCGAAAATCCTTAGTTTAACTCTTTCAAAGCAACAACATTTTGTAGTAAATTTTCAAGTAAATTCATTGGTTACTTTGAATTTTCATTAACAGCTTTTTTTCATAGTTTAATTAAAGCCTCGTAATTCCATAATTATAATAGTAATAGTGGCTAATTACATATTTTGGAGTAAAATCGTTAGATCCTTGGAATTTTTAGAAATTTCCAATTTTCGTAGTAGTCTAAATAAACCCGTAAAATTGCTTGGTTTATCACTTTAAAAGTAGTATTAGTTATTGATGTATTCTTAAGGTAAATTCATTGTTTCCTTTAAATTTTTAGTAATTATCAGTTTCCTTCCAAGTTTAACTAAAGTTTAAATAAATTTCTTATGTATTCAATAGTAATGAAAGGCCACTGGTATATTTTTTTTTAATAAATCTCAAAATGAAAAAATAAAACTAACTTTAGATCTTTAATACTAAAAGAGGCTATTGTTATTCTGTATTTTCTGTTGTTTGTTCCGTGGAAATTTAGTAATTCTTACTTATTTTTAAAGTTTAACTAAATGCCTGAAACTCTTTAATGATTTCCAATAGTAACTGAGGCTTTCGGTATATTTTTGTTAAATCCGTTGGTACCAGTTTACTACATCGTTCAAATAAAGGGATTGAACTTAAATCTTAAGTATTAGATAAGTATTAGATAGTAAAGGGATAAGAACTTAAATATTAAGATTTTTAACAGTAACAGATGTTACTGGTATAGTTTGAGGTAAATTGGTTGGTTAGTCATAATTAAAAGTAATTCTCAATTTTTTTAATAGCTTATCTGAATTTCTCGAAATTGTTTAGTTTCATTCTTCCATATTAACAGAAGGTATTGATTTATTTTTTGTTAAACTTAATGGTTTCATGGAATTTTGAATGAGTTCAGTTTTCTTCAAGCTTAACTAAATCCATGGAAACTCCTTAGTTTAGATCTTCAGTAGCAATAGAGGCTACTGATATATATTTTTTGTTAATTTCCTTCGATCCGTAGAATTCTAACAAGTAAGTAGTTATTAGTTTTCTACATAGTTTAATTAAATGTCTCGAAATTGTTTAGATTCCTCCATAGTAATAGAAGCTTTTGGTATATATCTTTTTTCTTAATTTGATGGATCCCTGGGGTTTTAATAATTTGCAGTTTTCATCAAAGTTTAAACTAAATATCTGGAAATTCATCAGTTCAGATCTTCTATAATAACTAACGCTATTAGTATATTTTTTTGTGAAAATCGTTGGTAACTGGCAATTTTCAATATAGTTCAATAAAGGGATTACAATTCCTTGTTAATAGTAAAAGATGCTGTGGTATTTATTGTTTGGATAAATTCGTTGGTTACTTGGAGTTTTAGTAATTCTCAGTTATATTGATAGTTAACTAAATGTCTCTAAATTGCTAAGGATCGTTCTTCCGTAGTGACAAAAGCTATTGGTTTATTTATTATTATTATTTTTTGTTAAACTCGATGGTTCCATGGAATTTTTAATAAATGTCAGTTTTCTTTAAAGCTTAACTAATTGCCTCGAAATTACCTTGTTTAGATCTTCAATAATAACACAGGCTATTTGTATAGTTTGAGGTAAATTCGTTTGTTTCTGGAATTTTGTAATTCTCAGTTTTCTTGATAATTTATATAAATGTCTCGAAATTTTTTCATTTCATTCTTCCACAGTCACAATAGCTGTTGGTTTATTTTTTGTAAAACTCGTTGGTTCCGTGGAATTGTTTAGTAAGTTTCTGTCTTTCCTTCAAAGTTTAACTAAATGCCTAAAAATCCTTAATTTAGATATTGAATAATGAGGCTGTTGATATATTTTTGATTAATTTTGTTGATTCCTTGGAATTTTAGAGATTTTCATTTATCTTCCTAGTTTAACTAAGTGCTTTGAAAGTCATTAGTTCAGATCTCCAACAGTAACAGAGGTATTGGTATAATTTTATTAAAACCTTTGGTAAATGGGCAGTTTTAGTAATTCTCAGGTTTCAACAAAGTTCCAATTAAAAGAATTGGGCTTCCTTTTTTAAGATTTTTAATACTAACAGAGGCTATTGGTTAAATTCGATAATTCCCCAAATATTTAGTACCGGTAATTCTCAGTTTTCTCCAAAGTTTAAGCAAGTGCCTGGAAATTCCTTAGTTTAGATTTTCAATAGTAACAGAGGCCATGACTGCTCTGTTGATGTTGTTGCTTGGACACTGATCTCTTACTTCTGAGTACTGTAAAAGCACTTATTTTCGCGAGGCTTTAATTTTCGCGAATTTCGCGAGCCCGTCGTAATCGCGAAAATTTAAGCCTCGCGAATTATTTTTTTTCGGTTCTTTCTTTCGGTTCATACAAAATTCGCGAAATTTTCAGCTCGCAAAATCACCGATATCTTCATTTTCGCGAAAATTACGGCTCGCGAAAATAAGTGCTTTTACAGTACTAGAGTTCGGTTCTCATAAGGGTTTCGTAGTGGTGGACGTTCCGCGCTGGCAGGTTTTCTCGAAATTATCCCGTTTCTCCTGCATTATTTTGTGCTAAGTTTGTTGCCTGCACCAGTAGCCATAATTTTAAGCACACAAGATATAGTTGCAATTCCCTCACAGTGCTGCTTCCAAGCAGTTCTTTTTGCTTTCCTAACACCATAGTACAACGAGTAGGGGCTTCCTTACAAAGGGCCTAATTACCCATTCTTTTTGCTGAATTAAACAACCTTTTACACATAGTTCGAAGTTTACTCTTTAGACCCACCAAGGAACAGTCCTTGATGAGTGAGAAACCATAGAAGGACAGTTTTAGTAATAGGAAAAGATAATTGCCTGTTTCAATTGAAACAGCCATATCTGGGTCAATCAACTATTCTTTGTATCTAAATTTGTCCCGAACACAAATTTAATAAATATTGATTTTGGAAATAATTATTGGACTTTATTTTTACCCCAAAGTATTATTAGGTCATTGATCAAAATCTTTAGAGTGACCGATGTTAGTTTAATTACGAATATTTTATTATTTTTACTGTAACTTAGGAGACAATTTTTCCCCGCGAGTGTTTGGTTTCCCTGTCCCTTCAGAGACTTCGCAAACTCCTAAAGCGAATGTTTTAATACAGATTGGTATTAAATATACAAAATATATGTTAAATAGTAGTAACTGACAGTAAGGATATGCGACAATGACAGGGAAAAGTAGGCTGTTTGTTTTGTTTTGTCTCTCAGGGACAGTAACGCAGGGGACAAATTACCGCCATAATCTCACTAAATAAAGCAAAATATTGCTCTTCAAATTAAAAAAAGTGCCCTGCCCGTTATCTTAACTAAAACGTCATTCACTAATCGTAAAAATGTGCTCCATAGGAAGTTAGATTTTCGATTTTTGTTTGTTAGAAAATCATTATGTTGTCACTCGCGTTTAGTACAAAGAATAGTTGATTGACCCATCTATATCCAAAACCGAAGGAATGTTCACGGAAAGGTCAAGTTTAGAAGTTTCCCAATCAATGTTTTCGGGGTTCCGAAAGATCATTGTTTGAAAAATTGTGATCCAATCTTAAAGATTAAAATTTCTGATACAAATATATCTGTGAATCTGAATGACAGATGCAACTGGATACGTGCCCTTTATCCATTAAGTTTCCAATTATTTGGTCCCTAGTGTAACGTAAGATGACCTATGTCATAAAATATTATGAAACATAATGTTATTGTCTTGGTTAATACTACCAAGGTTTTTACGTACCAGATATTCATTAAGTAAATGGATCACCGCTTTCATTGATGTCCGTATTGTCCCATATAATAATGATACAAAGTTGAGAAGTCCTCTCGATTGGCCAGTTAAGGTCCTGTGATTGGCCGAATCGGGGGACCAATCAGCGACATTTCTTGTCCTCTCACCAACTGGCGGATCGAAGAGACAGCGTCGCAGCTAGCGCTCTCCGAGTGGCGGACCGAACAGAGAGCTCTAGAGAGATTCTTGAAATCCGATCCCATTTGTATATAAGCCTGTACATAATTGTAAATAAACTGTGTGTGTGCTTTAGACTAAACCACGGCGTTGTCTCTGTCATTTCGACCATACATCAATAAGATGGGCATTGGCATCACAACCAACTCTTTTTCAGATGAGCCACGATATTGGATAAGATATCTTATTCTTCTCGTAGGATAAATACGCTGAGATCAGAGTCACCTCTGACAATTCCCCACCTGAAGAGACACCTCCACAGTCGTAAGATCTCTACAGCAGAAGATAAAAATAATTAATGCCTTTTAACCAGTTCCGAACGTAAACATAGGTCCTGGGTGAGACAATATTACAAAAGCAAACAAGAGTACTACCTGCACTGTTCAAGCCACTTATTTTACCTTTATAAATCCAAGGTTCTTAAATAAGAGCAATGTCAATGTTATTAACAGCCAGCTACTTAAATAAGACTGCAATAGCTGCTTTACAGTTATGTAAGTTTATTTGAATAATATTTATGCCATTAACAATAGCACAAACAGAACAAAAATAAAAACTTACTTTAATTGGACAGCTTCTCCTGGATCTCCGTGGATTTCTGTTGACCCACGGTGTCCTTTATGAACTCAGCAGTAGTCTCATCCTGCTTGTTTGGATCCGATAGAATCTTAAAAAGATCCCTTTGTAGACTGCCGTATTAGGCTCTAATGACGTTCATTGATGTTTGGTCAATAAGCAATATTAGCCTCTGCCCCTCAGCATCAGCTTGTCAATCCAGTACTTTTCAGTAGTCGTTGACAAGTCCATGGTTTAGTACCTTGATCCTTCGAAGAAGCACTTTCGGATCGTCGGTTGTAATGTTCCGGGTCCTAAAGGCCATCTTCACAGGCTTAGGCAGTTCTTTAACGTAAATAACTCTCATAGTTATCCCCTCTTTAAGCCTACGCCCTTGGAGGTTTTCTTTGAGCCATATTCAGGAAGGTTTATTCTCACAGCATTATATGAGTGTCCCTTCATGAAGAGTGTCCCTATCCTTCTTGATATGTCACTTAAAATGACATTAACCATAACTTTCCTGATGTTAAATTTAATGACGATATGGTTAAAGTTGAAAAACCGACATCAGGAAAGTTTTCGCTGGTGATTATCATCTTCTTACTTTCTGTAACTTCCCTGAAAGAGATCCCAGGATTCGTTTATGCCAATGGTTTTGCTTGGTAGAAGGTTGTGTATCAGAACTGGTTCTACCTCTTTTAGGAGTATTAGTCCCAGTCATCGAATTAGAAGTGTTGCCCATTCCTTGTAGTTCCGATTCCATAAGGCTCCCGGTATTAGCTTCGGCAGTTTCAGCATTTTTAAGTTCCCTCTTAGCTGCCCCTGAGAGCATTTTCTTTACAAGGTGTAGTCGTAGTGTTTTTACAATCAATCTGAGTGTTTAATAAACTGTCACTTCTTCCCAATGGCATACTGGAATCGGCAGCTCCCTGACAGGCAGACTCCATTATAAGTAAAAGGTTGGTTTCTTTCCACAGAGTCCCTACATACAGTAAAAGAAAAACAATAATGTTATTAAAAGGTTCCCTTCAGGCCCCACGAGAACCAGGGAAGACTAATTACAACAGGATTTGTAAGCCTAAGGGGACCGTTAGCAACACTGACAAAACTACTCCAGTACCATCGAGCTCTCGGCACTGTACCTTACACCTTAACTTTGGGTAAACCAGAGCCCTAATGGTTCTCCAACAGGGAGCTCCAAAAAAGATACTCCAACAGAGAGTCCCCCTTCATGAATGGATTTTAACACAGTTGCTTCTTAGTCTGGTATCTGTTCTCAACCACTCTGGTTTGGGAGACAATACTAATGACAAATGATAACCAGCACAGCTTGCAAATTCATAAGTGACTCAAGCCCCCTACCAGCGAAACTCACTTTTGTCAGTGTAGGATCTCCAATAGTAATAGATGCTATTGGTAAATTTTTACACTCTTGTTTGGGAAAATGCAACACCATGAAGGAAACATGTAAATGAAGTGAAATTTACAGGAAAAGTAAAGCAGGGTATGATATGCAAATAATTAAAATTTGGGAATGATTGCGCATGCCTAGACTCAGCAGCGCCCTCTGAACTAAGAGCGTAAGTAAGATCGTGTAAGAGCGTATAAGTAGAGGACTGTTGTGGATCCAGACAAGTAGTTTTTCATGTTAGTGAGCTATACATGTGCCTACTGGAGTAAGTATGCCTCTTCGACGTCAAAAGGCTCCTTATTAGCAAGCTACGGTGTTTGAATGGGCCCGAATGATCGGCTTGCGTGAAGGAGGATTTTCAAACCGCAAAATTGCTGCTCGTAAGGGGCTTAATGCCACGACAGCGATGCGAGTGTGGAAGCAGAGGACTGACGTAAACAGGACGAGTCGCAAATCGGGAAAGTAAAATGTAACGACATCACAGGATAATAGACACCTCAACCGCATGGCAGTGAGTGTTCAGCTTCTTCTCGAGTGTTAGCACAACGTTGGAACACTGCAATAGGTCTAACATCGTCTGGTTCCAAGGTTCGACGATGTCTGCTGTGCAGAGGACTGTGTGCATGCATTCGTTTGCGGAGGATTCCCTTGGGCCTGAACCATTGACGCCTCAGGCTACAATGGGCTCATGAACACCACCCAATGGCGTGCAGATTGACACCATGTTGTGTTTTCGGATGAGTCTCGCTTCAACATGGATTACAATGATGGTCGCAGATACATTAGACGATATCAAGGTAAGCGCCATCTTCCAGAACGATAGGCGTGATGGTTTGGGGAGCAATTTGGTATCATAGGCGACCTCGGCTGCTACGAATTGTGCGCACTCTCAACAGCAGCAACACCTACATCAGGAAAGTTGGGGAGGAGCCATATTCCAAAAGATAACGCCCGACCACATGTTGCCAAAAATGTCCAGGCCGTCTTCGAAGCAAGGCAGATACCTTTTCTTCCCTGGCCTGCATGTTCGCCCGATATGTCATCTATTGAACATGTCTGGGATATGTTCATTCAACAACTAACCCGTCATTGTTATCCAGCAGCCAATACCGATGAACTGTGAACTCGGATAGAAGCAGCCTGGCAGGCGATACCCAGGAACATCCAAGGTCTGTTTGATTCGATGCCACAGCTCTTATTGCAGTTCGTGGAGGCTTTACACCATAATGATTTTTTGCAAATACTGTTGTTGCATTGCTCTGAAACTTTAATCGTTTGTTTGAATCACTATTAGTAATGTGTGTAATAAATTTCCATCCATTCTGATGGTTCCTTCATGGTGTCGCATTTTTCACAAACATGAGTAGTATATATCTGTTGGTATCTCCGCAATTTCAGTAATTTTCAGGTTTCAACATAGTTCAAATGAAGGGATGAACTTCCTTTGTTAAATAGTAGCAGATGGTACAGCTTGAGGTAAATTCGTTGGTTCTTTGAAATTTTAGTAATTCTGAGTTTTCTTCACAGAAAAAGTCCTACAAAGAGCTGGCCAAAAGAGATCCCTTCTAAGAACAATTCAAAAACGAAAGACAGCATACTGCGGACATTTGATTAGAGGTCCAAAGTTTGAGCTACAAAGACTTATTCTGGAAGGGAAAATCATCGGTGAAAAAGGAAGAGGACGTCCAAGAAAGAAGTGGATGGACGACATCAAAAAATGGACCAATTTAAATTCGGAGGAAATCTTCCACAAAGCCAAAGACAGAGTGTACTGGAAACAATTGATCTCCAACATCCAATAAGGATAAGAACTAGAAGAAGAAGAAGTTTCTTCACAATTTAACTAATTGTCTCGAAATTGCTAGTTTCATTGTTCCATTGTAACAGAAGCTATTTGTAATTTTTTTGTTAACTTCCATGGTTCCATGGAATTTCTAGCAATTCTCTTCAAAGTTTCACTAAATGCCTGGAAAATCCTTAGCTTACATCTTCAATACTAACAAAAGCTGCTGGTATTTTTTGCTAAAAACGATGTTTGCATGGAAGTTTGCATCAAAGCTTAATTAAATACCTGAAATTTCCTCATTATATCTTGAACATCAGCAGAGACTATGGTATATTTTTTGTTAAATTTGTTGGTTCATTGGAATTTTAAGTAGCTTTCAGTTTTCTTCACAGTTTAACATATTAACAAAAGATATACATACATTCTTTGTTATATTCGAAGGTTCCATGGAATTTATAGTAATTGCAAGTTTTCTTCAAAGTTTAATAAATATATATATAGTAATAGAAGTTATTGGTATTTT
The DNA here is from genome assembly GCA_023159025.1 of Thereuonema tuberculata. Taxonomy (NCBI): domain Eukaryota; kingdom Metazoa; phylum Arthropoda; class Chilopoda; order Scutigeromorpha; family Scutigeridae; genus Thereuonema; species Thereuonema tuberculata. Next base: position 245,305,032 of record JAFIDM010009631.1, on the reverse strand, counting down.
TTTTTTTTTTTTGCTAAATTCCATTAATCCATGCAATTTATAATAGTTTCCAGTTTTCTGCAAAGTTTAACTAAATGTCTTGAAATTTCTTAGTTTAGATCTTAAATAGTATCCGGAGGGTATTGGTATATATATTTTTTTTAATTTCTTTGGTTTCTTTGGAATTTTTAGTAATTCTTAATTTCACAGTTTAACTAAATGTCTCGAAATTCCACAATATTAGAAGCTATTCGTATATTTTTCCTTAACTTCGATGGTTCCATGGAATTTGTGACTATTCTCAGTCTTCTTCAAATTTAAGATAAATTCTTGGAAATTCCTTAGTTAAGATCTTCAATAGTAACCCGAAGCTATTGGTTATGTTGTTAATTTAGTTAGTCAGTTCCACGGAATTTCTAATAATTCTTTGTTTTCTCCATAGATTAAATAAATGTATCGAAATTGCTTAGATTCATTTTTTCATTTTAATAGTATGCTTCTTTTCTTTGAATTTACGATGGTTGTTTTCTCCATATATTTACTAAATGTCTTGAAATTCCGTAATTTAATTCTTCCGTTGTAACAGAGCCTATTATATTTATTTGATAGATCCAATGGTTACATGGAATTTATAGTATTTTTCAGTTTTCTTCGTTTCACTGCTTGCCTAGAAATTCCTTAGTCGACAACTTCCATAGTAATAGAGGCTGTTGGTATATTTTGTCAAAGTTGATGTTTCTGATGGAATTTTCAGTTTATTCATATTTTCACTAAATGTCTCAAAATTGCTTAGTTTCCTTCTTCCACGGTATTGGAAGCTATTGGTAAAATAATTTCACAGAGCTTTATTATTTATTTATTTTTTAATTATACTAATACAGGTTAGGGCTAAACTAAGAGACACACACATAATTCTCCAAATATGGGACTATTTTTTTTAAAAAAAAATCTTTTTAAAAACCATCAATCCTTTACATTAGTGTTAATAAAGAGAGGACAGGAATTGCGTCTCAATTGTGGTTCAAACTGTTACAATCTTCACCAAGCCGTACTTGGAACCCAACTTCTTTCTCAGTTTAAAAGATCATAATGATGTTCAATTAAATTATCCGAAATTAACTTTTTTAATATATATTAAAAAAGATAATAATATATATACTCACTGTACTTTAAGATACGAATCGTTAATATTAAAGATATGTCAGAGAGAATAATTGTTTTGTGGAAATAATTTGACAAGCTTTTCGATGTGTATTTCGTATATTTTCGAAACGCGACAATGTTTAATTCATTTGCAGGTGCAACTGTTATTTATGCCGTCATACAAATGAGAAATAGAGAAAAAAGTACTCTAGAAAATCAAATGATGATATATAAATTACTAAATAGCCAACTAAGGAAATTAATTTTTAAAAAAGAATTGAAATTAAGCTTTACAGTTCTTCAAAAGCTAATGAAGTAGAAAGATCCAAAGAAGTACATAACAATAAGGATTATTTGGTAATTTACCACTAAAAGATTAACAACTAAAGAGGAAAATATTAAGAAAGTTCTCTTCAGGAACATGATAAGTTGGTCATGCACACTAATCGCTCGCCATCTGGGTCTTAGTGATGTTTCTGTGGGAAGATGGTTGCGTGAAGGCACTCGTTCATATCGCCGAAGCTATGGTCGACCCAACAGTACTACTGCTAGAGACAATCAGTTTGCTGTGAGCCAAGCCCTAACTGCTCTAACAGCTTCACTCTCCATCATCCACAGATATAACTGGTTATTTACAGCAACCAGTATCTGCCTATACCATTGCTAGAGGAATTGCAAGCGCTGGGCTTCGTCGCCTTTGTTCCTTACGAGGCCTGCTTTTAACAATCGAGCACCAGAGGCTTCATCTAGAGTGGTAGCGTGCCCAATATATGGCCTTGCATTGTGTTTAGTGATGAGTCTTGCTTCTGCTTTGTATCAGATAATCACCCTCGTACATAGTAAAAATGGCCAGTGCTGAAATCCTGACAATATTGTCGAGAGGCACGTAGCCATTACAACTGGTATAATGGGGTGGGGAGCCATTTCTTAAGACAGCATATCTCCTCTCACACTGATTCGAAGAACTTTAAATGCACAGCATATCAGCCTGCCAGGATTAGTTTTCCAACAGGATAATGCACGTCCACAAACTGCCACAAACAGAAAGTAATTAAAACCCTTTCCTGAACCTCTCTTCCCCATATCTCTAGCCCACGTATAATGTCTGGAAAATGCTGGAGGTCAACAGTATCCATCATCGAACATCCGGCATTCAATCTTGATTAAATCTGTCACATAACATAAAAATCTGACAACATAAGGACATTGTTTCACTCTATGCCGTGTCGTATGCCCGACTGAACAGCAGCCAAAGGCGGCTCAACATAGTGCTAATAATGTAACAACGATGCTTCTATTGTTAAATAAAAATTTGTTTTTCACTGTGAAATTTTAATCAACTCCAATTCCTTCATCCTCAAGGTATTTTCAAACTTTCATTCAAATTGGAGGTTTCCTTTGTGGTACTCCGATTTTTTTGTCCGAATATATTGTTTTCCTTTCTTACGTTTCCTCTTTCTTAATTTCTACTAATTTTATTCTTTTTTTTTTTTCCTTGTTTCCTCTGCAAAGATTTTCAACATATTACGTTGATACATTTTAGATTTTTCTATTTTTTAATACTATTTTTTAGCGACCTATTTGGGAGCTATTGTGATAGTGATCAAAAGCGGTAGCTTTTGGGTTTGTCCTGTCCACCCCTAACAACTCCCGAATGGAAGGTGGGATCGACAAACGGATTTCACCATCGTGTTCAGAGCCCAAACAATGTAGGAATAGAGTATTTTTAGGGTCCAACGCCCCCCCTTCCCCATGTTCGAGATATTTGGCATTGTTTCCATTGCATTTCCGCTATTAGCTTAAGCCCCGCGAACACCATCCAACTTTGCACCAACTTAGTCGGCCGATTTTGACGTCACGAGTTGGTAGACAGTTTTGAGCCCGTTTTTCAGCGACTTGGCACCAACTTTAGTCGGCCGATTCGAGTTGGTTGGAAGTCGGTCGGAATTACCCAATCACAGGGCAGCGTTGGAACACGTCAGTCGTGACGTCCCGCCCATGGAAAGAAATGGCATCTAAAATGACGTTCACCGATTCGAGTCGAAGACAAGCGAGTGGACAATGAATATCAGAGTATTGCGAGTTTCTTTCATGCATAAAGTTTATCACTGTAGTTTCTGTCTTTCCAATTTTCCTTTTTTTTTTTCTCTTCCATTTCATAAATGATCACGTCTTCTTATTCTATCTTAATTAATTCAAGAATTAATTAAGATAGAATTTTAATTTAATCTATCATTTATGACTTTTTAAAAAAAATAATAAATAAATTTACCATTTTCTAAAAATCTTAGTTCTCTAAAGAAAAAGAAATTATATGAATTATATTAATTTTGGAAAATTCAGTTGGGGGGGGGGGCAAATACCCCCTTCCCCTTGCACGTACTTGCGGGGACCCAAGAACAGAAGCTATTTCTATATATTATGTGAAATTCACTGGTTCCTTCGAATTTTCCATAATTTTCAGTTATCTTTTTAGTTTAGCTAAAGACATCGAAATGCCCTATATTAGCACTTCAAAGAAACAACGTATTGTTTATTTTGAGGTAAATTACTTGGTTCATTGGAATTTTCAGTAATTCTCAGTTTTCTTCTTAACTAAATGCCTCGAAATTCCTTCGTTTAAATCTTCAATAGTAACATAGGGTAATGGTATACGTAAATTCGATGGTTCCTTAGAATTTTTAGTAAATCTAAATTTTTTTTCAAATTTTTAACTAAAGGCATCCAACATCCTTAATTCAGCTCTAAGATTAACAGATGCTATTGGTAAATATGTTATTTCCTTAGAATTTTTCGTATTCCTGTGTTTTCTTCAATAGTTAAATAAAACCCTAAAATTCCTTAGTGGAGATTTCACAATAGCCTTTGTTACTATTGAACATCTTGACTAAGATATCTATTATAGTTTCTTGTTAATTTCGTTAGTTTCCTGAAATTTTTCTAATTCTCAGTTTTCTTCATAGTTTAACTAAATCTCTCCAAATTGCTTAGATTCCTTCTTCCATACTAACAGAAGCTATTTGTATATTTTTTGTTAAATTCGATGGTTCAATGGTGCTGCTAGTAATAATAAGCTTTCTTCCTAGTTTCACTAAATGCCTCGAAAAACATTAGGTTCTCTTTTTATCAACAGAACAGAGGCCATTGATATATGTTTTGCTAAATTTGTTGGTTTGTAATTTTGTTTTCTTTTTAGTTTAGTTAAAGAGCTCAAAATTCATTTGGTTTCTTAGAATTTGTAGTAATTTTAAGTTTTCTTCATTGTTAAATTAAATGACTTGAAATTCCTTAGGTTAGTTCGTCAATAGTAACAGAACTTATTGGTAGATTTTGAGTGAAGTTCACTGATTTCTGTGAATTTTTAGTAATTTTCAGTTTTCTTCATCATCAGCATGTGTGGTTGACTAGCGTATAATTCCGCATGCCAGGTCCTGTTTTGTGCTTCTCTCGCACATTTGTTAGGAAGGTCCATTTTCTTATATTATCTCTGATCCCCTACATTATACTCCCGCTGATCCTGTCTTCCTATTCCTTTTCCCCCTTCCATCATTCCTTCAATAAATGTTGTAAAGTCTAAAGTATTTCACTTTTTTCTTCTTAATAGTCAGCTGACATTTTTTACTTTTCATCTGTAACATTTCTTTTTGTGTCCAAGATTGTCTCATAACTTTATTTAGAAGCCACATCTCCAAAGCTCTAAGTTTATCTTTAGACTTCTTAAGCTATTTTTGTGTTTCTGCTCCATATAGAATTCATTTAATCTTGATTTTATGCTTCCTTCCCTGGAAGCCAAAATATCTTATTTCTTACGAATTTACTTTTTGGAATTTCAATTCTTCTTTTATTTCCTTTGTGGTCTTAAATGCCTCCAATTTCTTAGTTTAGGTCATTAATAATAACTGAAGCTATTGGTACATTTTGATTTAAGTTCATTGATTCCTGTGAATTTTTAATAATAAATTTGTAACTGGTTACAATGTAGGATCAATAGCCTCCAACATTAAAAAAAAACTGAAAATACAAGTTGAAACTTCCCTTTCCACAGAAATCCTTTAGATAAAACTTTCAATACACAGTTCAACATCAGAAATCAAGACAAATGATTTCCTAAAACAAGAATTAAAACAACTGACAACAGCTACTATAGAAAATAGACTCTGCCAAGAATGATACAGATATACAAAGATGACTCCCTAATTAACAAAATCTGAAAATGATGGTATTGGAATTCCTTTCTATTTTATTCTCCCATTATATCTTAATAGACCGGTTTAAAACCAAACTTTGATGCTGAGATAGAAGTAATTTACTAGCATTAGAACAATTTTATTTATAGGCCCAATAATTTCAAAAGCAGTTTCTGGTTGACTCAATATCAGCAATTGAAGCAGTATCTACTAGCATCTAGTAACAGAGCAGTCACAAAACTCATCGTAGAAAGTAGGAACTTAATAAAATTATTAAAAGGTTTATCCAAACAAAAACAATGGATACCTTTACTTGTTGATCTCTTAGACATCACTGATTATTTAGCAAAAAAAAAAGCACTAAAATTCAGTCAAAATAAAATGGTTAGCATTAGTACATTTAAACGAATTATCAAGAAAAAAAACTGAAAGAAAAATTATAAAACCTCAAAAAGAGGCTTTAGATTTGTTTAAACTCAATTCAGAATATGCTTTGCAGCTTATCTGCATAAAATTAATATTTTTAATTCTTCAAAATGTATTTTATGTAAATTACCAGGATATATTACAGACCAGGACCACCTTTTCATTTGTATAAAACTAAATCAGAATTTCCTGAATTCTAAAAACTTAAAATGGTTTATATTGGGAGGCGTGGTGTCAAATGGGTTAAAGACACCCAACAAGGATTAGACACCCATCTTTCCTGAAAACTCTTTTTTGTAAAGTTTCTATAAATATTTTTAAAAATTATATACAATGTATTAGCCTATTGCATTATCATATTGCCAGTCATATTAGCATTCCTAACTCTAAAACCAAAGAGCTCAAACAATTATTGTTATTATTATTATTTGTTTTGGAAATAAAAGACACAAAAACAGATGCTAAGAATTAATAGTAGAAAACTGTATATTTTTTACTTAGGTTTATTTTTTAAAAAATATACTTTCTTACAGAAATGTAAAATAAATGAAATACCATTCAGGTAGCCACATTTCGAGCTTAAATCATTTTAACAGTCATACAAAGGGAATGGGTTGGTTTATGGGGAGAAAGAGTGGGGAAGGGAGGAGGAAACTTAAAACTTAATCATGATCTGAATCCACATCTTCATCCGTAGTGAATTCAGAATTTTCGCTGGCTTCATCTTGCTCTTCTTTCTCATCATCAGATATGTCCCATTGGAGTTGTGACTGATCGACCTCTTTGGCTTCTTTAACGTCAAGCTGGAAAAGTAATAAATTTTTAAATTTAAAAAGATGTTTCAATGAAATCTCAGCTTTTTGTTTTCCCAATATACAATGCTACTAACATAATAATAATAATAATAATAATAATGAAAGTAATAATTACCGTTATGTTTTTCATCTGGTCGAAATCAATATAGGAATCTGATCTTAAAATGACTACATAATATAGAGTTCCAACTTCCTGAGGGGCTGTGAATTTTAATTGGACCTAGAAATAAAGCAAATGTATTTATGCTTTTAATTTGACTACATAATCAGTTGCTTTTGCAGATATTAATATCAAAATCAATAAGCCATAAATATTAGTCAAATTAAAAGCATTTCATGTTTCCACATGCCCTAGTTACATGAACGTAAGCCAACCTTACCTACCTTTTCACTAAGGACAAATCTGTCAAACATTTTTTGCCTTCAAATCAGTTTTAAAAAATTAATAACTGAATTTATGCTCATAATGCAAAATGTAACATTTTTAAAGAATAATTAATTTTAAATTTAAAAAAATGGCAACTAAGTCTACTTCAATAAACAATATACATTAAATGGAATTTACTCAATTGACAATGTTTCAAACTGTCCACCCTGAAAGTATTTCACTTTTTTTTATTTACAAAGTTAACTTTCTCATGAGCACCTCATTATCTTTTTATGCTCTTTCTTTCACTTCCTAACAAAAAATAAGTTTTTTATTGTTTTTTTAAATGCTGTGATGAGACAAGCTCTTATTTCATAAGTGATGGTGTATGAAAAAAAGATGCAGATCTCTAATCTGAAAGACATTTTGGAATTGATAAATACAATGTTAGACTGCAAGAAAGATCGGAATCCCAGTACAAATCAAAGAAAAACATCTCGAGATCTCAAGGAGGATGAATTGGACAAGCCTGTCAAAAGGCTTATGCTTAAAGACAAAGCAAAGGCTTTGCAATTGGTACAGTTCTTAAAATTGATGGGGATCTCAATTTAATTGAGATGGCAGAAAAGCAGTCAAATTGGAAATTCTGATCAAACTTCTACACAATTACATGCCTGCAAATTAAACAGTTAAACAGAAAGGGAAAGAAATAGGAAAAAATACTACCGCTAGATTAAAAAAAAAAAAAAAAGTAACATTAATTTTGACTTAAATGGCAGATAAACATAAGCTTCCAACATTATGTAATATACCTAAGAACATGCCAAAGAACAGAGCCATGAAACATGATTATACCAAATAAATGCAAAAAGATAATGATATGGATTACAGTTAGAGAATGGATACATTTTAAGAAATGTTGAGCAGGTCCATTACAGTGATGGATAGTCAATTCATTCTTTATAGCTGTGCAAGTCATCCCAATGATAACAGAAAGCAAGAACTGCAACAATATGGCACCAATTTTTGATCATCCTTCTTGGTACACTGATTTCTATAATCCTGAAGCTCAATATCTGCATCAACAAACCTTTAAAGATGATGCTTGCAATTACTACACTGACTGAATAAACTATTATGACAGCATGATTATACCAAGTGGACATCTTAAGAATATCAGTCTGAAATTACATTCTAGGTTTCTGATGCACAGAAAGTCATTTCAAGTGATCTTAGTGTAATCACAAAGTGTTCATTTACAAACTTACTTGATTGTACAGAAAATATGTTATGGAATGAGGAGAATGAAAAAGAGTTGTCATCAAAAAATGAAACAATATCATATGAAGTAAACTTTCTTCCTGGTCCTAACAGTTGCAGGACACAACGCAATTAGTTATAAATATAATAAATTATTAAAATGATCAAGTACATAAAATATATATCTTTACAGTTGTATAGAAATACAAATTAAAATAATAAAAAAAGTTTTAATTCTGACAAAATGCATCTATAGTTTTTCCAAACAAATTTTGTAGCAACCAAAACAACAAAAAGTAATAAATATCATTTAACATACCTCAACTTTATCAACTAAATTTGTAACTTGATATGGCATAGTGATTAAAGATCTTTTCTTCCTATTTGCAATGTAAACCCACCAGTACTCTTGCTTATCCTATATCAAACAAAATAATAACAATAAATTAATAACTGACTTTAAACTAACATACTCTAGATTTTAATAAAAATTTGCAACTTAGGTTTGAAATTCAAAACGAAAAATGATAACAAAAATATAAGAATTTCAAATATTAAAAGATATATTTTAAATCTATATATATAAAAATGAATGTATCTTTCTTTCTTTCTTTGTCTGTCCTTTATACACTCTTAGGCCCTTTGACCTATCTGGACCAAACTTTGCAGAATTACTCTTTAGGACCCTGCACAAAACATTGGCTACCTTAGAACCCGGACCCACTCCCCAAAAGGGGTTGAAAAGGGGTAAAAGCCCTGAAAAATCCAATATCCACCTGGTGGTTAAAATAAGAACTACACATTTATTGTGTAAAGTGAAAAATTCGCTCTCCTATGGGGGGCAGGGACACCACACTTGGGTGGGAGGAAGCCAACACAAAGGCTGAAGTGTCCCACCCCGACCGACACCGGGACCTTATATTTAGGGCCCCTTCTCGGGCCCCCAAGTCAATTGCAAATAAGGAAAAATTCGCTCTCCTATTTGAGGCAGGGAGACCACACTTGGGTGGGAAGAAACCAACACAAAGGCTGAAGTGTCCCACCCCCGACCTACACTGGGACCTTATATTTAGGGCCCCTTCTCGGGCCCCCCAAGTCAATTGCAAAAAAGGGAAAAATTCGCTCTCCTATTTGGGGCAGGGACACCACACTTGGGTGGGAAGAATCCAACACAAAGGCTGAAGTGTCCCACCCCCGACCGACACCGGGACCTTATATTTAGGGCCCTTCTCGGGCCCCCCAAGTCAATTGCAAATAAGGGAAAACTTCACTCTCCTACGGGGGCAGGGACACCACACTTGGGTGGGGGGATGGCGACACAAGGGCCTAAGTGTCCCACCCCCGATCGACACCGGGACCTTATATTTACAGCCCCTTCTCACGAGCCCTTTCTTTCTTTGAGTGGCATTGTAACGCATGCCGGGTACAGCTAGTACAAAATATATTGTAGTTTTCAAACACCACTGATTCCAAAAAAGAACTACTGAGATTTTTATATTCATCTAAATGAATTAAATTTTAAGAACTTTGAAGCACTGCAATCTCACAAA
>JAFIDM010009631.1:245277251-245295205 GCA_023159025.1 Thereuonema tuberculata | reverse complement strand
ATATATATATATATATATATATATATATATATATTTATATATTAAATACATTTTTATCCAGCATTTTCTTCAGATTTTTCAGTTTTCATTAAACTTTCATTAATTTTTCTGATTTTTCTTTTAAGATTTTTTAATAAGTTTTTATTTCATAATTCTTTGTACTCAACTTTAGTGAATTCTCTTTTTTTGGGTGTTACATCAAGATTTTTTTTTTTTTAATTGTTCTATTCTTCGATTTTTTTTTCATCGAAGGCTATTCTTTATTATGCTTTACACTGATGTGGCTTTTAATTGTTTAAATAAAATTTATTTCAAATCTATATTTCAAACTCTGAAAGTCTGACAGTTTCCGTAACTGATAAGTTTTCATATTGCTAACCATCCCAATACGATTTCTCTAAATTTATTCAATTGCTCCAATTAAGTCTAACTGTGCTTTTGTTTTATTTTATTTTTTCATACTTATTTCTACATATGATAATAAACATTGAGAAGGTAAATGATAAAAATAGCACTTTTCCAGGAAGATTCAAGTTTTTTTTTTTTTTTTTTTAGATCATTCATGAGGACATTTTATTTAGGACTCTTAAAGCACAATTTTCAAATAATTCTCAGAACTGTACTGTAAACAAAGGCAGTCTGCATCACCTTACTTTATTACATTTTTCAGGACATTAGAATTTAAGAAAGAGAGTGGGACAGAAGGTATATGTCCCCTTTCTTCTATTGGTAAAAGGATTTATTAAATAAACATGGATGGTCCTTGTTTGGTTTGTATTTATTGAAATTCTCAATTTTAGAGAACCATTTGTACCTTGAGGGTCTTTTTTGAATATCTCTTGTAGTCAATTAGTTTTTGGCAAATAATGAAATTAAGTATGTGACTCTTATTGGTTTGGACAAAATCATTTTCAAACGACAAAATTTATGAATTCTTAATATTGTTATCATTCAACAAATCCACTGCTCAATGGAAATCTAATAAATGCTATTTTGAAGAAAAAAAATCCTCTGTTGATATATTTATTATTGTTAAAAGTTGTAAGATCTTACAATACATTACACAAATTAATTGCTTCACTATTTATGTGGTTTTTATTATTTAACATAAATTTTGATTAGTGACGATCTGTCATGTTGTTCCTCTCCTCAAGATTCTGTTTTCAATAGTAAGATTCCAAACAATGTATGAGCAGGTATTGGTCTTTTGTTTTATTGCTGGTCAGGTGAAACAATAGTCTTTTTTTTTTTTTTTTAAGTGTCATTACTATTTAATTTCATGTCAACTTAGCAACATGACAAAGTCATGAAGCTGTAGAAAGTTGTTGCAGTATCCCTTATTTACATTATTATTTGTTTGTTTTTAAAAGTTTTTAAAAGTATCGGTGTTGAATATCATGACAAATTTCTACTATTAACTTAAAACATGATTATTTCAATAAATTAAGTACACACCTTACAAATGATTCACAATTTGAAAGTCATCAAAGGGAAGATTATTGAATATTATTCAACAAAACTGAATGATCTGTATGGATTTCCTCATACTATATTTCTGGTTTTCATCAAATTTTAAACATTATTTCAAAATTTAGGCTACAAAATTATAGAATTAACAAAGATATATACAAACCTCTGGAAAAAATGGACAATGAACACTGTGGGATTTCTTCAATTTTGTTTCCAAAATTCTTTCTTTTTTAGACAACTTTGACTGAAATTTCTCCCATTCGTCATCATCATCATCATTAACAGGTTTTCCTTCATCCTTTGATTCATCCTGTGATCCACCTGATTCAGAATCAGATGCACTCTCCTCTTCGCTCTCATCCTCTTTAACAGATTTTGAAGCAACTAGATCACTAGTTTTCTGCAAATAAATATAAAAGAATATTAACATGAACTTTAAAAAGAAAAAACGGATGACTTTAGTAGGAAAATTAGATTGTTTCATTCTTTTTTCAAAGATAAATGTAATTTACTTCGAAAATGTGGTGAAAAAAAATATATGCACAAAGCATTTAAAGTTTTATAGTTCTATTAAATATTTTTTAAATTCATTACATGGCATTCAAGACTTCTAATAAAAAAAAAATAATACATTTTGACTTTTTTATTATTCTTTATTATACTTCATTATATTCTCAGTCTTCTTTTTATAACAATATTTCGATCAGCTACAATTTCTTTACTGATCTTCCTCAGGCATAATTTTAGGGATAAATCCTTTCTACCAAATTCGTAAGATTTAAAGCTTAACATGCATAACAATCAAATACTTAATAAAATCTTTGAATTTTAAGCAGTAAAAGATATCACCTCCAAACTAATGTAACCAACAATTTATGTAAATAAACAATTATGAACCAAACACACTGTATTACATTAATTTATAAGAACTTCTCTATGTTAATCATATTATTTTTAATATAATGAAAAATATCTTATATTAAAAGAGGGTGTACTGTATACATTTTAGACTTTTTTTGTTGTTCTTCAGAATAAAATACATTATCTGTATTTCAATATTGGCAAGCCACCAGTCAAGCAGAAGTTTATAACCTAAATTACTAGTTTCAACTGGCTGCAGGCAACTTGTGATCTTTTGCAATTCACATGTTTTCTGTCTAGTCTCTTTGTTCAAGTTTAATTTTTTATTTGATGCTTTAGCTCAGAAAAACATGTGAATTTGATCAGAAATGAGTTGCAGGAACAAAACAACAAAACAAAAAAAAGATTTCAAGCCTTGGAAATAATCTACATGAAATGGGAAAATCAAAAGAAAATGTTAAAAATCTGAAACTCATCTATATAATAAGCGTGGAAGTTAGTTTTTCTTGAAAAACCTTTGCCATTTCTCAACAGATCTTTTCCAAATTTGGCATGGAGTTTCACATCCATCCCAGAATAATGCACGAACAAGAAAAACTCAGATCCAGAATAAGTGGTGTAGAGGGATAAACTTTCTTGAAGGATATGCATATCTCTGAAACCACTTTAGTTGGAAACATGAAATTTGGCGTGAGTGTTCTTTGTCAAAATCGAAAAGATATGCATGTGATGAGTTTTCGATATTCACGTCCTAAGGGATATAAATGGGGAGGGGGCAAACTTTCTTGAAGGACACATGCTACAAATGGATTTCAATAATGTAGAACGTGTATTTTTAGAATTTAAACTATAATTTATTTTTATTTTTAGGTGTTACTGTTTACATGATGTAATTTACTTTTTTGAATAAATAAAATGTTTTTTTTTTCTGTTACATATGTGAAGCTTCCAGAGCGAAGCAACGGCAGTAGCCTAACTTTAAAATTTATTCAAACAGTCTTAAAGTCCTTGGAAAAGCTCCTTCTGAAATAGAGTGGCAACTGATTTTCCACATATAAAGAAAGGCTTACAGAGGCATTTTTGCCTTAACTTTCAGTAAATCAAGAACGAGATTTTTGGGATTAAATTTATTTTGAAGTTAAATTTTATGTTGTAGGCCAGCCCAACTAGCAGAAAGTATTTATAGGTACCCTTCAAAAAACTATGAAAATAACAGTATTATACCATAAAAGTTAAAGACAGATTTTGATCTTAGGAAATGTTTTAAAACATGACTGGTCATATCTAGTGACCAGTGCTCTTCAAAACATACTGCAAAAAGTAAAGACATTCATATTTGTCGTAATGTAGGGATGCAAGACACTACATTGTAGCACAATCATAAGTTAGTTATTCAAGGAGTGAATAAAAAAAAAATACTCAATAACTTAAGATGTTTATGTACCAGAACTTGTAACTGAATAAAAATCAAGAACCACTGGGATAAACAAATAAATATAGATGGCTACTTTACAATGAAAAGACTAGCACACAGTAATCAGGAGGAACAGATTAATGATAACACTATAATGAAAAAGAAAATATGAACAAATCTTAAGATATTCAAATTTAAAAAGGAGTTGTGTTAATCACAACAAAATACAAAATAAACTACAAGCTCAATCTCTTCGTCTTCCTGACATTTTGCCTTTCTCTAAATACCATCCAAAGCCAAAAAAAAAATCATTTTCTTATTACAAGCCATTTGTTAATAGTCTTATCAATAAGAGGCTGTTCAGGCACAGCCTGTGATCAAGGCAACAGCATGCTATGAGGCTGATATGTCTTAACCTGGGTTCGAATCCCAATTATGGCATGGATACGACTTTCTTCTGTGTTTCATGGGTGTATTGTCAACTGCGTCCTGTGGTGTACCCAGAACAACAATTCTTCAGTTAAATAGTTCACAGTTTCTCTATATCTTTTTGAGGCCAAATGCATAAGAGCCTAGAGTCCAAGCATTGGGAGGTAAAAAAAACAACTTTTTTTTTTAAAAAAAAAAACAAACAAACAAAAGACTGCTTACAACTAGAAATTAATGCATTTCGTTTCCTATTTTAACTGTGTCTACTTATCTGAAGCATTTCTAAAAAAAAAAAAACAAAAAAAAATAAAAAAAAACAAGATTTTTCTTGTTCACTTACTTCAGAATTTGTAGTGACATTTGTAGTAGTTTCAGCCTTCTCATTTCTAACAACAACTTGATTTTTTTTTGCCTGAGCAACAGTCACAGCTTTACTGGGGATTTTTTTCTTGGGTTTGGCACCTTTTCCTTTCCTCTTCTGTTTCTGCCAGACCGGTGGCTTTTTGGTTGTTGAAATTGCTTCTTGTTCGTTACCAATTGCAGACGAGTTCTGATCAACCTGAAATTACAAAAATAGGATGTTAATTAATAAAACAAAGCTATTGGTTCATTATATTAGAAAAACTACAGTAACTGTTAAATTGTTTTTCTTCTGGTTATTTCAATTTACAAATATCATAACAAAAAACTTGAATTTTTATTTGCTAACAAGTAACCGAATAAGGTAACCAAATAAGGGGTGCAATTTAAAAACTTAAGAACTGCACAAGTAATAAATTCAGCCATAGAAAGGAGTGGAGAATCTTTTTATAAAGCAAATGTGGAGATCAGAACTGGCTTCTTTATCTGTAGTTCTTAAATTATTGAAACATTATACAGGGTGTCCCAAAAAAATGTACTCTTTAAATGATTATAAATTCGATGTTTATTAAGATAAATTTAAGTTTTATAATTGAAATTAAAGCAGAGAAACGTGGAATTTTTTTTAATGATGGTCATTTTGGTCCAGTCACTGCTGTTAACGCGAGCTAACGGAATTGCCAATAGCAAGACTCATTTCAACAATTGGCATTTTGGGCAGATTTATTTTAGTAATCCACAGCTTTTAGTTCATTACTTGTTTGTTGTTTTGGGCCAAAAAGTTTATCGTTGACCTGTCCCCATTAAAAAAAAAAAAAAAAAAATCCCAGTGGTGTGAGGGAACGGACATGTTTTGGGGACGCCCTGGCCCAGTACGGCCTTCAGTTCCAACATTTGCAATAATTCAAAAAAATTCTACATTTTTCTGCTTTAATTTGAATTATAAAACTTAAATTTATCTTAATAAATATTGAATTTATAATCATTTAAAGAGTGAGTACATTTTTTTGGGACACCCTATATTTATAATATAATGTGTAGTTCAATATTAAAATGGATTCAATTAACTAATTGGTCTTTTTAAAAAAGTAATAAACTCTTTTCTCAAATCTATTTTTTTCTTCTTTGAAACTTGTTAAAGTAAGGATGGGATGTTTGGTGATATGAGAAGATCAGAAAATGAAGAAATAATGGGGTCCACATTCTGAAAATTTGACTGAGCAAGAATCCAAATTTTTTCCAGTTGCAATAAAATATTAGTTTCTATATACGTATATATTTCTCTCAACTTAAAATTGTCTGCATTTTAAAATGTAAGATGACTGCATCTTTTTTCTCTTCTTTTTCATTTCAGTTGATCTCATTTAATAGATCCATACAGTTTAATGGCAATCATATTTTCTGCTAGCTTACTTTAATTTTATTTTTATTTCTTTTAAGACTTAAAAAGTTATTCTTCGCCAATCTCTTCTACTCATAACTAATAATATAAACAGTTTAGAAATAAGCTGCAATTTGCTTCACTTGTCTTTTAACTCAGATATTTGTACATTATACTGGAACTGACGAAAGTTGGAAATAATGTATAAATTTTATAAAAAAAAAAAATAAACTAAAAAGATAATTTTATATTACATGTAAC
Organism: Thereuonema tuberculata; assembly: GCA_023159025.1. NCBI lineage: Eukaryota > Metazoa > Arthropoda > Chilopoda > Scutigeromorpha > Scutigeridae > Thereuonema > Thereuonema tuberculata. The sequence continues at coordinate 245,289,029 of JAFIDM010009631.1, read as the reverse complement.
AGTGAAGTAAATTAGTACTTAGTAAATACATTAAGAAATTGAGAGATATGATAATTATCGTACATTTTCTTTCATATGAGGAAAAAAAAAAACTAAATTATAAAGGACAGACATCTCATGGGAAATTAAGGAATAAAATTTAATGACAAAATTTTAAGTAGCATTAATGTTTCACTCCGATTAGGAACATTATCAAAATGATGATTAAAAAACTAAGAAAGTCGAACATATAGATTGCAACAAATACCTGAAGTCATACTATTTAACTGTATAGTATTAAGTCAATAACAATGGTACAATACATATACAGTACAACGATAATATTAAAAGAAATCAATGATGTTATTAATACTTGGAATTTAGTGCTTTGTGCAATTTATTATGTCATTTTGATATTTGTTGATGAATAATGCTTTCTTGATAGCTAATCTAATGTGATTACTATCTGAACTGAGAACCTTTACATTATTCCAATCACAGAGATGGGACGGAAATTTTATAAAGTAGATAAATCAGTTTTAAATTAAAAATTGCAAAGTTAGTTTCATTATTCATTTTAAATCTAATGAAATTTTATTTATGTGAAGGAAATCAACCGTTTAAATTTAATTCATTGTAGTTACCACCTATATTATGAAAATATAAATATTTTAACAACGTAGAAATTGAGTAGTTTACTTTTTAAGTTTACTTTGCAATTAAAATTCAATAGTTCATTTTAATAAATATTTTTATTTATTTACTTTAAAAAAAAAAATCTTCAATATTGATCTCTTTTCCTTGTTATTACAGACAGAATTTTTTTAAAGATGTTAAAAATTGATGTAAATTTTTTGTTATCTTTAAGTACACAACTCACAAAATTATGGGGATAGTGTGAAATGAATATAATACACCCAAAAAACAGAGGCATTTGAGTTTATTTAATAAAAAACATCATCAGCGAAGCAAATGACATGAAAATGGAAGTTGTCTGAATATGCAAATGAGGTGCAGAATCCATTTATCGGGCTTGAGCAGGATGTGACACATGGACAGGGGTTAACATTTGCATGTCAAACGTGACAAATGTGTTGCACAGTGACTGTTCAGTAGGGTGTATAGTCACCTGAGACTGCTACAACACACTGATAGCGATGCGGCATGGAGAGGATCAAATAGTCCAGCAATTATTGTGCGATTTGTGACCACTCGTGCACCAGAGCAACTTCCAGCTGAGGAAGTGTTATAGGAGGCAACTGATGACTGGCAACACATCTTCCTAGTGCATCCCAAGCGTGTTTGATGGGATTCAGGTCTGGAGAATGTGAAGGCCAGCCCATGCACTCGATTCCAGCCTCTTGCAGCATGTTGTTGCCTAGATGCACACAGTGGGGGCATACATTATAATCCATAAAAAGAAAGTTGGCCCCAATTGCTCCAGTGTAGGGTACCACTTTAGGCTTTAGAATTTCACCCCGATATTTTACAGCATTCACCATTTCATTTTTAACAACATGGAGGTCAGTACGACCACCAATGCTGATGCCTGCCCACATCATGATTCCACCTCCACCAAAGGAATGTCTTTCTTGCATGAAACGTGGATTCTCCCATGCTCGACATTCATGCCAGATCAGAGCACAACGATTGTCAGGCTGCAGGCTGAATCTTGACTCGTCATTGAAGAGAACCACGACCACTCTTGACAGGTCCAAGGAAGATGCATTTCAGCCCACCTTCTATGGGTTCTGCAATGTTCAGCAGTTAACGGAATGCATACCATTGGTCGCCGGGCAAACAGTCCACAGTGACGAAGTCGATTTCGCACGGTCTGAGTACACACCCGTTGCCCAGTAGCAGCGAGAAACTGTCCCCGCAGCTCAGTCGCATTGCTTCACCGGTTCTTTCGTGCTAAGAGCATCAAGAAGCAATCATCTCTTGCAGTGGTGGCTACCCTGTCCTGGTCTTCTTCGTACTTTGACAGTCTCTCTGAAGCGATTCCAGTCTGCTAATCATGCTTTGGAAGTTCCAACCACTGCTGCCACTGTCATCTGTTTGGTCAGCTTCAAGACGCCCTATGACTCTCCATGCTTCAGATTCAGGTAAATCACATTGCAGGGGCATTTTCAGTTGACACTTAACGATATTGTCACTTGTTGATCCAGGAAAGTGGAGATAACCCAGCAGCGCCAGCCTCTTTATACAGGGTTGTGAGCAAACATGCAAATTAAAATTTTGCATTACATTTGCATATACAGACAACTTCCATATTTATGTCATTTGCTTCTCTGATGATGTTCTTTAATAAATAAACTCAAATGTCTCTGTTTTTTGGATGTATTATATTCATTTCACAATATCCCCTAAATTTTGTGAGCAGTGTATCTAAAATGCAGCTAAGCCTTTACATACAAATAATTTATATCTAGTTAGGTGAAAAATGTTTATTTTGCATGATTCGAAATGAAGAAATTGCTTGAGCTAGTCCTGAAGTCAGGTCGACAGTTGGCTAGGGCCACTTGTGAAATGCCGAGCAAAGAAGTGGCGTTATGAATTGCATTTTTGTGCAGAGTGCAATTTGACATAATTTCAACTTGGTAAATTGGCTTAGTTGGTTTTTTAAAATTGTGTCAGAGTAAAAAAAACAGTAATTAGGGTCACAAAAAAAAAATTCTCAGCTCAGCATCTGGGGCCCAAGGATTTAGTTAGCCCTTTCTTTCATGCTCGTTAGCATGGTTTATTTATTCCTCTGCTGCCTTGATAACTATTAAATATCTTTAAATCCTAAATTTAACACAATTTCTGCAAAATTAAAATATTTATCTTTATAAACCCTTTAATTTGCTTCTCTTTATATGGATAATCCAAAAATTTTGGTCCTTTTGTACTAAAAACTCAATATTTTACCAAAGATAGAAACCGACCGGGCTCACATTGGTCTGAACTCAGATCATGTAGCATTTTAATGGAACAGACCACCACTCTTAGATTCTGCTCCAAGAAGGTATTCTAATCCAACATTGAGGTCGCAACCCTTATTGTCGATATGGACTCTCAAATAAGATTACGCTGTTATCCCTACAGTAATTTAATCAATTAATCAAAAATTTTGGATCTTAATTAGTTTTAACTCACCGCCCCAGTAAAATTAACATTTTAGAAAATTACCTCTTATCCACAATAATTTATATAAAACTTGATAGGGTCTTCTTGTCTTTTGGCTATATTGATATTTTAGCCTCTTCACCAAAAAGTGAAATTCAATATTTAAAAATAAAAAAGTTATTACGTCCAACCATTCATTCCAAACTACAATTAAAAGATGTTACAATTCATGTTACAGTTTCTCCTTGGCATGTTTTATTTCCTCTATTCTTCATATTCCTTACAGCATTTGCAAGTCAAGATGCTCTTTATCTTCAATCTTAATATTGAGAATTGAATTTTTGAAATTTCCAAAAAAGCAAGCAATTTTATTGCTTCAAAAATTGATTGGAATTCTCGAAAAAAAAAAAAAAAAAAAAAAAAAAAGAGTATTACCAAGAAGATGAAATGTATATATATGCAAAGTGAGATATTCCACCATTTTCTGACCAAACACCAAGATTGTAAGTTTTTTGTCTACCTGTAAGTAGGTAGACAAAAATTCATCCATATGCAATGATTTCAAACACAGGATCGTTTGAATATAACTTCCAGAAATAGTAAAAATGAAAATATGCAGCTTAAACAATGGAAAACATTGGGCAAACAAGAGACATGAGAATTCTGGATGGATAAGAACTCCAAAGTTGTTCCTGAGGTTAATAAAATTAATATTTTTTTATCACTGAACCTTCACAATTTCCACTCATAAGAGGCGTACCAGATTTTAATACATCCTGGGTAGAATAACTTTAAGGGAACATATAAATTTATGCAGAGACTGTAAGTAAGAAATGCATGAGATCAGCCTTCATTGTCAAGGGAAGAGTTTTTAAGTTACAATTTGAATTCTCTGCATCTTCTCTGCAAATTCTCAGTGATGATACAAGAAAATTTACCAGAATTTATCATGGAAAAGTGTTTGAAATTAATTCCTATTCAACAAATTTCCAACTCTAAAATCACATTTAAGACTGAATGCAGAATTCATTCCTTTAGAATCAATTTGTGTTATATTTTATACATGAAGTATGTTAAAATAATGCTTTTTAATCACCTAAAGGATAAAAAAAGGCTAATTATTCGTATTCATAGCTTCTTATTTCATCTTCTGCTTAACTTCAGGTGATAAGGATTATTTTAAGTCATTAATTTGAAAGAAAATTGCAAGACTTTATATAAAATTTAAATTCATTCTATTAATTCCATTGGGCATTTTTGAGTAATTTTGATGTAATCTAAACTATTAGCAATTACAGTTTGAAAATCCTGGTTGGCAAATAAAGTAGTATTCATGAAATATTTAAATTACCTAAATATATAATTTAAAACAATAAATATTGCAAGAGATGTTTCAATCAAGCTAGTTTCACATACCTCTTCCTCTCTTTCTGCTGAAGCAACTTCTTGGTTCTGTAAATCAAGTGTTTCTTTATCAAATATGGTTTCCATATTTTTCCTTAGTAACGTCACTGTAACTGTGACAATAGCACCAGCTGTGATTGCTGAAGAATCTTCATCATCCAAAACTAAAATATGCATTAACAATTTGATAAAACTTTCAGTAATGCACAATTAATCTAGATAAATATAAAATACAATTTTCTTGTTAAATGAGCGCCCTTCGCAAGGAATTAAAAATAAATATTAGGTCTACCATTTTTCTTAAATGAGCACCATTATAATTTTTATGATAGTAAGATAAGACACATTGTAAAATTTTCTTTTCCTAAAACCATATTTTTTGTCATCCTTCCTGTTGATAAGTTTTATTACAGCATAACTGAGAAGTTTGAAAATAAAGCTACTTTAAACTGTATGTTTATCTTGGCATTCAAGAAAAAATTTAACCATACTGTTTAAATTAAATTTGTTCTTAGTAAAAACAACCTTATTAACTTATTAATATTGATGAAGTAATTGATTGATGGCAAATGAAATCATACCTGAAGACAAACAAATTATACAGTGAACAGTGATTTTATTTGGATGATTCAATAAAATGTGACAAACCTCAATAAAAGGAATAGTTGATTCTAAAATATCAGAATCTTATTTCTCCTTATTTGGACTATGTTTAGTTACTTCCAAACTTTTAACATTATAAAATATATTTTTTAACTGAATTATTGCATAGATTTCCTGAATTTATATCTAAATTTTTCTTTTACAAATAAATTTCTAGTATTCATATTGCTAAGATGGGACTTCAGGATCTATGACCTTATGGAAGTGAAACTTATTTTCATTATCTGAGGATTGTAGATTGAATAAATTTTGGCAAAACAATTCAGATGCATTTTGATAATATTATATATATATATATAATATTTCATGAGAACATACAAATTGTTAAAGAAAATTCTGAAAGAAAACAAGATCTTATTCTTGATTTTCAAATGTTTAACTTTGGGCTAGCTTGTTTCTTTATTTTATTTCACATCATAAGCTTAGCTACCATAGAATGTTTGTAGTTAGTTACATTCCTTAATATCGATCAAAGAGGAAAAAGAAAAAAAAAAAAAAAATGATGAGAATGAAAATTTTTTCACAATCCAATAGAGAAATGTAATTCCATCTGTAATAGGGTATAAGACTTATCTTTGATAATTAACTGTTTATGATAAGTTATTGTTTATGATGAGTTAGCTACTAAAACCAGGGCTTTGGAGTGGAGCCCGGAGGTGGTGAGGAGCCAGAGCACACAAGTTTTTGACTGCTCCTCTGCTTCAGGTTTTTTATTATTATAAATTTAAAATTTTATTTTTTTTAAATATTTACATCAAATTGTGATAATCTGCATTGACAATGCAGCGAACATGACGTTTGCTATAAAAAAATTCAGGAACAGTGAAACCGTTTCTAATTCTGATAATTATAATAAAATCGAAATTATTTCACTGAAGGAAGAAACTGAGAAACATAATGGCCAAGAACTAGACATGGATGTCCCTGCATAATAGGTTGGATCCTAGTCTTATATTGCCAATATGGCTGCTTGAAGATAATTCAAAAAGTCCATTTGATGAGGTGTGGCATTCACATATTTCAGTTGGCAATCTGGGGTGGGTTGAAGAAAAGAACTTGCCAAGGAATTTTTAGGGAAATAAGGCAAGTCGTTATCAAATTACAAATCCTAAACATTTGCAGTATTTCTTCTAAAATTACATGGGCTAACCCAACCTTTGGATAATGTGACTGGTCGGGGTTTAACGTTTGCAATGATTGATTGTCTACTTGTTTTTCAGAATTATTGTGAACAAGCACTGCGGCTGGAACCAGAGAACTGATATTAACTAAAGCCGAATGGGGCAAAGCTAAGAATATGAGAGACCTCCTGGCAAAGCGAAATTTTATGACAATAACCCTTCAAAGCAGCTGACATAACTCCGGGAGTTTTCATAATGAGTGGCAAAAACTTGCGAAATTTCTCCAAGACAATTGGAGAACAAATGGGCATTTTGATCTCCATGCAAAAACGTGAAGAAAATCTTTTCCAAAACACCGATTTCCTTACTGGATTTATGTAGATCCCGGGTATAGAAATTTACTGAGTTCATCACAAACAATAAAAGCAAAAGAAAGACTTTTGGATATCGCCTGACTTTTGGATAGTGCACGAAAATTAAAGATTTTTAAGAAAAACATTTTGAAATGAGGAAAGAGGGTGAAAGGCTGGAATCTTTCAACAATTGAATCGGAGCAGCCAATCAATTAGCAAGTTTTCAACAATCACAGAAAGGAAATATAAATAGTTCGATTTCAGCAGACAATTTTTCATAAGATGATGATACTGAAAAGAGCTGAACAAGCTGGGAAAATGTCTGAGAGTTTCAGAAATACAACATTCAAATGAAAAGACTTTTGAGTAAAATCAGCCTTTGAAGCTATTGAGGGTCACCCATACAAAATTCAAGCTGTCTGTCAAGTTGCATCAAGTATGCCCACTACACAAGCCACTGTTGAGCAACTATTTTCTGCCTTAAAATTGATATTAAATGATACAAGACAGACAATGAAAGATGACTTACTGTCCGCTGTTCTCTTTTGTAGAATTAATTATGATGATTAATAAAGTTTATTTAAAAAAAAAAATGCTTGTTTTTAAAATTTAATCTTTGATAATATGAATTAAAAAAATTATTTGGAGCATGAAGTGGAGTCAGGAGCAGAGCATGGAGCAAGTATTTTGAGGTCGGAGTGGAGCAATTACAAAATTTGGTCTGCTCCAAAGCCCTGATTGAAACTACCGATTCCATTGCTGTTAAAATGCCATTATTTCAAGAAAAAAAAGCAACTATTTGGTTAAGCAAGCTATTTAATGGTATACATTTTCCACTGTCTGAACAACTCCTTTTGAATCTAATCAAGTAGGTATTTAACAACTTGGGTACCAATTATAATTTTCTTGTTTGACTCCAGTTTATAAACCTATTAATTGGTTAATAGTATCCATTTGACAGCCTTAAAAAATTTTTTCACAATAAATGGAATTCTGTCTTTTTCAAACAGATATTAAAGCTGAGTAATTTAAATAAGAAACATTGTTAACTTACCTTCTGATTTTACTTCCATCTCAACCAGTGGCATCTGGGCACAAACTCTCATAACATCCCTGTACTCTTCATCAGTTAAAGATTTCAATAAACTTCTTCTCTCAACCGGGTTCAAACGAACCAACTGATATATGGATCTGATGTTTCTCTGGAAAAAAAATGCAAGAAATTTATGCAATAATGCACAGATATCTGACATTTCTTTTACTTTTAATAAAACAGAAACAACTTATAAAAGCAAAAAAGCACAACAGTGTAAGAGGAACTTAAACTGTTGATCAAAAATTAAGCAATTATAGCCTATATAAAGATTTCACAAGGCCACTGTAATACTGATCAAATAACAAATGAATGAGAATTAAATAGTACACTGGTAAATAATAAGGAAAAGACATCTGCTATTCAAACTAAACAATTTACAACTATCTAACTGCATTACGATCTACAATAATAAATGAATTACATGTAAGTTGAATATCGAAACATTGTTTTTTAAAGCACTGAAACATATTATAGAAGATTATCTGAGAAGATAACGTTTCAATCAATTTTAATTGAATTTTGATAACTTTCATACAAGCAATTATCATACATTGCAGAAGTAAGTGTCGTATTAAATCTTGCATTAACAGCTATCCCTTACATGAGATACTTGACCACAATTTAAAAATATTACTCAAATTGTTGTGAAGCTTATTTCAATGTAACTCCAACAATTCATTTGCTATTTAATTGGAATACTCTTAAAGAGTGTGAATGCTTAACTTTTTAATAAATGCAATATTAACCCTAAGTACAAATCAGAGTAATGTGCAACCTTTGAAGTACCCCAGTCAAAATAGAGAGCATTAAAAAAAATAAATTCTAAAATGCAGAGTAAAGCTTGAGTTTTCTTACACATTGAATGTTATCTGTTGTCTTTTAGAAAATATTTCTCATTTTTAAATATTTTCAGTATTAACCATATCACAATAAAAAAAAATTGAGAAGAAATGTTACTGTATGATCTCCAATATGCTATAATCAATTGCAATCTGACTCCTATTTTTCACAACTGCATGAAAGGAAAACAACATTTTACTGCAAATTCAAAACAAGTAGAAATACTGAAAAATAAATAAATACATTTCAGCTTGTTATTATATAAAAAGTTTTAACTGAATAAAGTATTCAGCAATTTCAGTAAGTCTGTATTGCTATGTTAATAACTGTATCCATTCACTTTCTAAATTTTAAACCCACTTTACAATTAGCACTGATCTATGACATATCTACAGAAATACAAGAATAGATTGCTGTCAGCGGAAAATTTAAAACTGTCATACAAGCTTCCATAGCAATTTCCACAGCCCAAAAAATTTCCACTTGAGAATTGAAAATATACTTGAAACATTTTCGGTATCATTATAAATTTAATGCTACCATAAGTACATTTTGCTTATGAAAATAAACAATGGTTTACCTAAAACCCATTTATTCAGTAAATAAGAATATGCCAAATAATGTGTGTAATCAATTAAAACAGGAAATTTATATTTTGTTTTTCTTCTTTTTAAATTCCAGCCAGTCAAATTTTCAGGTCAGAATCTTTTAAAATTTTGGTTTTTATTATATAGCTTCTTCTGGAAGCATTGTGAATAGATGACATTCTGTTCATGAATATCAATTTTGTAATCGGTAAATTCAACAAAATGATAAATACAATTGGGCTTTAAGCTCAATGTATCAACACCAGATTCACTGCTGCCAGAGGGCAATACACATGGATGGCAATGCGAGGCAGATTGATGGAATAAAAACAGCCTGTTCTACTTTACAGAAAAGACAGCAATCTTTCTATTGCCAATTGTTATCCAATGGCACAGAAATTACTTGTTTCATTTGTTTCTTTTTCAATATTGGCTAATTTCTTCAATCCATGGCAATAGTTCTTACTTAGGACCTCTCTAAATGTTTTTCTTTCACTCTTAATAAATAGTTCTAGCTATTGTTTTTTCAGCACCTAAGTAATCAATTTATCAATCAAAGTAATTTGGTACTGCAAGATGTTTCTTCACCATAAGCTATTATTTTACTCTAGTTCATAGTATGTATTTTTCCATCATAGGTAATTCAGAAACTGAAAATTTGCTAAACTAAATTAAGAAGTTTATGTTTGCCTTAAGAAGGTTCATAGGATGGTTCACTTAAAACAATGAACACATACATATAATTTCTTTATTAGAAATACCAAGATATGCAACAGAAATTGAAATGGTATGTTAATATTCCTGAGATTCAAAAACAGAAATAAATTACTTTAAATATAGACAAAGGAAGATGCTATTGCATTTTTAACAGCTGATAATTAAAAAATTATACAATTATAGCACACCATTAGAAAGACTATACATGAGTGTATAGAAATTATTACAGCTTTGTCACATGTTATTTACATTTCATTTTGTTGAACTTTGACTATTTTATCTATTCACATATCTTTCTTATTACATTGAGTCATAAATGACTTAATTTTTGAAAATATGCTTAGTTTATGCTATAATGCATTTAAAACTATTTTAAGTCAATTCTCAAATGTTTATATCAATTTGGATTGTTTGTTTATGAACATTTTGTTAGACATCCATTAAAAGTTGAGTTAATTACTTAGACAGTGAAAATGAAAAAAAAATAAACAAATAAATAAAATAAAATAATAAATAAATAAACAAAAAAAAAAAATAGTGTGCTTGTATACAAATGAATAGAAATTTGAAAAACACAGATCTCCTTGCTAATTTCATTAGTGTTTTGGAAAATATAGAATGTAGAAATGTTTGCATTTGAAATCAATCTTTAAACAGTTTAATGATTCTTCACTATTCCCATTTATCTTTATTTCTCTTTTGTCTTTCTTATAATAACATGTTCTTCTATCTTATTGCAAGATCTGATAATTTGTTAAATGAAATAAAATTAATGTTTCCAAAATAATCATAAAACAATAAGTCAGTAAAAGAAAATCAAAAGATGTTGCCACTTAGCTATCATCGGTGGGAGTCTGAGAAGGATGCATCGTTCTCTTTATTCTTGAAAATATGCTTAGTTTATGTTAAAATGCATTTAAAACTAATTTAAAATCAATTCTCAATTGTTTATATTGATGAAATAAAATTAACGTGCTCATCTGGCTAACGAGGACAAAACAGCAGTCTCAGACCCTCAACAATGATAGCTCAGGAGCAAATCTTTTGTACCTTGCTGGCTTACTGTTTTATGATTATTTTGGGCATATTAATTTTATTTCATTTAATATGGTTTGCTTAACCTTTGCTTTCTTCAATTTCTTTGTGCCTGATAGATTCGCAGGCCAGGAATTGAAGCTTTTTGTTTTATTGTGATTTTATTTTGTAGGGTCTTACTTTCACAGACATGAGTGAATCTCTAACCTGATAATTGATATGCTATTTCAAATAAAAAAGGCTTCATTACATGAAATCCACCAATCTTTTTCTTTTACCTTAAGCTTTAATAAAATTCATAAAATATAGAATTTAATGATAAATAAAGAACATAACTTACCTTTTTGTTAACTAAATGGCGAAGCATATCTTCTTTGAAATGAGGTAATTGGAGTAGAGGACTCTGCTTATCCCACAATGCTTGAACAATCATTGGGGAAAGTTTCATGGAATTTTCAATGGATTCAAGAGTTGGCATGCGGACAACTGAAAGAAACATTCTCTGAATAAGATATGATATTATATAAATTTATGTTATACAGCAACATTAAATGAAGGCCCTAAAACTGGTGTTTCATTATTTTCTTATTATCCCTAGGCTATATAAATAAAATGCTACAAAATTCAACATAATGAAGCATTTTCCAACAAGAATTCACTTTATTTTCAGCCAGCAAAGAAAAAAATTAGAAAAGCAGTAAAAGATATTTAAAAATTACATGAATCATCTTTCTATATATAAAGGATTAGTCTTTCTTTCAAAAAGATATTTGCTTTTTTTTTTTTGTCTAGCTTATAATAGCTTCTTTAAAGCTACCCGCACACGAGGGAGCTTTTTCTGTGCAACTCGAGGAAATTGAGGTGCACAGAAAAAG